>CM039469.1:30905756-31341158 GCA_022433065.1 Begonia loranthoides
GAGTCAACTTTGCTTCGACAACACTTTAGCTTTCCCCATGAGAATTTCTCTTCAACTTTGCTATCAATTGTTCCTATCATCATATTCCTCAATAATTCCATCATTACCTATATCACAAAGTTTATCGATGAGTCTAATGCTAAATAAGAGATGTATAACAGAAACCATGACTGTGAGATGCAGCATGTAAAAATTGTGTCTTTTTTAGTCAACATTCTTTTTCTTTTCTTTCATTTTATAGTCCAATCATTGTAGGTAATTTAATTTAGAGGAGAGAATGACACCACTAGGTGCACCTTATGAGGGATAGTCAACTCAAACTCCTCCCACAATGACCATTTACATTTATTCAATCTATTGACGAGTGGGAATCGGTCAGGTTTGAACTTGGCAACCAAACCAAACTGAAAAGTATTGGTCGGTTTGGTTCGGATTTATTTTTTGAAAAATTAGGTTATAACCGAACCGAAACGGTTCGCTTCTCGGTTATTGGTTGGTAAGAACCGGTAAACTGAAATTGATCTGATCTTTTAAATTAATAAAAAAAACCCTCCCGAAAATCCGTCTCACTCTGTCTTAGTCTCTCTTGAGTCTCGACTCTCACTCTCTTTAGGTCTAGCCACACCCAACACCAGCACCTCTCTTCGACTCTGTCTCCGTCTCCTAAAACCACTGCAACTTGAGACATGTCATCACGCTGACCCTGCCCTCTCTCTCAGTCTCTCTAGCTGAAGGTGGACATCAATGATGAACTCCCTCTCTCTCTCTCTCTCTCTCTCTCTCTCTCTCTCTCTCTCTCTCTCTGAGTCAGACTCTCTAATCGGTGATTCAAAGTTTTGAACTCTCTAGCCAAACATCGGCAATTCGTACTCTCTTTGATCAATGTCTTCCATTACAGTCTCCACCCCAGCACCAATGAAAGTCTTGCAATCTTCAAAGTTCACAGGTTTGATCTGTGCCACTGTCGGTTTCACTTTATAATTTTTTTACCAACTTCACTATATATTTTTGAAATCCATAAATAGAGTCTTCACACCCTTTCGAAATCATTGATTTGAGGTCAAGTAAGCGGCAGGTTCTTCACAGGCAGTGCTTCCAAATCAACGATTTCAGGTCAGAGCTTTTTAAATTATAATCATGGCATGATGTTGGTGATTATTGAGTGATATACTTGGAATTTCTATTATGTTTGGAATTTCTGTTTTGAATTGTTTAATAACGTGAATAACTGTTTAATTACTTTGTTGTTATGTTTGGATTTCAAATATGTTATGTTTGAATTTCCTATTGTGAATTGTTGAATTTCCTATTGTGAATCTGTTATGTTGTGAATTTCCTATTGTGAATATGTTATGTTTGGATTTCAAATCTGTTATGTTTAATAGCTACAATTCATATGTGAAGGTTTTGCTTGGATTACTATAAGTTGGACTTGACATAACATCATCACTGAGTCATTCATCGTATCATAAAAAGTTAATGCTGACTGATTCCCTAGAATGTTTGGTCCTCTATACATTTCTTATATCATTTATGTACTTGTACTGAATAAAAAAATGTTTAATTGTTTAATTATTTTGTTGTTATGTTTAGATTTCAAATTTCTAACTAAGATGTTGCAACAATTATGCAATTTTTGTTGGGTGATGATTGGAAATATTTATGTTCGTTGTTTATAATGGTTAAATTTTACATTTTAGTTTTTATGATGGAAAATGATATGAATAATAGCAGGAAAAGAAACAAAACTTGTGAAGCGTGGAATTGCTTCACTAAAGTAGAACCAATAGACTTGGATAACCCTTGAGCAACTTGCAATTACTATGGAAATTCATATGCATATCATCCAATTAAAAATGAGACTTCAAGCTTGAACAAACATGTTAGTAACTGTAAGAAATTGTTGGCTAGTTTAGATAAAACACAGAAGAAAATATTATTTCGTAAAAAAGAGGTTGTAGGATCAAGTAAAGTTGGTTCTTTAACAGTAAAATCATTTAGTGCAAAAAGATGTCGAGATACATTGGCTAGAATGATTGTGATTGATGAGTTACCTTTCAATATTGTTGATGGAAAAGGTTTTATAGAATACTCAAATGAGTTGAAGCCAAAATTTAGTGTTCCTTGTCGTAAAACCATTGCGAACGATATTTTCAAGCTCTATATATAAGAAAAGAGAAATATAAAGGTCTTTTTTTCTCAATTGCTTGGAAGAATATGTTTGACAACTGACCGTGGACTTCTATTCAGGACATGAATTATATGGTTTTGACTACTCATTTCATCGATGCAAATTGGTCTTTGAAAAAAAATTATCAATTTTTGTGTCATACCTAATCATAGAGGAGAAACCATTGCTATGATTATGTAAAAATGTTTATTGGATTGGGGGATAGAGAGAGTTTTGACTATCACCGTGGACCATGTTTCTACCATTGAAGTTCCTTTGAACCATTTGGTTAAGACAAATAAAAATTGGAATGGTTTGGTACTTGATGGAGAGTTTATACATATTAGATGTTTTTCTCATATTGTAAATTTGATTATCTGCAATGGCCAAAAAGAGCATAATGATTCCATTATGAAGATTCATAAAGCTGTTAAATATGTTAGTTCTTCTCCTTTTAGGATGCAAAAGTTTAAAGCATGTGTGGATAGTGTGAAGATTACGTGCAAAAGTAACGTGTGTCTTGATGTTCCAACTTGATGAAACTCAACATACTAAATGTTGGATATTGCTGAAAATTTTGAAAAAGCTTTTACAAAGTTGAAAGAATTTGACAGTCAATATATATACGAATTTCTTCAAGATGAGAATGTAAAAGTTCCTCCATCTAATGAAGGTTGGTGTGTTGTTCGTCAATTCATAGTATTCTTGAAAGTATTTTATGATGTGACCTTAAAAGTTTTGTCGACTTTACGTGTTACCACCAATGTATTTTTCTCAGAAATATTTAAACTTCATAGAGTTATCAAGAAATTTGCTGCAAGTGATAACTCATCACTAAGAATCAAGGCATTTAATATGAAAATTAAGTACGAGAAATATTGGGAAGATTATAGTATAGTCAATCACTTTATGTATGTCGCAGTTGTGCTTGATCCACGTATAAGCTGAAGTTCGTAAAACATTGTCTATTGAAATTAAATGGAATGGAGATGGCGAATGCGTTGATAATCGAACTAGAACATGCAATTACAAGATTGTATTGTGAGTACAAAATCAATTCACCAACAAATAATATAGAAGAAGTTTCTACTTTTAGCCTGTGGTTGAGATCACTCATGACAATTTAGATGATGACGAGTTTGAGTCGACATTTCATGTTGAAGTGAACAATGAAGATCAGTTTGCCAATGAAAATGAAGTTGAAAATTATTTGTCTGGAAAACTTGAGAATTTTTCATTCAAAATGGATCTATTGAGTTGGTGGAGAATGCACATTATAGAGTATCCAACCTTGAGTAAAATAGCAAGAGATGTGTTTGCTATTCCCATTTTGACAGTTGCCTCAAAACCGGCATTCAGTTGTGGTGGTTGTGTGTTAGATTCCTTTCGTAGTTCCTTAACTCCAAAAATTGTAGAAAATCTCATTTGTCTTAAAAGTTGGATTCGTGATTGTAGTAGACCTACAGATATTTACGAATTATTGGAAGAAGTCACACAATATGAAAAATGTACAGTTATTTATATTTGGGCCTATTTAATATTATTTTTTTTAAATGTTATTAAGTTATTCTAATTACATACTTAATTCCTTTTTTGTAGATTTGGATGATTTTATAACTACAACAAATAAAGATTGATATTTTCAACACTTATTTTCTCTGAGGTGATATTGTTTCTGTTGATTTGATTTTTGTCTTTAAATTATTCATTTCATTTATCATTGTTAGTATTTTATAGAAATAGTTAAAATTTGATTAAAATTGATAATTCTTTTTTGTTTACTCATCTTTTTGTTGCATAACATAGGAACACAATGAGATGACATTAACGAATTCAGGATTTGGATTCAACACCTACCCGTTCGGGTCCTAAGGCGAAATGTTTGATGTTTTGTTAACTGCTTTGTAGTTTCTTCCACTATTTCATTTTTTTTTATCAATTTGGGTTGTTCTTAGAACGAAATGATCAATTTTTGATCCATTTGTGTTGTTGCATCACAGAGTTATGCAGATTTTAGATTGATGGTATTTCTTTCTCTAGAGAGATCAATCTCAACAAGTTTTAGTTTTGCTATAAGAGGCACTTTCTAATCTCTAATCTCTTCTGGTTTGTTATATTATGATAAGAATATATGTGAAGCAAAAGAATTTTGTTATGGTTTTCTAATTATGTTTACACTTGATATTCTAATTATTTTTCCAATCATTTTTGGTTTGCCATATTAGCATATTTCTAATCATTTTTTCTCTTTTGCTTCTTGTTTTCCTACATTTTAAAGAAATATAGATTGTATATTGGAAATTAGACTGTATATTAGCATATTGCCGTATTAGCATATTGCTTCATGCCACTAGAGAAAACCGAGAGAACTGAATCTCAAAACCAACGTCAAAATTGACCTCAAAACTGATTACAAAATCGAACCAAAAAGATTAAAAAATGAAGACATGAAAAAAAAATGAACCAAAAACGAAACCGAATCAATGAGAACCAAAATCGAGGTTCAGTTTTCTATTCGGTTCTTTATTATCTTTGGTTCGGTTTTGGTTCTCCAAAAAAAAACCAAATCGAATCAATTCGGTTCTAATTCAGTTAAAAACCACACCAAACCATACCAATTCCAGCCCTAAATCTTTTGTCTTTCTTAATTGAATACATGAAACTTACACATGGAATATAACATCAGTCAAACATACATAATCTACTACATAGTATTAGTAAGTAAATCCTCGATCGACGTCTCAGTTATAAACATTAATCAAATAATAGACAATAAACAAATAACATAACAACAGTAGGCATATCCTTGAATCAATGAGATGTAACATATCATCCTACAATATATCAAACATACATGAAAACAGTCAAAACATCTTTAAAGTCATCACCTTTTATCCTAACATCACATATTTCTAATAAAAAGATTCATAATAACAATCAAAACACATAATCAACAATGATGATGTAGCCAAAGACCACACACAAGTGAAACATCTCTTACTTGAAGTCTGACTATTCAAATTTTCTTCACACATTTTTCCTCCCTTGAAATTAACCAAAAATAGATTAATAAGAAAAAAAGAAACATTAAAACCTACACAGTCCCGTCATCCATAACTCATCGTTCTTCACTATTGGCTTTCAAAATATAAAGTTCTTAACTATGAAGAAATGTTTACTCGAAAGCTTAATAGAAAGATTCTCTCGTCCTCGCAGCACTAGAGTAATTAGGGTTTCGATCCAACCATTCAATTTATAGACCCATAACAAAAAAATGTTTGTGGGAGAAATCCCATGAAAATCATATCTTAGCATTATCCTTTCCACTGGGGACGTCCGCAACAATTCAGTCGCCCAATGGCCAACAGCCACATCAGCCCTAACTCTCGTTTTGCAGTCTCCAAAACAACCGCGAATGCCAACAATTTTTTGAAAGTCAACGTTTATGCGAAACTCCAATCCACAAGTTCATCCATCAATCACCTTCTACCACGTGCTTATCAATTGCAAAAATCCCCTTCACGAAAACTAGCGTCACTGTGAAATCCATTAAATCCAATGATAACGTTTCACTTTGTCCAAAACTTGTCACGAATACCTTCGTTTCCGCGGAAGCAAACGCTTCCACTCTAACACTATTAATAGTGGCTCACTAATCCAAACGATTGTTTCCTCTTAATAATACGCTGCCGCGAACACATTCGCTACTATGAAAACACGCAATAACGTAAAACAACGACGTTCCTATTTAATTAACCGCTACCAAATGGCATCTTTCCCTTACGTTGAAAAATCTTTTCCTAGTCCAACAATCCAAGTTCCTTCTTTAATTCCAAATCCAACGGTCCCTTATAATTCCGCATCCAAGCGGCATCCAACAATTCCACAAGAGCATCTTTTTCCAATCCTACAATTCACGTTCCTTACTCAAATCAAATCTAACGGTCCAACAACCTCCTACATCCAATTGGCATCAAACACTTGTGCAGAAGCATTTTTTCCATACGACTTGATCTCAGTCGCTCCTAGATCACATCCAATAGTCCATCTTGCATCCAATCCTTCCTTACACGACATTTCCTTAGTCCCAAAAATATAAAATATAAACTAACCCAATAATCAAATCTTTCCTAACCGTGGATTATTATTCATTATTCTTTAGTAATACTAATACACTCGACTTTTTTAATTCCTCAATAATTTATATTTTATTTTATCATTTCCTAATTCCAAATTCTAATATTTTAAATCCTTCATTAAAATTCTCTAATTGCGACAATAATTAATCTATTTAAATTCTAAATTGTCACATTATAATTGACCATGCAAATTTCTAGATATTACTCGACCACAAGTTTACATGGTTGATCTGATGATTAAATGGTGGACCAAATCTTTCGGTGGTAGGTCGAAGGGTGTTTGAAGACCCTATTTTTTTATTGAATTTTCATGGGATAGTTTCTATAAGTCTTCGAGTTGGTTTCTATAGCGGTTATGGGTTCCAACACTTGTTTTGAGAATCATAGAAACCTGTTGATGATGATCCGATGTTAGGTAGTGTGATAAACTAATTGGATTGATTGGACTCCTTGGACTTTGGAATTGAATTAGAGTGGCGTGGCATGGTATACCGGTTGAGGTAGAGTTTTATTTATTTTATTCAACAGTGCATTCATGATTTTTATAAAACCTATTTTGAAATGTATTCTCACATTTATTATAACATGTTTTATTTTACGACATGTTGGCTTTTATATATTTATGTTTTTCTTTGTAACATTTATTTCTGTCCATGCATCCTTTTGGTTGTGTGTAACGTGATTGATTGAACAAAGTGAGGGTCATTGTTTTGATGTGCACCTTTGATCGTTCAAGAAAGAGTTTGTTTGTTATGTGGATAAAGTAATTAGACAACTAACTTGTCATGACAAAAGGAGTGCCTAATAGAAGCGTCGAGTGGAACGACCAGATCCTCGAATAGGGCCCAATCGCCTCAACCAAAGGCTAGGTTTTCAGTAGAAGACTTAACATAAATTAAAGCTCAAATCCAAGAGAAATTGGTCAAGGACCACATAGTGATCAACAAGAAGCGCATATAGCATAATAATAAAAAGAGAGAAAATACTATGTAAGAATTGAAATCATTCAACACCATACAACAAATTCTACAAACTAAAGAGAGATAAAATCTTCATCTTAAAATACAGACACTTACCAACCACCTTGATCTAAACCTGGGATGAAGGGTATTGCTAGGGTGAGTGACTAATTCAGCTAGGAAATCTGCACTATATGCAATGCATGAGAAAACTAGTTTTATCTTTTATCTCAAAACCATGGTTAAATGATATGTTGTTCATAGAATTAAAATCATTAAAAATTTCTTTTCACCATTTTAACAAAATAGGCTCCACCAGCCATCGATGAGGCAATTATCCAAATCTTGTTGCATACATAGACAACTATAATCAAAATAAGCATTCATCGCTTTTCTATTAAGAAAACAACCCCAATGAAAAATGAGAGTCACTCAAGGACCCCTTTGGCACACTCCACAAAAAGGCCGCAGACCGAAGATGGCAACACCTCATGAGTCAAAAGGAAAAAGTGACAGTGGTCTAAAGACTAGACACCACCCAAGTTGCTTGCGAACAACGGTTAGCAATGACATAACTTGTAAATCAAAGAATTTGTGGCGGCGATCCAAAGATCAATTAGCACCATGGGGGTTGCCTGCAAATAATGGTCAGCGATGACACAACCCGTAAATCAAATGACAAACATACCTTAGCCAGATTTAGGGATTCAAAACCCAATGAGCTCGTCATCATCGCCCCATTACCCATTTACTTTAGGGATTCGAAACCCCAGGACATCTCATTGATACCCTATTATTTTTTTTAATTCATTTAAATCAAATCAAAATCCTTTAAAATAATACAGCGAAAGTCTTAAAAGAAATCTCATTTGAAGTTCATACGTAGTAAAACACAATATAAAATAAACATAAATATTCATAAAATATTTTAACTTAAATCTAAACAACTAAAAGAGCAATTAAAATAAAAAGTCTTTCTTTTTCAATTCTTTTTTCTCAAATCTTCACTCATGGGTCAATTTTACTTCAACAATGCCTTAGCTTTGCCCATGAGAATTCTCCATCAACTGCAACCTTCATTCATTCACATCCTCAGACGTCTTAGTAAATTCATCATCACTTACATTACAAAGTTTACCTATGAGGCTAATGCTCAGTAAGAGATGCATAATATGACATGAATATAAGATCCAGTATGTAAAAATCGTGTCTTTTTCAGTCAACATTCTTTTCTTTTTCTTTCACTTAACAGTCCAACCACTATGAGTAATTTAGTTTAGGGAGAGAGTGACACATTAGGTCCACCTTATGCGGGACAACAACCTCGATCCTTGCCCACAATAACTATTTATGTTTATTTAGTCTGTCTTTAAATCTTTCTTATCTTTCTTAATGAAAACGTTTTTCATTATGCAAGAAACATACACATGACATATAATAACAATCTGATATGCATTAACATAATAGTAAACATATCCTCAATTCACATCACAATAATAAACAGTAAACAATCAAGCAGTAAACATATCCTCAATCTACGTCTCAACATAAATAATAAACAAATAATAATCATATCCTCAATCGACAGCATGTATGCCTCCCAACATAACATCATCATGTGCAAAACGTAAACACATCCTCAATCAACATTCACATAAATAAACCAAAAATATATCCTTGGTCAATGTTCACATAAACAAAGCATAAATCTATTCTCAGTCAACAGCCATTAGGCATCCTAAATAGAATGGTTATCATAAACATAAATACCCTAGCACATTATGATGCAGGTCAGAGGCCAAGCACAAATAAACATCACATATTTGAAGTTCTTAGTGGAGTATGTTCAGTCATAGTATCCAAATCCTTTGATACAATCGATTACTTCCCTTGAAATTAGAAAGAAGAATAATCGGGTTAATAGTTAAGCAAAAAGTGAAACTTTTACACTATGTTTCAAAGTCTTAAAAAAGCTCCCACTATTTTGTCTTTCATCACCATAAACCATGAAATTTCACAAAATCCTAACTATAGAAAGCATACCTTCAGAGATTTTGAGAGAGAATCTTCCAGACCTTGCGACTCAAGAGTAATTACGCTTTTGACCCAATCCTTCATATTTATAAACTGCCAAGTTTATAAATCCCCCAGAAGAAAATCTCATGGATAATGTTTCTTATCATTATCATTTCCTTATCAATCCAAGAATCAAATCGTAGCTCATGAATTCTATGAAAAAAAAATTGTGTTTTGAATCTGTCTAAAGTTATAGGCAAAAATTCGATTGCCCTTCTCTTCCAATAACAATCTTCCACGTACACCTTTTTCTTTACTTCCGCAGACACAAACGCTTTCATGGACATCAACGTTTCTATAGATACTTCATCTCGCAGATCCCTCGTAACTTATCCCACCAATTGTTATTTACCACATACGATTATTATTTCACTGATATCTCTCCTACAAAAGCCAATGCTTCTGCAGACACAAACATTTCTGTGATATTCATTATTCTTTGCAGATCCTTAGATTGAAACAATGACATTTTGTACCTTACTTATCTGTCAAATGCATTTCTTTCCCCATATTCTCATCACCAGTGGATTACTCATCCCAAAGGATGACGTTTTCTATTTTTTACTTATTCGTTCAAACACACTCATTTATGTGGAGGCATTCTCTTCACTGCTTGACTGTTCACCGCAGCATACCATCTTTATAATATAAAGTCATCCATTCTGCAGACACATTCCTTTTCGCGAATTCGTACACTTGTGCTATTCCTAATACTTCCCTTGATACCATTCTTCTGCATTGTTCACCAATAATTGTTCACTATGTATATAACTCTTTTGCAAAGAACTCACTTCCGCAAACACGAACGCTCTTGTGGATCCTAACACCTCGGCAAGCACCCTTACACTGACGCTTATTCTTTCCTAAATCATTCCACATCAAGTTTTCTTACTTAATAAATATAACAATAATTCTTCCACGGACATCCTTACCTTTTTCTTTCAAATTTTCTTTCACACTCGCTTCCTAATCTCTTAATTTACTTAATAAATCATTTATTTTTATAAAATAAAATCTTTTACTCCTGCTTTTTCTCCTACCATAACTTACTTAATAATTCTAATATTTTTTATTAAAATATAATCTCTCACTATAATTCCCCAATTGTGATAATAATTATTCTATTTAAATTCTAAAATGTCACAATACATATAGAATTGTTTGTGCAAATTTTTCAGGTATTACAAAGACCGTCCAAACCATCAAGAGGATTTATTCTCCCATATATGAATATCACAAAATATAAAAATGATAAATCATTCACGCATAAAGTAAACATGTTAAACTCACATACAAATATAAAACATAAATGTTGTCGAGCAGTCCCCATCGGGTTTTCATATATAGCAACCCAAAAAATAGAATTTTAAAAATCATGATGCAATGCAGTGTACAAAATCTCTACCTCAATGACAACCAAAAGCCATGTCAACCTGCTACGTGCACCGTCGAAAACATGCATCGAAACTAGGAACAATGTCATAAACTAAAACAAAACTGAAGTCAAAATCCCAACTAAAATGCTAGAATAAAACACAAGCCCTAAACTGGGATTCAAAACTAGACAAGAAGAACTGACAACAAAACCTCCCATTCTCGACTCTAAGGTCGATAGGAAATTCCCACATCATACCAAGAACCTAACTGACAGGAAGACAACAAATCATAAAGGAATGTGAAAGAAAACTATTAAACCCAAAAGTCCACAAAATGCCTATGTGCGGTCGACCGAGACACCATAGTTGTCAACTAGGCAGATCGACGATCGATGATGGACAAGAACTACACACTGGTCGATGGAACACAGATGAGGTTGACAAATTATCACAATGGTCAACCAAGACCAAGCAGTGCTAGCAAGACACTATGGCATTCAACCAAGACCTATGACGAGGTAAACATTTGCCATTTCCTTTATGAAGGGTAGGATGGAGAGGACCTAAACCAGGGTTACTACCTAAACCAACTGATAAACAGCTCAAAAATATAAAAAATTGCATTGGGCGGTCGACCAAAACTCTACAACGGTCGACTGGACCTTGCACTGGTCGACTAGAGACCTTCTCTGGTTGATCAAAACACCTCTACAGTCGACGAGGACCTAAACAGGTCGACAACACCCTACTCTGGTCAACCAAGGGCTTCCATATGTCGACCAGAACCAACACTAGTCGACTAGGAACACTCTTTAGTAAACCAAAACACCTCCACTGTCAACTGAGACCCTAGCCAAAATCCTTTGAAACTCTCGACCATTTTTTTGATCAACCAAAAACTTCTAGCAGTCAATCGAGGACAATTTTGAAGCACAAAAACGCATAGAAAATCCACTATTTCCACCACCTCTCACCCCCAAATGGCCATAACTCCTCCATTAACTCTAAATCTACAACAAGAGCACACAAATACCCAATGAATTCTAGATTCCAAAATGAATTCTAAACCCATACGAAACAGAAAACTCAAATGAGAAAATGAAGTTTAGGAACCAACTTAACCGTGAGAAATTTTTATATAAGACGGAGATCAAGATGTCACAAACATAAATCATACAGACAAACAACGAGATTTGCTTGCTAGCTCTCCCCTCTCCCTCTTCTCTTCCATGTTGTCCCCAGCCAAAGGAAGGAGTCTTCCTTTAAAAAAAGATTTTTAATTTATTATTTTTATTTAATATATAAAATAATAAGTTATATTATATAAATTAAATAAAAATCCTAATTAGAATGAAATTTCAAACATTGACCAAAACCAAAAAACAATGATACACAAACTTACCAAACACTACTTTCCCAAACCTAGATAGCCCAGTAACCTAAAATTCCACTAGATCCACACATAGCTGAAGAGGGACGTCAGTGACAAAATCTAGTCAATGCAAAATAAATTGACCTCGATTACACAAAAAATTTACTTGAAAAAATGTAAAACCTAAAAATTTTTGATTTTACATCATTTCCCCCTCAAGGAATTTATCCTTGAAATTCTACATAAACTCAAGGTGACTATCAAACTGATGGAAGTACTTTTACTAAATTTGACCCATAATCCTAGGAGGCTCCCTGCTCAATGTGATACCAACATCTCACGAACCTAAGGAATCTCCTAGGAAAAAGAACATGATGCACATGCCTAGCAGCCGGTTGCCTACCCAGCACAACCCTAAGTCTTTTCTGGATTAGTTGGATCTCTCCAGAGGTTCCTCAAATCATCCCACACTCAAGGAAAACCTCCTCATTTGCTCCAACCCAACATAGCAGTGAACAACATGATCTCCCATACAATTCCTTGTATAGGGAAATGCCAATGCTGGTTTGGTGTTTATTGTCACACACAATCCAATCAACGGCAAATGAGATATCTAACTATCACCAAAATTCATAATACAAACTCGCAACATATCCTCCAAAGATTTGGTTGGTCCTTCTCAAACTGTCCATCAATCTAAGGATGGCATGCCTCCACGATCTAAGTATGCACATAGAGCTCCCAACATGCTCTCACAAACATAACAAAATTCTAGGAACGCGATCGGGGTTGACACCGAAAGAAACACTGTGAAATCAAACAACACTATCGATGTAAGGATGACTAAACTAGAACAAGGAAAAATCACCCAGACAGAGATGATATAGGTGTCTTGACTGACAAGTCACAAACGATTTGAATTTTGAAATGAGAAGACCTTCAAGCATTAAAAGAAAATAGATAAGGCTATTTAACTGGTTTCAGCGACTTACACAACATTGAACTAATGTGGAGTCCTCATAACACCCGATATGATTTAATGAACCTTTTGACTTTAAAAACATCAGAAACTAGATAGTAAAAGGTATTTATTGGACTCAAGTTTAGAGCATCAGTTAAAACATTCTCCACACCTAAGCAATACTCTAAACTGATATCACAACCTTACTGTGTTTTTTGGCATCGTGTTGTCTGAACACCAAGCCCAACAAGACAAATGACATTTATTTTTATAGCTTGGAACACTAGAGCACAATATGTAGAAAGCTCCTACTGAAGGTACGGAACAAGATTTCGCAAAAAAAAAACCAAGGCAAAGTTGGGTAACCAAGCATCCAACGAAAATAAAAACTTAAGGGCTTGTGGGTAACCACTATGCTCTAATGCATTAGAACACAACTGGAAACTAATGCTGATGCACTAGTGTAGATTGCCTAATGCTACTTTCAGTTAGGAACTATCAGCTATGGTACACTCAATAACCGACACTTTAATCTTTTCAAGGGCACCAGGATCAAACCATCTAACACAAACTTGACACACATCTTGTTCCACCTAGTCTCCAGCAAAACTATTTACGGAACAAGAATTCTAACAACGATCTATTAGCCAACAAGGCTTAGAAATCCACAAATTCTAGCACATGCAACCAAAGAGAATTTGACCAAGATACCGCACGAGACACTGAAAGTCTGAGACATTCAAAAATCTTTATCCTACGTCCTAACGCACTATAGATGACCACCAGACGTCTACACACCACACACACTTGCAATACTATGTCGCTATCAAATCCCAAGAGGAAATCAAGACACTAAAAATGAATACCATGACGATCAATCAAACGACCCAAAGGCAAGGTTAACAACATCCACAAAGGTAGCCAATTATTAGTCAAACTGAAGGGTAAGACTAAGAATATGAAATTCCCAAAATCCAAAATGATAAATTGCCCTTAGGATATCCTCCTACGTATCAACAACCGACAGCATCAGAACTACAATTCAAACTTAAGTGCATGAACGACAAAGCTTATTGAATAGGATAGAAAATTTACCTATCCACGGGTAACGGACCTTCACTCCACCTCGACACATGATCAACTCTGTAGAGAGAAAAAAAATAGAGCTCTAAGAGACAACACCACCCTTGCCACTACACAGAAGTGTCAAAGAAAAATGTACAAGGCAATACAATTTACAAGGATGCATACTCACGAATGACTCTCATACAAAGCAACTCTTATAACTAGGATCTCACATCCCCAAACCCTACTCAGACTCTTCAGAACAACACGGTCAAGACCAAGGCAGAGGTCAAAGTTGAGCTATGGAAGAACCAAACCACCTAGTCGAGTGACACACCAGTCATCGAGAAGTGCGATCCACATCCTCAATCAACCAACAACATGGACCCAACCAAGTGATGTCATCAAACTCAAGCGACCAACGAAGATTTCCAAACGGCTCTAACTCTAAATGATCATATACACAACATCAAAGGGAGAACCATTGGATAAGGCACGAGTTTCAAGGAAAAGAGGGCAACTCACGCTTACAACGATACAAGAGACTTTCCCTAGATGAGAACCAATGACAGATCTCACATCACTAAAAGATTTGAAAGAATTTGAAATAGACAGCTCTAATGACAAAGCGATTTGGATCATAGAGAATTGGCATGAACTGAAATGAATCGAAACCTACAAATGCAAAAAAGTTCTCTACACAAATATTGACATTGCCAAGTATCATTAAGGTTTGCACAGCCCACTGATATACATGACACAAGGAAGGAAGTAGAGGAGATAAAAGAATATGCTTAATCCTATCCAAATGGCCTTCGAACAGAATGACATGGAGCGAGAATGGAACCACTATGATCCCTCGACAGACCAAGGTGTAGGAACCTTTAGGCACGATGAAGAAGCCAAGGAAAACAATTTCAAAATGAATTTTTAGATTTTGACTAACCAGAAGCATTGATGTCCCATCAGCCAGACTCCTCTTACAAAATGAGCATGATGATCATAGAAGACGAGCACATGACCATCACGACCTTACCCTCATCTTGATATGTCTCCTTTATTGGGTTCAAAATGAGCTTCAATCAGGGGAACATCAATTGTAGTCTTCCCTTTGGAAAACCCAACAAATAACTCCAATTCCCTGACCAAATATTTCTAACCACATACACAAAGATCTATACTAACGTCAAAACATAGAAAAATAAGACCCATTTAGAAACCTTAACCAACAGTTTACGAATCTAGAAAAAAAAATACAATTCATTACTCAGCCAAATATTGCAAACGAAAAGATGTTATCTTAGACTAAAGAGTTTTAATCAAGACAAGTCAAGACTAGGATTTTGAAAAGAAACTAAGACTTTGGACCACTTTCTAAAACAAATTACTTGAATTTCAAACTACTCATGCCCACATAAACCCAGATGAGTTCATGGACTCCAAATTTTGAAAGATTTTCTCTTAGCGATCTCTGGAACATACTCACTACTCGCACTAATTGGAAAAAATAAGGTCATTCTCCAGCAGACAACCTCAAGATGCCTTTCCAATAGCATCTTGACTCATTCAAAAATTTTGACTAGGTGTTGGAACAACTCTATGCACAGTGAAAGAATATTCAATTATTATACAATATATTTCTCAAGTAATCACTCCCAAGAATATGGAACTATGCTCTAATACCAATTTATATCTATCATGACCCAGAGGAGAGCCTAACAGAAATACCAAGTTGAACAACTCGATCTTCAAAAAGGACCTAATCACCTAAACTCAAGGCTAGGTTGTCAACGGAAGACTTAACATAAATTGAAGCCCAAACACAAGAGAAATGGGTCAAGGTCCACATAGTGATCAACAAGACATAAATAATATAATAATAAATAAAGAGAAAATATTGTGCAGAAAATGAAATTGTTCAACACCATATAGCAAATTCTACAAACTAAAGAGAGATAAAATCCTCATCTTAAAATACAGACACCGACAACCTCAATCTAAACCTGGAAAGGAGGGAGTCGTTAGCGTGAGTGACTAACTCAGTAAGGAAATTTATACTATATGCAATACATAAGAAAACTAGCTTTATCATTCATCTAAAACAATATGTCATGCATGGATTTAAAATCATTAAAAATCTAGTTTCACCATTTTAACAAAACAGACTCCACGAGCAATCAATGAAGCAATGATCAAAATCTTACTGTATACATAGAGAACTATAATCAAAATAGGCCCTCATAGCTTTTCCATTAAGAAAACAACCTTTGTGAAAAATGAAGGTCACTCAAGGACCCCTCCAGCACACTCCACAAAAAGGCGACAGACCAAAGATGGCTAAACCTCATGAATCAGAAGGTAAAAGTGACGGTGATCCAAAAACTAGAAACACCACCCAGGTTGCTGGTGAACAACGGTTAGTGACAACACAACTCGTAAATCAAAGAATATGTTGCGGTGATCCAAAGATCAAGCAACGGCACAGGGGTTGCGAGAGAACAATGGTCAACGACAACAAAACCCATAAATCAAATCACAAATATACCTTTGTCAGATTTAGGGATTTAAAACCCAAGAAGTGCGTCATCACCGCCATATTACCCATTTACTTTAGCGATTCAAAACCTAAGGACACTTTATTAATGCTCTGTTACCCATTTTCGTAACATGCTAACAAAACATCTTCACGTAGTTAAAGATATACTAGGATAGTCTTATGATGCTTTAACACCAAGACCGTCCAAAGTGTTAGCACAATAGACATTATCTTTTGTTTTTTTATGATGATAGTTTAATTGTTTAAATAAGTTGTTTATTATGTATTTGTTGAATCAAATAAATAGATTATTGATCTTAATTGGAAATACCTTTAATTCGGGTATTAATGTTTACTAATGAGTTTGGCTAAATCTATATAATTTATATATTAATAATTGGGACTTAGAAGATTCAAGAAGAGGAAAACACAGAGTATAGGTTGACTTTGGACCAAAGGGTGGTCGACCAGATAGGCTACAGAAGAGCCAAAACAGAGAAGCAGTCGAACGGAGCTGAGAAAGTGGTCAACCAAAAATCAAATAGTGAGCTCTGCAATCTACAACAACTGGAAAGAGGTCGACCAGATAAGAAGTAGTCTACTAGAAATTGAATAGAATTGAGCAAAGTCTGAGATGTTAAGAAGCGATCGATCAGAGTTGACCAAGTGGTCAACCGATCCGACATAATGAGCAACGTTAAGATTCCAATGGTCAAGAGGTGGCTGACTGAAAAGAGAGTGGTCGACTAGTCAGACAATTTCTATAAATTGAATCACTCCAAATTGCAATCCAACCAAGAGAGAAATCGTACTGAATTGCTGCCAAATTCATTTCTCAATTTCTCTCCACTTATTGAGTGCATTAGCCTAGCTCTCTCTACTTTCAAACTTGAGAGTTATATTTGTGAGAGCTTAGGCTTAGAACTTTAAGTTTTATATCCTCTAATTGTACTCAAACGGTGATCAAAAGGGTGACACCCCATAACAATCAACAAAGGCTAGATTGAAGCCCGTGAATTTCAATCAAAGGGTGATGCCTTAAGAATAGTCAATTGTAAAGTTTGATTGGAACTTGTGAAGCCAATCATCACTCACTGAGGAGGTTAGTGGGTTAAGGATCTCCAAGTGGAAAACTTTGAGCGCGAACGTAGATGGGTTTACCGAACCGCATGAACAAAATGTTTACATCTCTCTATCCCTTATTTCTTATTATGTGTGATAGCTTAAATTTATGTTTGTGTTAAATCACTTAGGGATAGAATAATTAATATCGCACAAAAACGTTAGCTCACCTAATTCACCCCCCCAACCCCCTCTTTAGGTGTCCATACGATCCAACAAGTGGTATCAAAGCGGGGTTAATAAAATTTTTGTGTGATATTGTGCATATTGGTATAAATTTGTTTAATTTGCATCTTTTGGTTTAGATTTCTTGTTCAAAATTATTTAGATAAATTTAATTGAATTCTTTGGTTGTACAAATTGTTATGACTTTCAATATGCATGTTAAAGGGCAATCATTAACTAGCCCTCCATATTTTGATGGTAATGACTATGCATATTAGAAGTATAGGATGAGAATTTATATTCAATCTTTAGATTATAATCTTTGAAACATTGTTGAAAATGAGTCTTTTATTCTGCTTAAAATTAAAAATGGTAAAGATGTTCCAAAATTGTATAGTGAATATAATGATAGTGATAAACGAAAATTGATTATGAATGATAAAGTAATTAATACTTTATATTGTGCCTTAAATAGAGATGAATTTAATAGAATACAAGCATGTGATAGTGCCTATGAAATTTGAAAATTGCTTGAAATCACACATGAAAGCATTAATCAAGTAAAAGAAAATAAATTGAGTATGTTTATTCATGAGTATGAATTATTTTCTATGGATAAAAATGAAACCATTAGTAAAATATTTACTCATTTTACTAACCTTACTAATGGTTTAAAAGTGTTTGATAGAGTTTATCCCAACAAAGATTTGGTAAGAAAAATTCTTGAGTGTCTACCAAGATTGTGGAAACCGAAGGGGATGGCAATACAAGAAGCAGGCAATCTTAAAGCTTTGAAATTGGAGGAGCTCATCTGATCACTAATCACACATGAGATTACGATGATGGGTAATGAAAAGGAAGAGCAAATGGATAAGAAAATCTCCAAATCAAAGAATATTGCCTTCAGTGTAACATCCCAGTTTTTTATTTGCTTTGAAAATCACGTGAAATTTAAAAATTTTATTTTATAAAATTATAGTAGGACTTTTCTTTTAAAACCGAGTGTTTAATCATTATTTCAAATCATTTTTACATTTTATTGTGTTTAATAAACAATAATCTTAAAACAGTGGAATCACTTTCACTTATAAAAATCTTTTTTCTTTTAGAACATAGCGAAAGCATAAAACATTTATTAAGCATAAATTGTTTACTTTATTATACAACGTTACTAAATTAAAACCATTATTTAAATTCTTTGAGCCATAACCTTTTAGGTCGAATCTGGTTGATAACCCAAGGCCTCCCCTGGTAATGCCTCCTCTTTCACATAATACCTGCAACACAGGCAATACAGAGAGTCTAACGCTCAATAAGAAATAGAATATAATTTGTACGCTTATGCAATCGTTATTCAGAAAAGAACCTTTTTTTTTTCTTTTTTCATTTCTTTTCCATTTGGTCGGTGTGGACTAACCGACTTCATCCATCCATGGGTAGAGAATTCCATCGGGGGTGTTCCCACCTACAACCATCATCATTTCCTTTTCTTTTACTTTTGGTCAGTGTGGACTAACCAACTTCATCCCTCCCTGGGTGGAGAATTCCATCGGGGGTGTTTCCACCTATGACCTTTATCATTTCCTTTCCAGAGATAGGATACATCTGTTGGTGTGGCTTAACACTTCATCTCTACGTGAGTGGAGAATTCCATCAAGGGTGTCACCACTACCGTCACCTAATCTATGTGTAACGTTTGAGGACTAGGAGCAGGGATACATTTGTTAGTCGGTGTGGACTAACCAACTCCAAACTCTATGTGAGCTGGAGAATTCCATCGGGGGTGTTCCCACCTACGACCATCACCCTCTCTCCCGAACCCTGAAGCGCCCCTCTTATTTATTCATTTTCTTTATCATGCAATGCATGCAACATTTTCATAAGCCCTAACATAATGCATGAATGACAGTTCATATTTAACTCATAACAGTTTTCGAAACATATAAGTCAAAATTGCTATTTCATAATAAACCTTAAACTATACAATGAAAGACAATAAATAGTCTCGTGATGTAGGACTTCCACTGGCCACCACATCTTATTTCTTACTTTGTAGAGTGTTCCTTTATTCCTTAGTGTTTTATCATTTCCCTCATTATTGTTAATACCTTCACAATGATATCAACTAATTAAAACCTATTATTTATTATTTTATTTCTTTCGTTAATCGTGGACAGTACTTATCAAGAATATTCCCAAGAAAGAATGCCCTTAACGATTCTCTTTAGACATAATATCTTTTCCAAGTAAGTTCTCAAGAAAGATTGGAGGGTCACAACGGTCCTCATTAAATACCAGTCTCCTTAAACAGGATTTACTTACACAGTACGATTACACCACTAATATTATATAATATTGCGATAATAACAATTTATATTTTCAATTAATATTTCTAAAATAATATTGCGATAATAACGATAATATATCCAATTAATATTTCTAGAATAATATTGCGATAATAACGATAGTATAATTTCAATTAATATTACGATAATAACGATAATATCCAATTAATATTTCTAAAATAATATTGCGATAATAACAATAGTATATTTTCAATTAATATTTCTAAAATAATGTTCCAATGATAACGATAATACTGACTAATATTTATCAACTAAATTAACCAATAAACCCAAGAGGGAAAAGATCGTTACCGAAATCCAAGAGGCGATCCCGTAAATTCCTCCCGTTAAGGCTTCCGAAATCTCTGAAGTAATTTCCTTTCCCACAATCTCTCACTAAAATTTTCCTCCCAAATATTTTCTCACAACTTCCTTTCTCTCCTTCTCCTTTTCTCCCCTCTCGTTGGTATGCTCTTTTCCTCAGCATGCAATGCCTATTTATAGGCATTTCTCCTCACTTCAGCAGCTGCCAGCAAGGAGAAAATTGGGTTAGAATTAGGTGAAGCATTTAGTTCAATTTTCTGTTGGCAAATTTGGCTGGCAGTCGATCATAGAACCATTTGATTGGCCGGCATTCATGACTGGCGGTCGATCACAGCCTACTGCGATCAACCAATCAACTTGTGATTGACATGTCCTCCATTTCCAACGATATTGTTTTATTTATTTTTAATTTCAATTATTTTATAATTCTTTTATAATTAAATCAAAACATTACGGATTCCATCTCCAAAATTTATAAAGAATATAGTTTTAAACCCAATAAAATTATGGGGTATTACACTCAAAGCTTCCTCAAGCACACAAGTGGAATCCGAGGAGGAGGATGAAGATGAAGTTATCAAATTCATATGGGATGATAGCGATGAGGATTCATCTTCCGAAATGGAATAAGTAACAAATTTTTTGCTTCATGCTAAGGAGGACAACGTACATATTTCTTCTAGCGATTTGGATGATATTGACAATGATAATGAAATGCTAGAAGCTTTTGACAAATTATTTGATCAATTCAATGTGCTCAAACGTAAATATAAATTGTTGAAAAATGAGAATGACAATTTGATGAAAGAGCATGATAAAATGGTTAAATCTTTTGAAAATCAAATTGTTGAATTGAAAAGCATGAATAATAATTTGGTTTCTACTATTAAATCTTTTGAATTTGATGTTTGTGAATTGAAAGACAAAAATAATTATTTGAACTCTATAGTGCTTAAATTCACAAATGGTAGCAAAAATTTTAATATGGTATTAGAAAAGTAAAGGGTTACATTTGATAACGCAGGAATAGGCTATCAACCCTTTGCAAGGAAGAAGAATTATGAAAGTTTCTTTGTTTGCCCATCTATTTGTAATGCATATAATTATCTAGGGCATAAATCATTTTTTTGTCCATTGAAATCAAATAATAAAATAATTAGTTCTAAATTCGTATGGGTTCCTAAAAGAAACATTCCTACGAACCTTAGACCCAAAAAGATTTGGGTGCCTAAGAAAAGCACTTAGGTGTTTTTCTCTTTTGAATTAAGAGTATGCAATTAGTTTGTTTAAATTACTTAATGAATTATACTCTTGATTTGAATTGAATTGATAGTTTGCATATAGGTTAAATTTTAATACTCTTGATTTCAATTGATTTCATTGCATGCAAATGTTATTTTATTTTATTTTTTGATATCATTGGAGTTTAAGTATTTATAATTCTTCAATTGGTATCTTATAGTTCAAATGTTCTTAATCCAATAATTGGTAATATAACTTGTGATTTTTTGAATTGCCTTGTTAGTTGATTTTGATATTTTGATTATATCTCCATTGTTTTGAATTTGTATATTGATATAGGGGGAGAAGTAAATTTTAACTTGAATATTTTTTTTAAGATTAAATGTCTTCAATTGATATAAGTTGGATTATTTTTATTGGTATCAAGACTTAGATGTTATTCTCCCAACAATTTGTGGACTAAGGAGGAGAAATATAATTGTTTTGTTTTGATTGATCCTCAACTATTATGTTGGTTAATGCCAAAGGGGGAGAGAGTTAATTGATTGAATTATTTTGATTTTCTAATATCTCCAACTATTTATGTGTATATAATGTCAAAGGAGGAATAATATTTGTTTTGATCTGTATGTTGAACTTAATTTGTGTATTTAATTTGATGATATTTTTGTTGTCTTTCCTCCATGTTTTCTTTTTTATAATTCAAAAGGAGAAGAGGAAAGAATATTAAGTTGAATAATTAGAAAAGCATGAATTGCATAAAACTAAAAAAGATAAATTACATAAACTAAGGGGAGAAATCATATATGTAATACATATCATGCTCATGCTTAGGATAAATATATAAACAACTTATATATTATTGTCATCATCAAAAAATAGGAGATTATTAGCCTAATAGACATTAGTTTATTTATTTTGATGATAACTGTTTAATTGTTTAAATAAGTTGTTTATTATGTATTTGTTGAATCATGTAAATAAGTTATTGATTTTACTTTGAAATACTCTTAATACGGGTATTAATGTTTACTAACGTGTTTACCTAAGTCCATGACTCTTATATATATAATTGAGACTTAAAAGATTCAAAAAGAGCAAAACACAAAGTATAGGCCAACTTTGGGCCAGAGGGTGGCCGACCAGATAGGCTGTAGAAGAGCCAGAACAGAGAAGCGGTCGACCAAAGCTGAGGAAGTGGTCAACCAGGAATCAAACAGTGAGCTCTGCAATTTACAATGGTTGGAAAGTGGTCGACTAGATAAGAAGTGGTTGATCAAAAATTGGACAGATTCAAGCAAAGTCTGAGGTGTGAAAAAGCAGTCGACCGGAGCTAGTCAAGTGGTCGACCGATCCGATAGAATGGTCAACGGTAACATTCCAACAGTCAGGAGTTGGTCGACCAAATAGAGACCGGTCGACCAGACAGTTTCTATAAATTGAAGCACTCCGAATTGGAATCAAACCAAGAGAAAAATTGTATCGAAGTGCTACCAAATTCATTTCTCAATTGCTCTCCACTTATTGAGTGCATTAGTCTAGTTCTCTCTACTTCCAAACCTGAGAGTTATATTTGTGAGAGCTTAGGCTTAGAACTTTAAGTTCTATATCCTCTACTTGTACTTAAACGGTGATCGAAAGGGTGATGTCTTGTAATAGTCAACAAAGGCTAGACTGACGCCTGTGAAGTTCAATCAAAGGGTGACACCCTGGGAATAGTCAAGTGTAAGGTTTGATTGGCACCCATGAAGCCAATCATCACGAACCGTGGAGGTTAGTGAGCTAAGGATTTCTACGTGGAAAACTTGAAATAATTAATATCCCTTATCTCTTATTATTTTTAATTGCTTAAATTTATGTTTGTGTTAAATCACTTAGGGATAGAATAATTAATATCACACGAAAAAGTTAGCTAGCTTAATTCACCCCCCACCGCCCCCTCCCTCCCCTCCCCTTCCCTTTCTTTAAGTGAGCATACAGTCCAACACAAAGCATCAAGAGGATTCATCCTCCCATATAATATAATATAAAAATAGACATGTTGTGTAGCAGTTCCCGTCGGATTTTCATATATGGTAAACCACAAAATAGAATTTTAAAAACCAAGATGCAATGCATTACAATATAAAAATCTCTACCTCAATAACAACCAAAAGTCACGTTGTACCATCCAAACGCGCTGTTGGAAACTAGCATCGAAACCTGAAACACCGTAGAAACCCAAAACTAAACCGACATCAAAATTCCAACTAAAATGCTAAGGATAAAACACTCGTACATATCCAAGATTTGAAATTAAACCAAAAGGACTAACAACAAAACTTCCAATTCAAAACTCTAGGGCCAACTAGAAATTCCCACATTGAATCGAGAACCTAATTGATATGAAGACGACAAATGATAGAGAAATCTTAAGGAAAACTACTAAACCCAAAACTCTATAAAATATCACTGTATGGTCGACCGAGGAAACATAGCAGTCGTCCAGGCACATCGACAGTTGACTAGAACTACACAGCAGTTGATGGAATAGGGATATGGTCAACAAAGTATGACTACAGTCTACTCGGACCACACGGCATTGACAAGACACAATGGCGGTAAATCGGGACCAACAATGAGGTAAACATCTACCAGTTTCTTTTATAAACCCCTAGGAAATGATGGAGGGGACCTAAAATAGAGTTAGGAACCTAAACCAATGGATAAACGGCTCAAAATATGAAAAACTGCACTGGAAGTCGACTAGAACTCTACAGCGGTCGACAACACCCTACACTAGTCAACCAAGGACCCTCTCTAATTAATCAAAACACCTCCACGGTCAAATGAGACATGTACAGGATGACCAGAATCTAC
The DNA here is from genome assembly GCA_022433065.1 of Begonia loranthoides. Taxonomy (NCBI): domain Eukaryota; kingdom Viridiplantae; phylum Streptophyta; class Magnoliopsida; order Cucurbitales; family Begoniaceae; genus Begonia; species Begonia loranthoides. The sequence goes on from CM039469.1 coordinate 30,930,468, forward strand.
TCTGGTCGATCAAGGGCTCCCACATGTTGAACAAAACCAGCACTGGTCAACCAGGGACACTCTTTGGTTGACAAGAAGACCTCCGCAGTTGACCGGGACCCAACAAAAATACTTTGAAACTCTCAAACATTTTTTCAATTGACCGGACACTTTTAGAGATCGACTGAGAAAGATTTTTCAGTGCAAAATCTCAAGGAAAAATGTGCCATTTCCACCACCTCTCACCACCAAACTGACATAACTTTTGTATAGACTCTAAATGTACAACAATAACATACAAATACCCACAGGATTCGAGTTTTCAAGCTCGAATCCAAAATTAATAAGAAACAAAAAAGTCATTTATGAGTTGACTAAACACAATAGAGATTCTAAGTGTTATGTATAGTATTTTACAAACTATGAGTGTGCATGCGTCAAAGAAAACCATGTCTCAAATCTAGAATAAAAACATTATCCAAAAATGGTCCCCGAGAACCATTAGAGGGTAAAGTAACAAAATAATTCACTATAATGTAGTATATAATAAAAATAGCACCACTATTGTATCACTGTAATATCATCATTGAAAAAAGAGTCACTCACAGTTTTCAAAGACACTATACTATATGCATATGAGGTAATGTAAGACTTGATGATTGCAATATAAAACAACAACCTTGATTAGGTTTCAAAATTCCCACTCAGAGACACGGTGTTGTTATGTAAAATTTGAAATTTTTAGATATTAGATTTTTTCGAGTAAATTTTTTGCGTTAATCAAAGTCAATTTATTTTCCATTGACAAGGTTTTGTTTCATGTCACTGCTCTTCGAACATGTGTGATCAGAGGGTCCATCAAGTGGAATTTGGGGTTACCGGCAGTCCAGGTCTAGGAGAATAATGTTTTGTAAATCGGTGTATCCTCAGTTTTTGTTTTGATCAACGTTTGAAATTTCCTTTGATTTAGGATTTTTACGTAATATATATAATATAATTTATTATATTATAAATATTAAATAAAAATCACAAATTAATAATATTTATTTAAAGAAAGACTCCTTCCTTTGGCCAAGGACAACATAGGAGAGGAGAGGAGAGGAGAGGGAGAGGGAGAGGGAGAGGGAGAGGAGGAGGGGAGAGCTGGTGAGTGGGCCTCATCGTTTTTCTATTTGAACCGCATTTGTGACATCCGTATCTCTGTCTTACATGAAAATTTCTCGCGGGTAAGTCAGTTTCTGAACTTTTTTTGCTTGTTTGAGACTTCTCAACATTGGTCATCAAGATCTAAAATCTAGCCAACATCCTAGCTAATCAAGATGATGAGTAGCTTAATCCCACTCAACCTATCAATGACTAAAAAATTATGCGCGCGGAAAGGGAATGAATACATAGACTCGTAGGACCTCAGACAACTCCACCAGCTTCACTACCACCACCACCACCTACTCTGCAACCCGTTGTAGTCGCCAATGGATTGATGATCATTTACGCTCATCTGGAGCGTCTTGAGAGCAAGATGGCCGATATGCACACATGGCCATCCACCACCTTGTAGTAGATAATTCTAATGCCAACATGGAGCCTATATTCACACAAATAAATAAGGCTAATAACTTTCCACCAACGCTTCTATACCCTATGCCATACCACTTCTCATCCTCATTGAGGGCATCTGATGATGATGATGAGGATGACACAGGGGTTTAAGGGTTGCTAGTCTGGATAAGATGTTACTTTTGCTCATTTCTATTTTATATTTGGACATTGACGACAATGTACAATTTATGTTTTGGGGGTGTATGTTAAAACTAATTATAACTATGTGATGATTGAAGTAGTTATCTGATATAATTTTTTGATATTATTTTCTGTGTGAGCTACTTAAATTGGAAATCGAATTTTATTAAGATTTTTCTCACAAAAAACAAAAATGACTTTTCTTTAAGTTTTTTCTTTGCATATGCTTAGATTAGTAGTTTTCAATTTAGTTTTTAATTATATAGGTCTGTTTTAGGGTAGTAAGCTAGTGTTTGTTTGTTTAGATGGAAATATAGTTTTGATAAATTTTTTTATAGTTACAATAAATTGATGTGTTAAATTTTTCTTGATCGTAAATCTTCTGAGCACGTAAGCTTTATTCACTCAGTTCAAGCATAATATCAATATAATATACATGTAAAACACATAAGAGATAAAAAAGTGGTTAAGTTATGATATGATATATGCTTAAATTTTATTTTGGTAATACTAAGTTGTTACATAAATTGAATCTTTTGAATTTCATGAAACATGAAATTAAATTTATGTTTATTCTTATTTGTTTGTTGTGTTGAAAAAAATCAATCAAATAAATAAATTGTAATTTGGCAATTTGTCACTCTACTTTCAATTTTGAACGAGCATATTGCATAGTCAATAGGTGGAAAAAATCTTAAACAACATGGGACGGCGAGAAAAACTTTGTCGCAAGCTATGCGTTTGTTTTAAATATGTGAAAAATATGTATTCTAGTTCACCCCACTCCACTTTTAGTCTTGAGTTTGTCTTTTGGAAACTCAATTGATAGAAAGTGCTACAATAAATATATTCTAATTTAATATATTTTATGAATAGAATTCATGTAGCATAATAAAGTGAAATGAAAAACATAATAATTTTTTAAACTTTATCATTATGATTAATTGTGAAATATAAATAATGGGCTTAAATTATTCATATTATCTGTTTGAGTGTAAAAAGGTTTGCACACACGTGCAAATCCATTAGCAAGATAGGCCTATTGTATGAAGTGAAAGCTAATCTTTTTGTAGTATCTTGAACTTATTGATATTTGCATTCTTTGTGCATTCTTTGAGGCTTAAAACGGCTGTCAAATAAATATTATTCATACTCAATGGTTTAGTTTGTTAGTTTTTATAGTTGTTTTTTGGCTTCAGTATTTTCTTTCTTTCTTTTGCTCAAGAACAAGGAGAGTCTTAGGTTTGGGGATATTTGATGAGTCACTTTTATACGAAAGAATTAAGTACTTTCAATTGTGAGTTTTAGATTTTCTAGTGTCTTTTGGTGTATTTTCAACAACATGACATAGTTGATAAATAGCTAGCTCATAATGGAATACCGAGTTTAAAAAGAGTGTCAAAAGTCGAGAGTGAGCACTAAATTGCCCATTCTGAGTACTATAGCGCTGGCCAAAGAAGTACCCGATAGAACCAAGTGCTACAGGCACATTTTGAGCATTGTAGCGCCCATGTGGGAAATCTAAAGCCATAGGCAAGTGCTAAACTGCTACCCTAGAGCACTATAGCTCTCCCCATGTATTTTCACAACACTAGAGAGCTTATAACTGGGCGCTACAATGCCTACACAGGAAAATTAGGTTTACAAGTCGTTTTAAGCACGATCTATAAATAGGAGATAATAAAAAACAAAGAAAAAGGCTTGAGACTCTAGAACCCGAAAGAAAAAGAGATTTTTCATGTTCTTCCTTTGACGAGACTCATGGAAATCAAAATGACACGCGATGAAACACCAAGACGGAGAGCGTTAACTGAGTTATATTCTTCCATCTCTACTCTTTATTTTTGTTGTAATTTTCTTGGATATTGTTTCTAATAATATTTTTATTGTTTCTCCTCTATTCACTATGAACTAATTTTCTTTTCTAGCATTATGATTTGAGGTCGACATATAATTTAATTAGATTTCTCTCTTTTTCAGTATTATTCTTCAGTAATGAGTTTGTTTGTTCTATCATACATTTATTGTAATTTAGTTAAATGGCCATTGACTAGATTAATTTATTCTCACCCAAAGAATTTTGGAAAAAGACTTGTATGTTTAGATTTTGATAAGATAGGATACAATCATCTTAGAAACTTATGTTAGATAGGAATATACTTGCATAACATACATAATCACATAGAGAATTTGAACTTAATGAATTGTTGTGATTTTAATTTTCATAAGAATATAGTGAATTAATTTACAATGATATTTTTAACTGACCAACGAAAGAGACTTTTAAATATTTTGGGTTTCTTAATTAACAAACTAGTGCAATTAAATTTATTGAAAAATGGTAGATAATTTAGTTAGGTGAATTATTAAGGGATACTGTAATCCTAGGTTGCATTTCTTCGGAAGTTACTCATTTTTATTTCTCCTTTTTATTTTTTTAGTTTTTTTAATCTTATAAAATTACAATTTCGTCATTTAAATAAAATCAAAGCAAAAATATACGAGTACTTAGAAGTTTATTTGTATCAATTCCCTATGGGTTCGACATTTTACTTTACATTATATTACTTGAGATGGCATGTGCACTTGTATTATTAAAATTGCCAACACTCAATTACGTTAGTTTTTATGGTTGTTTTTTATTTTTATTGTTTTCTTTCTCTATTTTGCTCAAGAACAAGCAAAATCTCAAGTTTGGTGGTATTTGAAGGGTTATTTTTATACCGAGAAATTAAGTATTTTCAATCGTGAGTTTTATGAGTCTAATAGTTTCTAATATCTTTTCCTTTTTTTTTTTTTTTTTGTGTTTTCAGCATGACGGAGTTGGTAAATAGATTGAAATACAATGTTACAAGGGTAAAAATATCAATTTTATAAAATTCCAACACTACAGCACCCAATAGAATGTTGTAGCACTTGATCAAAAGAAGAAGTGCAACCTGAGAGTGAGCTTTACAACACCTATTTCGAGCCCTGTAAAGCTCACATTCAAGATTTGGAAAACAACATATCAGCGCTACAACATCTATCGAGAGCGCTAAGCAAAATCCTAGAGAGTTATTGTCATGACCCCAACCTCACATTCCTCAAATATTTGGGATAGTAATAATTATTTTTCACCCGGAAGAAATGACAAGTGTACACAATTATATTGACTAAATTATAATATTGTTGTATTACAATATATAGGTATCCTAAATTAAGATCTAATTCTATGTAATCCCAACAAAAATTTTGCATAATTAGGTCCAAATAAATTTTTGCTTTCAATTATTGTGTAAAAATCACTAATCATATGATTTTCATCTAAAACCACACATTCAAACTATTACATTGTTATATACAACAATTGAGCCATTAATTTCGACCCGCACATACTGATAAAAAATGGAGTGTTTGTTTTTGGAGAGAGAGGAGAGACTCACTACATCAAATTCTCTTCAAGATTTTGTATTTCACTCTCTCATTCTCAAATGAGCACAATACCTATTTATAGACTCAATAAGACTCTTCAAATTCGTACAATAACTAAATCAATAAACATACTTAAAAGACATTAAAGACATAATATGAAACAACCACATAACATCTGACCTTTGGTTGCTAAAACCATCATAATTTCTTCTAGAGACCTCCAAACGACTTGAAACTTAAACCATCAGAAACTAGACATCTGGGGCATTGAAATCCATAGGTCATACGTTTAATTTGGTTACCATTTGACCCTTCAAATCCTCGTTACAAAATGCCCCATAATGCAGAACGTTTTTTTTTTTTTTTAGTTTAATTCTCAACAAATTCCTCCCTTAAACTCAAACATGTCATATCCTTCATCCCGATCATCTTCTTGAGGTTTTCAATTAGCACCGTTTGCAGCGGTTTTGTAAAAATGTCTGCCACTTGATCACAACTTGCAACATGACTCATTCGCACTTCTCTTTTCTTGACATGTTCTCTAATAAAATGAAAACGAACATCTCTATGCTTACTTCTCTCATGATGAACTGGATTCTTTGCCAATTCAATTGCTGATTTGTTATCGACTCGTATTTTAGTTGCCTCATTTTGCTTGAGATTTAACTCGTGTAGCAAATTTCTTAACCAAATTGCGTGGCGCACACACCAGGATGCAGCCACATACTCCGCCTCGCATGTCGATAAAGTCACAATCGGTTGTTTCTTTGAAAGCCATGTGAATGCCGTGTCTCCCATATAGAACACGTATCCCGTTGTACTTTTTCGGTCATCTACATCTCCGCACCAATCACTATCAGAGTAACCAACCAGCATGTATTCGTTCGTCTTTGAGTAGAGTAACTCGAGTGACTCCGTTCCTCGAATGTATCGAAGAATTCTCTTAATAGCTTTTAGGTGTGAATGTTTTGGATCCTCCATGTATCGACTCACTATGCCGACACTATATGCAATGTCCGACCTTGTGCATGTGAGATACCGTAGACTCCCAACTAAGCTACGGTAGTCACTCGCATTTACTTGATCTCCTTCCTCAAATTTAGAGAGTTTCATACCGAGCTCCATCGGTGTTGCTACTAGCTTGCAATCTTCCATCTTGCTCTTCTTCAAAATGTCCCTTGCATATGCTTCTTGTGACACAAAAATTCTAAATTTTCCTTGTATAATCTCAAGACCAAGAAAGTACCTCATCAATCCCAAGTCCGTCATTTCGAATTCTTGCATCATAGCTTCTTTGAAATCTTCTATCATGTTCTTGTTGTTCCCCATGAAGATGAGATCATCAACATAAAGAGCAACAAACAACAAGTTCTCTTCTTCTTTCTCCACGTACAATGCGTGTTCATAAGGACATTGTATGAATCTATTCTTCTTGAAGTATGTATCGATTCGGGTGTTCCATGCTCGAGGCGCTTGTTTTAGCCCATATAGTGCCTTCTTTAACTTCAAGACTTTGTTCTCCTTTCTGACTTTCATGAATCCAGGAGGTTGCTCAACATAGACTTCTTCTTCAAGCACTCCCTTTAGAAATGCTGACTTCACGTCCATTTGATAGATTGGCCACTTGAAATGCGCCGCTTGAGATATAAGAAGTCAAATTGTCTCCATTCTCGCAACTGGAGCAAAAACTTCATCATAGTCGATCCCTTCTTTTTTACTATAGCCTTTCGCGACTAGGCGTGCTTTGTATCTTTCAACCTCTCCTTTGGCATTCATCTTTTTCTTGTACACCCATTTTACTCCTATAGGTTGACATCCTTCCTGTAACTCCACCAAGTCCCACGTTTCATTTCTTTCGATTGTCTTTATCTCTTTATCCATCGCGCCTTTCCACCTCTTGTCTCTCACGGCCTCCTCAAAAGCAATATTTTCGGCGTTTGCTAATAAGCAAACCAAATGCACTTCATTCGTCGAGTCATATTGATCTTGTAGGCTCCGCATCCTTGGTTGTCGTGGTTCTTCTTCATCATCGGATGCTTAAGAGATTGTCGGTGTGATTATTGGTGCAGTGGTTGATGGTTCTCCTTCATCTTGTGTTGCCTCCTTTTGGTTCTTCCAATCCCATATTGTTTCTTCATTCACCTATACATCTCGGCTAACCACCACTTTTTTGTCAATTGGATCAAACAGCTTGAAAGCCTTCGTCTTCTCGTCATACCCAATGAACACATACTTCTTGCTTTTATCATCAAGTTTGGTTCTTCTTTGATTTGATACGTGCGTGTAGGCTACACTTCCAAACACCTTAAAATGTGTTACAGTTGGTTTATGGCCGCTCCAAGCTTCTTGTGGTGTTTGATTTGCTAATATCGCATGTGGGCATCGATTTTGAATATATATATCACATTGCACTGCTTCAGCCCAAAATTCCTTCGGTACATTTATGCTTTTCAACATAGATCGAACCATATCGAGAACTGTACGATTTTTCCTTTCAGCCACCCCATTTTGTGGAGGTGAATAAGGTGTGGTCAAAAATCTTTTGATTCCTTGTTCCTCGCAATAGCTTGTGAAAGCGTTTGACATGTACTCTCCACCTCGATCCGACGTAAAGCCTTGATGTAAAGACCAGTTGTCTTCTCTACTAGCACCTTGAATTTCTTAAACACCTCCAATGCTTCTGACTTTTCCTTCAAGAAATAAACCAAAGTCTTCCTTGTAAAATCGTCAATGAAAGTAATAAAGTTCCTCTTCTCACTAAAGGACTTCGGTGTGATTGGGCCACATATTTCGGTGTGTACCAACTCGAGAGATCTCTTTGCACGATATTCCACCTTCTTTTGAAATGTACTCCTTGCTTGTTTGCCGAGTACACATCCCTCGCAAAATTTCTTGGGGTAGTCCATGTTCGGTAGCCCATGGACCATTTCCTTCTTTGCTAACTCTTTCAAGCCACTGTAATGTAAGTGCCCAAATCGTAAATGCCATAACCATGCTTTGTCCTCCATATTTACTTGCAAACACCTTTCTTACACGTTCTTCAAGTTGAGTTTGAACATTCGATTCTTTGCCATATCCACGTGTGCGAGTAAGCGACCATTTTTGTCCTTCAAGTGCAACATCTAGTCTTGCATGAAAACCGAACATCCCTTCTCCAATAGTTGACCCATGCTAAGAATGTTACTCTTCAAATTGGGTACATAGTAGACATCTTCCATTGTTCCTTCCTTTCCATCCTTTTTTGCAAAACGTATTTCTCCTCGACCTTTGACTTGAACCTTTGATGCGTCTCCAAAAAATACGTGTCTGTCTTTAATCTCTTGCATATCAACAAACAGATGTTTTTGTCCACACATATGATTGCTAGCACCGGTGTCGAGATACCATACCATGTCGCTTTCCGGATTGGTGTCCTTTTGGGCCATCATGAGAACACCATCGTCTTTTGTCTTATCTTTCACAACTAGATTCACGTTTTCTTCCACCTTCTTCTTGAAGTAGCATTCCTTTGCGTAGTGTCCATACTTGCCGCAATCGTAACACTCGACAGTTGAACGATTCGATCTGCCACCTCTTCCACGATCGCATCCTCATCCATGCCAATTTTGTTGGCTGGTCTCACCCTTCTCTTCGCAATTATTTTCGTGATCGCGTCCTTCTCCGCGACCAAAACCATGACCTCCACAGCCACGTCCTCTTCCTCGGTTGTGTTGCGCGTACATTACCTTATCATCATTGATAGTCGTGTTTGTTTGTAAGGCCTCCTCCAAGACTTCTTGTGCCTTCTTTTTCTTCCTTTGTTCATGTGCCTCAAGAGAGACCACAAGTTAATCGATGGTCATCTCTTCCAAATTCTTCGACTCCTCGATTGCGCATACAACATTCTCAAAATTCTCCATCAATGACCGAAAAATTTTCTCCACGACTCTTGCATCCGTGAGGTTTTCTCCATTTCATTTAATATTATTCACCACCATTTGTACACCGGTGATGTAGGTTGATATGTCTTCCGATTCCTTCATCTTCATGGCCTCCAACTCGTCATGAAGAGTTTGAAGCCGCACTTGTTTAACTCGATCAGCACCCTTGAACACTTTTTACAAAGTGTCTCATGCTTCCTTTGAAGTTGTTGCACCAGCAATCTTCTCAAAACCAGACTCATCTACTGCTTGAACATGAGATAGAGAGCAGTCTTGTCCTTCATTCGCATTTCTTTCAATGCTTTTGTTTGATTTCCTGTCAAGGCGCCAGTGGCTTCCGTCTCCGTGAAACCGGTTTTGACTACTTCCCACGCATCTTGTGCACCAAGCAATGCACGCATTTGAATGCTCCAATTGTTGTAGTTCATCTTGGTGAGTCGTGGCAGCAGCATATGTCCCAACAGTGTGCTCCCATGGTTCGACATAGCTCTGATACCAATTTGATAAAAAATGGAGTGTTTGTTTTTGGAGAGAGAGGAGAGACTCACTACACTAAATTCTCTTCAAGATTTTGTATTTCACTCTCTCATTCTCAAATGAGCACAATACCTATTTACAGACTCAATAAGACTCTTCAAATTTGTACAATAACTAAAGCAATAAACATACTTAAAAAACATTAAAGACATAATATGAAACAACCACGTAACATCTGACCTTTGGTTACTAAAACCATCCTAATTTCTTCTAGAGAACTCCAAACGACTTGCAACTTAAACCATCAGAAACTAGACATCTGGGGCATTGAAATCCATAGGTCATACGTTTAATTTGGTTACCATTTAACCCTTCAAATCCTCGTTGTAAAACGCCCCAGAATGCAGAACATTTTTTTTTTTTTTGAGTTTAATTCTCAACACATACAACCCACACACTTATGCATGGCGAAAACAAAACTCATACACACCAAGTCCAAGATTTTTGAGCCCTAAATCTACTCGGAGTGTTTTAGCCTCTTTTCCTTTAAGATGTATTGGCCTTGTTTTTTTTTTTTGTCACTTGTATCTGAAAAATAGAAACCACAATGAGGTGTGCTAAAAAAGCTCGGTAAGTAATACTAATATTCAAGAATCATAATCTCATGCAAGTCACAAGTATAGGACCATCTCCCACCACCTAAATCAATATTTAAACTGTTATTCCAATTCATAATGATATGTAATATGAATATAACACAATGATTTTCTTTTCTACACACATGCCATGATAATTGAATCAATGCAAATGCTCCATTTAATTTATATGGTGATGTTATTAACAAGTACCATATTCTCTGAATGTTAATATGCGTGATCAAATTTCATCGTATGTAAAGTCGAACACAACCATATAACCTCATTGTACTAGTATTTTTTCCAATAGGTGCATACATATCAATATATACCTCCGGAAGGTTAGGAATTTGCAACCCAAGAGAGACCTACAGTCACTCTCCTTCTATTTCTCACTTTACATACGTCACACAATACATAGTAAGCAAGATATCTCGTTATTAAACAAGCACGAATGATGTATGATTTGGTATCACACATCTAACTAGATATCTCTACATATGTTTTAGGCTATATTCCATTTATAGGCGAAATGGTTATCAAAATAGATTAAAAAGGTAAGGAAAATGTTCAAAAATTTACAACTTATGGTTGTCCACAACCAATCTACTGGCGTCCGCTCCCAATATATTTCGGAACTAAAGTTTCTTCCATTGAAAATCACCTTGAAAGTAAAAAGTTGTAATTTTTAATAACTTTCTAATTGACTTGTACCGTTTCAGCTATATCTCGGTCATCCCTTTGAATTTACCCACGAAATTTTGAGGTTTTCTTTATCATTCATCCATTGAGATCGTGTTAAAAATCGTGTAAATATTCGTAAATTAGAGGTGTTTTTCATTTGAAGTTTTCTCGAAAAGTTTGTGAAACATAAATCCGCATATGAAGGCCACTATTCATCTTATCAACCACTCGCTATTCATTGAGTCAACCCTTTTGAACTTGTGTGTTTCCGTTCGACTTCTCTTCAACCATAGGTCGACCGTGCGCTTCCATAACTCTCTCGAAACTCTATCGTTAGCACGTCACCACACTAGTTTCTCTCTCAATCTTATTTATTTCTTATATAGATATTGAGCTTCGATACAATAAATAAATTTTAAGCCATAATTGAAATTATATTTCTTATATTTAGATGACAATGATCCCCTATTTCCATGTAATTTAACATAACTCATTAAATTCAATGTATTCCCATCTCCATGTATTTTTCTAGGAATGCCGCCAATGTACCGTGCCTATGTTTGGTTATCTTGCCCGCTTAGCTCAACTAAAGGCTAATTGAGCTTATAGAAATCAGTCTCTACACAACAATTCAATCTCTAATAAATAATTATGGCCTTCCAACCTACCTTTCTCATTTTGTCTTTTGAGTTTTAATTCCATAATTCAAAATGAAGTCTTTGCTCATAATAGTTACTTACTACATTAGAGAACTAATATGAAATCGTACTATTCTTTTTGGTTTTGACCTTTAAGCTTGAGAGATTGATAATTGTCACAAGTATTCACTCCTTGAAATTCTCAAACCATGCCGACCGCGACGACCCTTCTTGATAGACTCATATTTTGATGCCATATCTATAATATTGTCCAATCCTCTCAAGTTTGTGAAATAATAGAGTCCAACCATTCATCTTTAATGAACATATGTCAAATTGCACAATTTTACTTTTTTCTTTACAAATGATGGATTGTCGGGTTTGGGCCATCTTTCAACGAAGCTTCCACAAGCCTCTTGCAAGGCTCTTCTATTTGATCATTTTAGTTTGAAACTACAATTATGAAGAAAATGGTAATGATAAAGTTACAATATATTATTATTATTTAAGATTTGTTTTAGGCGCAATATGTGTACAAGAGAGTTGTTACAAAGGAGTTGTTGTAAAGGAGTAAAAGCCAGCTCCTCCACTTTCATCATGTAAAAGTCAAAGTCACGTGAACCATTATTTCATGAGAGATGCAAATATGAAGAAAGTTAAAAAGCATAGTGCTTTTTATTATTAAATCATGGAAAACATAATAATAATTAATTATTTCTAAATATATATTTTAAATTTCGTTGAATTTATCTTTTTTTATTGACGATTATGGATTTATATTTTTTCCGTTAAAATTGTTGACTCTCCATTCTCACTCTCAATCGGTCTATGCAACCTCCTCTTCACGTCCTCTTCCCCCCGCCCCTCTTATGAAATTAATCATGTTGGTATTATTTTGAGAAATTAACAAATCAATCACTGTATTTTATCATCAATGACAAGTCAACTACTAAAACATTTTCACTAATAACATAATCACTGAACTATCAAAAATCGACATATGAAACATTGTCCATTAAATGAATCCGCAAAGAAAATATGTTCAACATAAAACTCAATCCGTGAAAAATCATCTTCAAATACATTTTTGCAATTCTAATTCTTGTTCAGTTTTATGCTAAAATCGGATTAATAGAAACAATCTTACCGCGAATACGATTTCTAGGAAGCTACAACATAATCTTCTAGTTGTCGAAAACAATTATCATGTTTTCTGTTTTCCGAACATCTTCTTGTGGCTCATCCTCTTCTCAATTTCACCATCTAATTTCTATCGTCATTTTCTTTTTGCTCTTTCAGGTCTGTCGTCGTCATCGTCGTCCTGTTCTCATCACCAATGTTTCACTTTCCGCAATGAAAAATAACTTTTTTATAGCAGAGTGCTATTGTTTCGTAGGCAAAAAATAATATTTTCACAGCAAAACGTTATTTTTTCACATTGAAAAATAATCATTCTACTACAAAAAAAAAAATTTTTAACTCTATTTAACAAAAATATAACGTTCCACTATGGAGGACTAACATTCCAAAGCAAAACTATAACATTTTTAACAAAAAAGTTACCTTGATATTTATTTTATTTATTTTTTATAGTTTAATATTTAAATTATTAACAAAAATTTACTGGGTTAGCACCTGATTTTCTCCACTGGTTACGTAGATAGATTTGTTAATTTCTCTATTATTTTTGTTTTTTAGCAAATGGGTTGAGAGGAAAAGTGGGGAAGGCATCGAATTTGGAAGACTGGGCGATGAGGAAACCTAGTCTGAGAGCCGGCGAGTCTGCGTTCGAAGTGAGCTTTGATTGGGAAGAAGAGATCGGAGCTCCGGGGGCTTTCATTCTGAAACAATTTCATATTATTCTCCTCTCTCTTTCTCTCTCTGTCTCCAATACGGTTTTGACTCTCAAGCTCGCGTTTTTAATTTGAAAAATCATTTTTCTCCCTTTTTGATTTTCCGGGAAATTGAAACGAGGCCGTCGGACCGATTCACCAATCGGAAACAGAACTTAAGAACCATCAAAACAAAACCAAAATCAGAATTTGGGTCTCTCTCTCTCGGATCCATATTGCTCCTGCGATGCGGTCTACGGAAACACCTGATAATCGTGCAGATTTGATGGAAACCCAGAACAGAACATCAAAATTTGGCTCCGAATTTCCGTATCGTTCTTCTGGGTAATCTGCAATAGTTGGTTGGAATCTGATGCTTTGCATTATATGGCCATGGCTTCTCTCAGATTTAGAAAAGGCGGTGGTAGAGGAGGACGTGAACAGTAGGGTACATAGACGATGCTTGTGAGAGAATGAGGAAAAATTAAGGATATTAATGATTTAACAGAAATTAAAAATATAAAATATTAATTGTAAGTATTCTAAACAATATATAATTAAGGGGAAATCACTAGTTTCAAATTAATGACAAGTCAATCATTGTTGTATAAATTTTAACAAGTTAACTACTAACGTACGTCTAAATGATAAATCAACCATCACAGTTATCGTCAGCGTTAAAATCAGTCGAGACACCGCCGCGGTGTCTTACGGCGTCCTAAAATTCGGCAGGAAGCCGTCGCGGCCTCCCGGGACACCGCCGCAGCGTCTTATATAGTTTAGGGTTAAAACTATTAAATCGCTTTTATTAGATTTTCGACCTATTCAACTTCAAACGATCATACCTTTCGCTACGAGTGTTGGAATTGGACGCAGAAGGTATCAAATCGAAGCTCTCTCAGAGATCTACGACTTGTCATATAATGTATTCCATGACCCCCATTTTCGAGCCCTAAATCAATCGTTTAAACCCTTAAATTTGCGATCAAACATTTTTAACCCTAAAAAATACAGGACGCCGCCGTGGTTTGCTCGGGATGCCGCGGCGGTTTCTTAGAACGCCGCTGCGGTGTCCTAGGACGCCGCCGCGGCGTCCCGACTACGTTTTAACAGAAAACGTGACTACGATGGTAGATTCGTCATTTTTCCATACGTTAGTGATTAACTTGTTAAGACTTAAACTACAATGGTTAACTTGTCATTGACTTAAAACCACGATGGTTGATTTTTCATTTTCCCTATAATTAATAATTAATAATTACCTGAAATATGAAAAAGATATTTATAATTAGTAGCAATTGCACTAGAGGTCACAAACGAGTCGACGTAGCTCAACTTGAAAAATTCTTGTACACCAAGCTGAGCTATTTAAATGAGTTGAGCCTCATGAGGCTAGTGAGTACAACGAGCTAAACTTAATTAGCATGCTCGAAAAATTTTTTGAACTTGAGTCAACTCGCTAGCTACGAATTAAACAAGTCGAGTTAAGCCGACTAAACGAATCTTAATAAGCCAAATCTAACGAGCTAAACATACATAAATAGTTTTAATTTATATCAATATAATGTATATTTTTTTAAATTTTAATTATTAAAATTATAATAATAATTTATTATTATAATGTCAAAATATAATAGTTAACCATTTAATGAAAAATTTATTTTATTAATGTATAAAATGACATGTATTGAAAAAAAAAATTATTTGAGAAGATTCAATAAAGAAGTATGTTACACGAATATCATTGCAAATATTTATCTTTATATATTATTGATAGAGTACTACAAATTGAGAAGTAAGAGATTAAGATATTGAAAGAATTTATGGTAAAAAAAAAATGAAGAAGAAATGTGATATTTATTAAAAAAGAAAAAAGAGAATAAAGGAAAGAGAAAAGAAAGAATGAGGAAAGAAAGAAGTGATGAGGAGATGTAATAACGTTCATATGTAAATGTTTTTTTCATTAGTACTTTGGTTACTTATATCTCATAACAGTTCTTAATTTTCTATCAAACACTACACATCCAACAGACACACATGACATATATATAATTAGTGTTTCCAACTATGTTCAAGAAATTATTAACTAAAAAAATATATGTAAATATCATATTTTGCTGAATTTATATTTCAATAACCAATGTCGAGTTAATTAGTTTAGTTAACAATGAGATTTATCTAAAATAAATAGGTAGATAATAAAAAAAAAACTCAATTGGAATTATAGATGTTAGTTGAGTAACTTAATTTTATTGATGAAACTTTCATCTCGGCATTTATACAAATAGATAGAAGACATTTGAAGTTAGATGTGACAAACGAGCCAACATAGCCGATCTCAAGAAAGTTCAACTCACCGAGCCTAACAAGTTAAATGAGTTGAGTCTAACAAGCTTAATGACTCAAAGCCAACGAGCTCGCAAAAAAAAAATATTCAATCCAAACCGTCTCACAAACCATGAGTTGAACAAGCCGAGTTAGACTCGATTTGCTACAATACCGAGCTGCCAGGCCGGTCATATAACATCTTTAAATTGGACTGACTAAATTATTATTAAATTACCCCGATATCCAATAAAGCATATGGATTGAAAAATACTGAATTTTGTTCTAGGATGAATGATTGCGTTAAAACCACATGCAACTTAACTTTAATTTTTTATATTATTTTCGTGTAATTCAATATAAGGCATATTATTATAATTAAATAATTACTCCAGAAGGAGCGAATTAAAAAGTTAAAATTTGATATAAAATTAGAATTTTTATATAATATTATTAAATTTTAGATTTATGTGTGATTTCTTTTTCCAATTATGGGAATTAGTGAAAGTTTGAATTTCAGTAAGAAGGTGTCAAACGCTGCGTCTTCTCATAGTAGAAACAAACTCATTTCCTTTTTAATTATTATTTTTTTTGTTCTGCTCTGCAATGTGACTTTTGATAATCCGCCATTAGAGCTCGCTGACGTGCTTCTTCTCTGGGTGGCGTTACGTTTCTGCAATTTCATTTTTTTAATGTTCCACCCCAAGTATTTACATATAAAATGACAAGCGTGAAGCCCACCATGTTTTCGCATCCTTCAAATCTCTCTTTTTCTCTGGTTCACCATTTTCATTGTCCAGTCGTCGGTTGACTGTTGCAAACCCCTAGAAAGAGAAAGAAGAGAGAGAAAGTAATGGCTCTGTGCTGGAGTTCTTCTTGGCTTTGATCATCTTCTTTCTGGAAGATGGCGATTTTTAAAAGTGAAGAAACAGAAGAAGAAAGACAGAAGAGTTTGTTCTTTTTAGATTCTCTCTACTGTTACGAAGAGAGATGGGAGGCAGACGAAGTCGAAGAAGAAGATGATGAATGTGAAGAGAGTTCAGAAGAAGAAGAAGAAGAGCTTCTCTCTCTAATCTCCAAACAAGAAGAAGAACATCAGCGTCAGATTGTTGAAAATTTTAAATGTGATGCAGTTCTGTGTTTGGCTCGCTCTGAGGCTGTGAAGTGGATTCTAAAAGTTAAAACCCAGTTTGGATTCTCAGCTTTGACCGCCGTTTTAGCCATCAACTACCTCGATCGGTTCTTGTCCAGTCTGCAGTTTCAGAGAGAGAAGCCATGGATGAGTCACCTCGTTGCTGTTTCTTGCCTCTCACTTGCAGCGAAAGTGGAAGAAACCCACGTTCCTCTTCTTCTCGATCTTCAAGTACCCAATTCTCACTCTCACCCCATTTTTACTCTCGGTTTTTTCTTCCATTTCTCAGATGCAGAAAACTGAAATAATCAAGTCAAGTTAAAAACAAATGATTAGATTGAGACAAAAAATAGACACGATCATCTGGATCATCAGAGAAAGTGTTGATGTTTCAGGTAGAGGAGACACAATTTTTTTTTGAAGGGAAAACGGTTCAGAGAATGGAGCTTCTGGTTCTTTCTGCTCTTCAATGGCGGATGCATCCAGTAACTCCATATTCATTTATAGATCTCATCGCCAGGAAGATAGGATTAAAGACCAATTTATATTATGAATTTCTTAGTCTTTTCGATTGCCTTCTTCTCTCACTACTCGCAGGTTATTATCCATTCTTCAAGAAAACTGTGATTATTTTTAATGGGTGTGATTATCATTTTATTTTTCTGTCAGATTCAAGATCTGTGAGTTATCTTCCTTCTGTCATTGCTGCCGCTGCAATGGTGAGAGTTTTAGACGAGATAGAGCCCTGTAAATCAATGGATTACACGAATCAAATTCTTGGTATTCTTAAAATAAGCAAAGTAAGTAGCTTCCCTTCAATAATATCTCATTTAAAGCAATGTTTATCTGGTGGGTATGATCTTGTACTGATGATGACTGGACTGTTTACTTGCACTCGCAGGAAAATTCAAATGCCTGTTATAGTCTGATACTTGAGCTGTCGAACGCCAATTTCAATGGCGGTAAAACCTCTGTGGGGAGAAGATTCTATCAAGTTCCAGAGAGCCCAAATGGAGTCGCCGATGCTGTTTTTACCTCCGACTGCTTTAATGATTCCTGGTCTGTGCCTTCTTCTCCTGTTTCTCCTCTCGTAGAACCGCCATTAAAGAAGAGCAGAGCTCAAAATAAGAAGGCGAAATTTCCATCCTTGGTTACTTGAATCAATCCCATCTCTCTCTGTCTCTCACTCGTGTTTGCATTGTCGGTAAATGGGATATGGTGGTCCTGAGATGGAGTATCGTTTGATTTGGTTTGGGTCAATTCAGGAAAGAAGTGTTCGGTTTGTGGGAAAAGAGAGAAAATCCACAAGAATATCTACTCCTATTTGCTGCAATTTTGTCAAGAACTACTGTATTCTTTTGGAGAAAAAAATGAGTATATATGCATATGTATCTAGAGATTTTGTCCTCTTGATTATATTTTAGATCATGGATTTTTTAAGTTTGTTTTAATTTAATTTGGTATAATTTTAACTCTTTTCTTGAAAATATCTATGGTTTTAATTTTATTTTAAAATAAATTTTTAATCTATTTGATATTAAATTAAAGAAAAATTGACAAAATATCTATGCGTCAACCTCGGAAATTTTTTCATATTATAAGTTAAGGAAATAATTGAAATATTATTGGAAAAAGAATTTATATAATATAAAGGATCTAAAAAGTGGGCAGGAGAAATAAGTCTATGGTTACTTCATAAATATAGTCGCACTAGATGAGGATATTCGAAGTAAATAGTGTGCGTACTGCAGAATTGTGCAGGCCTGCAATAAACGGAGAATTTATTGTTTTATAATATATTTGCGGCAATATAATATCGGCAGTACAATAAAAAAATGGTTTCATTTAAATTAAGGAGCGGAAGAAGTATCGACAGTGAGATTAGAAGAATAGACAAAATATGGACAGTCGAATCTGAAAATTGCTTTCGCAAAAAGATGTTTCGAAAGGAAAGAAGGGATGGCCATCAGATTAAACTATAGAATTAAACAAGAACTGTTAGATTGAAAAAAAAGATGCTTTTGTTGACAGGAAAGATTCTTTGCGAAAGAAAAAAATGATCGCGCTTAGGAAAAAACTTCATCGTTTTAGGTAATAAACGTATCTCGCAAAAGTAAATATAGTCGCGATAGCATTTTATTAAGAGTAAACATCACCATTTTGAATAATTAGCGTATGATGAACAGTGAAACTACCAGTATATAGGCATTCGTGAATTAAAACATGTCCGCGATATATATGAACAGTTAAGGAAATGTTGTCCTTTAAAAAAAAAAAAAAGGCCTGCATTGAATTGTAAAATTGCGAGAGTATAAGCATCCGCGATTTGAACTTGTCCGCAACGCTACGAAATGGCAAAAATAAAGTAAAATTCGAGAACCCAAGTTTTCACGGCTACATTGGCTGTTGCGGATGCATGCATGACTACTTTGAAAATCGGACGAATTACAGCATGTCACCGATGTTCAAGATCAATGCATTTCATCCTATTATTGAAAACAAAGTAATGATTAAACCTACAACTTGAGTAATAGGGTAGGGTGCGGTGCACCAATAAGAAACTACACATGTTAAGAATATTGATAAGGATGAATCAAATATTGACATCATGTTTTTCTTTCTCCTTTGCTCACGGTTATATAAGAGAGAGAATGTTGTTGAATATGGGAAGGTAAGTAAAAAGCATAAGCTATCCCTCTCTATTTTTGACAGATTTAACTTGTTAGTGACTAGTGCATGTGTCTGGCTTGTTAAGCTACATCTCAGATTTACACTTTCTTTGAATTAGTAAACTAACTGTGTTGTTTTATTATATTGTGACAGTATAATATGAAGTTGCATCATGTTGTTACTCATGCATATAAGAAAGATAAATAAAAAAAAATGATATCAATTGTTGTTGGCTAGGAATGAATCAGGTTGTCCCACAAGAGGTAGATCAAATGATATCAATTTTTTTTTATCTTGAACTGTGCCTCAAAATTAGATTAGAAAGGAAAGAATAAAGAAATGAAACAAACATGTGCATGATTCTTTTTTTACTTAAATATGTGTTATTCTCGTTACTTATTAAGTTTTTTGAAGATGCTTTTCAAAGATCATGTATTTGGCTCGTTACTGCTGTTATCCTTGGAGAATGTTGGGTAATACAATGCACTCTATGTACAAGAATAGAATTAAAAGTGTGAATAATGGAAATATATTAAATTAAGAATCTATATATATGTATATATATATGTACATATATATATATGTATATACATATACATATATACGTATATACATATATATCTATATATGTATATATATGTATGTATGTATATGTGTATATATGTATGTATGTATATGTATATATATGTATGTATGTATATATATATGGAACTAATGTTGGCTGTTAAATAGAAATAACATGTTTATGGAATTACTGTTGAATGTTGAAGGCATATTTGAGACTTTTGTTGTGATGTTATGTTAAAAAGAAATAAAAAGAAAAAGAAAAATACTAATAATTATTATAATTAAAGAAATAAACAAAAAATGTGTAATATCCTGAATTTTATTATCTAAGTTTTGTTTTGAATGTGTTTAATGATAATGTGTTTGGAATTGTGATACATAATGAAAAGTAGGAGTTTTGTGTTATGGTTTAAGGAGAAAAGAAGATTTAAATGGTTATGGGATATGGATAGAAGGAGTGGTCGATCAATTGGAAGAGTGATCGACCATTATATGTACAAAATAAAGGAATAGGGCTTTCTACTTGTATAGTGGTCGATCAAGGTGATGTGCGGTTGTTCGGCTTCAAGACATTCAAATGTGGCAATTTTGCGGATGATCGATGATCGATCGAATTTTCTTTGGATTTTGAAGTTTGTGATTTTTTGGTCAATCAACTATGTAAGGGTGGTCGATCAGCTTCATTACAAATTGTAAAATTGGGATTAGCGATCGATTATCTGTAAGAGAGTGATCTACCAGTAATTCAAAAAGTATACAAGAGTATTGTTTAGGGCTGTTTTGCAGTTGGTCATTTGCTGTTGGTGATCGACTGGTAATCTGAAGAGTTATCAGAAATGTGCTGCAATGTTGTGTTTTCATTGGATAAAAGAAGTGATTACACATCACTTGGTTAGCTAAGAAGTTAGAATTTCTTCAATAGAGGTAAGGAATTGGGTGTGTCGTGGCCATGTGGAGGCCCTACACCACAAGTAGTGTGCGTGAATAGTGTTAATTGTTTGGATGTCAATTCCCGAATTCATTAGTTGATTTTTTGGATTTTTGTTTCCTGCAAATCTATTTACTGTAATTGTTTTGTTTTGTCAAAGATCAATGATATGATGAACGTAGTAAAGAATGATGAATCAATGAGCATAAATAAGATAAGGAATTCATTTCATAATGACTCTTACTCCATGTATTGTATTGCTTTACATTGTCAAAATTCTCCTAGTTTAATGTGATTTTCTCTAGTGAATTATAACTTTCATGACCTTTGTTATTGTAACTTCATTATTTCGTATGAATAGAAGAGTGAATGATGAACTGAATTATGGCTAGAACTGATGAATTGAAACTGTGTAAAGAATTGATACGTACGATTGAGTTGTTATTAAAATTTTGTAATATTAAATCTATTATGATTCTCATATTAACTGTTGAATGTTGTTACTTCTTGGTTCTGGTAGGGAGATATAAACATCTAATTTTAATTCCTGTGATTAGTTATTCAGCATGCTTAGATTAGCAAATTCTCAATAACTCGCTGTACACTCCACTTGCAGAAGCATGATCAATGGAAATTCCTATAACCTGAAAACTAAAACATACGATCCATATTTACTGTTATATAAATCCGTTGAACAAGTTATAATGACAGCATGTAAACTCTTATCTACTTTCAATTGTATATGAATTCAAACATGTCTTATTTTCTATTGGTTGTCTGTATTGGTTTAAGCACATTCAGTTATTAGTTCGTTTTCAATTTATTAGCATGTTTCAATTGAAACCAACTGATAAGCTTGTTGTTCAATTCATTGTTCTTTAATTATCATATATGCTTGTTTAAATAACTAAGTACCAAGCATGTCTTCCGCAGTGTTCTATTATCATTACTATTGTTTTTCTTGGATTTCTCTTAGTTAAAAATTGTTCGTTATATATGCTATATGTGTAGGCGTTATTTTTAATTCCTTTCATTTAATTATAAACACTGTTCATTTCTGTTGCGCTTATGTCACATTATTAGTACGTCTCACGCATCATATTAATAGAAACAAGTAGGGAGTGCCATTTTGGGTGGTACTCACATGCATGGGTGGGGAAAATGAAATGAACGAACGCAATGAACGAATGATGTAATGGGAAGTTGAAGGGCGGGTAGATAGTTCGAATCTAGTTCACATAGGACTAGAAGCCGATCAAATTATGCCGTCTATTATGTGTTCCTTCAACTTCTTGCTCGAAATACGAGTTATGAATGAATGAATGAACGTAACGAAAGATTGGTTTGGGGCGGACCCATTCCAAGTAAACTAAAGAGAGGCATGACATATGCATATTCTCTTTCCTTACTAAGTCTTCAGGTTTATGTATTACTTGTGGTGTAGGTAATGAAATGATAATGCCTGGAGTGGAAGAGGATGCATTTCCCGTGGAGTCTGAGGTGTATTCAGATGAATCACGACCTGAGTAGAATGACATAAGAAGAAGACAAATGTTTTGTTTAAATTGTAAGGATTTAATAAAGGGCAAGAATTGCCTAAAACCTGATTTCGATGTTATTTTGCATGATTTTATTCTAGATCTTAAACTTATTTGAAGTTTTTCAAAATGTTTTTTTTTCGCATACTCTGATTTCATTGTCATTCTTCAAATTTTATGATTAATTTCAATATGTGAAAATTTTACTAGTTAAGTAGATAGAAGAAAAGAAAAATTTTCTCGTAAATTATTTAAAGAGGATATTTAAGAAAGAATGAAATTTGACGTGGGGCGTCACAACAATGTTGTGTTTATATTGGATAAAAGAAGTGATTACACATCACTTGGTTATCTCGGAAGCGCCACTTCATGCTTGGGAGGCTGAACAAAGAGATGAAGTTGTTTTATAAGAAGGAGAACTTGGGGTAGAATGAGAAGGAACCGTGAAGCTTTTGAGAGCGAAGAAAAAAAAGAAAGCTCTCACGAAAGTTCTTCCTTCTTTTCTCCCTGAAACTTTAAGGTAATAAAGTTTTCTTTTCAAGTTGTATAGATTGTATGAAGTTGTAGTAATGATTTTTGGAAGGAAAGAAGTGAAAGTTGAAGAAAATGGTGATATCGAATAGTTAGAACATTTGCTAATTGTTAATCATCTTCTTGGAACTTCTAAGTAAACTATTATGGTATGTTATTAAGAACATCTTAAAGGAAATATAGGTTCTGGAATTGTTGAATTTGGATATATATTGGGGAAGTTATGATTGATTAAAGATAAGAGAGAATCAGAAGAAAACCTTAGAGTGCATGTGTAGTGATTTTATTTCTGTTATGTGTTATTTATAGTTGTTCATTGGTTTTGAAGGTTATGAAGAGATAATCTTAAAGGCTGAATTACCTTAAGGACCCAAGGTAAGTGATATTGTATGTTGCCCTTTGGCCTACATCACAAGAAATTAGGGCTTGTATGATTTGTTGTGTATATAAGGATAATAATATGATATGATTTGAATTGTTTATATGCTATCACATGATTATTGATATGTTAGGAACTATATAAGGATAGTATTGACCCGTTGCAAAGATAAAAATGTGGTTGTTTGATGATTGAAAAGAAACAACAAAAAGAAGAAATGAAAAATATTGTATTGTTATGATATGATAGGATGATAGAATTGTATGCATTCATTTCATAGACATGAATCATGGTTTTAAAAATATACATAAATGTTTTATGCATATGTTTTGAAAATGAAACTAACATTATATGGAAATAATCGTAAATATGTGTAATGAGGTGTGAGTTCTTGAGTAGGCTGCCCATATAGGCCATACGGTGCCACTCTACCTCATACGGTGACATCTCTAATGACTAGATGGATAAGTGAAATTAAAAAAAAATAGAATAACATGGACATGAAAATAAATGTAAATAGATACGACGGGGTATACGATACCTCTAGCGCCTAGATGGTAAGTGGAATTAAATGAAAATGGAAGTAAAATGAAAATAAACGTAAATAGAACTTGTGAGGTGTGGTTTCTCGAGTCGGCTGCCCATATGGGCCATACGGTGCCACTCTACCTTATATGGTGACATCTCCAATGCCTAGATGGGTAAGTGGTACTAAAGTTAAGGTTAAAGGTCAAAGTAAAGGTAAAGGAAAAATAAAAATGAACACTCCATTTGTTTTTATAAAGTACATATCATGAGCATAACATTTTATATCTCTTACTAAGCCTTAGGCTCATAGTTTAAGTCTTGTGATATAGGTAATCACAAAGATAATGAAGGAAAGCAGCAGTCGATGGAGGATTTGCGCGTTGCAGATTTGGTGGCTGGCTAGGCTAATGAGAATGTAAATGTTTTAAGTTTATGAAATGTAATTGAACAAAATATGTTTAAAGAAAATAATTTTATTTATGGTATTTCATTATGGTTACTTCCAAAGGTTTTGTTTTATTAAGAAAAGTCTTCCGCTGCGCCATGTTTTGAAGAGAAAATGTGTTTTAAATTGCAATGTTTTAAAGTGTATGAAAATTGGGTTGCAAAGGGTTTTAGCATTTTCCAACTATGGTGACAAATAATTACTCATCCAAAGTACAAGCAAGGAAAAAGAAATGATACAAAATGGTATTAGAGCCCATTTGATTCTATAAACTCCATAACAAGACAAATATATACTCAAAAGCATTTCATCAAAGGTAAGTATATTTTGAACTATTTCTTGAATCATCAGGAATTTTAAATTGGTAGGAGGATAGAGGCATGTAAATAATAGAGATGAGGCAATAAATTGCTTAACCAATTTGGTTGAATGATAGTTCCAACATATGGAACAAGGAATTTCTCATTCATCTACTCAAATACATTCAAACGGTGGAAGATTCAGACAACTTAAACCACCCAAGTTTGATAGACGTGCCTCAGATCTAACTAGTACTGAAGAATGGATTCGAGCATTAGAAGATATATATGAATTTGCAAAAAATGAGGAAGAAGAAAAAGTTTCATGTGCTATTTATATGCTATTGGTGGGATACAATGAAAATAGTTAATAACGCAAGAGAAATATCTTGTGAACAATTTAAGGAATTATTTTACAAAAAATATTTCAACTAGCAAGTTGGTAGATTTTGTATAACTTCATCAAACATGAACAGTGGTGGAGTATGTTCGTAAGTTTGAATCTTTATCTCAATTTGTTACGCATTTAGTAAGTACTAACGAACATAAAGTACACCAATTCGTATAGGGCCTCATGGCAGAAATTTATAAAGAAGTAAAGATATCAGACGTCCAAGGAGTGTTCAGCAGTAGTAATAAAAGCTCTTGAGGTTGAAGAAATAGAGATTTTATGTGCAAAATAAAGAAATATGGGACAAAACAGTATGGAAGGCACAAAAAATTTATTCAAAATGAAAACCAATAAGGGAAGGAAAAACGTATTCAGGGAACATCCACAGACTTGAACAACAAGGGATCTTAGACAAGTCAATGCCATAAATGTAAGAAGACTCATTTTAGTGAATGTAGGACAGGAACTAGATAATGCTTTAAATGTAAAGAAGTAAGACATTTCGCTCGTGAATGCCCAACCTTGACAAACGATTAGAAAAGGACTGCACCAAGAGTCTTTGTTTTCCTTGAATCTGAGGAGGTAGAGGAGCCTACTGTGGTAATAGGTACTATTTGTATTTGTGGTACGACAACTTATACCTTAATAGACTCTGGAGCTACTCATTCATTTATATCATCTATATTTAGTACTAACCTAAGATATTTACCTAAAAATATCAGGTGCAATTATAATGTGATGTTACCATCAAGAGAACATATGTATGCCAAGCATGCTTTTAGAAACTACTTAGTAACTATAGACAACATATATTTATATCAGATCTTATAATAATAGACATTAAAGGATATGATGTCATCCTGGGAATGACCTGACTATTTAAGAATTTTGCCACAATAAATTGTAGAAATAGGAGGGTATGATTTCAACCTCCAAATATTGAAGAATATACTTTTCATGGTATGAGAAATAATTCTATAACATTAGTTATTATGACTTTAAAAGCACAAGAGTTGCAGAAAAATGAATGTACTGGTTTCCTGACTAGTATAATCGATACACGTATACCACAAGATAAAAGTTTAAGTGAGATCTCTGTAATACAAGATTTCCTTGATCTTTTCTTAGATGATTTACCGGGGCTACCTCTAGATAGAAAATTGAGTTTGTCATTTATGTGTACCCTGGTACTACTCCCATATCTAAGAATTCATATAGAATGGCTTTGGCAGAATAAAAAAAACTGAAATCGCAATTAGAAGTATTGTTAAACAAGGGTTTTATAAGATTCAATTTTTTACTATGGGGAGCACCTGTACTAACCGTGAAAAAGAAGGATGAATCACTATAAATGTGTATTGATTATCAAGAGCTAAATAAATGAACTATAAAACCTGCAATTTTTTTGGATTTTACTTTTTTTTTCTGAGTAAATTTTTAGATTTGACAAAGTCAAATTTTCTGGTGTTATTTATGTCCTTAACACATGTCGCGGCTCTTCAACCACGTGTATAGGGGAGTCTAGTCAATGGTCAACTGTAAGTTCCGTGTTCCCCTACGGCCCGAAGCTGCAGACTCTGCTTGGTAAGTTCTTGTTGCCTTAGATTGAGTTCTGTGTTTTATTAGGTTAGAATTTAAGAATTTTATTTAATATTTATAATATATTAACTTATATTTTAATCATTAAAAGTATCCTTTATTTTATTTGTGTTTTCTTCTCAAAGAAGAAAAAGATCTCCTGGAAAAAGGGATGTCGTTCGCGCGAGGAAAGAAACAAAGGAGAGGGGTGAAGAACCGGCAAGCAAACCTTGTCATTTTTTTGCCCGATCTGCGTTGTCATGGTCTTGGTCTACAACTCTTGTGAAGGGATTTCTGTAACGACCCAGTTATTTATTTCTTTTTAAAAATGCGTGGAATTTAAAACTTTTATAAAACAACTTAAATCTTTATTAAAGCCTTTTAATATGAAATAAGAGTTCTTTTCTTATAACCGAACCGTTAAAATCCTTTTGCTTTGACTCGTTACCAAAATTGTTATAAATAGTAGAAAACTATAGTTATAAAATCTTTTCTCAAAATATACCGGAAGCGTAATACTTTTTCTTTAAAAACATAGGGGAAACATAAATAGTTCATTTCAAGATAATTCTTTAAAGTGTTACTTTATATTTTACAAATCCTCTTTACATTTGTTAGCCTAACCAGTCACAAGTTTCGTCTGTGCAAATCCTTCAACAGCTGCTCCTAAGTCTGTTCGTCATTTTCTCTCGTACTTGTACCTACATTGCAAGACATAAACTATGAACCAAACGCTCAGTAAGTGAGGCTCATAGTTTAAAAATAGTATTCAGTTTTTGTTCTCATTTTTCTATTTTCATTTTTTCTTATCTTATCTTTCATCTTCTTATTTTCTGTTATGACCTCTAATATAGCAGATGACATAGTTCGAAAGCCTACTAACCATTGGCCATCCTGTCCCAGTATAGTCCAGGGACTTTGCAACCGATATGAGCAGCAATGACATAGTCCAAAAGTTAGCTAGCGGCAATGGCATAGTCCAAAAGCCCGATAGTGACCATGCCCACTAAGGACTGAAATGGCCTCACATCATATCGTTGCCTTTTCTTATCTTTTATTATTATCTTTTCTATACTTTACTTTACTTTTTATTGCTTATTATTTGTTTTATTATATGTTTCACTTTTCATGGTAAAATGAATATTCCTACATCCCAAATGATGGTAGTTCGTTTCAGGTGATCAACCCTTGAAAATTTGTACACTTAGTATGTGTGAGCATCCCTTAAACCACTTTTTAAAACCATGCATAAAAATCCATTTTCGTATTCTTTTGAAAATCATGAAGCATGATGCTCGTGAATGCATACAATTTCTAACAGTTAATATGGAAACATAAATAAACATTCAATGTGCAATTCACAAAACGTGCTATAAAACTGTAGACTTGTTGTAAAAACAGTAAACAATGAAACGTATTACAAACAACTATAGATATGCTATAAAAATAGTAAACAACAAAACATGCTATTAAAAACTATAGACATGCTTAGAAAGCGGTAAGCAACAAATCCTATTCTTGCGATGTAGGGCTCGAATACCAAAGCAAACATGTATCACTTACCTCGATTGCTTAACGCGTTCACACTCAATTGCTATCTTTCTTCTTTTTAGTACTTTCACAATTAGAAATATTTGCTCATTAATATAATCAATTAATCTACTTATTAGTCTAAACGTCTTTTCTATTCAAATTCCTCGTTACTTACTAAAATCTCCTAAATGAAACTGCTTCATTAATTACTACTTAGCTTAATAAATTAACTCAATATTAATATCCAATCGAGGCATGGAACTATATTTATCAACCAAGTAACGTTCCATAACTTAATCTAATCTCCAGCATAAATTAAATCAATAGATTATCCAATAATAGGAGATTAACCGACTAATTTCAATATATTCATGCTTCCAGCAATAATCAATAGGGATGATATTCGAAGACCTAAAACTAATACCAGACATGTTAATAACTTAAATCCAACAACTATCACCCAAAGACCCATTCTCATATCAAAAACTCATTCTCATATCATAAATTTATCCCTTAGTGTTGACAATAATAGAAACAACAGTGCATAATCCAATACTCTTAATAGAGCACCCCAATCAACCAATAACATAGTAATAGTCCACTTTCCAGCACATAAATCAAACCAACATAGACTCATTTTCCAGAAACCGTAGCCAACCACAAGTGGAACATTAACAAGCGATAAATCCAGACCATGACAGAGAATAATATTCATCATTACTAATCTTCATCATTTAACAACATAAAATCCATAAGGAAACCAGGGAAGGATCATCTCCCCTGAAGAACTGAGAAGACTCGAGAGGTAGCAACTCTAGCTCCTCCTTCCTCTACCTCGCAGTCCACAACTTCCAGAAAGTATTTGCCTCACCAATTACACAAGGCTTAGCACACTCGAGAGATCTCTGCCAGCCTTCCCCCTTCCCCTTTGCACTTCTTCTCCCTATCAATCCACCAGAGGCACAACATGCCATTCCCTACCACAGGCCATGCCCTGTCCTATCCCATGGCTCCAGTTGTCGATTTTTCCAGAGCAAGAACAGGTCACGGATGGACCGGTTCGAACTGAACTACAACTCCAACCCTTCCTCGCGAACCGCAAGCTCAAGGTCCCTTCGACCCAAAGCGTCGATTGCTGACTCACCAGCCAATCCTGACGTCGCCAACTCACCACTGATGAGCATCACTAGCCACCTGCAGAGCCATAGCCTGCAATCACACGCCGTACCGATGACGCGAGCCCCAGCATCCCGCATCCATCATGCTGGTACCCTCGTGTCTCGAAACCCCCACACCCGATGCAAGGAGTCGTGCGCAAAGCCTAACCCGAGCTCCATCGTCGCCTCCTTCGCTCATGGTGTTCTCCCTCATCTTCGCTCTCTCCCGATCGTTCTCTCCCTCTCGTTCTTTCTCTCTTCGCGAATGGCCAAAGGCCAAAGGAGATTTCCCCCTTTGATTTCCAGCCGAGAACAAATTAGCATGAACCGGTTCGGATTGAACTGGTTCAACTCTCCCACACACCATATTATCCCCCCTTAATTTACCATTTTTTATTTTATTTTTCACTTAAACTATCCCCTAATTAATTAACATCTTACATTTTAAATTCCAATAATCTTATTTCTTCTTTTAATTTTTCTTCTCAATTATTTATCCCCAAACATTATAATTTAATTCATTAAATTAACATTTATCTTAATTACATAAATTTCATAAATTATAATCTAACGAATACATCATTGGTAATACCCCAAAAATTATCAAATTAAGACAAATACTCCTAATTAATTTCCAATTATCCTTATTAAATTATATTATGAACAGTCGGGGTATTACAATTTCGCTAGTAAGTCCATTTTTAAGGTACGTATTTGGGTTGTGAGTTGTGTTGGTTGATTGAATTCTGATCCGAGCTAGTGAGCTCAAAAATCCAAAGCGTTTGGATTAGGGTTAAACCCGTGAAAGCCGGATCCCAGTTGAGGAGGGGTTTCCTTCTTCCTCACAGTGAACTTTGGTTGTTGAGTCAAGAAATTGTTGTGGATGTTCGAGGGAGTGCCCGCTGGAGGTAGGTGTCGTGGTAGGGTTTAGACCATGGCGGGATGAACGTTTTTCTACGGGGGAAATAAACGTTGTTCCCGTGAGCAGAATGAACCTGTGGCCTGTCGCGGAACGTGTCTCGTTCCGCAATGGAAAATGGTCTAGGTGGCCACATGTTGTCCCACAACGGAACAACTTCTTGTTCCACAGAGGAATGAGTCCACATTCCTCAATGAGAGGTAAGCTCTTTCCGCAACGAAACGAATTTAAGTGACCACGTGTTTTGCATGTGTTTGCAGAACATTATATTTTATCGAGGACTTTCCACACTATACAATGATGCTAAAGGTTCACCTTGTGCGAGGACACTGTTGCTCGTTTCTAGTTTTGCGCAAGGGATCTTCGTGGATGTGTTGTCTTGCATCCGTATATACACTGTTCTGCACCTGAGAGAGCCATCTTACTTCATTTCTTCACAGGACCTCCCGGTTCAGTTCCTTCATGGTTCTTGTTGACTGTGGGTGAGTTGTTGACTGTTGCAAGGTCCTAGTTGACATTCGCCGTGTTTTGTCGACTCTAGGGTGGTCCTAGTTGACCACCGTCGTGTCATCAATATTGTGTGGATCCGATTGACCACTATTGTGTCTCATCGACACTTAGTGGTCTCAGTTGACTTTGAGATTTTTGATTGACTCCAGCTATGTCTTCTCAACTGCTAGATCGTTCAGTTCATGCATGTTGTGTTCTGTTAATTGTAACTATGTCTTGTAGACTGAATGGTATTTCTGTTGTCTGTTGATGTGTCGGGTCGACTATTGTTGTCTTGGTCATCCACATCGTTTTTTTCGTGAAGTTTGGGTTAAGTGAACTTCACTCGGCTCCGTCAACCATACCTTCTGGTCTTGTTTGGTTTCCAATTTAGGATCCTTATTGTATCCCTTGTTTGATTACAGGGATGTTGACATCGGCCCTGTTATAGGTTTCAGAGATATCGCTGGTTCGACCCTCACTTTCGATAGCACATGGAGCTAGCTGATCACTAAGAGTGTTGTGGTTATCTATAAGGTAGGAATTTTTATACTTTCTGCACTACATTGCATCACATCATATTTTCAAACTGCTATTTTGTGGGATACCACACTTGAAAAGCCGGCAGGGACTGTTTCGATAGCACGTCTATTTTATGTATATGTATGTTTTCTCAAGTTTATTTTATCGTACATAGGTATTTTATTTTATTACCTGTGGATATATTGAGATGATGAATTCTCTTGATGCTTTAGGCAGTTTTGGCGCTAAAGCATCACGAGGCTATCCCGTGCAATCTTCTCCTGCAAGAATATTGATGTTTGTATGTGCGAAAGAGTGATAGAGTACTGATGACATGTCCTCAGGTTTCAAGCCCCAAAAGTTAAAATGGAGATAGGACGGTGATGATGTGTCCTTCGGTTTCAAGCCCCAAAACCTGACAAGGGTTTTAGTCACACGAATTGAAGGTTATTAGTCATTGAGTTTTGCTAATTCTAGTACTGTTTTATTTGACGGGTGGAGTTATGGCTCGTAGCTCCGCTCGTCGGTAACCCTCGTCAATTTGGAACCTAGTGGTATTTTAGTTGAGAAGCAATCTGTCACAAGCAACCTTATCCATTCATTGATTGTACGAGCGGTGTTGGTGCTGAGCTTTGGCTCATCGACAGCTGAGATGACATGCTGGATCTCTGGATCGCAGTCATTGCTATTTCCTCTACCTAATGAGATGTTGCTATCGACGGATAGTCACCTATGTTAGGGTCGATGCAGGCCTATAAAAAGGGGGGGGGGGGGGGGTGGTGAAGTAGTTGTGCTAACTTTTCGTACGATATTAATTATCTCTAAACCCTAGGTGATTTATCAATAATAAAGGATAGAAATAATAACAAATATAAAGAGTAGGGATAGAGAATGCAAACAATTTGTTCACGCGGTTCGGCTACCTGGCCTTTTTCCATACTCCAAGTTCCCAACTTGGAGATCCTTAATCACCCAACCTTCCTAGTTGGTGATGATTGACTTCACAATGTCAATCAAATCTTTACAATTTGACTATTTCTCAAGGCGTCACCCTTTCGTTTGACTATTCGCAGGGCATCACCATTTTCACTCGAGTACAATGAAAATGAAACAAAGATTACAAGCATGAACCTAACTCTCCCAAATATTAAATCTCAAATTTGGGAGTATGGAGAGTTAGGCTTGACACTCTATTTGTATATGAAGAAGTTGTGTATAAATTTTGCCAAAACTTCGCTACACTTCTCACTTGGTACGTTTGAGCTTCGGAGTGCCTTCTATATGTAAACCATACTTGAGCGATCAACCATTTCCTTTTTGGTCAACCGCATCCGACTGTTGGAATGTTACCGTTATGCTTTTGGTCGTCCATTTTTTGCTCAGGTCAGTCAAACCGATCGACCACTTCATTATTGATCGACCGCTTCTTCATATCTCCACACTTTTGGTCGATCAACAATTCCGTTACTCGACCGCCTGCTCAACCGCATCCTCAACTGCATAAATGACAAGCAATCTGTCTTAATTTGTTATCGACCATTTCTTAATCGGTCGATTGATTCTTTAGCATGTGAAATTCTCAGACAATCTGCCATTTTTGCAATCGATCAACTGGTCGACTAGTTTCTTTACAGGAGAACAGTTTGGTCGACCTTTGCCACTATTTAGTCAACCTTTTCTTCTATTTTTCGCTTTTCTTGAATTCACTACGTCTCAAATATCATTATTTAAGCTACATGAACTTAGGAAAACAAGTTAGTAAACAATAACACTCGTATTAAGGGTATTTTCAATTAATATAAATAACTTATTTACTAAATTCAACAATTACAAATTAAACAACTTAATTATATAAATAATATCGCCATCATTAAAACAAATCACCTAATGTCAATTAGGCCAACAATCTCCCCATTTTTTATGATTAAAAAACATATTAAGTTCGTTTACTTACCTATTCTAAGCATGTGCATATAGTGTTGCATAATATGATTTCTTCTCCTTAGTTTATGCAATCTCTCACTTTTAATTTCATGCAAAACATGTTTTTGTTAACAAACAACTTACGCTAACTTCTTCCCCTTTTTGTTATAATAAAAAAGAATTCAATGGGGAGGAAAAAATAAAGTTAAACAACAAATCAATTCAACATCAAAACAAGATATTATTTCCCCCTTACATATAAAGATTGGAGAAGCAAACAATTCAACCAATTGTAGAGATGAAAACATTTAAGCTTGAGACAATTTATCAAACAATTTCTCCCCCTATGTAAATATAAACAAGAATATACAAAGGAGATTTATCAAATAAACTCAACTATTCATTTCACCATTTTAATCAAAAACAAATATTATTCAATAAATTTTCTCCCCATTTATCAAAAATCATACCAAAAACAAAATGTTGGAGGGAAACAACCAAAAAAAATATGATACCAATTGAAATAACATATCTCTTCCCCTTTATCAATAATACAAAGATCAAGTCATTGGGAAAATTCAAAGTATCAAAACAAAATAACTCAATCAAATTAATTATCCCCATTTGTCTTTAAGCATATGAGAGTTGGGGGAGGCCCATTAAAACATAACAATTAGATTTCTCTCCCTTTGAAATACAATTATTGGGATAAACCATCAAATAAACCATGAAAAAAAATCATTTAATTTGAACCACTTGTTGAGAAATGAAAAACCTTTAATCTTTGATAAATAGAATGATTTAAGTTAAAAATTATCTTCTCCCCCTATTTCAATAAACAATTTCAAATCAATAGGGATCCACTAGACATCAAAATTAAAAAACCAAAAATCCTTTAATGTACGCAATTTATGATACCAATCGTTTGATTAATAAAAATCAAAACCAAAACATAAACCAAATGAAGAAATTTACCAATTGAATGATTAAAAAGATAATAAATCAATGATACCAAAACAATATGCACATAGATCAAGATCAATCAAAAGAATAAAATTCTAGCTTATATGCATATTCAAGAAAGTCTCTCGTTATCCACAATCAAAACACACATTTAAAGTGAGAGAATTTCCGACCTAAAACTTAGGCATAGTTGCATTTCTTAGGAACCCAAATCTTTTTGGGTTCTTGAGTTTTAGGCTTGGTTCCTTTAAGAATCCAAACAAACTTAGAACTAATCATTTTGCCATTACATTTCAATGGGCAACAAAATGATTTATGCCCTATACAATTATAAGTATTACAAGTAGATGGGCAAATAAAGAAATCATTATAATTTTTATTTTTTACAAAGAGTTGATAACCAATTTTGGATTTATCAAATGTAACTCTTTGTTGTCCTAAAAGCATGTTAAAATTCTTGCTACCATTTGTGAATTTCAAAACAATGGAATTCAAATCGCTATTTTTAGCATTTAATTCATAAGTATCAATATCAAATGATTTGATAGTAGCATTCAAATTTTCATTCATGCTTTTCAACTCAACAATTTAATTTTCAAAAGATTTGATCATCTCAACATGTTTTTTCATCAAATTGTCATTCTCTTTTTTCAACAAATTATATTTAGACTTAAGTACTTTAAATTGATCAAACAATTCATTAAAAACATTCATCAAGTCATTATCATCACAATTATCTTCTAAATCACTAGAATAATTGTTTACCATAATTTCCTTGGCCATTAAGAAAACACTTGTCCTATCCTTATCTTCGGAGGATGATTCTTCAAGTGTGGCCTCACGGAGTTTCCAAATTTGATGTGCATCCTCACATCTTTGTACCTTTTTAAATACATATCTTGCTAAAGCACAATATACACATTAGTAACTTTAACATTTAAACTTAATTTGCATTGATCAAATTCATCATATTCATAATAAAATTTTGGGGCATTTATACCATTTACGCATTTCATTGGCACATATGCCACATTTACAATTATATGCCACAAATCGTAATTCAAAGATTGTACAAAAATTTTTATCCTAAACTTCCAATATAAATAATCACAACCATAAAAAAGTAGAGGTCTAGAAATAAATTGTTCTTCAATGTGAGAATTGAAATCCATAATATGTATATATACAAAATATCAAGAAATTTAATCAATTCAATAAATTTATACAATATGCACAATATCACACAAAATCTTTTATTAACCCGCTCTGATACCACTTGTTAGAGTCCGTGCACACCTATAGAGGGGGTGAATTAAATGTGCTAACTTTTTTATGTGATATTAATTATCTCTAAACCATAAGTGATTTATTAATAATAAAGCATACAAATAATAACAAATATAAAGAGTAGGGATAGAGAATGTAAACAATTTGTTCACGCGGTTCGACAACCTGGCCTATGTCCACGCTCTAAGTTCCTGACTTGGAGATCCTTAATCACCCAACCTCCTTGGTTGATGATGATTGACTTTACGGGTGTCAATCAAACCTTTACAATTTGACTCTTTCTCAGGGTGTCACCCTTTCACTTGACTATTCACAGAGCGTCACCCTTTTTGCTCGAGTACAATGAAAATGAAACAAAAATTACAAGTACGAACTTAACTGTCCCAAATATTAAATCTCAAGTTTAGGAGTATAGAGAGTTAAGTTTGACACTCTATTTGTATATGGAGAAGTTGTGTATAAATTTTGTCTGAGCTTCGCTACACTTTTAACTTGGTTAATTTGAGGTTCGGAGTGCCTTCTATATATAGACCCTGCTTGAGCAGTTGACCATTTCCTTTTTGGTCGACAACATCCGACTGTTAGAGTGTTGCCGTTATGCTTTTGGTCATCCATTTTTCGCTCAGGTCTGTCAAATTGGTCAATCACTTATGGATCGACTGCTTCTTCATATCTCCACACTTTCGGTCGATCAACAATTTAGCTACTCTACCGCCTGCTCGACCGCATCTTCAACCACAGAAATGACAAGCAATCTGTTTTAATTTATGGTCAACCAATTCTTAATCTGTAGAGTGATTCTTCAGCATGTGAAATTCTTGAACAATTTTCCATTTTCACCGTCAATCAATCGGTCAACCAATTTCTTCACAGCAGAACAGTTTGGTCGACCTTTGCCACTGTTTAGTCGACCTTTTCTTCTGTTTTTACTTTTCTTGAATTCACTAAGTCACAAATATCATCATTTAAGCTACATGAATTTAGGCAAATACGTTAATAAATATTAATACCCGTATTAAGGGTACTTCCAATGAATAGAAATAATGTATTTACTAAATTCAAAAATTACAAATTAAACAACTTTATTATATTAATAATATCATCATCATCAAAACAAATTACCTAATGTCAATTAGGCCAACAACCCATTCTCTGATGACTGTCGGATGTGTCATTGAGTGACCATCTCTTTTCACAGATGACGTTTTCGCACCAAAAAATTATGTTGGCATATTTTAAGATATAGTTGTTTATGTATGCAACGGAGTTTGATGAAACCACGTCAAGGGCCATAGGCCAGTTTAAATAACAAGATAAAGAGGTTTTAAATGATTTAAAATTCATGTACAATAAATAAGAGGCATGAAAATGGTTTTCAAAATGATGAGAAGAATAGTTTTTCGCATGCATGGCATTTAGTAAAGATTCCCCTACTGAGTTTGTCACTCACCCCTTAGACTATATTTTTCCTCAGGTTAATGTTTTTGTTTGGTGCATGGGTTCCACGCTGGGTCAACGTAGGGTGTTGCTAATACCCTTCTAGCGGGTGTATCGATCTTTCCTTAGATGAGTAGAGGTTCATCAGTTCAATCCATCTGTTCTTGGTACGTTTGGGATTTGTTGTTTGGTGTGTTGGGTTTAATTCTTGCACCGTACTTTCTTTTGTTCTTATTATACTATCATGTCTCTTGCTTATCACTCTGTATATCTCAACCCATGTGATTTGGGTTTTGGGTTTAATTTCATGTTAAGACTTTTGCTTCTCCCTAGCCTTGGGCTGGGCGATCGGGTTATCTCTGAGAATCAGGTCGCTTGACCCAGCAATTCTGTTAAGCCTGCCTCCAGATCCTGAACGAATTTTATGTTATTAGAGCACAAGGTTCCACTGTTTCTGGGAGTAATCACTTGAGAATCAATTGTATAATGTTTTAGTCTTGTGCCTACTATGGATGGAATTATTCCACACCTAGTCAAGTTTATGGATGAGTCAGGATACTGCTAGGAAGGTATCCTAGGGTTATCTGCTAGATGATAACCCTGACTTTTCCAATCCATGTGAGTATTGGGTGTGCTTTGTGAATCGTCAAGAGATTCTTTTGAATTATGAGTTGTGACTCACCTGGGTTTTTTCTTGTGTGTAGGCCTATGTGGTTCAAAATTCAAATCCAATGTCAGAGTTCTTGGTCCTTTCTTTCTGTCTCTTGAGTGGGCCTATGTGGTTTGAAGCTTAAGTC
This sequence comes from Begonia loranthoides, assembly GCA_022433065.1. Classification (NCBI taxonomy): domain Eukaryota; kingdom Viridiplantae; phylum Streptophyta; class Magnoliopsida; order Cucurbitales; family Begoniaceae; genus Begonia; species Begonia loranthoides. The sequence goes on from CM039469.1 coordinate 30,968,125, forward strand.
TTTCATCCTGGAAGATAGTTCAAGTCCTTGTTCTTCTCGGAAGGCTTGTACTTTTCTGGTCTTGTCTTGCATGGAACTCGTTAACCTGGGTCGGGACTTTTGTTCATAGACTTTGAATTGGTTACCTGTAGTATCCATCCTCTTGGTTCAGAGGCAGTTGGTTAAAGTCTATGAACGAACCTTATTCTTGTGCGCCAGCATTAGTGTAGACCTCTGCGTAGGTTGTTAGAAATACTTGGTCTGGGAACTAGAGTCGTTCGATGGGTATTTCGGAGGACGACTATAGCGAAGGCTTCCCTGACCAAGGCATGTCTTGTCTTCTCTTAGAAATAGGTTGTGTTGTTGTGATGGTCACAGACTTGTCTTTTGTGATAGTCACACCATTCTACAAGGAGTCTGAATATAGGGAGAGTGATGTTTCTTGTTGGTCAGAATCTGAATGTCTATTTTGTAATCGTTCACCCTAGTTTTCGTTGTACCTTAGAGTTCTTGCACTTTGGTTATATGTCAGAGGATCTTAGTGTTTCGATCCTTACAATTGCTCGTTTTGTTGGAAGATCGTTTGGTTTCTAATAATCGCTTTCTTATGTTTCAATTGTCTCCTTCCTAGTGTCAGTTGTATCAGTGGCTTACGAGAGCCCTGTGGATACTTGACATTGTAGCTTCTCGTGTGAAGAACCCTTCCGGTGCTATAAGTTTGGACTGATTTCGGTCCGTGTTACTTTTCCGCACTCCATACTGTTCCTTGCTTAGAACGGTGTGTTTCGAATCCACTTTTGTATGGGTGTCGGTGGTGTAGTCACATGGGTCACGCGCTCATCCTCTATAAGTGTCATGCTTGTTTTGTATGAGAAGTTTGACTGATGGGACAGTGATGTTCCTAGTTAGTCACGTCGCGAATCTTTCGTCTAGAGATTGTTTTTCGTTGGCTTCTTTGTCGTACCTTAGAATTCATGTGCCTTGGTGTGAAGAGGGATCATAGTGGTTTGATTCCACTCCTTGTCGATCTATTAAGGGGCCGTTCTGTAGCAACCTGGTTTTTCTTACATTTGAAAATGTGTAAAATTTAAAACTTTTCTTTTATAAAAATAGCGGAACACTTTTCTTTCAAAACCCAATAATTAAAATCATTTTCTTAAAATCTTTTTTCAAATCGCAGTAGAAATAAATAAAATTCTTTTCTTTTACAATTAAATTATTTTACAAAATCTTTTACAAACCCTTTCTCTTTCTTAAATCCTTTAGCCTAGCCAGCCACAAGATCTGTGCATGAAAATCTTTCATCAACTGCACCTTAACCTTTTCTCTTGTTCTCGTGCATGTACCTACATCACAAGACTTAACTAATGAGCCTAACGCTCAGTAAGTGATATAAAATAAACTATAAAATGCACATGCCATGCAGCTTTTAAAACTCATTTTTGTTTTCTGTTTCTGTTTCTGTTTCTTTTCTGCCTTTTCTTTACATTTTCTTTTACTATTTTCTTGATCTTAACTTTACTTTATCTTGATAGGCGTTGGAGATGTCTAAACTTGATGATGAAGAGCGGCCCACTCAGCCTCACATTTCGAAACGACTCTTTTCATTTATCTTGACTTGATGGCGTTAGAGATGTCTAAACTTGATGAGGATGAGCGGTCAACCCAAGCTCACATCTCGTCACACCTATTTGCGTCTATTTCTTTCGTTCTGTTTCTATTTCCCTTTGGGATGTAGGGCTCCAGCCCCCTCCATCCCACAAGGCTATGTTACCATTTGATTCTGTTTCACTTTTAATGATAAAATGGATATTCTTATAGCCCAAATGATGGTTGTCCACTTCGAGTGATCAACCCTCGAGAAAATCGTACACTTAGTATGTGTGAGCATCCATTAAACTATTTCTAAAACCATGCATGAAAAATCATTTTCATAACCTTTTGAAAACCATGATGCATCTAATGCTCGTGAATACATATAGTTCAATTTCCTCTATATAGGCCTCAAAACATGCTTAATCTCATTATCATTATTCTTAACTTAAAACTGATAAACACTTCATTAAAAGAACCTCATTGTAGTAAACACAACAAAATCAAAAGGATATGATCACAACCTAGCCTAATAATCTATTAAAGCAGTAAGTTCAAATAACATACAAATCCTAACTCTTGCAATGTAGGGCCTCAAAGATCAAAACACATTCAATATCACTTACCTCGTATCCGTAATGTGTTCTCAGCACTTAACATTATCCTTCTTCCTCTTAAATACCTTCAAAACCATTGAATAAACAATCATCAAAATCACAGATTACCAACTTCATTTCCATAGTTCATTATCCTTAACAATTTCAATACCATTAATCTCAAAACCTCTCTCTAACTTATAGCTTATTGTAAACAGAATACAAACACCCCAAACAGCCCACGGCTAGCCTCGGTACCACCATACAACAAGGCATCCAATCACCAATTACTACCCTCACAACATTGCTCTCACAGTGCACATCAAAGCTACAAGCCAAACCACAGAACAAAACCCACCATTGAACCGAGCATCAATAAACAAAGAGCCCAATATCCGTAAATTCCTTATCTTATACTTTTATTCACATAATTAAATCCATAATATCCATAAGCCTAGAGAAAACACTACCTGAAGCATACCCATGAAGATCCCGAGAAGACAGCAGCTCACCCCCTTCCTTCTTCTTCCTCACTACTTCTCTTTTCCCCTTTCTCTATTCTTCTCCTTCGGCCTTCAACATGGATAATAACATAACCCAAATCATTCATAACATTAATCTCAATGCATTTTATGGAGCAATAACAAACAAAGAAGAACCCTATGCGTTACCTGAGAACACCCGAGAAGGCAGAGAAGACCCGAACCTTCACTTTCTTTCTCTTCCTCCTTCTTCTTCTTTCAACATAATAAAATCCATTTTAAGATAACATAACCCATTAAAGAAATAGAGAGGAAATTCTTACCAGAGGCACACCCACGAGCAGACTTTCCCCTTCTTCTTCTTCTTTCACAATTCTCCAGAGCTTAACTCCTTCTCACTTCCTCCAAGAATTCTCTCACGATTCCCAGCAGCTCACTGCCTCATTCCTTCTTCTTTGAAATCTCCAAAAGCTCACCCTCACCCTACCTCTTTCACCCTTTCCTTCGTTTCACTAGATAGCTCTTGTCTCTCTTCCTCTTTTTCTCCTTATGTCCATTACTATCTTCACAGAGTTTTTTATCACACTCTTCCTCAAATCCCAATATAATCTCACCTAACACCCTCACTCGGCTGCCATCTATAAAGGGAAGAAACATGGAAGAATCACAGAAGAGAAAAACTCTCGGGATCTTCAATTTACCTTCTTGGGCCACAAAATCACTTGGGACCAGTCGACATAATCCCCAGTCGACATGAATGTCGGCCGTCCTTTGCAAAACACCAGACCAGTCGACAATATGTCGACCGCTAATCCCTGATCAACATGAATGTTGACCGATCCAACACTGAAGCTCGTTTTTGCCTTATTTTTTTCTTTTTTTTGATCAAGTACCCCCGACCGCTCCATTGACCGATCACTTGACCGAAAAACCATAATGCAATCGGTAATATATTTCAGTCAAGTTGCTCGACCGCATCCTCGACCACTTTGTAGACCGAAAAACCTTAGAGCAATATGTAATATTTAACGGTTGACCATTTAGTCGACCGATTTCTCCATAGTCAGTCAAAATTGCCCAACAATGCCTCTGCTCTTCTCTCTCCTCTTATTCTTCTAACTTAACCATATATATACATATATAAATATGTATTTCCACCCATTGCCTCCTTTATTATATACTAAATCTTCAACCCCGTATACTACATCTTTAACCCCCCATTCAAATAATCGATACAATCTACACCCGGCTTATTTTCGGGGTACCAATACCCATAATAAAATCATTCCACAATTTCCATAATTTTGAATCATTATTCCAAATGAAATTCTTAATTATCCTTACTTAATTTCGTTACTGAAATTCAGAGTAATATATTCCATAGTAAAATCATCCCCTAAATCTCCAAAATTCTCAATTATGATTATCTTTAGTCCAAGTCAAATTCAGTGTATTACACGTATTGTAATATCCCAAAATTTAATCGGGATTAAAAATAATAATAATTATAAATTTTGGAAATTATTAGAAGTGATTAAGTGGAGTATTTTTGGTAATTAAAGAGTTGGATTAATTAAAAGGGTATGGTGATTAAAGTGTTAGATTAATTAAAAGTGAAGAGAGAGAAGAGAAATAAGAGGCAAATAATAACAATGGTGATTTTGTGTGGATGATGAACGTCCTTTAATTGAGGGACGAACATTCGTTATAGCAAGGTGGACGCCCTTCAAGGTGGGACAGAATTCCTTCATGGTGGAAAGGAAGCGGACGTTTTATGGATGGCGGGCGTTACTTGTGTAAGTGGCGCGATGTCGTTTGAGGCTAGGGTGGACGTCTCTTATAGGAAAACGGACGTCCCTTAGCAAAGGTGGACATTTTATATATTGGGTGCCACATCATTTGATGGAAGGTGGCCGTCCCTAGTCAGTGGCGGATGTTTTATATTGGGTGAACGACATTGTTTGGACAAAGATGGACATCCCTTATAGAAAAACAAACGTCCCTCATGGCGAAAAAGAAGACAGTCATCCGTTGGGTTTGACAGATATTCCTGACAGAAGAATAAAACATGAAGGCGATGAACGTTCCTCATGAGGAACGGACATCCATTGTAGCAAATGAACTAACGGATGACCAAAACATTAAGGTGACGGACATCCCTCACGAGGAACGGACGTTCCTCATGACAAGGCAGCTGACGGTCGTTAAAAGTGAAATGACGGATGTCTGGAATACTAAGGTGACGGACTTCCCTCATGGCAAAGAGATTGACAGACATCTCTTAATGGTTGACGGACACATAAACAATGAAGGCAACTGACTCCCCCCCCCCCCCCCCCCCTTCCTCTCTAGAGAAACTGGTAAGCGGATGTCCCCACAGAGAGGAATGGAGAAAGACAGGGTTTGGCTTGGGACGTGCATGTGTCTGTGGTAGGGAATGGTGCGCCTCTCTGGAGAAGTGAGGAGAAGAATGAATTTACAAAGTGAGAGAATGGGAATGGAGATAGTGAGCGAAGTGCTCTCTAGAGAAAAAAGGAGAAGTGAATTGAGGAATTGATGGGAGAAGGAATGAGTGGGTTCTGTCAATTTCTCCCTCTGTGAATTGGGTGTGAGTGAACTAAGGGTGGACGGTGTGCTCGGGTGTGTGTGTTTTGGTGGCCGGTTCCCTCGCTGCTACCTTGTGTGTTTGAGTCAGATGATTGTTGCTGGTTCTTGCGGCCTCCGCTATTCTTGGAAAGTCTTCTGTGATTAGATTCTCAACTTCCTGTGTTGTTGTTTTCCTCAGTTGTGATGATTGTTCTATGTTCTATTGGTGAGCTTATGTGTATTGGGTTGGCCCTGCAGCTCCTGTGGCGTTTGGGGTTGGTGAGTTACGGCTGGTTTTGATCGTGGGAGAGCTGTTGCTCTCAGGTTCCTTCAGGTAACAGAGTTTTCCTCTGTTTGTTATTAGTCTACAAACATATTGGATTGATGTTCTAAAGTGGATTATTGAATGTCAAAATATATGGAAATGCTCCCTGTTGGTTATTGTCTTGACGAACTGTAAAGTTTATGCTCTATTGGTTTTGTTCACCTTTGCAATAATAGTTATGGCTCAATTGATTATTCAGTTATGGGTTTTATAAACTGTTTAGTGATTAGAAGTATTTGGATTAGAATATTATATTATGAAATAAACGAGGAATAATAGTACTAAGTAGATGAGGTTCTTATTAGTATAGATTAATGATAAATGTTATTGAATTGTGAAGGTACTAAGAAAGGAAGAAAATGATAATGTTTAAGTGTTAAGCACTTAAAGGAAACGAGGTAAGTGATACATGTGTGTTTTGGTCTTCGGGCCCTACATCGCAAAAATAGGATATGAACGTTTGCTTGTTTTCTGCTTTATTAGATATTGAGCATGTCTATTGGTTTAATAGCACATCTGCAGCTCTACGAGCATGTCTATTGTATTAAAAGCATGCCTACCGTATTAATAACATCCTATAGTATTAACAGCATGTCTACCATTTTATGAAGCATGATCTGTGAATTGTATATTGATTGTGTTATGAGATTCTCTTAATGATACAATAGAGGCTGCATGCATTCATGAGCATTATGCATCAAAATTTTTAAAGATCAAGAAAATGGTTTTCATGCACGGTTTTGAAAAGGAAACGGAAAATGAAATGAAAGACGAATAAATGTGAAACAAATGATCAAGTGAAGTTAAGTGAAGAACATAAAAAGAGACATAAATAAATGGAAATGAATACGTAAAGAATAAGGTAAGAGTAAAGAGAAAGGTTATTTGAGATCTAGGTGGGTGATGATCAGACCTTGTAAGACACGTACTGGCCCAAGATGAGGGACAAAAGTTGCCCAAAAAGCTTGGTGCTAGAAATAAATTCGTGAGGGCACAAAGGTTGGCTCAAAGTGGACAGACCTTATAAGACACGTTTTGGGCCAAGATGAGGGACAAAGGTTGGTCAAAAGGCTTGAGGCCAGAAAAAAATCTATGAGGGCACAAAGGTTGGCCCAAAGTGGACAATATCTTACTGGGTCTGGTGATTACCCACTTATCATCAAAAGTGACGCCTATCAGATTAAGAAACACAGATACAGAAATAGGAAACAGAAACAAAAACAAAAAGATAAGAATGAACGCGTGAAAAGATAAAAGATAAAAGAAAGAAAAAGAAAAGAGAAACTGCATACAGATTTTAAAATGGCACAGCATGTACATCTAGCATTTAAGTACTATCACTTACTGAGCATTAGGCTCATTAGTTAAGTCTTACGATGTAGGTACATGCACAGGAGGTCAAGTTAAGTAGCAGTGGATGAAGGATTTGCATGGGCAGATTTTGTGGCTGGTTAGGCTAAAGGGATTTAAAGAAAGATGACTTGTAAAAGAGTTTTGTAAAGGACTTTATAAAGTAATTAAACTATATATTTGTTTAAATGGACTTCCACTGTGTTTAACAAAATATTTTATGAAAAGAATTTTATTACTGTCTTTTAAATGGTTTTAAGAATAAAATAATATTCCGCTAAGCAACTGTAAAGAAAATAATTTAAGTAAAAGAAACATTTTAAATTTTGCGCTATTTTTAAAGTAAATAAAAACTGGTTCGTTACACGTATGGTTCAAATAGATAGTATTCTTCATTTCATTGTTATTTCCTTGTGTTGGGTGTATCTGTGGGTTGTGGAAACTTGTTGATACATAGCAGTGTTTTTTTTGTATTGAGATCCTTTTAGCATTGTAGGTCTCAATCTATTTTGGTAATGTTTGTTATCTGTACTTTAAACTATTCCTTATATAGGACAATGTGTTCGAAATCCTTCCAAAATCTAGTGAAATGAGAGCTATTTTTGGCTCTCATTAAGATCTCGTGTCTCGTTGAAGAGTGAAACGTTTTTCCTTTTTTTAGATTCCACATCATGTTAGTTGATTCCCACTTGGGAGTCGTGTGGGCAGTCATTAAAGTTGAAGCTAGGTGGAGATTTCCATTGGTCAGTTGAGTGCGTGTTACCGCTGGGCTTGGTTCCATGGTTGTCGATTGGTTGGGAACGTGGGTTGCATTTCCCAATAGACTATTTAGCGTGTCCCTCTACCACGAGGTCTGGTTCTACCGTAGCTTGCTTTCGACATCTATGTTGACCTTGTCTGTGTTGTACGAGAGATCTGTGTCAGATTTTGAAATATAAGATCCTAGTCATAGGAGTTGTTTCGTACAAGGGTTGTTCACGCGTTGCATCCTTGTAGTTTGTACTTGGTTTTGGTTGTTTTCAATAACACTTATGTTGTTGTGATAGGTGGTGTTGTCCCATCTGACTCTGTTGCATTGTTTGTCAGAGTCTGACACTTCTCCATGTTGGATTGGTGTGTTTTTCCTCGGAGGTGTGGGTTTCCCAGGCTGTTCATTAAGCTTGTCCCTTGTCCTCCTAAGTTGCACCACTGTTCTGAAGTTGCAATTAGTTAATTCGCTAGGTTTTCTTGGGTGTAGTTTTGGTTTTCTATTCTGGAGTTGGGCATTTTGTAATTCTAGTCTTACCTTTTGGTTTGGCCAGTGCTCGTTTGTCTTCGTGAATGTCAGTTTTAGATTTTGGACTCATGGTGTCTCATCCAAAGTCTTGGTTAAATCCTCTAGAGTTGCATGTTGGGTAGCAGCAGTTGTATAGAGATGCATGAAATTCATGAATTTCTGAGCCTTGTCAATTGTCTGGTCCTTATTAGGGTCACATTTCTTGCTCAACTCGTTGTTGTCCATGTGGGACATGGCGTGTGTCAGGTTCGTGTTGTATGACTTGGTCCAGGTGCACTTTGTCTTTGAGTGTCGATTGTGGTGTGGAGCATATCTAATAGTTTCTGACTAGTGTGGCATCAGGCAGTCTGCGTTGGTGTGTCTGACACTTGGTTTTTTATGGTGTTCTGGTGCATCACGACATAGTGGTGAACCATGAGTCCATGAGATTCAGTTTTCGTTGGATGATTGGTTACCTGACTTTGCTTTGGTTTTAATATGAAGTCTTAGTCTAATTTTTTGATAGGAGTTTCCTACATAGTGTAGATCTCGAATTCCTCTCTTGTTGGGTTTTGTGTTTAGACAACATAAGGCCAGAGTGTGTTGTGTGGTTACGATCTCTGTTTAGAGTATTGCTCAGGCGTGGAGAGTATTTTGATCGACACTCTAAACCGAGGTCCAACTGATGTCCTTTCATTTTTCGATTTCATATGTGTTTTTGGTCGAGGAAATTTGTTAAATCATGTCTCAGGTGTTATAGAAACTCCACATCAGTTCGATGATGTGGGAGCTGTTGTAATCAATTGAACGACCTCGCTTGTCTCCTATCATTTCGTGTGAGTCTTTTCTTCAAAGGATGTTTCGTTTGTCAGCCGATCAATCAGGTCATCATTTTTGCTTCTACTCAGGTGACCCTTCTTTCACTCCTTGGATTGTTCATTCATCATGGACTTGGTTCGTTTTATGATGTTTCCTTTTGGTGTTCGTTTCAAACATGTTCTTAAGTTTTTGTCATGTTCTAGGCGTATGGGAAGTCCTAGATGTAGGTGATCAACTTTTTCGGAGAAGATTCTCTTAATTCGTGTGCTTTGAGTCATTGAATGGAGAGTTTTTTGGGAGTTGGTATCTGCTTACCCCCATCCTTTCGATGAGTCTTTGGTTTTTAAATTTCTATATGAAATTTCTTCTAAGGGGGAAAATATGTAAAAGCCACAAATTTTTAGATTTTACATTTTTTTTATGAGTAAATTTTTTGCTTTGACCGAGTCAAATTTTTTGGTGTTAACTAGGTCCTTACCATATGTCGGGGGTCTTCCGCCCCGTGTGGAGGAGAGTTCAGTCAATGGTCAACCATACATTTCGTGTTCCCCTATGGCTTGAAGCTGCAAATTCTGTTCGGTAAGTTCTCACTGCTGTAGATCGAGTTCTGTGTTTTGTTGGGTTTTGTTAGGTTAGAATTTAAAAATTTTATGTAATATTTACAATATATTAATTTATATTTTAATCATTAAATTAATTAGTATCCTTTATTTTGTATGTTTTTTCTTCTAAAAAGATGAAAAAGATCTCCTAGGAAAAGGGATGTCGTTCGCATGGGGAGAGAAAAGAAGGAGAGGGGTGGAGAACTAGTGAGCAAACCTCGTCGTTTCTCTGCTCAACCCAGTTTGTCGTGATCTCGGTCTACAACTCTTATGAATGGTGTAATATCCTGATTTTTATTTAAAAATGATAAATTGAAAAAATAATTGAAAATATTGAAATTAGTTGAATAATTATCGGAATATTACTATTGACATCAATGGATTGATCCAATTTTGGTTAGACTCAGTCCAAAATGATTGGATATCTCGGTTTTATTTAAATATATGTGGAGTGGATTAATGAGGATTAATTATTAAATTAAGTGGGGATTAATTAATTATTAAATTAAGTTTTATTTTAATAGAAGAAATGAAAATAGAGAGGGAGAAGAGAATAGAAGAGACTGAGAGGCAGAGAAGAAACGAGAGAGGGAGAAGAGATCGGGAGGAAGAATGGGCGATCGGGAAACGACGGCTGGCGAAGGACGTCGTCGCGGCTCGGGTGCGCGTTGTCCGGCGCATGGCGGCGACGATGGACTGCGGCGACTTGACGAACGGCGAACGCGCGGTTAGGGCTCGGAGTCGGAGCTCCCTCGCGCGTGCTTTCCGGCGGCGATTTGAGGTAAGCATGGTTGATTTCTTCTTTCTCCTTCACATGTTGTTGACCGATTGTCGACAGTGAGCAAATTAGCGATGACAGAGAGGTTGTTTGATGAATGGGTTTGCTGGAGTTGTTTAGGTCAGAACTAATCCTGTTGGTCCACAACTAGTCCTCAACTAAATTGGTTTAACCAATTAATTAGCTGGCAGGAGAATTCCACGCGGCAGCTCCTCTGTTAACGGTGCATATCCTCCAGCGGTGTACGTCTCCTTCTCGGCTTCTATAAATCTGTATACTCGGTGAAGAATTTTGGACTAGTCTGTAATCGGTGAAGGTGCTCTCGGGTCTGTTCCATTTGGGTTCTGCCGAAGGTGCCTTGTTGCCAGATGAAGACAGGGAAGTGGTGAGTGCAGCAATGAAAGCAGAAGTTGAGGAATCGTGTGATGTTGCCCTCGGGTCCTCACGGTGAGAATGTTTCCTTCTCTGTAATCTGGATTTTTGTGGATGTTGGATTCTTCTGGATGTTTGGCGTTCTGTTGGTTGGAATCTAGTTCTGAACAGTTGGATAGATCCTTTGTTTAGCTACTGCTTCAGTTCATTTTATATTGATGGTTGTGTTGAGGATTATGAATGTGCTGTGTACTCTGTGGTTGAGCAAGTAGAAAAATATCCTGTCGTGAATCTGTTTTGACTTCTCTTGGTCATATTTATTGTTATGAGAAATTATTCTGTCAATAAGAATTTGGGTTGTTGGTCAAGTGGAAATTGGTTTATGTTTGGATTGTTAATATCATAAGTCATAAACTGTTCAAGCACTTTAAGTTGTTTTAATTGTTGCTCAGTTTTGGTCATGCTAATGTCAATTGTAAGGAATTGGGTTTTTGTTTTCAAATGGTTCCCCGATGATAGATCTTGGTGAGGAATGTTAGGATAAATGTTTTTAGTCTATTGTGGATTGTTGACCGAAAGAGAACGAAAGAGTTACGATATGTTGGAATGTTTATTTAAGTTGAATAATTAAAGAAGTTAATATGTTATGGACTGTGAGACTTGGATAATTAAGGAAGTTGACTTTGTAACTTGTTCATTCGATAATTTCATGTGAAAGTGTCTCTACTTTGTTATGAAAAATATGGATTGTTGTTAAGTGTTCTTGATTGGTAAACTGCCTCTTGGTTTGAAATGCACATATTGTGCATATTGACCATTATTAGCTAGGAAAGATGGATTCATGATAAAATAATATTCGGGGGGTTTGTAAAGTTAAATTATTATGATACATTGATGGAATGAGCAACATTACGAGGGTTGTTATTCCGTTATCCATATGCAAATAGAGAAAGTGTTAAGTCGAAGTTTTATAAGAAAGATTAATAATACGTGATTTTAATGGTTTAGGTATTAACGAGAAAATAACAGAGTGTCAAACGCGCCACAGACTCCGGGTAAGTGATACGCATGTGCTTTGGTCTTCGGACCCTACATCGCAAGAAATAGGATATGCATGTTTCGTTGTTTATAGTATTTAATAGCATGTTTCGATGTTTACAGTTTTAAATAGCACGTTTCGTTGTTTACAATTTTATAAGCATGAATTGTATGTAAGTTGCGCTATTAGATTTCCTTAATAGAGAATGTATGCATTAACGAGCATCACGCATCATAGTTTTCCAAAAAGGTACGAAAATGGCTTTCAGGCATGGTTTTAGAAAGAGAAGAAATAAAGAAGAAACTAAACGTTTACGAAATACGAAAAAGGAAACAAAGAAGAAATGAGACGGTTACGAATAGTAAAGGAATGAATGTAAAGGCTTGGGCGGATTGTTCCCCCATGGTTAAATAATAAAGTAAAGTAAAGATAAAGGTTTGGGCGGATTGTTCCCCCATGGTTAAATAATGAAGTAAAGTAAAGAAAAAGATAAAAGCTTTGGCACGTAACTCATAAATAGAGGCTTGGTGGATATTGTCCTCATGGTTAGAGGCTTTGGGTGAATTAATCCCCCAATGGTTGGGTTATGTTTTTAATGGCAACCAGTTAAGGCTTTGGCTTGTAACTCATAAATAGAGGCTTGGTGGACATTGTCACCATGGTTAGAGGTTTTGGGCAGGTCACTCCCTCATTGGTTGAGTTACATTCCAATGTTAAACGACTAAAGCTTTGATATTGAACTCAAACTCATAAATAGAGGCTTTGTGGACTTGGTCCCCATGGATAGAGACTTTGGGCAGGTTACTCCCCCATTGGTTGAGGCTTGAGTTGAATATCAAAGGCAGAACAGTAAAGTAAAGATAACGAGAAAAAGTAAAGATAGAGATAAAAATAAAGTAAAGGAAATGAATAGTAAAGTTAAGATAAAGACAAATTAAGATTGAGAAAGCGGTAAAAGAAAAGAAAAGAAAGAAATAAAAGAAATAAAAAAAGAAAACGAAAAGAGATTTAAAAGTTGCATAACATGTGCATCATACATTTTATATCACTTACTGAACATTAGGCTCATTAGTTAAGTCTTGCGATGTAGGTCAACGCACAGGTGATCAGGTCAAAGACAGTTGACGAAAGATTTGTACGGGCGGATATTGTGACTGGCTGGGCTAAAGAATTAAATGAGAATTGTTGTAAAAAGAATTTGTAAATTATTGAATATTCTTTAATGTTTTATTTTAATTCTGCTGCGTTTTCGTAAAATGATTTTATTACTTCCGCTAAAACTGATAAATGTTTTAAGTAAAGAGTTTTAACGCTCGGGTTTTACAACAAGAAAATACTCTGATGGTTTTACGAAAAGAAAAGTTTTAAATTTTACACGATTTTCAAAGTAAATAAAACCAGGTCGTTACAAAGGGATTTTGCTAGCAAATTCGTTTTTAAGGTACGTATTTGGATTGTGAGTTGTGTTGGTTGATTGAATTTGGATCTGAGTTTGCGAGCTCAAAAATCCAAAGCGATTGGTTCAGGGATAAAGCCAGTTGAGGAGAGATTTCCTTCTTACTGGCAATGTAGTCTGGTTGTTGAGTCAAGAAATTGCAGTGGATACTTGAGGGAGTGCCAGTTTGAGGTAGGTGTTACGGTAGGGTTCAGACCATGGTAGGGTGAATGTTTTTTCGTGGAGCGGAATGAACATTGATCCCTTGAGCAGAATGAACCCGTAGCCTACAGTGGAACATGTCTTGTTTCACAGCGACACGTGTTGGCAGAATGAACGTTTGTTCCGTTGTGGGGAACATGTCTCATTCTGAAGTAGAAAAAGGTCTGGGTGGCCACATGTCGTCCCGCAATAAAACAACTTCTCATTCCGCATAAGAATGAGTCCTCATTCCGCAGCTGAAGGTAAGTTCATTCCAGAGTGAAACGAGTTTAAGTGACTACGTGTTCTGCATGTGCCCGCTGAAAATTATATTTTATCGAGGACTTTTCGCGCTGTATAGTGTCACGAAAGATTCGCCTTCCGCAAGGGCACTGTTGCTGATTTCCAGTTTCAAGCAAGGGATCCTTGCGTGTGGGCTATCTTGCATCTAGCGATGACTACTCTGCACTTGAGAGAGCCATCTAACTCCGTTTTTTTCACAGGACCTCCCAGGTTGGTTCCTCCGTGGTTCCTGTTAACTGTGGGTGAGTTGTTGACTGTTGGAAGATCCCAGTTGATCTTCACCCTGTTTTGTCGACACTAGGGTGGTTCTAGTTAACCACTGTCATGTTGTCAATATTGTGCGGATCTGGTTGACCACTTTTGTGCCTCATCGACACTTGGTGGTCCCGATTAACTTTGAGATTTTTGGTTAACTCCAACATTTATTTTATCATAGATTTTTGGAAGTATTCTTCTTTGTTCTCCGCATAGCACTACATACAAAGAACACAACGCACAGATGAGTACTAATATAACACCTTCTGAACTACTTAATGTAACAGAACGTAATTCTCACCATGTTTGCCGTCCCTTTTTACTCATCTTAGACCAACTTTCTTAAAAGAATTGTTCACGTCTCTAGGTTTTTCTGAGTATTTCCAAAAACATACTTCTTGAAAATATCCATCAGCTCACCTTGCTGTAAAAAACATGAATAAGTGCCAACACACATAGATAACCAAATTGAAGATGTACCACACGCACAGTTTTTAGTAGCGGAGGTTGCGATCCACCCAACGCAGATTCGCCTCTGAGGGCAATGGTGCTACAAATTTCATACACATTATTATGTCGCATACAAATAAAGTAAATAATGGACTTTGCGTAAAAAGTAAATGACTTACAAGTGGTCTATGGCTTCCGTTGCTGAAGAGGACGATGGAGAGGCTGTTGGAGGGGCTGCTTGCTGCTCCATTCTCTGCAAGGCTGCCAACTGTTAGCCTAAATGTGTTAAGCTGAAGTTTATTTTGATGATGAATATTTTGAGTGAATTAATAAGTTGTTTATTATGTTTATTGATTTTGTACTTAATTGTTTAATCATTGTATTTATATTAATATTTATTGGAAATACCCTCAAAACGGGTATTATTATGTGCTAACGTGTTTATCTAACTTCATGTAATGAATTTATATCATTTTGGGACTTAGAAATTGTATTGACGGCTTTTTGGAGAGTTTTGGTCGAAGCTGCGGAGGGAAAGGCTACCAAAACTGGTTTTTGGTCTTTCGGTCGCACCGCGGTCAAGTGATACGTCCAAAAAGCTTTACAGATTGCTCCCAGATATTTCAGATGCACTGTGGTCGAGTAGGTCGATCGAAAAATTATCACAGAATGAATTTGGAGTTTTCTGCATTTTTACGGTCGTGGTGTGGTCGCAGATGGAGATTCGGTCGATCGAAAAACATCACAGAAGCTCAGTGTCAATTTTCTAATGGGAGTGGTCGACCGTTGTACGGAACCGATCGACTGCTTGGCTTCTGTTTTGCACTCTGAGTTCTTTTTTCAAAGACAACGGTCGACAGCTGTTTGCAAATTTTAGCTAGCAAGCTTAACGGTTAGATTTCCAACGACTATATTTTCTAACGGCTATAAGCGGTCGATCGAAAGGTTTAAGTCGACTGAAAATGGACAGTTCTATAAATACATAGACCTCCAAAGCTCCTTTAAACACAACCCGAAATTGAGGCGAAGCCCTGCCAAAATTTATACTCAATTCCAAATACTTTATTGAACTTGTAAAATCCTACTCTCCATAACCCCAAACTTGAGATTTCAATTTGGGAGAGTTTGAATTAGTTTTTACACTTTAAATTTGCCAAACACATTTGTACTAAATTGTAAATGGTGACTTCCTATGAATTCGTCAATTTAGGGTGATGCCCCGAAACAATCAACGGCTCGATTGAACGCCCATAAGTTCAATCAAATGGTGACTTCTTGGGAATAGTCAAAGGTTGACGACCTGAAATAGTCAAAGGGTAATGCCCTAAGAATCAATTATTGTAAATGGTTAAATTGGCACCCGTAAGCCAATTTTTGTGAGTAATCTCCAAGTGGAATCTTGGAGTGCGGACGTAGGCAGGTTTGCCAAACCCCGTAAACAAACTCTGTGCACTCTCTTTATCCCTTATCTCTTTATATTTCCACATTGTAGATTTAATTGTATATGATAAATCACTTAGGGATTTAGAGATTTTAATATCGTACGAAAAAAATTAGAATGGTATATCCCCCCCCTCCCTTCTATAGGCGTGCATACGTTCTGACACCAACATCTCATGTTGCCTCTCCTCTGCTTGCTCCTCCATTTTTTGCATTTGGAGCAGCCTCATTTGACGTTGTTTCTCCATTTTTTTTAATTTAGAGCAGCCCCATTTTGAAGATGTTCCTCCATCATTTGTATTTTGTTCAGCACCATTTGATGGAAATCTCCTCAGAGATCGATGTAAAATGAGATGACTGAGGAGGGGGTGAAGTTATTGACTGCGGAGCATCATCCTCCATGTGTGATGTGCCCAAATCCCTGTCACTTGAGCCCGAGCCAATGGCTCTTTTATTTTCTAACTTTTTATTTATTTTGTAGGTTTTTGAATCAAATAAAAAAAGAGGAGTTAGCATTTGGGCTAATGGAGATCTTGTAATATTTGGGAGGAAATTAAAGGTTTTCCATTTCCGCCTAAAACCGGAGCTGTAGATGTTCAAGGGCTATTTCGACAATTAGGATGGCGTTGTTTCAACTTTCGTCCTTCATACGAAATGTAGCCAACATCCAGAGGTTTCGAACGAGATATTGAACGTTGTATTTGGGCTCCATTTGGTATGTCAAATATCTTTGTTTCAGAGAGAAAAACTCAAACTCGGACTTGTTGTTGCTGTTTTAATTAAGAGTTATTTTAGTCATTTTGCTACTAGGGTATTTTGGTCTTTTGACCTATTTTGTAAACAATAGGGTTTATGTACCCTCGTTTGGAAGAAGAAACCAGTTTTGAATTGAGATAATTTTTGTGTTTTGGAAAACACCTAGCCGCGGCCTCCCCCTCCCCTTAGCGCCGATTTCATCCATCACCCAAGCAAGGGCTCTCTTGAAGCTTCTCAACCTTGCAAGCCTTGGGATATTGTTTCTTCCAATCCTTATCTTCGAGGTAAGATTGTGGTGTGGAGACAAGAGAACTTTCCAACCTTGGAGAGTGTTGGTTTTCGGCCAACCCCAAAGTCGCCCCTCTCACTAGGAGGTCCGCGGACTCCATTATATTTTCTCTTGATTCTTGAAGTTCTTTTATGTTCTTTTCTTGCTGCTTGGATAATATATGTTCTGGTGATTAAATACTGGTTATTTGTTGAAGAAGTCTTTTGGAGATTATTGATTGAAGAGGGATATTTTCGGATCATTGTTGAAGTGCAGAATCTGTAATTTTTGCTGGATTGTTGTTTCCGCTGATTATAGTATCTGTTTGAGGCCCTTACGACGTTCATCTCTGTTTGATGTCTTCTAGTGATTTGTTCAAGATTAAGTCAAGGAGTTTCCTTCCAAATTTGGGCGCCATTTGGTGTTTGTAGCTCAAGTTATTCCATTTTGATTCTGTGTTGGTAAAACTGTCCTGCTGGAAACTAATTTCGGGTTGTTATTGAATTTGATATATCTCCTAATCCAGAGTGCTTTTTGGGTTGGGATTTTGACACAACTTGCCTGAATATATTAAGTTTATTTCCTCCAAAATACAGCTTTAGTTCTTGTGTATTTTTGGAGCTTGATTCAAATCCTTGCTGCTGGTTCGAGTATTGTTAGCTTTTCGGGACAGATTTCTTTAAGGCTCTCCATTTGTTTCTTGGAGCCTATCAATGTGCTGCAGAGGCGATGCTAGAGGTTGTTCCTTCGAGGAGGCTAGAGGCTTAGCCACTGAGGGGGATGGAGGCTGAGCCACTGCGGGGGGGGTGGAGGCCGTACAACTGAGGAGCGGGGGTGCTGGTAGCTAAGACACTGTAGCTCGCTTCTTCGGGGCGGACTTGGATAGAGTCTTGCATACCCATACCCCTTTAAATTTACTGAGCTCCATTCAGTCCACCTTTAATTTGTTGTGGTCGTCTGCCCCTTCTCTTTGATTCTCAACTTCTCCTCTAAGATCGGTATCCCGTAATGCTCAACAATCCTCTGAATGAGCCAATTAAAAGGCAGACTCTTCACCCGGTTGTTGATCACCTCGTACATGTGACTCAAAATGACAAAGTCGAGGTCCACTTTTTTCCTGTTGAACACCTTCTCGAGCAGATAGAGATCCATGCAACTAACATGGTCTCGATGTCCATCCCAAGTTAAAATGGTGTGTGTCATGATGATGTGCATCACTCAGGCTATGACATTCAAGTCATTGGACTTTGGTTTCTTGTACGCTGTGATACTGAGATCACGGTACAACAATCTAAGCACGGCCAGCCCTTCACCTCTTTTGATGAAAAGTAGCTCCCGAGACACATGGTAATAGCGATCGCTTGGTCCCTCCATTGAACATTCAAGCAACACGTTAATATCATTGGGAGTCAGTCTCAACTCCCATCCAAACATGTAAGTCTAGAACTCTAGTGGGTGGGTGGAATGTTGCAAATTTGCATAAAAAAATTTGACAATTCGCTCATAGTAACTTCCACCAAATCGACACAAACCGACTAAGTCAGCCTTCTCAAACAATTCTTCAATTTCATATTGAGCCAATGACTCGAAGTCCACTCTTCTAGAAACACTAATTGAATGGTGTTTAACATCAGTTTCATATCGTTCATTCGTGTCAGCTGTCCTGAAGAGTAGGCAGTGGAACCTCGTTGTAACGGGTTAAAAACGGACCAATGTACCTGCTGCCGATAGGGGCCATCGCGGGTTCTCCAATATCAACTGCGGCTGCTCCAACCTGAACCACGGGTGCTCCACCTTGCACCGCGGCAAGTACATTGTCATGTAATTGACCGACGAGCTCGGTTGCAATCCGACTTTGTTCATGGCCCAAGTCCGTCGTTTCTGGCAGTGACCAAGCCTCAGCCTGAGACAGCCTACCCTTTCACTTGAACGACATTTTCTTTGCTACGCAGGAATCCATTGGTATCGATTAAACAGTGTAGAACGAAGGTCTCAGAGTACGAATATTGGCTGAGGATATCATTGTTCGCAATGAACTCGCCACTGCGGTCAGTCAAGTCTTATATAGTAGGGCATAGGAATGCAGAATGACACACGAAGATCTGCGGCGAATCATCATCAATCTACCATAGATCATACTTAATCCGCGGCAGTTCTTATGATGACCCGTCGCAGACCATGAATATTATACCGTTATTTTAAAAAATAATGATCTATGGCGAAACAATAGACGATTTGCTTCGGAGCGAACTTAGTGTGTTTAACTGTAAATGTGACAATAATGTTTACAGGGACTTATAATTTACTAGTGATTTGTCATTGATATTAAAGTAATATGGGTATTTGTTATTTTTTCTTTAATATATCTAATTTTTTTACTAAATTTAAAATGGAAGTAAATTACGCGGACAGTTAAAAGGAAAAGACAGGGACCCACTTAGAGATACTCGTAGAAAGAGTGAAGTGATTGTGTTCTTCTGGCACTAAAACCTGACATTTCATTTCAAAAAGGGACCCACGCGACAATTTATTTTTTATTAATTTTATTTATTTATTTATTTGGTCATTAATTATAAAGAAAATGACAAACCAACCCTCGTTCTTTACTATTAATGACAAATTAACAACTAACTTTTTTTACTAATAAATTAACCATTGAACTATGGTAAATTAACAGAATAAACACCACAATTACGTTTTTCGTTCAAGGGCTAAATTGTTAAACTGTAGCAAACCATTTTAGTTTAGGGATTAATTTGTTAAATCACTGCAGATTGTCATAATTTAGGGGTTAGATTGCTAAACTACAGCGGATCGTCTTCATAGTTCAAGAGTTAAATTGTTAAGCCACAATGATTTGTTATCATAGTTCAAGAGTTAAATTGTTAAACTGCAATAGATCAGTTCAAAGGTTAAATTGTTAAACCACAGCGTATCGTTGTCATAGTTCAGAGGTTAAATTATTAAATCGTAGTAATACGTTATCATAGTTCAGGGATTAATTGTTAAATTGCGGTAGATTGTCATAATTCAGGGGTTAAATTGTGAAACCGCGGCAGATCGTCTGCAAATAAAAATATTATTTATTCTCTTATTTATAGAAAAACATAGACAACACAAACATTCTCTCATAGATTATAAAACAATTCTAAATCATTTCAAAACTAAAATATTAAGATTCTTTTACAAAAGCTTCTAAATTATGAGACCCGAAATCTTGTAAATTCATTCTTTTACAAAATTCAAAATTTTCTAAATCAATTCTCCATAGATATTAACTCTTTTTCACTTAAAGTCTTTTCTAAAATCACCAGTTCTTTCTGTTTTTTTTTTTATGGGTATTTATTCTTTTCCACTGCAATTTTCAGAAAGTTAACTGTGATGTTCGTGGCGACGATTTTTCATAGTTTAGTGGTTAATTTGTTAGCAAAAAAAAGTTAGAAGTTGACTAGTCATTGACTACAAAGGATGATAGTTGATTTGTTATTTTCCCTTAATTATATAACAAGTGATGTTTTTAAAGACATTGATTAATAATAATGGGAAAATGACAAACCAACCATCATCCTTTACTGTTAGTGACAAAACAACCATCATCTGTTTTTTGCTAACAATTTAATCATTGAACTATGAAAAAACGTTGTGGCAACCATCGTTGTTATGTTTATCTTAAATGTCTGTTAACAACCTTGCAGTCATGTTTCCCGACAACATTATATTCGCATTTATTCGGTCACGTTTGCCAGCAACATTATTGGTGAACTTTTGATTTTGACTATGATTTCATCGAAGGACATTGACGGTAACTAAAAAGATGATGTTGAAAAGCTCCGGCATAGTTTGGTCCACAATTTTCATGTTTTTAGCTTTCTGATCATCTTCTCATCGTCAAAAGCAGTTTTCATCACCGTCGTCGTCGTCGTCCAGTATCTCAATTTTGCAAGAAACGCTCGTCCCTGTGACTACGTCGTTATGGGTAGAACCACGTACTCGCAACACCACTGCGGTTTGTGAAAGACCGCCGAGGTCTGAGAAAGACCATTGCGGTCTAAGGATGATCCGCCGTTGATCATCATGCATTGGTCTGCCTATATAAGAATCGATTGTACGCTCCAGCGAGTACTGTGAAATACGAAATCCTCGCGAACTAAGTTCAATGAATTATAGGGACGTTCGTTTTATGTTCGAGAGGCGTCCTTCGCGATTATAGGCAGATTTAACATTCAGAGAAGTCCGGCGAATATATAACGGACATCCATCGGCCAAAGACGGACGTCCGTTGCAGCCTGAACAACGTAGTCTTATGTCGAGGGACATCCGTTGTGAGACTAAGGACGTTCGTCATCGCCATTTGAAAAATGACAACCTCCATCCTAATCGTCCATTCCAATTGAGAGAAGTTCGTTCTCGATCCAACGGCCATGAACCATGGTTCCAACAGGCACGACGGACGTCCCCTGATAATTAATGTAACGTTCAGAGAAGTCTGGCGAATATGCAACGGATGTCCATCGGCCAAAGACAAACGTCTGTTGCTGCCCGAATGACGTAGTCTTAAGTCGAAGGACGTCAATTGTGAGACTAGGGACGTCCATCATCGCCATTTGGAAAATGACAAACTCCATCCTAGCCGTCCATTCCAATCGATGGACGTCCGTTCTCAATCCAACGACCATGAACCATCATTCCAACAGGCACGATAGACGTCCCCCGATAATTGATGTCCTTCGTCAGTTTGTTGAATTATTGTTCGACGGTTCTTGGCCGACGAATTATGACGGACGTCTCCCATTGTTGTTGCCTTAGATGTCTCCGTTCGACGATCCTTGGCCGACGAATTTTGACGTACATTGCCCGTTGTTGCTGCCTTGGATGTCTCCGTTCGTCGTCATCAAGCCTCCGCAGTTAGTTATCATTAAGCCTCTGCGGTTCGTCGTCATCAAACCTTTGCGGTTCGTCTTCAAGCCGCCGCAGTTTGTCATTATTAATGATAAACGTAACAACAATAGTTGCTGCAATGTTTTTTCATAGTTCAGTGGTTAAGTTGTTAGCGAAAAAAGAATGATGGTTGTTTCATCACTAATAATAAAAGATGATAATTGTTTTGTCATTTTCTCAATAATAATAATATATATTTGCTATAATATTATATTTTTACATAATATTTATACATTATTTATTTAAGCAAATTTTATTTTAAATATTTATATTATAACATAGAAATTTTATTAATGACTAAATATCTCATTGACAACTCATTAAAATACAATATTAGAGTAGAAATATATTATCACCGTATTAACTATAAAACATGCCAATTGAGATTTGTGTTCAAAATTGATTAAAAAAATACGTTTATATATAAAATTGAGTGAATCAAGACAATTTAAATATGACAAAACTATAAATTGTCAGCATATATGAAAAAAGAGAAATATTTAACGAATTTTATAACTACAATAATCGTTTTGCTAATGATTTAAAGTGTAATAATGTTTTGCTAAAAACAATTGTTTGAAGTATTTCTTGTGACCCAAATACAAAAAGTTGTATTTATAGTCAAGAAACAAGACATTGCAATTAGGAATTGTCTTTATTTAAGTGTATAAATTGGGAGTGACAATTTGTTTGATTTTTTTGTCGTATAGAAATTGGGTGAGAGGGAGTGGTTTTTGAAAGGGAAACAGCTTGCTTTGGGGAACCAAAAAGCTGATGAAGTCAAGAACCACACTAGTAAAACCAGACCTGCTCATGTCTTTAAAATATTTATTTAGTTTGAATAATATTTTGATTTTTATCATAATTTCACGTTCAAACAACAAAAAAAGTAATAGCAATTATTGAAAAAAAAATGGTAAAGTATAAAATAATTAAGAGCATGTAGATTTTTAGAAGAGGGCGGGACAAGAAAACAGAGAGTCACTGCCAAAACACAGGCAGAGCTGCGTGAACACAATTATAGCCAGGGTGAACTCTAACATTCAATGTGAGACAAAAATGGTGTCCAATGCTTCATCAATTTCTCACTCTATGTTGTCGCCATCTTCTATGAACTCCAATCCCTCCTATTTATTTATTCCTTCTTTTTTCTTGCAAGACAAAGATTTAACTCTTGATTTGTGGTGTAACCCTAATAATATCATTGGAGTTTTTTCGAGTAACCGAATCAAACAAAACAATAAGATACAATTTTATTTTTGTTCCAATGGTTTTTACTTACAAAAATTGTGGAAGACGGCTCTTGTATGAATAGCTAATCACATTTCGCATTAGAATATGAATCAAACTAAATGGGATCACACGATTCCGATCCAGGCCAGAGTGACGCCCCGGCCCTGTCGGCTCCTAATTGACTTTTCCCTCAGGATGCAACGCAGATAAAAAGAGGGTTACTTTTGGAAGTAGAAGAGACCCTTGTTTAAAGGTCGGTCAGGGGGGAAGCAAAGCAAAGGACAGTTCACAGTAGTCGTATGAGCTTTCGATGCTCGATATAATTGAAGGGGGTGTCGTCTCAAACTCTGCGAAAGGTTGCAGCCATTGACAGCCCTTCTGTCAAAACTGGTTGGCTTCTCAAGCAAAGATTTGGGTATCTTTTGGCAGCAAATTCTGACCCCCCCACCTTTCTCTTCAAACTGGCCTCTTTAGGACATTATTATTATTATGGCAAAGATGGCTAAAAACCCATTTCAAACACTCCCCTCCTCCACCATGTTCAGATACAAACTTCCCTGTTGTCAGTAAAAATGTGCTTCAGATTTTCTGGGTTACCTCAAATATCAATATCATCATGTGGTGTAAACAAGCTTTGATTATTTACTCTTTTTCTGCAGCAGATTCTTCACAACTTTGGGAAGTATTACCTATCAACCTTTGCTTAGAATCATAATACAGCAATGTCCCACTAAACTTTTAAACCCCATATGCATAAATTTCTTCAGTTTCCAGTAATTTATTCAGACTTGCACGAAAAGTTCATGTGCATTACTCCAGAAGCTACAAGTATACTACAACCTAGGAGTAATTAAATTAAAAAAAAAAAAAAAAAGAAATGATGGACAAGATGTCAGTCAGCCACCTTGCCATGGTTGTTTTTCTGGACCCGCGATTTAAAGCAATTACCAAAATGAAGAAGAAAAATACAACCCAGTAACTATTATTTCTCACTCAAAGTAAACATAAGATGCATGAGCTTTGGGCAAGAAGCAGTTTAAAAAAGACGACAGCAAGTAGAAAAACTTGACAGAGATGCCACTTGGAGGAGACTGGGACCAAAGTTTCCTTTGAATCAAGTAAGAACAGGTGGGCAGGGTGGAGAAAAAGGTCAGAATTGTGATGCAGATTGGAAGATGAAAACTCCCGCTACAGAAATAAATAATTTTCGAATCTAAACCTTGAAAATTGTTAGAACTGATCAAGACTCGAACAAGATCCTACATGATGTCAATGCAATACTTCATTTTCTTGACGTTTCCATGAAAGGCAAGGGATTTTGCCATGATCCAGTTCCGACATTTTGCCAGTCATTGTGCTGAGAAGTTAACGAAGGGGTTAGTCAGATGTGAAGAGTGAGAATGTGGGTTATAAACTGGAAGAAGCGGGGACGAGAAAGATTATTTTGATGAATGAATTATTATGGCTAAGTTTACTGGGACTTTCCGAGTCCAAACATTGTTGCTAAGACTTGTGGATTCTTCAATTGCATTTCATTTACTGCAATGGATTCCAATGCCCATCATCTGCATTTTGTTAAAATTCATCCTTCAATACCAGCTTGTAAGCAGAATGTGTCCAAGTGCTCATAAACTTACTCACAACCTCTAACTACCCAATGTCACACAATTTAGTTCCTTTTTTTGCCGCAAAACCGGTTAAAACTCAACCCAAAACTCCGATAACTGGCCCCAAACCCAAAAAAGGGAGCAAAATCAACAAAGAAATATATAAATATTTTTTAAAAACTATTGGAACCAAATGGTTTGGCTCCGGTTCCAAAAATTGAAAAGTTTGGTTCAGTTCCAGGGTAGAACCAAACTAAAGATGCCCGTGCCAACCCTTATTTTTGCATAGCCTCCTTGAAACCGGTTTACACGATGACTCACTGATGTAAACCTAGGGTATAAGAACCCTAGACCCAACAACGTATGCATAAAAACAACAGATTGTCTCACGAATCAAGATTGGGATGGAACTTTGACTCTAGCTAAACCTGTCGACAAGAACTAAAGTTACCAGATAAGGAGTTTGGCTCTAACAAAACTCGTTAGTTGAACCAAAGTTATCAAAGTTTCGATCTTCCAAGCCATACTTAAAGAAAATCAAGTTCTTTGCAAAGAACCCAAGAGAAAAACTCTCTCACAAGTTAAAAGCTCTTTTTCATAAATGGGCAACAACCTAAAGAAAAACAATTGTTAGCACTAAGGTGTTTTTATAACCTAAAACCAATATAAACTAATCCTAATTGAAATAAGATAAAAACTAAGATAAGTAAATTTAAATCAACTTAAACTAATTTAAATGATGGCATGTGTTTGGGCATGTGCTTGGCATGGGCCGCACACAAGGAATGCGGATGGAAGGTGCGCACGGGATGTCCTGCTGGTGCGTGCAGGATGGATCGGGTTGCACAGTAATGGCTTGCTGGGTGCTAGGCGGAATGGCGGATGGTGTGTGTGGGCCCTAGACCTAGTCGAGATGCGTAATATGCAAAAGGCAGCTGGGCTAGCGCTGCACAATTGAATGGCAGTGGGCTTCGGACAAATGGGCGTGCACGAGCTAACGAATGTGTCAGGCGCGCGGGGGCTTCAAATGACTTGAGCTATGTGGAATAACAGATGGTGCGTGCATGCTATGGGCTTGGTTGGGCGCTGATGAGGCGTGGACCGTGATGAGGTGCGTTGGACAATGGGTTACGTGTTGGATTGGGTGTGCAAGCACGCGAGCAAAATGGCCCGCGAAGAAGGCGCGACGCTATCTAAAAGAATGTGTTGATGGGTCGTGCGCTGGGAGGGCTAGGTCGCTGCTGAGTGGGCGTGCTGGTTGTGCGCGCTGTCTAAATATGTGCACTATAGGTGGGCCTTCGAGCTTTTTGGAAAAGTAGTCCCTTTGCTTTCTTTGACCTAGACCTTCTCTTTTAACTTCTCTCCAATGCTTGACAAGTCCAATGTCTTTTGGATCATGGTTTTTGGGCCCTCTTTCTTGGATTTTCTGCACACAAAGTTGTGGTTTTTCCTTCACCTTCTTTATACATACTTTATTCTTTGGGCCTCCATTGCCTTTTAATGGACCTTTTGACTTTGTGCGTTTTCCAGATCGCATCATTCATCCCTACTTGGAGAAGATTCGTTCTCGAATCGCCTACATCATACAAAGACAAATTAGAAATTTTAAAGAAACACTATCCTTACCTTTTACACTTGGTAGATCAATTTTATGATCATCCTTTTTTATGTGCTTCATGACTTGGAATTGATTCTTTACTTGTGGTTGAATGGCAAAACTTTCCTTTACATGTAAAAGCCTAACAACTTCAACTTTTTTCTTTCTATAAACCAAATTATTATCAATGCATTTAATGTCAATTTTTCCAAAAATATATTGAATCACATGATTTATCAATATCATAAAATTATTAAAAGCATTGAATAATCCATAAATTATAATCAACCACTCATATATAATTTTAATCACAAATGTCCACTTATCAACATTCTTTATTCGAATTTGATAACAACTATTCTCTTTTAAATCAATCCTTGAATCTATGCATACTCCATATTCATGAAAATACTAAATAATGCATATCCAAATTCGAATTTGAAGTTCATCTAAGCTTTTAAAAATTCCATTTTTCATATATCTCATGTAATTGCTATATGCTCCAAATATCTCAACTAGCAATTTATAAAACTGAGGAACAATCAATGTAATTTTCTTGGATATAAATCCTATTTGCATATAATAGTCGAAACATGCATTCTTTCCACAAAAATTCCAATATTTTCAATAAAAATTTTCACATGCATCTTTTTCGCTAATAATCCACAATCTTCCAAAACATAAGTCATACATATGTAAATGCTTAATAAATTCAGATTTAAATAACTTAGTTTGAAGAGAATTTACAAACCTTTTTTACATTGATTTGGTAAGCACAATGTCCTTACCTTTGTTGGATGGGATGTCTTTCGGAAACTTCTTGTTGAAATGCATCCAATGTGCTTGTTTCTCATTTAATTTGCCTTTATAATCCTGCAAAATAGGTGAGACAAACACTAGAAAAGAAGTTAGTTCTATAGAGGTAAAAGAAACATTTTTACACAAAAGTAAATTCACCTCACTATTTTTCTCACACTTTTTAATCACTCCAATTTCTTTCCTTTCCTTTTCTCCCTCGGTTTTTACCTCATCTCCCACTATTTTTCTCCTACTCTCTCTTGATTTTTCTTCTCTCTTCCTCCAAATTATTTTCTCCATCTTTGCCTTTTTCACTCACTTGAATTTCGGCTTTTTTCTCTACGGCTCTTTTGACTCCTTTTTCTTCTTCGTCTTTTTCCTTTTCAATTTCTTTTGTTTTTTCATTTTCCAAAGTGTTTTCAACTCCTACAAAATCTGATTTTTCTTCCTTTGCATCATGAACATCTTGCTTTTTTGCAAGTTCTCACTTTTCTATCAATTGATCTTTTTTGTTGAAGTTGCTCCCTTGCTTAACTTCACTCGGATTAGAACTTGATGTTTTAGTGGTGCTTGACTTCTTCTTTGAACAAGATTCGTATAGCTTCACAAAATCGAATGTTGATGTCTTAGGCTCCCTTTTGTAAAAACACGAATTTTTTTGTTGATGAAGAATTTAAAGGCTCCTCTCAAGCTTGCTCCTTTTTGCTTGAGACATCTTTCTACCTTGATGTTACTCGACTTTCTCACTTCCTTATCCATTTGGAAGTTTCTTCTCCCTTGGTTACTTACTTTTTCTTCTCAAATTCATACCTTTCAAAACGTCTCCTTTTCTTGGATGTTTGTTGGAGTTGACTTTTCAAGATAATCTAACCTTGAATTTAGGGATGAAATTGATCGAGCATAGTCCTCATACACGTCTTCATATCCATGTTGGCTTCTCTCCCGCTTCCACTCATGATGTTAGATCAAAGAACCAAACAACACAAAACGGGTTAGATAAAAAAAATTAAGTAAGGACCATTCCTCTCCCTCATGTGTTTCACTCCAATCAACGATCACTCCTCTCGTGTTTGCACTCAAATATGGCTTTTACAAGATAGTCTCACAACTCGTCCCTTTTACCACTCGTTCTTTTCTTTTAGATCTTTACGTAACAACTTAATCAAATAAAGTTTGAAAATTCAACAAGCATAACCAAAAAAGAAATCAAAACTTTTTCAAACTTTAAATTCAATTTTCCTTCAAATATGATTAAAACCAAGCTACTAAAAACTACTAATTATGATTAAGTAGCCTAAGAAGCAAATACCTTGAATTTTGAAGAAGGTATTGAATAACTTTTGTAAGTACTCGGATTTTTCTTACTTCAAAAAATGGTTAAATTTAAAACTTATATAAAACAACTGAATTCCTATTAAAACCCTTCAATTGAAATTAAAGTTCTTTTCTTAAAAATACAATCATTAACACATCTTACTTAAAACTTGTTACTTTAATCTTTATTAATAGCAGAAGACTTTATTTATAAAATCCATTTTTCTTATTTTACAGCGGAAACATAAATCATTTGTTTTAAAAGACAATAAATGAACTGGTATTTTACATTTACAAAACTCTTATCTTTTTTACTTCCTTAGCCTAACCAGCCACAAGTTCCACTCGTGCAAATCCTTCATCAACTACTCAGTCACTTGTTCTTTTTCGTGTACCTACACCATTAGCAAACTGTGAGCCCGAGGCCCAGTAAAAAATGAGATATGCAGTATGATGTATGTCTCTAACTCATTATGTCGAAATGGGTCCGCCCTAACCGTTCTTTTCTTTTCATTTCATTCTTTCATTCATTACTCGTATGTCGAGCGAGAGATTGAAGGAATCTGTGTCGGAGGGAATAGTCTCTTTGTCGATTTCTAATCACCTAGGGTAGCTAGTCCCATTCCCGACAAGGGAGGGGCGTAAGTCTAGACTATCTGATTAGATCTGAACTACCCGTCCATCCCGCAACTCCCCTTTTTATTTCATTTCATTTACTCATACATCGAGCAAGAGATTGGAGGAATCTGTGTCGGAGGGAATATTCTCTTTGTCGGCTTCTAACCACCTAGGGTAGCTAGTCTCATTCCTAACAAGGGAGGGGCATAAGTCTAGACTACCTGGTTAGATCCGAACTACCCGTTCATTCCTCAATTCCCCTTTTTCTTTTCTTTCCATTCATTTCGTTTATCTGTTTTCCTCACATAAATGCATATGAGTACTGTCTCAGAGATGACACTTCCTACTTGTTTCTATTATCATGATGCATGTCAATGAGAAACATTATCGTGATGCATGTCAATGAAAAATAGTAACACAATGAAATGAAAGCATAAAACATGAAGCAGTAATCACAACAATATAAAAGTATGAGATATGGAAAGTCTACTAACACACTATTTAGGCGCGCTCTGTAATTTAAAGAGGCAATAACAATAGAGACATGCTTTGCGATCTAAAGAAAACAATAATGATATAGACATGTTTGGTAGTTTAAAGAAGGCAATAACAACGTAGACATGCTTGACAATTTAAAGGAAATAATAACAGTAGAGACATGCTTGACAATTTAAAGGAAACAATAACAATATGTTAACATCCTAAACATGCTTAGAGATTAAATTAATAACATGCGAACAACATAGGCATAATATGGCAGTATAGTAGAAACACAAACAAACAATTAAAGGAAAGACACTGCTTATGGTGTAGGGCCTCCACAAGGCAACGACTCTACTTACCTCGAAGCTTTAACGCATATTAGCACTTAATCGTTATCCTTCTTTTCATTTTCAATACCTTCATGATTAAAACATTTGTTCATTAATAACAACCTCTTTTAAAAACCATTTTGTTCTAACCAAAACATATTCCTCAAATTCCTACATCACCCATACTATCCACATTTATCTCAAAACTTTTCTCTAACTTTTTGGTTTAACATAATCAGAATATGAATATCCAATAATAATCATTAAACTGTAAACACCTCAGACTTCGAAATCCCCCCAGCGGAACCCAACCAAAGAACATATTTCACTTCAACCTAATCCAACTTAATAACTTAATCCACTCACAATAATCACTAGAAACTTAACCCAACCGAATTCAAACATCGAAGCAGTAATTCATTCCCACCAACAACTTCACAGTTCCACTCACTAACTATAGGCAATAATTAATCAACAACCAACAGAGTGCAACACAGCAAAACTAGTTCCAACATATTCATGCTTCATTTTGGACAATAAGAACAGTAGTTAAAACCACCCAAAACAATTAACCAGAAGCAAATCTAAGAAATCAACACGGCAGCAGATAACATTAACCACATGCTTCAATATTCTAAAAATCCTATAACAACTACCATAACCTGAAACCATGAATCCAAATATCCAAGACAGCCGAGAAGGAAATCCAACTTACCAACCAAGCGGCCAAAAGGAAGCCACACCCGATTCTACAATGTCAGAGAGCACACGGTTTAGCCCTTCAAAGCCTTGAAAACCATCAAGCCAAATTACAGAATATTCACTCCCAATATTATCCATAAAGTAATTTGCAGAAATCACTCACCAGAGAACCCGAGAGGACACACTCAGTCATCACCAGAGAGAGAGCTCCCCTCTCTTTCCTCTCCTCCTCGCAGAAGCTCTCGGACTCCACTTCTCCAGAGGGCATTTCTCCTCTCTGTCTCCATTTCTCTCAGCTCAGCTCACCCGAGAGTATTTCTCTGCTAGCTTCTCCCCTTCCTCTACATTCCTAATTCACTAGAGAGGCACTCCTTACCATGCCTCTGCTACAACCCATACCCTGACTTCACCATTCCTCACACACGTCCCACTATTGATTTCTTCAGAGCAAAAACCAGCAACGGATGAACCGATTTAGATAGAATCGCAAGTCGCTCCAGCTGTTTCACTCCAACTGCTAACCCTTGCCCTTCGACCAGAGGCTGGAAATCACAGCCACCCCGACACCAATCCTCCTCGCCTTTGCAATTTCTCCGACGAGCATAACCAGTCACTCGAATCGACGAAGCATCGGAGCTCACCATGACCCGACGCTTCACACTGAACCATCCTGCGAAGCCGTACCTCGAGCCCTAGCCTGAAATTGCTCGCCCAAAACCACTCGCCACTGGCAAGACAACGTGCATGACCGGAGCTGTCCCGATCACTCGAGCCCGAGCTCCCACTTCTCTCTCGCATCTCTCTCTCTCGCTCGCTGTAGATTGGCCACTCTCCCTCCTTTTCTCTTAAAACTGAACCGGTCCACAAGGGAGAACCGGTTACACCTCTATTTAATCCCCTTTATTTTAATTCCTCCATTTTGGGACGTCCGCTTACCCTTTATGCTAAGGGGAACGTCCGTTGTCTTCATATTTTTGTCATCTGTCAGTCTTTTCGCTACAACAGACGTCCGTTTCTCATGAGGGACATCGTCGCCTTCACATTTTAGTTACACATCAGTTTCTTCACAGCAACAGATGTCCATTCCTCATGAGGGATGTCCGTCGCCTTCACATTTTATTAGTCGGTCAGGATGTTTGACAATCCCAACAAATGACTATCTTCTTTCGCCATGAGGACGTCTGTCCCTTCCTAAAGTGGCTTCCTTCATCGCTCTCAAATGACGTTGTTCCACGTAATATTAACGTCGTTCACTTTTTCTTTCAATCTCAGACGTCCTTCGTCCCTAAAGGACGTCCAGAGCTTCCCACAACAACGTCGTTCTACTTACATACTAATGTCCTTCTTCACAAAGAACGTCCGTCCAGCCAAAGGGCGTCCATTTCCCCCCTACAACGGATGTCCATCCCTCTATAAAGGACGTCTGTTTTTTCCCACATCAAACACCCATCGACTCACATTGTGACGACCCAGTTTTTTGTAATCTCTTGAAAATGCATGAAAATTTGAAATTTTGCTAAGGCCATTAAAATTGCTTTTAAAACATATCAGAGTGCTACGCTAAACAGACCCATTACTAACCTTTCGTCAAACTCATATTGAAAATCTAATTAATAAAATGCGGAAGCATTATAAAATCTTTTATTTTAAAATATGCCAGAAGCGTAACTGAGTTAACAAAAGAAACTAAACAATTAAATACAATTTATTTATGATTGTTTTCTCTTTTACTCTTTTAGCCTAGCCAGCCTCAATCCTCACGCGTGCAAATCCTTCATCTCTGTTTCTAATCTATACACTATCTTTGCCTGCGAGTACCTACACCACAAGTATACTGTAAGCCTAACGACTTAGTGAGGAAAGAGTTAACAATGAAAAAAAAATAGAATTTAATTAAATAAACATGCTTGGGAAACTAAACATTTGATAAACAAGAATTTATGCTAAAACATGCTCAAGTCTATTATTGCAGTTTAGGATTTTAATTGGTTAACATTTTAAACATGCTTGGCTTAGTTAAATTAACATACTAGTTACTTTAAAACGGATATCAACAAGGAAATGGCATAACAATTTACTAACAACCAAATGAAATTCAAGGAAAACAACATTACTCTAACAACAAAATAACATTCAAGGAAACCAACACTACTCTAGCAACATAATAACATTCAAAGAATTATCATCTAAAAGCCAACTAACAACAACTTATAGTGAACATTTCAAGAAATTATCAACAAATACAGAGAAAGCTAACGACAGAAATCAACCAACCATAACTCAACTCACGCACTACCAACAAAAGAAATCTCTACAGCCAAGGAATTCTACACTAATCAATAGCCATGCAATCAACAAAGGAAAGAGCAATAGAAAGTCATCCAAGGAAATCCAACACTACTCACGCACACTACTTGTGGGTAGGGCTTAGACGGCCAGACACACCCGATCCTTACCACTAACGATGACATAATAATAGGGACAACAAAACTCCAACTCTAGCTCACACAGCAGCAACTCCAGCTCTAAGCAAGGACAACAGCTCCAGCTCTTTCACGGATGGCAGCAACTCTAGCTCCTTCAGCTCACACCACAGCTCCATCACACACTCACACACTCATGCATACTCGCCCACATAAGAGAATCACACCACTCACTAGAGAACACTCACTCATAAGAAGATCTCTCTCGCAAGGAGAGGAGAGCTCACGCAGCAGAGGAGAAATGCTGGACAAAAAGGGAGAGGAAGACTTAAACCTTGGAGACAATGTACATGTAGAGGAGGGCAGAGAGGTGGCTATAGGCAGGAGGAGGTCGGCGCCTATGCCGGGGAGGATTTCCTGTCGAGAAATCATGTGTAGCAAATGACTACATGACAAGAGTTTGGATATTAAATCCCAAAAACTACGCAGAGCTGTGCTATTTCAGACGAGTGTGGACACATTGGACTCGTCCGCATTTGTCCGCAAGTGTAAAATCCTTAAGGCTATATCGCTTCCTCAGACGAGAACTGGCATCCTCGTCCTCATCCGTATCGTCTGTAGATGACATTCGAACGCGTTTTGGCGTCCGCATGAAGCGTCTGCAAGCGTCCGAATCTGTCCATAAATTGGACAAGTCAATTCGGACGTAGCTAATCCACATCCACATTCGTCTACATATGTCTGAAAGTGTCCAGGGTTCGGACATATTCAATACAGACGAAGCCACCCGTGTCCGCATACGTCTAGACTCGTCTGAAAGTCCGCGACACAGTGAAGTCAGGATGCGAAATCGTGTCCTGAGTCGTCCCAAGGCTAAGGGGCGAAGTGCAATGTACTTGTAGACGACATGTCTCGTCCGCAAGTCGTCTGCATGCCTTAGGAAGTGTCTAGGTCTAGACAGATTCAATTTGGACGCGACCATCCGTGTTTGCATGAACTTTCATGCGTCTGCAGTCTCATCCAAAACGACAACAGAGGCAAGGGCGACCTTTGGGACGCAAAGACAGCGTCCCCGAGTCGTCCCAAAGTGCTGGGACGACATTCAATACATTTACGGACAAGGAACAACGTCCATAGGGTCATCCACAGTCGTCCGAAAATGCACAGTCCAACACTTTCCTCATATTTTTCTGCTTAACTCCAATCCCATAACACTTTCCCCATAATTACATGTCATAAATTAACACTAAACCATGCGAAATGTAATATCCTAATTACCCTATTCTTCAATTACATCGCATGCAATGTCCCTCGACCTAACGCTCCGAATACATACTCGGTAATACCCCAACAATTATCCAACTTAAAAAGTTGGGGTGTTACACACACAATACAAGGGACGTCCGTCCCACTACAAGGGACGTCCGCCATTCACATAAAAACATCATGGATGTAAACTAGTCATATCCTACTCTTCTCTCTCTTCACATCTAATTAATCAAACAATTTAATCACCATAAATACCCACTTAACCACTCATAATAATTCCATTTAATAAATCTTTAATGATTATCCACATAATCTAATTACACCAAATTACTTTCCAATTAGCCATATTAATTTTCGTTATGAAAAGTCGGGGTATTACAACTTTCCTAAAAAGAAATTTTTTTTCCAAAAATTTCTGAAAACTAACGGAAATAGATCAATGATTTGAGATTTGAATTGAGCTCTTTGTAATGTAAACAACAAGCAATTTAAAAATTCACTTTACTTGCTTTTTTAAGATAAAGATATATTTTTTTAAAATAAAAAGATCACTTTTATTTTTTTATGGGTGATAAAAAAATCAAAATTTGTTTTTGAATTTGATTGTAAGGATCAAATTTTTTTGATAGATGAAAGAAGAAATATATTTTTTTTTGATAGATGATTGAAGGATCCAAAATCTTTTTGCAACTTATGCAAAAAATAAAGATAGCACATTGAATCGATCGAGCCAACACTCTAATACCAACTAATGCGAATCTAGGGTATACGAACCTTAGACCCAACAACGTACGTGAAAAAAAAATGGTTCATCTCACGAAATCAAGGTCAAGGTGGAACTTTGACCCTAACCAAACCTGTCAATTAGAACCAGAGTTACCAGATGAGGAGCTTAACCCTAACCAAACTCGTTAGTTGAACCAAAACTATCAAAGTTTCGATCTTCCAAACCATGCTTGAAGAATATCAAGTTCTTCGCAAAGAACCCAAGAGAAAAACTCTCTCACAAGCTAAAAGCTCTTTTTCATAAATGGGCAACAACCTAAAAAAAACAATTGTTAGCACTATGGTGCTTTTATAACCTAAAACCAATCTAAACTAATCCTAATTGAAATAAGATAAAAACTAGGATAAGTAAATTTAAATAAACTTAAACTAATTTAAATGGTGGCATGTGCTTGGCATGTGCTTGGACATGTGATTGGCATGGGCCACACACAAGGAATGCGGATAGAAGGTGTGTGCGAGATGGCCTGCTGGGGCATGCGGGATTGATTGGGCCGTACAGTAATGGCTTGCTGGGCATTGGGCGGAATGGCGGATGGTGTGTACGAGCCCCGGACTAGGTCGAGATGTGCAATAGGTGGAAGGTAGTTGGGCTGGCACTGCACAGTTGAATGGTAGCGAGCTTCGGACAAATGGGCACGCGCGGGCTAATGAAAGTGTCGAGCGCATGCGGGCTTCAGATGACTTGGGCCATGTGGAATAACAGGTGGCGCGCACATCTATGGGCTTGATCGGGTGCTGATGAGGCGTGGGTCATGATGAGGCACGTTGGACGATAGGTTGCATGCTGGATTGGGTGTACAGGCGTGCAGGCAGAATGGCCAATGAAGAAGGCGCGATGCTGTCTGAAGAAGGTGTGCAAGTGGGAGCACTGCTGAGCCACTGATGGGTTGGATGTTGGATTGGGCGTGTTGGATCGCGATTGCGTAGGCAGGCTGACCCGCAAGGAATGCGCGGTGCTATCAAAACGAATGCACTAGGTTGGGCTGTGCTCGCTGTCCGAACGAATGCCTTGATGGGTCGTGTGCTGGGCGGGCTGGGCCGCTGCTGAGTGGGGGCGCTAGTTGCGTGCACTGTTTGAGTTTGCGCGCTGCAGGTGGGCCTTCGAGCTTTTTGGAAAAATAGCCCATTTACTTTCTTTGATTTGGAGCTTCTCTTCTAACGCCTTTTGGATCATAGTTTTTGAGCCTCCTTTCTTGGATTCTCTCCATAAAAAGTTATGGTTTTTCTTTCACTTTCTTTATTCATACTTTATTCTTTGGGCTTCCATTACCTCTTAATGAACCTTTGTCTTTTGTGTATTTTCCAGATCACATCATTGTTATCAAAGTATCATCAATGCTCCATGTTCACGATGACTCACTTTCCTCAATCAAAAGGATCTTAAACTCACGTATTGCTTAAACAAAGGTTGATTCACTTTATGTCAATGTCAATCCTATTAGGTTTGCCAAGGGATGCCTCCTCTAAGATCACTTTGTTAGGTGTCTAATCCTACGTGATTTTATTCTCACATTTGCCCCAAATATAACGTAGAGATTAATTCTACTTAAATCATTTCTTACAACCAAACTCAATCAATATAAAATTTTGTGCACTCTCTTAATCTGGTTAAATCCTTACAATTTACTATGATTTTGGGTCATTCTTTCCTTTCAATGGGTTTCCACCAAAATCATTGTGACTACCCACAAATTTCACTCTTAAGAATTTTTCTTGCAAGGTGCCACAAGTTTGACAAGAGCAATTGTTGGAAGGGGAGCATACATATTTAGATCCCTTCTTTGGAGTATATATATTAAAACTAGTCTCTGAAACCTTCAAGCTTCTAAGAAAGAACCTCATCAAATCCAGATTTCAGATGTCTTCCGCCTTATGAATATATTTAGATTTCTTAACGAAACAATATTTGTCCAAACAAACATATGGAGAAGCAAAGTATTACCCAACGAGTAGTTCATACTTCTTCTAAGAAGAACAACTCGAAATGATTCATTTTAGTGACCCAGTGATAAAGTATTGACCCTTCACATGGGTTGACTAAAAGCAAGCTTGGCAGGCGAGTTAAGTAAATAAGATGGATTTCCAACAAAAAATTTGTAAAAATTTGAGTGCTGGAATAAGAACAGAAATCAGAAGGCCTAAACCCTTACGAAGTGGATGACCAGTTGTGAATATGCTTCTAAATTGTGCGAAATTCGAAAGCGTATCCCCCCCAACTGAATGAGATTTCATCGCTGACCTTGAAACACAAACTTCTGCAACACAATGGGAGCACGATTATGTGTGTGTGAGAGAGTGAGAAAGAGAGAAAGAGTACAATGGGTATGAGCGGCAGGGGAAAGAGATGGAGAAACATGGGCAATGGTCATTTTTGAAGCAAGTGGCGCCAATCAAGTCCTCTTCAATCTTTGATCTCCTTCTCCGCCGCTGCAACCTAATAACAAAAGTGGATTCTAGGAATTGCAGAAAACAATATACAATTTTATTCCACCATTTAAAAGCTGAAGAAAGTGTACACTAGGACACGCGTCGCGCATACGACATCCATGTTTGGATAGGCTTCCGATTCCATAGACTGTAAAAACGCCATTTTCGAGCATTGATTTATTCAACTTCTTACGGGAATCGACAACTTCTCCCATTGCGAGCCATGTTACACCCATAGATCATGCTATAAGCTTTTTTGGGTAAGCTCAAACAGGGTCTGTTTCTTCTCCGTTTGGGTTTTCTTCCCTATTACAAATACCGACTAAGTTTATTGTATTTTTTCCATGTGTTATTAGTTAGTTTCTTTCTCTTTTATTTCTCTATGTACCAACTCTATATATATAAAGAGTTCAGATGAAAAGACAGTTGAACAATTTTCAATAAAATCTCTGCTTCTTCTTATCTTTTAATATGGTATCAGAGCTTTTAAGCTTCTTCTTCCGTCTTCTTCATGACTCGGAGTAGGAACACAATTCGAGCAGCAGCGGCAGCAGGACCTTCATTAGGTGTTCTTCCGTCTGCCGATTCTTCTCTCGCTGCTCAACCTTCTTCTTCGAGTTTACCGCACAACACTTTGTCCTATTCTTCAAGGTCAGTAATGGACGATTCTGCAAATCCCTTTTTTCTGCATAACTCTGATCATCCAGGTTTAATCCTGGTTTCGCATCCTCTCAACAAACCTAATTTCAATACGTGGAAACGTGCCATGACAATGGCGCTCAATGTGAAAAATAAATTCGCTTTTGTTGATGGATCTATTCCTCAACCTCTTTCTTCCGATACTAAATTCTCAAATTGGAAGCGTTGTAACAGCATGATGATTTCTTGGATCCTAAATTCTGTAAATAAAGAAATTGCAAACAGCCTTTTCTATTTTGATTCAGCTATAGCAGTCTGGAATGATCTTATCGATAGGTTCAAACAAAGCAATGGTCTTAGGGCTTATCAACTGCGTAAATCTCTTGCTTCTTTTTGTCAAGGGTCCATGGCTGTTAGTTCGTACTATACTCAATAAAAATATTTTGGGATGAACTACAGGATTTTCGCCCTCTTTCTACCTGTAATTGTGGAGGTCTGAAACCCTTACTTTTATATCAACAACAAGAACAAGTAATGCAGTTTTTGATGGAACTAAACGATTCTTATTCGACCATTCGTGCTCAAATATTGATGATGGATCCTTTACCTTCTATTGGAAAATTTTTTTCTCTGATTATTCAAGATGAACGACAACGGTTAGTAGTTGACAACCGAGTTATTTCTGAGCATAATAATCCCATGACTTTTCAATCTACTAATACTTCTGCTCAGTTTGCTTCATCTCATAAAGGGAAGAAAGATCGTCCTTTTTGTACCAATTGCAAGTTGCAAGGACATACAGTTGAAAAATGTTACAACCTGCATGGTTATCCTCCTGGATATAAAATCAAATTTGGAGGCAAGTTTTCTATCAATCAAACCAGCGTTGATACAGCAAGTTCTGCTAATAGTCAACCTATGATTCTTAACTCCAATGATGGTCCTTCTGTTGAACAGTGTCAACAGTTAATTGCTCTATTAAGCTCTTAACTACAGCGGAATTCATCCTCACTCAGCAACAACAATTCAGATTGTTTTTCATCCTCACTCAGCAATAACAACTCGGATTGTTTTTCTTCGCCACCTTCTGCCTCAAATTTCACTGGTACATCTTATTCCTTTTGTTCAAATTTTATTTTTTCATCTTCTGCATCATATCATTCTGTTCATTGGATTATAGATACTGGTGCCACTCACCATGTTTGCACCAACCTTGATTTTTTTTCACAGTCTCAATCAGTATCTAATCGATTTGCTACCCTTTCAAACCAATCTATGATTTCTATTAAACGTGTTGGATCTGTCTATATCACTCCAACTATATGTCTTTCCAATGTTCTCTATGTTCTGGATTTTCGATTCAATTTACTGTCAGCCAGTGCTCTAACTTCTTCTATGAATTGTTCTATTATTTTTCAATCCTCCTCTTGTTCTATTTAGGAACCTACCTCGGGCCAAATGATTGGGATGGGTGAGAAGCGTGGCTACCTCTACATTCTCCATCAACTCTCTTCATTTTCTTCACCCAGTTCTACTACTTCAAGGAATCATCTTCCTGTTTTACCTTGTTCTACTGTTTCAAATAAAACAGACATGATTCGATGTAATGCTACTTCATGTAGTTCTGCATTTTTCCTTGTGGCATTATAGACTTGGACACCCGTATGATGTTGTTGTCCATTCTATAAAAGATGCTTTGTCAATTTCTTTGTCCAATAATACTTCTTTACAGCCATGTGTAATATGTCTTATGGCCAAGCAAAGACAATTATCATACATTTCTTACAATAATTTTTCAGATTCAATTTTTTCAATCATTCACTGTGATGTTTGGGGTCCATTAGCCACTCCCACTTATGACAATTTCAAATATTTTTTAACCATAGTCGATGATCATTCTCGAGCGACATGGGTTTTTCTCATGAAATCTAAATCTGAAGTTCGATCCATTATTCCTCATTTTTATCAGCTTATTCACACTCAGTTTCATACATCTATCAAATGTATCCATTCTGATAATGCTCCAGAGTATATTCTTACTGATTTTTATAGTAAAAATGGTATCGTTCCTATCAAATCTTGTGTTGAAACTCCTCAACAAAATTCCTTTGTTGAATGTAAACATCAACACATTTTGAATGTGGCTAGAACTCTCCTTTTTCAGTCTAATCTTTCCCTTAAATATTGGGGAGAATGTATTCTTACTGCTGTATACTTAATTAATCGGTTGTCATCCCCTATTTTTTCTAACAAATCTCCTTTTCGAGAAGTTGTATAACAAGCCTCCCTCTTATAGCCATCTTCGTTCATTTGGTTGCCTCTGTTTTGTTTCAACTTTATCAAATGGCAAGGACAAGTTCTCCCCAAGAGCTCTGGCATCTATATTTCTCGGTTATCCTATTTCTAATTCCTTAGCTTATCACCATTTATCTCCTTCCTTCAAAGCTTTTAGTCTTGCTGTTTCTTCACATGTTGAACCAAAATCCTTCAAACAAGCCGAGAAATTTGCTCAGTGGCGTGATGCAATGCAAGCTGAATTGCAAGCTCTTGAGCAGAATTCCACATGGTCAGTTGTTCCGCTTCCATCTAATAAACTTGTCATTGGATGCAAATGGATATACAAAATTAAATATAATGCAGATGGTTCTATAGAGCGTTACAAAGCTCGTTTAGTGGCGAAGGGTTTTACACAAACGTAAGGTATTGATTTTTTTGATACTTTTTCACCGGTTGCTAAAATTGTTACTGTGAAATTATTGTTGGCTTTAGCTTCTATTCATGGATAGCCTCTTTTCCAACTGGATGTTAACAATGCTTTCCTTCACGGTGATTTACATGAAGAGGTTTTTATGAATCTACCTCCGGGATATCAGGTATCATCTTCTGTCCTTCAGTCTAACAATGCTTCGCCATTGGTTTGCAAATTGCACAAATCGTTATATGGCCTTAAGCAGGCTTCGCGTCAGTGGTTCTCAAAGTTCTCCACTAAATTGTTGCATCAAGGATTTAAACAGTCTGATTCGGATTCATCTTTATTCATTTGTTCCAAGTCAGACTCTTTCATTGCTGTCTTTATATGTTGATGACATTGTAATGACAGGTTCCTCTTCTGCTGAGATGGTTCATTTTCAGGACATTTTAAACAACAGGTTTAAACTCAAAGACTTAGGGAATCTGCATTATTTTCTGGGTCTTGAGATTGCTAGAAGTTCTAAAGCCATATCCATTAATCAGTGACACTATACTTTACAGCTGCTTGAAGACACTAGTTTTTTAGGTTCCAAGCCAATTTCTACCCCAATGGAGCCTAATTGTAAACTGTCTATGGACAGTGGTTATATTTTGGAGGATCCTACCATTTTTAGACGTCTAATTGGTAAGCTATTGTACTTAACAATTACTCGACCGGATATTTGTTTTGCTGTCAACAAATTAAGCCAATTTCTTGCTCATCCTCATTTTTCTCATCTACAAGCTGCTTATCGTATATTGAGGTATCTCAAGAGTTCTCCAGGTCTTGGCTTGTTTTATCCGGTTTCTTCTTCTTTGCAATTAAAGGCTTTTAGTGATTCTGATTGGGGTGCTTGTTCTGATTCTCGGCGTTCTATTACTGGATTTTGTGTTTTTCTTGGCAATTCTTTGATTTATTGGAAGTCGAAGAAGCAACATACGGTTTCAAAGTTTTCTGTTGAGGCTGAGTATAGAGCTATGGCTCAAGTTACCTATGAGATTATTTGGTAGAAAACTTTACTGGCTGATTTTCGGAACATTTCGTCACAGGCCACTCTTTTGTTCTGTGATAGTCAGTCTGCTTTACATATAGCAGCCAACCCTGTTTTTCATGAGCGTACTAAGCATATAGAGATTGATTGCCATATAATTCGTCAATAGATCATGCAAAAGCTCATCAAGACTCTTCATGTCTCTTCTCGTCATCAATTAGCAGACATTCTTACTAAGCCTGTACAACCTGCTTTGTTTCGTGATCTTCTCGGCAAGATGGACATGTTTGATTTATATTGTCTATCTTGAAGGCGGCTATTATAAATACCGAAGAAGTTTATTGTATTTTTTCGACGTGTTATTAGTTAGTTTCATTCTCTTTTATTTCTCTCTGGACGAAGTCTATATAAAGAGTTCAGGTGAAAAAAGACCGTTGAACAATTTTCAATAAACTCTCTGCTTCTTCTTATCTTCTAATATTCCCCCACAACCATCACCAATAACCTGTTCCACTTCTTTATAGCTGGCTTGGATTGAGTTGCGAAAAATTCCCAACTCCTTCGAGTTCTGATTCTCAATTCTTTTTTTGGTTTTATGGCTTCTTTTTCTTTGGGGTCCCATTTGTCCACTTCCTATCATCTCAAGAAATGTTTACTTCTCTCCTCCCCTTCACCTATTTCGCTTATACCACAAAACTGTTATGGAAAATCTCTGCGTGCAATTAACACAACTAGATTTCTTGGTAATGGCCTACTAACCAGAGCTGAAGACAAGGCCAGGGATTCTTCCTCGTCCTTCTCTTCATCAGTTCGGAAATCACAAGCGCAACCTGGCTCTGAAAAACAGCTGGAGGTTCCGTTTTATTTTTAACAGAATTTTGATTGTGTGCCCCTTCATTTTCATTGAATTTGTTGGCTTATGACATTGGATATTTATAATTGTGGAAATGCTCAAAATCTTGACCTTGTAGTTTCTGAAAAGTTTATACAAATCATTGAATCTTTATCATCTCTAGTTTGAACTTGACTGATGAGTGTTGGGGTAAAACCTCCACCTGTAATTTGAACATATAGTACTAGTTACTGAATAAAATCTCTCGAACTCAGTTGGGTATCAATGTCTTTAACTTCTTTCTTAGTTCTTGGACTAAGAATTATGAATTAGTTTGAGAATTTGAACGTTGTGCAAGAAATTATTTGAAGGGATCTGTAAAAACATCACATTTTAATCTTGAAGCTATTTATTGGATTATATAAATGTGTAAATTGTCTTACTGTGGTGTTTCTAATGACATAAGCAATGATTTATATTATCAGGAACTGTCATCACAGCTATGTGATCCTTTATGTTCGGTCGATGAAACAAGCTCACAGGATTTTGAAGTAAATTACCAGCCAAAGACTGATATTTTAAAAGCTATTGCAATATTTGCAGCAGCTGTGACAGGGGCAGTAGCAATTAACCATTCGTGGGTTGCTGCCAATCAGGTTCACTTACTGTTTTGTCTAATCCTTCGTCGCCGTTTGGTTGGCTTGACAGCTTCTTTTGTACAGGATCTTGCAATGGCAATATTGTTTGGATTAGGATATGCAGGGATAATATTTGAAGAGTCTCTTGCCTTCAACAAGAGTGGAGTAGGATTGCTGATGGCTGTCAGCTTATGGGTTGTCCGAAGTATCGGTGTAATACAAATAAAAGTTCTTTACTCGATTAGTTCTACAGTTTCATAATATGAACTACTGATGTTGAGAGAATTGAAATTCATTCTATTAACTTTCAAAAAATACAGATTCATTTCTTAACTATACGATAAATAATTCAGAAAGGGAAGAACACCTATTTAACATACAGCTATCTTTCCAGTCCCACGAATTTCTCGAAATTAGGAATATTTACGCTCCGAAAGTTGTGTGATTTGATCTCCACGATAGTATGGTTTTCATTACTTCCCCTGGAACTGGTGATGGTTAGAATGCTCTTTTCTTTTTCATAATGAATTTTTAGTTTTTCTCTCGGATCTCGATGGAGTTTCATGATTTTGTTTTTGTCCAGGCGCCATCTAATGATGTAGCTCTAGCAGAGCTATCCCATGCATCTGCTGAAGTCAGTGAAGTTGTATTTTTCTTGCTTGGTGCAATGACCATAGTAGAGATTGTTGATGCTCATCAGGGATTTAAGTTGGTGACCGATAATATTACCACTCGAAAGCCACGGACTCTCCTTTGGGTGGTCAGTGTTCTATATTCGGTATTCATTTCCTCTCACTTGATTATATAAAAATGAGGCTTTGATATAAATCGTGATTATTTCAGGTTGGGTTTGTAACCTTTTTTCTTAGCTCAATCTTAGACAACTTGACATCCACTATTGTGATGGTTTCTTTGTTGCGTAAACTTGTGCCTCCATCCAAGTATCGCAAGTATGTAGTCTTGCTTACAGAGAGACCTGATCTCTTTTTTTTTTCTTTTCTGGGTTTTTTGCAGTCTCAAAAATTTACAATCTCAACACAGTTGGCAAAATTGAATTTTCATTTTGTTGTTTGCTTAATATTTTTCTGCTATGAAAATAGGTACGATGAAATCCCTCAAAATACTCATTTATAGATCTGGATTTTGTGGACAGACTTCTCGGTGCTGTTAT
Organism: Begonia loranthoides; assembly: GCA_022433065.1. NCBI lineage: Eukaryota > Viridiplantae > Streptophyta > Magnoliopsida > Cucurbitales > Begoniaceae > Begonia > Begonia loranthoides. The sequence continues at coordinate 31,012,538 of CM039469.1, forward strand.
TGTTATAGCAGCGAATGCCAGGGGTGCATGGACACCTATAGGGGATGTCACCACCACCATGTTGTGGATCCATGGTCAAATATCCTCATTGCAGACAATAAAGGTTTTGCTTCTTCGTTGGAGCTCGATTAATCGAAATGGTTAGATTCTAAGATTCTAGTCAAGTAGGCATTAGGAGATCATGGAATGAATCTAAAGACAACCTTATAAATAAATTGTCTCTCGAAAACTATATTAAGACACTCGGCCATTTCAACCCACGGCTTCAGAAGGTTTTCTATGGCTGCAGGGTTTGTTTGTACCTTCAGTCATTTCTCTGGCAGTCCCACTAGTTCTCTTGTCTCAAACCAGGCAAGTGAAAGAGATGAAAGCTTAAGATAAATTCAATCACTCGGGATTTTTTGTGACGCAATTTTCAATTTTTTTTCAGTGAAGTTAACGGGAAGGGACAGGACTCTCCAAATATTTTGGCGTCAGAGCAGATGGCTCCTCGAGGATTCCAGTGTTCAAGGCCCTCACGGGTTTGCCGCCTTACATGGGTGTGCTGCTTGGACTTGGAGTTCTTTGGATTATCACTGATGCTATCCACTTTGGCGAATCAGAAAGACAGAAGTTAAGAGTGCCGCAAGCTTTGTCGCGGATTGACACTCAAGGAGTTCTTTTCTTCCTTGGAATCCTTTTATCTGTTAGCAGGTGACACTGAAGATTTCATTCTCTTCTCTCTTTATTATACTTGTATTTTTCTTAATATTTATGCCTTTGCTATTTCCAGTCATAAATATCAATGAAACTCCATTAACTTAAGTTTGAGCCAACTGGTTTGGTTTAATTGAGTAGAACATTCGATGCCATTTTCCTACTCGTGGTCGTGGACTTGTCTATTCACAAAAGTTGTTAAATTCTTCTCTTGAGGTGTAGCGTTTGGAGGGGTTGATGATTCCTTTCTTCTTTGTTTTCAGTTTGGAGGCAGCAGGGATTCTTCGAGAATTAGCGAAGTACCTTGATGCTCATATTCCAAATATCGAACTGATTGCAAGTACAATAGGAGTAGTATCAGCTGTTATAGATAACGCCCCACTTGTGGCAGCCACAATGGGAATGTATGATCTCTCGTCGTTTCCTCGAGATTCAGAGTTTTGGCAATTGGTGGCATTTTGTGCTGGCACGGGTGGATCCATGCTCGTGATCGGATCAGCTGCGGGAGTAGCATTCATGGGGACGGAGAAGGTGGACTTCTTTTGGTACATTAAGAAGGTAATACCCATTTTATGACAAATGACAGCTCATGGATTAGAAAATGGTTTAGTGAGAGAGACAGTGTTGGCTGTGCAGGTGAGTGGCTTTGCATTTGCAAGCTATGCAGCTGGAATTGCCGCATATATAGCACTTCACAACTTCGACCTCTCTCTGCCCTCAACAACTCTTGCTGAAATGCCATTCATTTCTGGTTCATATTCTACTTTGATGGCGTCAAATGCGGCAAGAAACACGAAGTTGAATCTCGTGAGATTTTTGGACAAGAAACCATGGTTTTAGTTTTGAAGAAAAAGGAGGAAATGCTGGCGTCCTGGGAGCTTCTATGTAGGCATGGTTTGATGGCCCCGCTCAAATTTGAGACTTGTTGATCCATGCATGGCCTACAACCACGATGGTTAAAATTTACATATCCCTTCCACGATTACTTCTAACTTCGAGCACTCTCAGTCCAACAATATATCAATCAAACCGTCATTCTGGAATCAATCCATCGAAATTGACAGAGACAAGAAAATAACTGCGTATGCAAAAACACTCATTCTTAGATGGAAAAACACACCAAAGATATCATTGGTTCCACCACAATGAAGTACTTCACTAAGATTCTAAGACGGATTATTCCTTTCCAAAAATCGGGGTTCGGTGGATGGGATAGTACTCATCTAAATAAACACAACAACATAACTGCAAGGGCGAGAAGGACTGTTGCTTGCTTAAACTACAATTTTAGGAAGACAAACTCCTCTACTGCAGAAATTTCTCCTATGTTCTTCAGGGATTCCTTGCTGGGTTGATCATCCACTCCTATAGCCATTAGAGCTTGCTTTCGTGGGGCGATTCTGCCTACGCTCATGAAGCTGACATTTATATTCTCCTCTCCTAAAATGCTCCCCACCCTCCCAATCATACCTGGTTGATCAACCTGTCTGCAGAGAATAATACTACCTTCCAAACTCACGTCAACGTCAAAAGATCCAACCTTTGTCAGGTGAGGAACTCCATCCTTTACCCGTCCTTCCACCCTTATCTCTCCTGAATCTGATATTGCACTTGCAAATTTCGACTCCACATTAGCGATCTGAACTTGAACAAACTCCAGTGGACTTTCTGGGGATCCATCTAGAAGAATTCGCTCTTCAGTTATTCTCAGTCCTCGCTGTTTAGCAGTAAAATCAGCATTGACCAAGTTCACAAAAACACTGGATATCGGTTCAATCAGACCCTTTGTTATCATGGCACGGAGAAGCCTGGTGTCAAGATCATCAGGAGCTCTCGATGAACCATATGTCACTTTCACAGTTTTAACACCACTTCCTCCGGCTACAAGTTGGACGGCCAGCCTTCCCAATTTCTCAGCCAGTAAAACATATGGTTTCAGTTCAGTTAAGACCTGCAAAAAAGAATTGGTATTGAAAAATCTTAATGTCATGCAATAGTCCCAGTTTATTATGTATGACACAGTAGCATATACGCAAATTATTTAGAATCATAAAGCAACATACCGAAAGAATCAAATTATTCACGTATAGAGATAAATGACTTATATAATTGGAAATTAGCATAAGCAGTCTAGTAGTATTGAAAACTCATTACCTATATTAAGGTTCAAAAACTATTATTTTCTATCTAAGTTTATAAGCAAGACACCTGCAAAAATGACATCACTGGAAAAACAAATCATCATAAAAATATTCTTGTCATAATAAACAAAGATAAATGAAGGCTCTGCCGAAAAATACATAGGAAGGAGGTACAACAAATAACTACTGGAGAAGCTTAAACAATAGATGGGAGACCACTTGAGAAAGAAGTTCCTTTAAACGCCTATATTCTCTGTATCAGCGTTCAAAAACAAGCATTAACTAGCAATGTCACATGTCAAAATGCACTCGACTAGGAACATGTTGATAAAATACACTAGGGACCCCATTAAAAGATAATGAATATAAAGTAGGGTCAGCAATTGCAGGCAATGAGAACAAGCACAATAGGAATACCTCTGCAGGAACCATGGGGGCATTAACTGCAGTTGCTGCAAGCTCCCCTCTCAAGGCTCCAACTACAGCTTCAGCAATTTCAATAGCCACACCTTCCTGTGCACCAAGGTCAGAAATGTTAGATCCTGAATGAAGAAAAACTAAACCCTTGTAAATGCTTATCCTTCAGCAATTCAAAACACCTGTGCTTCCATGGTACTGGCTCCAAGGTGAGGTGTTACAGTCACTTTCTCGTGCAGAACCAACTTGCTATCTTTTGGAGGTGGTTCCTCTGTGAAAACATCAAGAGCTGCCTGCAATTAAATCAATGTTATATTTCCCTATCACTACAGAAAGACTATTTAAGTTCTAAATATGTAAAGCAGAACCTGTGCAACAGTTCCAGTATCAAGCGCCCTCACTAGAGCTTCTTCATCAATCACCCCACCCCGAGCAACATTGACTATACGAACTCCTTTCTTCATTTTTGCAAAAGTTTCATCATTAAGAATTTTTGAAGTAGAGGCTGTCAAAGGCATGTGCAAAGAGATGAAGTCTGCAGTTGCAATAGCTTCATCAAAGCTCACGAGCTCCACACCTATGGCACGGGCCCGATCAGCTGGGGCATATGGGTCATGTGCAATCACATGCATACCAAGTCCCTTTGCACGTCGTGCAACTTCTGATCCAACTTTCCCAAAACCCATAACAGCCAGTGTTTTTCCAACTAGGGATACACCAACATACTTGGTTCGTTCCCACTTTCCTGAATGCATTCGAACCAAGATAAAAAGCTCAAAAATAAATTTTCAATCAACAAAAAATCATAATACTAAGCAATAAATAAAAATCATAATGAGTTTGGAGACATGAAGATAAAAAGGGCTCCCAAATAAGGAATTAAAAAAGAATCGAGCTATCTTCATCGACTACATTATGAAATTAAGCAAGGAATTTCCATTATCAGGAACTAAGGTCACTTCTGTTAAATAGTGACTCAGTTATTAGACAACTATTACTGGGTCAAGTGACAGTTAATGGCAGTTACAATTATGAAGAGTTTAAGCTGGCAAATTAGCGCTCTTCGGATTCATTCTTTCGTCTGGTGATTTGTTCTGTTATCAGCTATAGAGAACAGAGGTTAACAGAGGAGAAGAGAATGAAGAATGCTATAGTGAGATTTTGACGTTTTTTGTCTAGTAGTGAATCTCAGGTTAGTAGTTGTTGTTTAGCGTTGCTGTACGTGAAAAACACCCTGTAACATCCGTTGTAATCTTGAAAAGTTCATGAATTAATACAGATGCCCTCACTTGTGGATGTAGGACGATTTTGTCCTAACCACGTAAACTCTCGTGTTGATTTACGTTTTTGTTTAATGCTTTGATTGTTAATAATCTCTGTTTTGATTAAACGAACAACAATTGGTGCGGTGAGCATGAATATTGCTTATCTTTACAGTCTCAGTTAAAGATTTGAGTTCTTGGAGATTGGTTTTGGGAATCTTAAATCCAATCTTGAATCATGGCGAAGTTCGAAGTAGATAAATTTACGGGCAGTAACGACTATAGTCTTTGGCGCGTAAAAATGAAGGCTTTACTGGTTCACCAAGGATTGGCACATGCCATTGATGAGGAAGCCATGAAAACAATGCAAGAACTGGATAAAATCAAAACAGATGACATCGAAGCAAAAGCTCACAGTGCAATCTTATTGAGTTTAGGTGATGAAGTCTTGCGAGAGGTAACAGAAGAGAAACTTGCACTTTCTATTTGGTTAAAACTCGAAGCCTTAAACATGAAAAATCTCTTGCAAATCATCTCTATCTCAAAAAGAAATTATACACACTGACAATGGATGACTCAAAGGAAATGTGACGGCATGTGGATGACTTTAACAAAATCATACTTGATCTCAACTGCATCGGAGTTAAAATAGATAGGAAGATTAGGCTATAATTTTGTTAAGTTCTTTACCTAAAGTGTATGAACACTTTGTCGATACAATGTTGTATAGTAAATAAACTCTAACGATGTCTGAAGTAAAGGTAGCATTAAACTCAAAGGAATTACAAAAGAGATCTGATATAAAGGAAACTTCAGAGAGTAAAGGGCTAGCCATAAGAGGTAGACCCCAAACCAGAGAAGGAAAGTCTACAAAGGGTCGGTCCAGATCTAAATCTAAAGTTGCCAGGAAGTGCTTCTTTTGTCACAAAGATGGACACTTTAAAAAAAGATTGTTATGAATGGAAAAGAAAGAAAAATAAAAGGAAATCTGAAAAGGGTGAAGTCTCAGTGGCATCTGATGGCTATGAATCATCAGATGTATTAATTGCATCTGCAACAGATTCCAGAGAGGTATGGATTCTCAACTCAGATTGTTCCTTTCATATGACGCTAAGGAAGGAGTGACTGTAGAATTTTTGAAGCAAATCTGGTGGCAAAGTTCTGTTGGGAAACAATCAGGCCTGTCAAGTTGAAAGAGAAGATCTGATACAAATAGTCATGCATGATGGATGCATGAGAACCATCCAGAATGAGAGATATGTTCCACAACTTAAAAGGAACTTAATCTCAATAGGGATGTTGGACAAATCAGGGTGCACTGTCAAAATAGAAAAGGAAGCCATGAAAGTTCAAAAAAGAATCCTCGCTGTGAGAAGTAGAGATTTGCATAATGGTCTCTATATTCTCCAAGGCAAAACAGTCACAGGAGAGGCATCTCAAGTAAGTGGTGATCAAAGCATCAGTGCTGAACTTTGGCATAACAGGCTAGGCCACATTAGTGAAAGGGGACTGATGAAATTACATAAACAAAAATTACTAAGTGAAATGGAATTGTCAAATCTGCAATTTTGTGAAACATGTGTTCTGGGCAAGAGTACTCGGATCAATTTTAGTAAGTCAGCTCACAAATCAACAACTGTTTTGGAGTATGTTCACTCTGATGTATGGGGTCTCGAGAGAATTGCATCAAAAGGAGGAGCACAATATTTTCTGTCAATAATTGATGATTACTCAAGAAGGCTCTGGGTGTATTGTTTGAAAACCAAAGACAGTTTTTGAGACCTTTAAACTGTGGAAAGCAATGGTTGAAAACCAAACACGTACGAAGGTCAAGAAATTGAGGACTGACAATGGGACGGAGTTTTGCTCAAACATGTTCAATGATTTCTGTAAGCAGGAAGGAATTTTCCGGCATCGGACAGTCAGTCATACTCCTCAACAAAATGGTTTAGCCGAACGCATGAGCAGAACCATACTTGAAAGGGTAAGATGCATGATGATTACAACAAATATAACAAGAGTGTCCTGGGCAGAGGCAGTTGCCACTGCAGCCTACCTTATTAAGTCGTCTCCATCAACAGCACTAAACTTCAAGACACCATTTGAGATTTGGCACAAATACCCTGCTAAATATGATATTATAAAAACGTTTGGATGTGCTGCATATGCACATTGCAAACAGGGTAAATTGCAACCTTGGGACAAGAAATGTGTTTTCTTGGGTTATCAAGAAGGAACAAAAGGCTACAGATTATGGTGTCTTGAACCAGAGGAACAACGAGTAATCATCAGTAGAGATGTAACCTTCAATGAAATGAAATTTCCATTTAAACACCCCACTGCTGAATCTCCTGATATTCAGCAAAGTCAACAACAAGTTGTTCCGATTGGGGTGGAGTATGATGAGGACAATATGAATAATGAACATGAATTGCATCATCCAGAAACTGATATTCAACATGGTGAAGAAACACAAGGATCTGAGGAGCATCAACAGATAGATTATCAGTTGACAAGGGACAGAACAAGAAGGACAGTGAAACTAGTGCCGAGATTAGGATATGCTGATATAATTGCATATGCCCTTCTGGTTTCTGCAGATTTAACTCATTCAGAACCAACAAGCTTCTCAAAAGCTATGTCTAGGAATGACAGAGATGTGGATGATTGCAATGAAAGAGGAGATGGAATCTCTGGAGAAAAACAAAACGTGGTCACTGGTGGAAAAACCAAAAGCTCAAAATATCATAGGGTATAAATGGATTTATAAGTTCAAAGAAGAAACTGAAAATGGAGAAAAACCCAGATACAAAGCAAGGATTGTTGCCAAAGGCTTCTCTCAACAGAAGAGAATTGATTTCAACAAAATATTCTCTCCCATGGTGAAGCAAACCTCTATCAAAGTGCTCATGTCTTTAGTAGCAGTTCAAAATCTAGAGTTTGAGCAAATAGACGTAAAGACAGCTTTTTTACATGGAAATATTGATAAGAAGATTTATATCAGTCAACCTGATGGTTTTCAGGTGGATGATCCAAACAAAGTCTGCCTTTTGCATAAGTCTTTGTACGAGCTAAAACAGTATCCTCGGTTATGGAACAAAAGGTTCGATGAATTCATAAGCAGCATTGGCTGCATAAAAAGCAGCTATGATCACTGTGTTTACAGAAAGCAAGTTACCACTGAACTTACTATTTTGATGGTAAACTCAATGCTAGCAAAAGCAGATCTCACATATCATACTTGAAAAGGGAACTTGGGAATGAGTTTGATATGAAAGATATGGGGAAGGCTAAGAAGATTTTGGGTATTGAAATCTTAAGAGACAGAAATGAAAATATCATTACACTGTCTCAGAAAACATACTTACAAAAAGTGTTACTGAGGTTTGATTTCAATAACATGAAGTCTGTTCTAACACCCTTAGGAGCACACTTCAAGTTGAGTGATCAACAAAGTCCAATAAGTAAAGATGACAAGAAGTTGATGGGTCGAATACCGTATGCAAATATCCTTGGCAGTTTAATGTATACCATGATCTGCACTCGACCTGATCTAGCATATGCTGTTAGTGTAATCAATTGTTTTATGGCAAGCCCAAGAATACCACATTGGCATGCATTAAAATGGTTACTGAGGTATGTTTCTGGATCACTACATGTTGCATTAGTTTTTGGTAGATGGACACCTAGTGAGAACATCGTGGCAGGATATGTGGATGCAGACTTTGTAGGATGTATAGATTCTAAGAAATCAATCTCTGGATATATCTTTACTGTTTTTGGAGGAGTTGTTAGTTGAAAGGCGTGCCTTCAAAAGGTTGTAGCATTATCAACAACTGAATAGGAATACTTGTCTACATGTGAAGGTGTGAAGGAAGCATTGTGGCTTAAAGGGTTAACGAGTGATTTTGGAATAAACAGTTCTAAAGTTACTGTCTATTGTGACAATCAGAGTGCTTTGCATCTAATTAAAAAACCTACCTTTCATGACCGAACAAAACACATCCAAATGAAGTATCACTTTATACGTGAAGTAATTGCACAAGGTCAGATTGAAATGCAGAAAGTTGACATTGAAGACAATCTAGCGGATATGCTCACTAAGGTACTTCCAGTAACTAAGTTTAGGCATTGCTTAAACTTGGTAAACGTACAAGGTTGATTGAAGTAGTACTGTGGTGTTTGGGTGTCTGAAATTTTCTAATAATGATTCAAGATGGAGAATGGTTAAACAGTGACTCAGTTATTAGACAATTATTACTGGGTCAAGTGACAGTTAATGGCAGTTACAATTATGAAGAGTTTAAGCTGGCAAATTAGCGCTCTTCAGATTCATTCTTTCATCTGGTGATTTGTTCTGTTATCGGCTATAGAGAACAGAGGTTAACAGAGGAGAAGAGAATGAAGAATGATACAGTGAGATTTTAACTTTTTTGTCTGGTAGTGAATCTCAGGTTAGTAGTTGTTGTTTAGCGTTGTTGTACGTGAAAAACACCCTGTAACATCCGTTGTAATCTTGAAGAGTTCATGAATGAATACAGATGCCCTCACCTATGGACGTAAGACAATTTTGTCCGAACCACGTAAACTCTCGTGCTGATTTACGTTTCTGTTTAATGCTTTGATTGTTAATAACCTCTGTTTTGATTAAACGAACAACAACTTCATTCTAATGCAGTTCAAATTTTTGGAGGTTTAATTCGACCATAATACAGGCTAAAGGAAATGAAACTCAACCAACTCACCAGCTTTAACAGACGCATCGGCTTGGGCGACGTTCCTCGCCATAGCAGTCAAGAGAGCGATCCCATGCTCTGCAGCAGCGACAGTATTGGCAGTCGGCGCATTCACCACCAAGCAACCATGCTCAGTCGCCGCCGCGAGATCCACATTGTCAATACCAACCCCAGCCCTCCCAACCACTTTCAACCTCCCTCCAGAAGATTCAAACACTTCGCGACTGACCTTTGTTCCGCTACGCACAATAAGCGCATCACAGAGCGAGATCTTAGTGCAAAGCTCCTCCGAACTCAGATTATACGAACAATCAACATTTGCAAAGTCCTTGAGAAGCGAAAGACCAGCTTCACCGAGCTTTTCCGCAACCAAAACCGTCGGCTTGGCATCGAGAGCTGCCGTCACAACAACGACGACATGCGATCGAGTTCGCCGAGAGCGAAAACAAACGGATAGTGGCGAAAAGACAGGCAACTTGGAGGAAAGAGAAACAGAGGAATCTCGAAGAAAAGGCGTACGGAGGATTGAGTGAGCAGAGGTAGCCATCACCGCCGCCGAACGAAAGTCTACAAACGGAGCTCCGTTATGGTGGGGGATTGCGGTGGTAAGGAAACGGTATCAAGTAGGGTATTTATAGTGGGGAGGATATTCATAGGTAGGTGGGTCCTGAACCAGCGGGGTTGGAAGGGAGAACGCGTGGTTTCAAGGAGAGGAGGATGAGAGTGAAGTAGGACCTGATGCAATAAGCGGGATTTGGTGTGGTAATTAAATTGGTAGGTAAACAATGTCAACCAATGGCTATCTGACAAGTGGATCCTCACATCACTATAATGCTAGAGGGAGGATGAAGGTTGGTGGGGACATAATTGTCTTTTTTGGAATCAATTTAAAAGAGGATGGAGGGATAGCCTGATAATACCTAATTTATCGTTGCTACGTTAATTCAATCCTTTAACGTGACACGAATGGGTTAGAGTGAAAATATTGGAGTATTACACGTTGATTTTATAGTTCGCGATTAATGACAAGTCAAAATTTAGAGAATTTTTTTAACAACTAAAATTTTGAACTATAGAAAATTTTCGCCGGCGACCTCGCAATCACGTTTCCCGTCCAGAACCGTCGAGTCTAATGCCACGGTTTCATATTTGTCAAGCTGTTGAACGGAGACGAAGGACATTAAGCATTGTCCCACCTGTTAGTTTCGTCTCTGTTGAGCTCATTGGCCGTTGGATCGCAAAATGTACGGTCATGATTGCATGGACGGACGGACAGACGCATATCCCTGGCCGTTTGATTAAGCTAGAGACGTCCATCATATGGATCGACGGCCAGGATTGAATCTGACATCTTCTAGAGGCGATGGACGGACGTCCATCCCTGGCCTTTGGATCGAGCGAGGGACATCCCTCCTCCTCTAGATCGACGGCCAGGATGATCGAGTGATGGATGTCCCTCGTCTAGATTGACGGCTAGGATTGACTCTAAATTAACTGTTACGTGCAAGGCACACACAATTTTAAAACACTCGTATTCCCTCAATTAAGACAGATGTCCCTCACCATGAATCATACGCCTGTCAGCCAATACTACCTTGTTCTGCCCTCAATGGACGCCTCTCGCCTTTTGACGGCGTGGTTTATCTAATACCCCGACTTTTTATATCAGAATTTAATAAGGATAATTTGAAGGTAATTGGGGGTATTTGGATTTATTGGATAATTATCGGGGTATTACCAATGACGTATTCATAATATTTTAATTTAAGGAATTTATTGGGATTAATTATAATTATTTTGAATTAAGGATTTATTGAATAAATAAAAAGAGAGATTTAATTAAAAATGGGATTAAAGTAGAATTAGAATTAAATTAAAGGAAAAATAAGGGGAAGAAACCAGTTCACGCTGAACCAGTTTGGCTGAAGCAAAACAAACGGCCATTTGTTCTTGTGAGGCGAACCCGAAACGCGAAGAAGAACGAAGGGAGACACGAGAGAGGGAGAGAAGAGGGAGCTGCGAAGGAGAAGACATGAGTGGGTGAGGGCTTGGGCTCGAGCTGCTGGTGACGTCGCAAGGCATCTAGGGCTCTGGTGTGTGTTGTCCGGCAGCGACGAATGGTGCGGGAAGACTAGGGGGCGGTTTCGTTTTGCCTGATTTCAATCGCGATTTGGATTTCCTGGCTGGAGTGAACTCTGGTCGAGCTTTAGGTGCTCTGTCGGATTCTGGTGGCCGGCGACGATGGATTGGCGTCGGCGATGTGGCAGCAATGGACGAGTTGGTTGAGGTGTTGAGAAGGTTGAAGCTGGCGGTTCGGGAGGAACGGCTGGGTCTAGTTTGGTCCGAACCGGTCTTTCTTCTAGTCCTTGTTCTGATGAAATCGACAGCTCGAACGTGCGGGTAGGGCGAAGGCATAGTGTTAGAATCCAGGCTTGTCCAGGACGTGTTGTCCATGGCCGCCCCTACTGCTTAGTTAGATTTATTTCCATTTATAGTAATTTCCTTGTATTTCTTTTATTTCCATTTTGGGCAAAGTGACTCCTCGCCACTATAGCATGTTCACTCCTACCATAGTGGAGATGGTCCAGAATGCTCTTTAGGGGGAGAGGCATGACTGCACGTAGACCCCCCTACCCAATGTAATTTGCTAGCAATCAATGAAAAGGCTTTTTACATTCAAACTATTCTCTTTATGCTCAATGACGCTTTCGATAAATCTCGCTTGCTCGTTAGACACTCAAGCTTGTTCTAACGTCGTGGGCCCCCGGTGCCGTTGGCACACTTTGTAGGCTGACTCGTTGTTCCCCCTAACAACGAGTGCCGCACGGCCCTCCTGAAAAGTCTCTCAAAAGTAGGACCGTGACAGTTGGTATCAGAGCCAGGTTGGCTCAAATTGCAAGAAAGCATGCCGAAAAAGAATTTGCCGGAGAAAACAAGCTCGTCGATGGATCAGCTTGAACGGTTAATCGAACTAGAAGAGGAGATGAAGTATCTCCAAGAAATCCCTGATAACATTCGTTTCCTGGAAGAACGAATGAAGGAAATGTCTGAATTTCCTGCTGAGATTGCTGCTGTTCACAACAGAATAGACACCATCCCGATCCAAGAGCTGATTGATCGGGTGGAGAACCTCGAATCCCGACCAGAGAAGGGAAAAGGGGTAGAAAGTGGAGAGAGCTCCACCAGTGCTATAGTCGGGGTCCTGGAGCGTGTCGAAGAGATCGACCAAGCTCATACCCAACTATCAAGCACCGTAACTGGCCTAACGAAAGACTTCAAGACGATGTTTGAATCCCTCAAAGCTGAGATCGCTGAAATAAACATCAAATTGAACGTTACGATGAGAGCCATGGGAAACCAAACTCAAGCTTCAAGTTCAGTTGAATCTAGTCGGGTGAAAATCCCAGAGCCAAAATCCTTTGGAGGAGCCCGCGATGCCAAAGAAATAGAAAATTTCATCTTTGACATGGAACAATACTTCAAAACAACGAAAACTGATGATGAGTCAAAGGTGACCTTGGCCACGATGCATCTTACTGGAGATGCAAAACTTTGGTGGAGATCGAAATACAATGATATTTGCAATGGTGACTGCACCATTGATACTTGGGAAGAGCTCAAAAAGCAGCTGAAAGATCAGTTCTTTCCTGAAAACGTCAAGTTCAATGCACGTCGACTACTGCGAGAACTAAAACAGACTACTAGCATCCGCGAGTATGTCAAAGCCTTCTCAGGACTCATGTTGAATATTCGAGATATGTCAGAGAAAGACAAGATCTTCACCTTCATCGAGGGATTGAAACCGTGGGCCAGGACAAAGTTATATGAACAGAGGGTGCAGACCCTCTCGAGCGCTCTTGCTGCTGCTGAACGATTATTCGACTACTCCAATGAGAATCCTAGTCAGAAAAAGAATCCTCCCAACAATTCAAGCAATACAAAGTCCCCTAGACCAAACACAAGCGCTGCTGAAAGAAAACCGTATGTCCCAAGAGAGGGCCAAGAGACATCGAGGGGAGCTAATTACCAACGACCAATGAATAGGCCTATGTCCTGTTTCTTATGCAAAGGACCACATCGAGTGGCTGAGTGCCCCCATAGATCGGCGTTAACGGCTCTACAAGCGTCGATTACTAACGACAACCCGGTAGAAGAAGTTGTCGAAGCAGAACCCACAGAAGTTGCAGAAGTTGGGACAATGACATTTCTATCAGCTGTTCAACAACAGATGGATGAACTGAAAAAGACTCCCACTAAAGGCCTCATGTATGTGGAGACCTTTATCAATAATAAAGTTGTCCAAAGTACTATGATTGACTCGGGAGCTACCCACAACTTCATAACAGAAAAGGAAGCGCGCCGGTTGGGCCTTAAGCTAGAAAAGACCACTGGTAAGATGAAGATAGTAAATGCAAAAGCAATGCCCGTGGTCGGGATCGTAAGAAGGGTCCAATTAAAGCTCAATTCGTGGTTGGGACCAGTAGATTTTGTGGTGGCAAAGATGGACGACTTTGATACTATACTGGGGATGGAGTTCTTGATGGAACACAAAGTCATCCCCATTCCTTCTGCAAAATGTTTGGTGATTACAGGGAGCAATCCAACAGTAGTTCCCGCAATTCTCAAGCAACCAAGCCCTAGTAACATAAAAATGATCTCAGCTATGCAGTTTAAACGAGGACTGAAGAACCAAGATCCAACCTATGTTCTTGTCCCCTCAATCATGGAGAAAGGCAAAGAAGAAGTAGTGCCTTCCGAGATTATGAAAGTACTTGAAGAATATAAGAGTACTATGCCGGAATGCTTACCGAGGTCACTACCTCCGCGCAGGGACATCGATCATCAGATTGAGCTAGCCCCAGGAACTAAACCCCCAGCAAAAGCGCCCTATCGAATGGCCCCACCAGAATTGGCAGAACTAAGGAAGCAATTAGATGAAATGCTTGAGGCAGGGTTCATCAGACCTGCAAAGGCCCCATTTGGAGCACCTGTGTTGTTCCAAAAGAAGAAAGATGGTCGCTTACGCTTGTGTATTGACTACCGGGCCTTGAACAAAGTCACTGTTTGAAATAAGTATCCCATCCCACTCATCACGGATCTTTTTGATCAACTGTACAAGGCAAAATACTTCACAAAGCTCGACTTACGTTCAGGTTATTATCAAGTCAGGATTGCAGAAGGTGACGAGCAAAAGACGACTTGTGTGACCAGATATGGAGCTTTTGAATTCTTGGTGATGCCCTTTGGACTGACAAATGCTCCTGCGACTTTCTGCACTCTAATGAACCAAGTATTCCACGAATTCCTTGATAAATTTGTGGTGGTATACTTGGACGACATCGTGGTCTATAGTGAGAGCATTGAAGAACATCAAGTTCACCTTCGTTTAGTCTTCGAGAAACTGAGACAGAATCAGTTATATGTAAAGAAAGAAAAGTGCTCCTTCGCTCAAAAGAGTATTGGGTTCCTTGGCCACATTATTGAACAAGGCCATCTTCGCATGGATGTAGAAAAAGTCAAGGCAATCCAAGAATGGAAAAACCCCTCTTCTGTTACCGAATTGCGTTCCTTCCTTGGTCTCGCAAATTATTATCGGCAGTTTGTAGAGGGATTCTCCAAGAAGGCGGCACCTCTCACCGAACTGTTGAAGAAGGGAGTCCCTTGGGAGTGGAACCAAGAATGCCAAACAGCCTTTGCCAACTTAAAAGAAACCATGATGCAAAGTCCAGTGTTGGCTCTGGCCGATGTGACTTTGCCATTTGAAGTCGAAACTGATGCATCGGACTTTGCTCTGGGAGGAGTTTTACTACAAAATGGCCATCCTGTCGCTTATGAAAGCCGCAAGCTGAAGGAAGCTGAAAGAAGATACATAGCCTCAGAGAAAGAAATGTTGGCCGTGGTACACTGCCTTCGTGTATGGAGACAGTACTTGCTTGGATCAAAGTTTATAGTGAAGACCGACAATAGCGCAATTTGTCATTTCTTTGAGCAGCCAAAGCTAACCTCCAAACAGGCGCGTTGGCACGAACTTATCTCAGAATTTGACTTCCATTTTGAACATAAGTCGGGCCAATCAAATCGGGCAGCTGACGCCCTCAGTAGAAAAGCAGAGTGTGCCAGTCTTTGCTATTTATCTCAACTTCAAGCAAGTAGAGTTACCGGATCTATGAGGGATCGCATTCGAAATTGTCTACAAGACGACCCTGCTGCTCGGGTTGTCATGCAATTAGTAAAGGAAAAGAAGACACGACAATTTTGGATCGAAGAAGACCTGTTGTTAACCAAGGGTAATCGCCTGTACGTGCCACGGAGTAATGATCTAAGGCGAAATCTACTGAAGGAATGCCACGACACCTTGTGGGCTGGTCATGCAGGATGGCAAAGAACGTATGCCCTACTAAAGAGGGGATATTATTGGCCTCACATGAAAGACGACGTGATGCAATATACCAAAACCTGTTTGGTATGTCAGCAAGACAAGGTGGAAAGAGACAAAGTGGCGGGTTTGCTAGAACCATTACCGGTGCCAACGAAGCCTTGGGAAAGCATATCTCTGGACTTCATCACCAATCTGCCACCTTCAAATGACTTTCAGGCAATCTTGGTGATAATCGATCGGTTTTCTAAGTACGCTACTTTCATAGCTGCCCCAAAATATTGCTCCGCAGAGACGACAGCTCAACTCTTCTTCAAGAATGTTGTGAAATTATGGGGGATACCTCAAAGCATCATTAGTGATCGAGACACCAGATTCACAGGAGCCTTTTGGGTAGAACTATTCAAGCTATTGGGATCTAGCTTAAATATTTCTTCCAGTTATCACCCCCAAACAGATGGACAGACTGAACGTTTTAACAGCTTACTAGAAGAGTATCTGCGGCACTTCATCAATACTAACCAGAAGAATTGGCCAAGTCTGCTTGATGCGGCACAATTCAGTTTCAACTGTCGGAAAAGCTCCTCTACGGGAATGAGCCCATTTGAAGTCGTCTGCGGAAGGCAACCAACTATGCCGCACACCCTCGATCTTCCATACTCTGGAAAATGCCCAAAAGCCTACAACTTCTCGAAGGAGTGGCGACAAAATACTGAGATAGCTCGTGCCTACTTGGAACGAGCATCTAAACACATGAAGAAGTGGGCAGACTTGAAGAGACGGCCGCTAGAATTTAAAGCTGGAGACCTCGTGTTAGTGAAACTCTTGCCGGAACAACTTCGTTTCAGAGGTCAGAGAGACAGACGTCTGGTTCGAAAGTATGAAGGTCCAGTCCAAGTCATTGAAAAGATTGGACGGGCATCCTACAGAGTTAATCTACCAGCATGGCTCAAAATCCACTCAGTGATCCACGTCAGCAACCTAAAGCCGTATCACCAAGACAAAGAAGATCAGGAGCGCAACAACATCACCAGGCCAGAAATCATCCTCAGCAGATCAAGATGTCCAAGCAAAGTGGAAGAAATTCTAGCAGATCGAAGTGTCAAGACAGGCCGCCGCCTACGCACGGAGTATCTGGTCAGATGGGAGGGACTTGGAGACGACGAAGTTACTTGGGAGAAAGCCGAAGACTTGGAAGATGCTACGCAGAAGATTGAAGAGTTCAAGCTGAAGACAAGTTGACGAGGGCGTCAACAGCTCAAATGGGGGAGGATGTTAGAATCCGGGCTTGTCCAGGACGTGTTGTCCATGGCCGCCCCTACTGCTTAGTTAGATTTATTTCCATTTATAGTAATTTCCTTGTATTTCTTTTATTTTCATTTTGGGCAAAGTGACTCCTCGCCACTATAGCATGTTTACTCCTGCCATAGTGGAGATGGTCCAGAATGCTCTTTAGGGGGAGAGGCATGACTGCACGTAGACCCCCCTACCCAATGTAATTTGCTAGCAATCAATGAAAAGGCTTTTTACATTCAAACTATTCTCTTTATGCTCAATGACGCTTTCGATAAATCTCGCTCGCTGCTCGCTCGCTCGTTAGACACTCAAGCTTGTTCTAACGTCGTGGGCCCCCGGTGCCGTTGGCACACTTTGTAGGCTGACTCGTTGTTCCCCCTAACAACGAGTGCCGCACGGCCCTCCTGAAAAGTCTCTCAAAAGTAGGACCGTGACACATGGCAAGGCATAACTTGTTGTAGGATATGAGGTGCCTCACTCGGATGAATTAGAAATGGCAGAGAGATGAGGGAAAGAATGAGACAAGAGGGTGTGCAGGCATCCGAGAGTGAAAATGGTGGAAAGAGCAGAGTGAGCTCTTGGGTGAGCTAGTGATGGAGGCAGGGCCGAGTGCTCTGGAGAATTGGAGGCAAATATTCTCTAGAGGTTGGGAGGCTTCTCTCGGGTCTACTTCTACCTTCTGGTAATGTTTTCCTCCTCTTTGGGCTTATGAATTTGTGACTTGGATAGGCGCAGATGATAGAGATTATGGACATTGTGCACTGTTGACTGTAATTTGGTTCAGTTATGGAGTTACAGTTTTGTAGGAATGATTAATGCAATTAATCCCTGTTATTTACTACTTTGGATGCGATTTTGATAAACTCTTTGTGTCTGATTCCTGTGTGGGTAAACTGTTGAATTGAATTGTATTGTGCTCTCTGTCTAATTAATGAAATGAATTAGTGAGCGATGAAGGATGCTTATAAAGCTCTCTGTTTGTCGCTGTTGAAATGGTTAGAAATTGTTAAATGGTTGGTTTTCCTATGTCTAAGGATTTGAAGAATGAGGATTATGTATGCTCTCTGTTGCTTTGGAAATGAATGTTGTTTTGTTAATGTAAAGTCTGTACCTTGATTCTGTCACTACTGAACCAATTACTGGTTAAAATTTGGAATAAGCCATTAAATTGGATTAGATAGATGAGTTGTTTATAATCTCCATGTGATTGGTATGAAGTTGTGAATATGCTCTCTGCTGTTGATCGTGATCAGTTTATGAACTGTTAGTTATGTACGTTGGAATGATTTGTCTGCTGCCATTCTATTTGGATAAAAAGAATAATGTGTTGGGAGTAATGTGCCAACAAGCAAATGTAATTGAACAATTTTATAATATATGAACAAATTTATATTGATTAATATTATGTTAACATTTTAGATTATGTTTTATAAAATTCATAGAAAATTTCTTGGTTATTTATGTTGACTTTATATTAACATATATATTGTATATATGTGGGATAAAATATAAATAGTAATAACCAGAATATGTCCATGACTTATATTTGAAGTATGGAATCTTCAAATAGTTCATAGTCATAAACATAGTTTATCTCATTAAGAATGTATAGTCATATCCCGACTAAATATGTAGTGACATAAGATAAATATGTTTTATATGATATGATTATATAGAACTGGACCAGATAAAAATTATATTGATCTGATAACTTTCGTTAAATATAGAACAATTAATTTTATCATAATGATGGTCATATATGTATGATCTAAATTCGTTACATTTAATAAGCTCCTATTTTATTTTAATTTATTCTTTGATTTACTCGGTAAAGTTTTGTATGAGTTACGATTCGTATACCTTGTATATTGGGAGTAAATTAAAATGAATAGCTGAAAATGTTAATATCGATACAATGAAATCTATTTCTATAGATTCCCTTGTTTGTTAGTTCAAAGATCGAATATGTAACGACTCGAATTTTCGTAAATCGTTAAAGTGCGTAAAATTTGAAATTTATTTCTTTTTAAAACAAAACGTATCAGAGTGCGTCTAACTAGATCGCTACTGACTCTTTCTTTAAACTCGTTATGAAAACCAATTGATAAAATGTACGGAAGCGTTACGAAATAAATCATTTTAAAACATGGCGGAAGCGTAAATAAATCATTCAAGAAGGAAATACTAAACCGTAGAAACACTGCGTTTAACAAATGAAACTGACAATTAAGCACCGTTAAATTACAACCATTTACTTGTCTTCCTCTTTGTCTGGCCAGCTTCGAATCTCGCTCGTGCAAATCCTTCGTCCTAGCTTTAGATCGTCACTTGTTATCTGCTTATTATCTATTCGTTGTTTGTACTTACACCACAAGTAACTGTAAGCCTGAAGGCTTAGTAAAGAAATGAGAAAAATAATTATGTATATCTCTCTTTAATTTTTGTTAGAATGGGGGCCACCCAAACCAATCATTTCATTACGTTCATTTGTTGTTCATTTGTTCATTCATTCGTTCGTTACTCGTACTTCGAGCTGGAGATTGGAGGTTGTCCTTTGAGATGGCCTAGTTGATCGGCTTCTAACCTCCTATGCGCAAGCTAGTCCCTTTCCCGACTAGGTGAGGGTGTATCCTAGCTGCTAGGCTAGATATGGACTACCCATCTACCCCAACTCCCTGGTCGTCCCCTTTCGCGGCGTATCCCGCCTTCAAGGTTCCTCCCCTTCTGGCGTATCTTGCCTTCAGGGTTTCTGTCTCCCGACGTATCCCGCCGGAGGGTTTCTTCGGTGATAGGCGTATCCCGCTCATCCCGAACATTCTTTTCTTAGCATTCGTCCCATTTCCGGCATATCCCGCCTTCAAGGGTCCTCCCCTTCCGGCATATCCCGCCTTTAGAGTTTCTTCCCTTCCGGCGTATCCCGCCGGAGGGTTTCTTTGGTGATAGGCATATCCCGCCCATCCCGAACATTCTTGT
Source organism: Begonia loranthoides (assembly GCA_022433065.1). Lineage (NCBI taxonomy): Eukaryota > Viridiplantae > Streptophyta > Magnoliopsida > Cucurbitales > Begoniaceae > Begonia > Begonia loranthoides. The sequence goes on from CM039469.1 coordinate 31,032,435, forward strand.
TCTTAGCGTTTTTCCTCACTCGTGCATGTGGGTACCACCCCGTGGGGGTACCCCCTACTGGGTTTCTATCAACATGATCTCAACCTAACATGACGCATGATGCATATAACGTAACATTAGTAATAATTGAAGTGCGCGTTCAAAGTAAAAGCAACTTATAATTGAAAGCAATTGAAAGTAAATGAATAGTAAAGAAACGGTAATGAAGCATACAATGAATTTCGATTAACTAAACATGCTTGTTAACTAAGCTAACTAAACATGGAAATATGCTTTAAACAACAATTAACAAAAACATGCTTAGACAATGAATAACGGAAACATGCTTGTAAATCGGTGATTCTTATTTTAGTTGATTAAGCATACTTTTATTCCAATGAGTTAATATCCTAATTAATTACATGCTCAAGTTGATTTCTTGCTCAAGAAAGGATTACAATTATTTTTCCTAGAAGACTTCAACATGCCTTCTATTATAATTTATTAACATGCTTGACTTGTTAATTCACTCTAGTTAATTACATGCTTGTAAATTATAATTTACATCATCACTAAGTTAATTAATAGTTTAGGATTCTAGTCAATTAATCATGCTCACTAAGTAGGTTAATTAACATGCTCACTAGAAGTTAATTAAACATGCTCTAGTTAATTAGTTCACTTACCCAACTAGTTAGATAATTACACATTCTCGATTCGTTACCCATTAAACATGCTTGAGTCGATTAATCATGCAAACATGCTTACTAAAAATTACAATTGTTATTCTAATAAATTATTAGTCGATTTACATGCTTGGCTAACCGATTAAACTTGCTGACTAGTTAAACATGTTTACTATCTTATGCAGAATTAGTGAACATAATGATTATCATTTAACCAAATAATAAGAACCAGACTAGTCATAGAACAACGTACGTATCATGAAAGGAAATATAGCACAAGAAAAGAACAGCAAGTAAACACTATAAACACGATCATCCTTAGCATAATTCTCCATTCGTTCTCCTTTTCAAGTAATAACTATCGTTCATAATTAAAGCATCGATAACAAAACTAATGATAAAGAAAAGTCAGAAAACTAACAACAGGAGACAAAGCTACTGACGAAGGAAATCTACCAAGCATCGCAAATAAAACATTTAAATCACAGAACCATCAAGAAAATATCACCATAAAACTCACGCACTCTACTTGTGGTGTAGGGCCTCAATAGCCAAAGCACCCCTATTTTCTTACCTCGAGCATTAATGCGCATTAGCGTTTAGTTGTCATTCTTCCTTCTTCCTCCTTTCAATACCTTCACAAAATTAGTAACATTCATCATTAATCTAATTGATTAATCAACTTATAACCATAACGTCTCTTTCCTTTAATCTTTAGTAGTTCTAGGAACTCGTTAACGCCTAGAGCGAATCATAGCATATTCTAATAAACTAATCAAATTATTAACATACGTTTATCCAAACCGTGTAGAACACTTAACTTGATCTCACTGTGCATGAATTTAACCCAATATACATGCATACTAGATTTCATGAACTATAACTTAACAACCAACATAACATGCATATTAATCTCTTTATCCAAATAGAATGGCAATGGTAAAATCATCTATTATGAACAACATCACAAGGCTTCCACAATATCATAGTGCCACAAACAACCAAAACGTAGAGTATGTTCATGCTTTCGGAAATGACTAATAGAGAGAAATAAACCCACAATTCAAACTTCACATAATAACAATCCAGACCAACATTCCAGGAGTAGCACTACAACAGAGTTTACATATATTCCTCAATCCACATTTTAGACTTTCAAATACCAAAAACCAGTGCCAAACAGGCTAATATTCTATATTCAGCAACTAATCCCAATAACCAAACCTCATAACACAAATTCAAACATGACAGGGAGTATGACATCCAAGGAAGAATTTGTTACCTGCAACAACTATGAACACTCGGCCAAACTGTCAGAGAGCGCTCTGCTCACTCCTCCTCTTCTTCCTCCATTCTCACCATCACAGAACCCATGAAAAGTAACAAGCCCAGTCAAGAACAGAAACCAAAAATCCAACAATGTTCCTCACATAACCACAAGCAGAGAACAGAGAGTAATACATTCATTCACTGTCCAATAGTCTATTTTTACTCTGGCAGAATTTACCCAAAGAATAATCATTCAACACAAGGTCACACTTCACCTCATAGCAACACAACAGGTTGAACAACCAAAACTGACCCAACAAGAAGTGTTATTCATCCATATCATCTAGAAAATCCAAGCCTATATTTTAACAGGAATCATACATCCATAACAGATATCAAAACATTTCGAGAAGAGACCTTACCAGCAGAAAATGAAGTTCTCGGCCCTTCCCTTTGCCCAGCAAATCTGTTTCACCTTCTCTGCCTCTTCCCATATGTATAACAAACCAGTGAGGAAACACTCTCTGTCGAGGCAGAGAGCGACATTCCTAGGAGTGCCCGACAATTTCTTGCCTCCACACTATCTGTTTCCAGACTGGAAGGGAGTACGGTGTTGTCTTCTTAGCAGACAACGAGCCGCTAGAATCGGTCTAACCAGACCCGATCCTACCCAGGTCGGAGAATCCGGGTCACGAGTCGCCTTCTGCATCCGCCAGATTCGCGCTGCCCATAGCAAATCGCCAACCATTCCGACGCCACACCACCCCGTTCTCCGCTTCCTCGCCGTCACCAATCGGCAGTCACCCGACGCCCATAAGCAGCCAAGCCACGACGCCGACCCCAAAGCTCGCAGTCGCGATTCGCAACGCTCGCCACGAAGGAGCTACTCCGACCACGTCCCGAGCTCGTCGTTGACGTCTCCCTTCCGTCGTGGTCTTCGCCCTCGTCATCGCTCTCTCTCTCTCGATCGTCTCTCTTGCCGTCTCCCCGCTCTCCCTTCTCTTTCATTTGGCGCTCCCAATTTTTTGCCAAGGCCGAAGGCCATTTTGGCCTTTATTCAGGCTGGTTCACATAGTGAACCGGTCCACCTCACCTTTCCCATGATTCCTTTTCCTTTTATTTTAAATCCCATTTTAAACTCTAATCAATTAACGTTAAAAACATATATATTTAAATGTTAAATATTCGTACCACATATTAACCGATCTAAATTGTAACTCTCGACTTATCCCAAATGTCATTAAAGGATCATTACGGGTCCGATTTAAATTTCTTAATTCTATTTCCCAAATGGATATCTATCAATTAAACCTCCAATAATTTCTTTTAAATTATAGCTGAACAGTTACGTTCATGGTAATACCCCGATAAATATCCGATAAACCTAAATACCCCTAATCAATTTTCAATTATTCTTAATAAATTCTGATATAAAAATTCAGGGTATTACAGAATAATTAGCATGCAATTCATAATCGTTATGAATTAATTATTCAATTAAGAACTAATGGTAGTCAAGGATAAAGAAACAATATGAGAGGTTAACGAATTATAAACCTAACTCTATTGTGAATCTAAATGGAGGGTTAATACATATGTAATGACTATATCAATGAACATTACTTTAAGTAAATATACTCTATAGTTTGAGAGTTCAACTCTAAGTATTTAGTGAAATTACTTTAGAGTTAATAATTATGTTAATTAATATAAAGAGTTTATATTAATTAACAAAATATTATTGGAGCTTAAAACTATAGGTTCATCGGTCCCTTCGTCACCTTCTATCATTATTCGAATAATAGAAAAATGAACAAAGAAGATTAAATAATTAATTATGAATTAATTATTTAATACACTCAATAATAAGTTTATTATTATTTTTTCATTAAATGAAATAATTGAATTATTGATTATTCAATTAATTAAGACAAAATGACAAAAGTTGTCAAAGTTAATATATTTGTTAAAAGAAATAATTGAATTATTGATTATTCAATTAATTAACAAATATAAAGTAACTTTTAAAAATAGTTTTTAAAATGAATTTTGTCAAATTTGAATTAATGTCAAATTTGATTTAATGTCGTGACCTTTTGTTTTTCATAACATTTTTGTTATAAATGTGTTATAACTTAAATGTTCCAAGTGTTGAGCTATGAGGACAAGACTTTTGATTTCCATAACATTTTTATAAATGTATGAAATCAATTATAACTTTAATGAGGAATTTGTAGTGTTTTTCTCTAAATGTCATAATGGCCATTATAGAGCAATACCACTATAAATAGAGGTCCAACCTCATTAGATGAATGTTGGAGAAAAAGTTGACGTTGTTGTTAAAATCTTTGAGATTAAGGAATCCATTTTGAGAGCAAAATTTGTGTCTTCCATGTTGGTTTTAGATAAGTGTTTTCTAAATCCAAATAGATCGTCTCATGTGTTGAGAATACAATCTATCATAAATTGAGTGTAATATTGTTTCGTCCATCATGCCCACACGTGCTTATTCGAGGTGAGCAGGATTGGCAGAGAATATCGAATGTTGATTTTGTGCCCGTCTAAAGTAAGCTACAAAGGTAATATTCTTTATCTTTTAGCTTAGATCTAATAGAGATTTTAAATATATATTATTATTAATATATTATAACAAAGATCCGTTTTATATTTATGTTGAAATTGTTTTTCATGATACATAGGTTACGCACGTTACCGTTGTTATGAACATCGATAATTTCGTCATGCGAGGGAACCTAAAAACCAACATAATGAGCATGCTTTGTTGGTAGTTAAGTTTTGTTAATGGAAACTATTATTCATCGTGCATGGCTTATAGCATTTTTGGTACGACATTAATTGGGAATAATATCATGCACTCTTCAAATACGTCAAATGGTTATTGGGATGAGTGATGTTCGTTTTAGGCATTAACGGGTTCCTAGAATTACTACGTGATTAAGGATAAGAAAAGGATGAAATTTATAAGCAATAATTATTAATGATAGCTGTTTTTAACTATGAAAGTATTGGAAAAGGAAAAAGAAGGATATCAATTAAGTGCAATACACAATAAAGTTTTGAGATAAGGATTTGGGTAGAGTCTTGGTCGTCAAAGCCCTACCCACAAGTAGTGTGCGTGAGTTTTGTGTTTAGTTCCCTGTAATTTCCTTATTCTATACTGTAATTGCTAGTTAGAGAAGTTGATAATGGTAATGCTTGTTGCTGGTTGATAGTATTAATTGATAGTTCCTTGATTGATATACTGCTATTACTCCTTGGTTGATATACTGTTGTTATTTCCTTTGTTGATACTACTGTTAATTTCCTGTGATTCCTTCTTGTTAATTTCCTTAATATAGAATGATGAATGGAAAAGAAGAAAGTAGAATGATGAATGGAAGAGAAGAAAGTAGAATGATAGTACAGATTGAACGAAAGAGTTTTCATACTGTTTTGTGAATGAATATTATTGATTTACTTGCTGTAACAAAAGTCTCCTTAGATGCTAGTGCTAATTGTCCTGCTAATAGTATTATTAAAATCTATGTGCTAGTGTTCTCTTAAAATCTGAGCATGTTTAACTTAGCTAATTTACTAGTAATCTGAGCATGTTAACTAATTAGTAATCTGAGCATGATAATTAAGTAATCTGAGTTGGTTAACTGACAAACCTGAGCATGACTAATCAATTAATCTGAGTAGTTTAACTAATTAACTAGTTAATCTAACTAATTAACTAGTTAATCTAAGTATGTTAACTAATTAATCAGTGTATGTTAACTAACTAGAATAATAATCGAAATCTTCCTTTAGCATTTTCCTTGAGCATGTTTAACTAATCCTAGCACATTTAATTTACTGTGACAATTAGAAGTCATTAACCTTAACCTAAGCATATTCAATTAACTAACTAGAATCCTAAGGACGTTTAATTATTTTAGTTGTTGTTAATTCCTTGTTGTTAGTTTCTGTAATTTGCTTTACTGCCATTTCTATATTTGAATCCTTTACTTTCATTGAGAAACGAGGAATGTTGACTACTTGTGTGAGAACCCCTAATGTTAAGCCTTCTAGTATAGAATGCTGAACATGAATGAGTTATGATTTCCTTTACTTATGTTGATTTTTGCTTTGTGAATGTGTTGCTTATTACCTTGCTTATGTACTGCCCTGTCATTTCTATAGTTTAAATCTCTTAGAAGTTGTAGTGAGCATGTCTAATTAACTAGAATAACATTGTAACCAGAATCACTAATCTGAGCCTGTTAACTATTTAGAATAGTAATTAACTAGACTACTAATTGTAATTACTCATTTGAGCATGTTATAACCCTTAATCTAATCACGTTTGATTAACTGTCTAAAGCATGTTTAAGTAACTAGAACATAATTAGAGTATTAATTGTAATTACTCCCTAAGCATGTTTAATTATAATTAACTATATGTTTAATTAACTAGACTATTAGTTGTAACCGAGCATGTTTAACTAATTGATAGTTCTTCTGTTGAGTATGTTTAATTAACTAGGATATCAACCTTATGCTTTGTCCATGTTTAAATTGTTATATTTAATTGTTATCCATGTCTATTTAATGTTGTTGTACGCTTGTGTTTGTGAAGTATGTTTATTGTATGAGTAGTTGGTTGTAAGTTAACTTGAAGCATGTTTAATTTATGACCTTACTTTAATAGCATATTCTGATCGTTGTTCCTTTTAATGTTGTGTTCCGTAAATTCCAGCATGCCATTCGTTGTTTTAGTTCACTACTACGATTTTTTCCCTTTTAGGTGTTGTTCATTATCATGACCTTCAATTATGCGTTGTTATTCATTTATATGCGCATTTCAATTATTGTTATTTACTTTCCTCATATGCGCTATTTAATTTTGGTTATTATTATGTCATACATGCATTATGATAATATAAACAAATAGGAAGTACCATCTTCGGGGTTGGTACTTATATGCTATGTGAGGAAAGTGTTAAAGAAAATAAAGGAAAAGAAAAGAAAAGAAATAGGAAGTTGGGGGGTAGATGGGTAGCAGATTTAGTCTGGCAGCTAGACGAAACCCCTACCTTGTCGGGAACGGGAACTTAGTTGCCCACAGGAGGTTAGATCCGATCAATTATACCATCCTATATGGGTCCTTCAATCTTCCGCTCGACGTATGAGTAAAGAACGAACGAACGAACGTAATGAAAATATTGGTTTGGGGCGGTACCCATTCCAAAAGAACTAAAGAGAGGTATAGCATATTGCATAAACTCAATTCTTTACTGGCCATTAGAATCACGTCTTACTTGTGGTGTAGGTACAAACAATGAACAGATCACGAAGTGAGGATGAAGAATTTGCACGCGTGAGACTTGTGGCTGGCCAAGCCAAAGAGAGTGAAGAGAAAATGTTTTGTAAATTAATTGTTTAGTTTCCTTCACTAAATTACTTACGTTTCCGCTATGTTTTAAATAAATGATTTTATAACTTCTTCCGCTTTATCTTTACGATTTGCACAACAAGTATAACGAAAGGTATAACGAAAGGGTTTTGACAGTCCGACTTTTAGAAATGCACTCTGATTTAATGAAGAAGGTTTTCATAGTGATTTTAGTCGTTTTACAAAAGTTTTAAATTTAACGCATTTTTCAAAGGTAATGAAAAGTCGGGTCGTTATGATTTAGGCCATGATGGACGTCCATCTTAATACGAGGGACGTCTGTTCCTTTCAGATTTCATTCAAATCTGCCTTTAGACGGCATCTTTTAGGCCATGACGGACATCCGTCTTAATACGAGGGACGTCTGTTGCTCTCAAATTTCATTCAAATCTGCCTTATAACAGAATCGAACACAATAAGTTCGTCCCTTGCCCTAGATATTTGAGAGAGAAATTTTGGCTTCCGACCAACTCCCTCAACACAATCGAACGAACAGAGTGTTGCACATCACATGGAGTCAAGGGGTGCTGCTTCATCTATCGTTGAAAATCCATTGACGTCGGAATGGAGGTAAATCCTATTCCTGTTTCGGCAGTAGAGACCAATGAGAATTCTTGGACTCAAAGTTTCATTCAATATGTGACTCAGATGATGATGATTGGGCAGAGAGTATGCATCCTCAAGTAGAATGTTCGTTCTCGGAGCTCTGTCTAAGGAAGAAGTATAGTTCGTTGAAGGATATTAGAGATGAAGTGGTTGATTATGCTTTGAAAAATGGGTACGAGATCAAGTTTGTCAAAAGCGAACGTCATCGGTTGACTGCTGTGTGCAAGGATGGTTGCAATTGGCGGCTTCATACTTCAAAAATGAAAGGTGAGCTTACCTGTCAAATTAAGAATTATAATGAGGCGCACACATGTGCACGACAAATGGAAAGCCGACACGCTTCCTACAAATGGGTGGCAAGCCAATATTTGGATAGATTCAAAAGTCAACCCACGTAGGACCTACCTTCCATTATTGAGACTCTTAGGAAGAACTTTAATGTCAACATTACCCCGAGTCTTGCCAGAAGGGCCAGGAATTTAGCACTGAACTTGAACGAAGGAGATGGTGATGAACAGTACAAGCAACTGTGGCCCTATCCAAAAGAGATTTGAAGATCCAATCATGGCAACACATTATTGTTGGTGGTAGTTATGTCTGAGCTCACGCCTTGTCCAAGTCCAATATTTTAAAGGATGTACATGTATTTGGATGCGTGCAAGAGAGGTCTGACGGAGTTTGGTAGACCCGTCACTTGCTTGGATGGCTGTCACCTGAAGGGGTCGTGCCCAGGTCAATTGCTTATAGTCATTAGCATTGATGCCAATGATGGAATTTATCCAGTTGTTGTGGCACTTGTTGAATTAGAATGTAGAGACTCCTAGACCTAGTTTTTGTGTTGCTTGCTTTTGGACATAAACAGTGACATAGGCAGAGGATGGACATTTATTTTCGACCGACAGAAAGGGTTGGTGCATGCTATCGAACAATATGCACCAGCAGCTGAGCATCGTTTCTGCCTCAGACACTTGTATGCCAATTTTAAAAAACAATTTCCAGGCATGCAGTACAAAGATATCATGTGGAAGGCAGCTAGGGTCACAACACCATCCCAATATCAGAAGGAGATGAATAAACTACTTGCGGTCGATCCATCAGCACACGCATATCTGGAGAAAAATAATCCCGAGGTATTGGCGAAACATGCTTTCAGTTCCGTCCCAAAGGGCGACATGGGCCTCAATAATTTGAGAGAGTGTTACAATGTCTGGCTCTTGCCAGCCCGAGACAAATTGGTCTTCACTATGTTCGAGATAATTAGAACAGGCATAATGTGTAGGATCCTTAAGAAATATAACCAGATGGCCGAATCGACGGATCTATTGTGTCATAAGACCACAAAGAAGCTTGCCAATGTGCAACATGCAGCTCGGAATTGGTGTCCAACACCTGCAGAAGCTAAGCGGTTTTAGGTCAGTGATGGTAATGAACAATGTAGTCGATTTAGACACGCGCACCCGTAATTGTTAACGGTGGGAGCTGACTGGAATCCCATGCGTGCATGCTATCTCGTGCATCAATTTCATGAGGACTTCAACTGATGATTATGTGCATGTATGGTACCATCGGGATACATTTATGAGGATGTACTCCCACTTTGCCCGACTTGTCAGTGGGCACCACATATGGCCTAAAATGAACCAACCTCCAATTCTGCCGCCGCCAATTAAGAGACTCTCAGGTTGGCCTTGAAAACGAAGAGTGCGGGATGCAGACGAGCCCCATAGCTGCATGGTACTCAGTAGGAGACATGTCCCCATGACATGCAACCGTTGTCATGGTGTGGGCTATGTTCAGTCTTGTCAAGGTGGAGGCTCAGCCCTTGGCATGGCAAGTGGTAGTGGCAGAGCAGAACGCTCACACGACACCTTCATGGGTTTTACCATTGTCGTCGATACATAGGGGCTTAGATTGTTATGCTTTCATTCGTTGTTCTCACTATGTGTGTTTTGTCTGACATTATATTGCATTTGTGTTTTGCAGGAGTCCGTCACCCCACACCCACATCCTTAAGTATAGGGCTTCGATGAGTGTTATTATGCATTTGTTAGTATCCTATTTGTACATATGTAATACCCCGAATATTATTGTGTTAGTATCTTATTTATACATATGTAATACACTGAATTTCAATGCATTGGAATTGTTATGTGTTGCCAATCTTATTTGTATATGTGTTTATTGAATTAATTAAAGAATAATTTGGATTTGAATTTGTGAGATGAACCAAAACTGTGATTTAAATCTTCCTTATTTTCTTCAAAATAACGGATGTCCGTCATAGCATAATGGACGTCCCTCATAGCATAAGGAACGTCCATTGGTCTGCCTTATTGGTATAACGGACGTCTCTTGTAGCATAACGGATGTCCCTCGCCGACCAATGGACGGCCCTCGACCTGTTTGGGGCATCCCTCGCCCAAAACCAACAACCAATTTGCATCAGACAAAACCCAACAACAGAAATACACCAACAAACTTTGAAAAAACATTCTAAAGTTGCAAAACCAATATACAACAACATAATTTACAAAAAAAAATTCAATTAATCCACTTATTTAATGTTCTTGCAATTCTAGCACTTCTTGCACTTCTTGTAGTTCTTGAATATGTTACAGGTGGTGCCTCTTTTGTAGTTGGTGCTTGTTCTATTGCTGGTGCCTGTTCTATAGCTAGTGCATCTTCTAAAATGGAAGGCTCCTTATACCATATATCGATGACCTTGAACTGCAAGTCAAAACTCATCTCGACATGAGTGGTCTCCTCGTAAAGGTTCTCATGTGTGTGCGGCTCGTGGAGATGGAAGCTCTGCTCCGAACACTTGGCAATCACCGACCACCCCAAAGGGCAAGAGACTTGAAATATGTCGTGTTGGTTGCAATTGGGAGACCAAATTAGTCACTTCATTCAAAGTGTAGGGTGGAAAGACATACCGCTTTTTGTCTGTCGGTGCCATGACAATTGCAATTGCCTCCAGCATCATCATTTGGTATGCATACTACGTGTGCACGTCAATTTATGACATGAAACAATTCAGCTCCACGTGGCACTGCATGAGGAAGAATTATTGGTTCGTGTATGATATGGGGAAGAAATATTGCATGAATGAATACAAATGTCTTACATGGATCCAACCAATAGTCAACAGTCCCTGCCTTATTTGAACCTCTGTCGTGTCCTCCTCATTTGTTGTCATGCACTGCATGTTAAGAACGCGATTTATTTATATATTTAGTTGTTTTCAATAACAACATATTATAAATTGGTTAAACATTCTCACTCAGTCCGGAGCTCCCTTTTGCTTTGGCACAAGAAGGGTTGTTATTGAACAGATCTCTTTACCCTACAAATCAACAACACGATGCACAACATACATTTTCAAATCACAACTGAGAATAATTTTCAAATCACATTACTTCTTACCTTAGAGTCAGAAAGTAAAGCACACGTCTCCTCATTGTTCTTAGTATTTACTCATGCTAGTGCCTGAACTCGTCCATCAATTTCACAGGATGCGATGGAAAATCAATGTAAGTGTAAATTCAACACATTGTACAAAACCAAATTGGATACATACCACTTGCACTGTTATCCGTAGGACCCATCACTGGAGGACTCATTCCCAAAATCTTCTGAACTTTGGCAAGGGTTGGAGAAGAGGAAGGTTGTCTGATGATAGGAGAACTGCACAATTGTAACACATTGCTAATCAACAGTACTAATGGATGTATAGAAAGTGCATGTAAGCTCAAAGACATACTGGCATCCGTCCGAACCGGCATTGGAAGATGCATGAGAAGCTGATGGAGGAGTTGGCTGGGCTTCTAGAAGAGCGGTTGCAATATGCGTTTGTACTTCTTTCATTTATGGTATAGTGGCTTGAATCTCGCCAAGTTGGCTCTCCTGTCTATCCAACTTGACTTAAATTTTGCCAAGTTAGCTCTCCTATCTATCCAACTTCGCGATAAGCCACTACCACCTCTCCTCACTGATCAGTACGGAGGGCGAGGACTGTGGAGGGGGAGGTGCATTGTCTGCTATAGGACACACAAAATCATCCTCCACCTCTACGTGATATGATGGTTGTGCATCTGACGTCCACGGAATTAGTGTGATGGATGTGAAAAGAGGAGGTGCAGCTGACGTGGAAGGCGAAAGTGCAGCTGACGTGGAAGGAGGAGGTGCAGCTGCCACCTCTCCTTTGAATACCCACTCCCCTCGTACTTTGTGCAGTCCCATCAGAGCCAATATCACTTGATAGTACACGTCAAGTGGTTTTTCATTGGTTCGTCGCTCCATGGAAGGGACAGCCAAGCCGCTGCTGTCAATAATGCACTGAATGAGCCAATTATATGAGAGATTCTTCCTTACAATATTCAGGCTTGTCTTCATTTGATGCATAATGACGTATGCAAGGTTGAACCTCTTCTCATCGTACAACTTCTCCATCATGTAGAGATCCATGCAGGTGACAAGGTCCTATGTCTATCACGAGGCACCACTATGTGGGTGATCATGTGATGGATGATTCTTGCTTTGGATTTGAGGTCCTTTGATTTGGGCCGGAAGAAATATTTAACGGTTGTAGGATTGCAAACCCATTGTTTAGCAATGCCACCCATTCTCCTTGTTTTACAAATTCAGGGTCCTTCGATACATGTAAATACGGTAATACCCTGACTTTTTATGTCAGAATTTAAAAAGAATAATTGGAAAGTAATTCAGGGTATTTGGATTAATTGGATAATTATTGGGGTATTACCAAAGACGTAATCGACAATCATTATCATTGAGCGAGATTTAGAATAATTGGGGAATTGAAATTGAGTTGAGAATAATTTAATTAAATAAAGGATTTAATTAAATTATTAGAAAATTTTAATTGGGTAAAAAGATGATTTAAATTAAAAATTAATTTGAACAGATTAATTGAAATTCAAGAATTAAAAGAAAAATTAAATGGAAGAAGGAAGCTTGGTTCGATCTAGTCGGTTCACGCGGGTTCATGCCTGCTGGTTTGGTTTTTCTTTTTGGAGAAACAATTAAAGAAGGAAAAGGAATTAGGTTGGAGTTTTGGGTTTGCTGAAGAGAAGAATCAGGGAAGAGCAGAAGAGGGAACCGAAGAGAGAGAGAGAGAGAGAGAGAGAGAGAGAGAGAGAGAGAGAGAGAGAGAGACCGATAGAGGGAGATGGAGCCGCGGGAGACAACGAAGAAGGACAACACGTGAGGCGTTGAGCTCGGTGCTCAGGATGATTCTTCGCGGATGGAGGTGCGGTGCGGCGTGCAGGTGGCGGTCTGCGTGCGGCTCACGGCTAGGGCTCTGGATCGGAGCTTCTGCCGTGGCAATTTCCAGTGGCGAGTCAAGGTAGAATCAGCTGATTCTTCCTTCTCTTTACGTTCTGTTGATTGGGCATTGGCTGGAGGTGTGATTGCAGGGACAAATTGGCAATTCTCACGATGGCATTGGCGAATTTGGATGGGTGAAGGTGATAACCTGCGATCTCAGTGCGTTCGAATCTGGTCTGGCTGGTTCGGGTTGAGCCGTCTACTGCCGATAAGAATCTTCCACGTAGCTTTCCTTTCCAGCTGGTAGAGCACTGCCGAAAGTGAAAGAATGTGGGGATGCTGTCGGGTGAAAATTATTGTGCCGATAAGGGGACAAAGCAGACAGCGAAAATTAGGGAGAAAGAAACTTTCTTTTTCCCTTATCTTCTAGAATGGTGGAGGAAATTGTGTAGATGCTATCGGGGGTTGGAGGATAAGAGGAACAACAGATGAGTGTGGTTGAATTCTCTTCTGGTTGTCGTGTGATGTTCTTGGTGAGATGAGAGCCAAGAGAGGATGCAGAGAAAGTTGGAGCTCCTAATCTCGGGTCTTTCTGTCCTGATGGTGAGGTTTCTTCTTTGAGATTTTAGTCATTTAGATGCTGTTTAGATGTTGTTTTAAAATATATTGGCCGATTACAATTCAGCTATGGTTGTAGTCTTGTAATTGCAAATATTGATGCGTTAATAATATTCTTTGTTGGTGTGTGTTCGTTGGATGTACCTAGTTGGGTTAGCTTTGCTGTTGGATGATTTTGTTGGTTATAATAAGGTGATGGTTTAGGTGTTATTGTTAACTTGGATAACATGTATAAGGATTTTGGGTGTTATGTCTGACAGTAATATTGATTAATGTATTGGATTTGTGTTCTGAGATGTGGTTACTAGAGTTAGTTGCTAAACATAGGTTATTAACCTACTTGGTATTGGTTTTGGGTTTTCAGATATTGTCCATGTTGATTATTACCACAGCATGAATATGTTGGAATCAATAGGTTAATCTGCTATTGTTGGATAATCTATTGCTTTAATTTATGTTGGGGATTATCAAGTGAAATGTATGGTGAGATTTAAGTAAGTGTTCTGCACGTTAGGAATATACACTGTACGTTTAGATGTATTGTGATAATCTGTTGGTTTTTGGATTCGGATTACTAATCGGATAAATATATTATGGATATTGGATTAATGTAGATTAATGTCTCCATTCGGATATTGTTATTGGACGTTGGCAATTATGGGTCTGTAATCTGTGGATGGAATTAAGTTGGACTACGCCATGTATTAAACTTAGTTTCTAAACGCTATGGATTGAGATTAATTAATTAAGCTAAGTTATATTAATGAAGCGGTTTTATTTGGGAAACTCTAGTAAGCGATGTATAAGAATTAAAGATAGAAAAAGACGACGAGATTAATAAGTTGATTAATTGATTAAATTAATGATTAAGTGTTTTAAAATTTTGAAGGTACTAAAAAAGGAAGAAAAGGATAACGAATAAGCGTTGAGCGCTTTAAGCAATCGAGGTAAGTGATATGCATGTGTTTTGGTCTTCAAGCCCTACATCGCAAGAATAGGATATGCACGTTTCGTTGTTTCAGTTTTTAATGACACGTTTCGTTGTTTACAGCTTTATTAGTAGATTATTGAGTATGTCTATAGTATGTAATATCACGTTTTGATATTTACAGTTTTAATAGCATGTTTCGTTGGTTATAGTTTTTTAATAGCATGTTTCGTTGTTTACTATTTTTAGAACATGTCTATATCTTTACAGCACGTTTTGTTAATTGTATGTTGGATGTTTAATTAGTATCCTTCTTTAGACGCTAGAAGTTGTATGCATTCAAGAGCATCATGCATCACGATTTTAAGAGATTATGAAAATAGTTTTCACGCACATTTTTTAAAAGAAAAATATAAACGAAAAGAAAGTACAAAGAACGATTAAGAAAGATGAAAGATAAAGATTCTTGTTGTCCGGTATGTCACGCCTGGTACAAGAACAAAAGATAAAGAAAAGATAAGATTTCTGTAGTTCGATATGTCACGCCTGGCACAGAGACAAAAGATAAAGAAACAAAAGAAAAAAAGATAAGATAAGATAAGTAAAAGAAAAGAACATAAAAAGAAAAACAAATACAGATACGGAAACAGAAACAAAAACGGATACGAAAATGATATGAGCATAGATACGGAAATGGAAACAGAACCAGAAATTAAAAACTGAAACGAAAATAGAAACGGAAACGAGTTTCTAGAAATGGAAACAAATACAAATACGGATACGAATACAGATACGAAAACAGACACGAGAACAGATACAGAAACACGTACGATCACGAATACCGAAACAGATACAGAAACAGGAACAGAAACAAAAACAAAAATAGAAACAAAGTATGTAAGCAAGAAAAGATAAAAGATAAAAGAAAGAAAAGAAAAAGAAACTGCATACGGTTTTCAATGGCACAACATATGCATCTAGCATTTAAGTTTTACCACTTATTGAGCCTTAGGCTCATAGTTTACTACTTGCGATGTAGGTACAAGTACGAAAGAAAATGATGAACAGATTAAGGAGCAGCTGATGAAGTATTTGCACGAGCGATACTTGTGGGCTGGTTAGTCTATTGAAGTTAAAAAGGCAAATTGAGTTTTGTAAATATAATGTAAACAGTTTGTTCATTAATCTTTCAATGAATTGGTTATGCTTCTGCTATATTTTAAAGAAAAATGATTTTATAAATAAAGTCTTCCGGTGTAAATTAAGAAAAGAGATTTTATAAATAAATCTTTCGTTGTTAATAACGATTTAAGTAACAAGGTTAAGAAAAGAGTTTTTAACAGTTCGATTTTTTTGAAAAGAACTCTGATTTCAATTTAAAAGAATTAACGAAGATTTAAATTATTTTATAAAAGTTTTAAATTTAACGCATTTTTAAAAGTAAAGAAAAACTGGGTCGTTACAAATAATTCTCCAACGGCTCCTCTGTGGAGCATCCAATAAGCTCATTCAACTAATTAAGAGTTATCCTAATTTGTTTTCCATACAGAAAATCCATGTCACTGAAGATGTCCAACTCCAAGTTTGCATAAAACAGTTTCACAGCCCTCTGACAGTAATAACCTCTCATCGCGCATAATTTATACAAACCAACTCGCTTAAACATGTCCTCCAATCCAAAATCAGCGAACAAATTGAAATCTACCTTTCTAGATATAATTATGGCAAGGGGTAAAATGTCATTCTCGTACCGTTCTTTGGAGAAGGCCGAGCTGAACAACCCAGGTTTGAAGGGCTCTGCAGACACACGCATTGGACCTACGGGCTCGGAGGGAGCCACCTTATGGTTCTTCAACACTTGACTTGCCTTTGGCGCCATTTTCCACTTCAACAATCGGGAGGATGGATATTGAAAGTTCGAGTTCGTCAAGTTATCTCTCTACAAAATCTAGGGCAAGGGACGCCCTTCATGATTATAAGGTAGATCTTCGTCGTCCGTCGAGAGGAAAACGATGTCGTTTAACGTTCAGAGTATGAAATCCTAGAGAAACGGACGTCCCTCGTATTAAGGCAGACGTCCGTCATGGCCTAAGTGACGCCATCTAAAGGCAGATTTGAATGAAATCCGAGAGGAACGGATGTCCCTCATATTAAGACGGACGTCCGTCATGGCCTAAACGACGCCTTCTAAAGGTGAGAGGCATCCATTGAGGGCAAAACGATGTAGTATTGGCCAACGGACGTCTGTTTCATGGCGAGGGACGTCTTAATTGAGGGAATTCGCGCTTTTAAAATCGCGTGTGCCTTGCACATAACAGTTAATTCAAAGTCAATCCTGGCTGCCGATCTAGAGGAGGGACGTCCCTTGCTCGATCCAACGGCTAGCGATGGACGCCCGTCCGTCGCCTCTGGAAGACGCCAGATTCAATCCTGGCCGTCGATCCAGATGAGGGACGTCCCTTGCTCGATTCAACGGCCAGGGATATGTGTCCGTCCATCCATGCAATATTGGCCGTACATTCCGCGATCCAACGGCCAATGAACTCGACAGAGACGAAACCGCCAGGAGGAACGCCATCGTTCGCCCTCGCCCACCATCATCCATCTTCTTTGAACTGCCAGGAGGGACGATACTTGACGTCCTTCGTCTCCGTTCGACAGTGCTTGATAGAGACAAAACCAAGGCGTTAAACTTGATAGTCCTGGATGAGAATCGTGACTGCGAGTTCGCCGGGAAGAATTTTCTATAGTTCAGGGTTTTAGTTGTTAAAAAAATTCTCCAAAATTTGACTTGTCATTGATTGCAAACTATAGGGTTTACGATGTTAATTTCCCAAAAGTAAATGTAAATTTGAATTTCATCCCCTCATAAATAATGAACTATCATAAAATTTATACTTACAAAAAGAGGAGCATGTCTCATTAAGATTGGCTTTATTCAATCATCATTAAAACAGATGAAACACAATCATACGCAAATATGTTATTATATCGTAAAAGAAAAAGACGTCACTTACAAAATAATTGGCATTGCCATGGCCATGGCAACATCTGCTTGCTCTCTTGCAGACTTATTTCTTTAACAGCCATGAATATCCTAAGTTACATAACAAAAAGAGCTCATTACAGGCAATGAATCAACTGCAAATACAGTATGATCATCCATTCCAATATTACACTTGCAACAAATGTCACCTCAATTATTTCCTATTCTAAAGGAACGTGAAGCAAAGTTTGAGCACGTTCTTAGCACAACTGGTTGGAAGAATATACATTATAAGCTGTCATTGCGCTTATAATATTGGTGGCCCTCCTTTTCAATTATTTTTTCCTCTCAAATTTCTCCCCCGCCTAAATTTGCCAATTATAATTTTCTATTCAATCACCAACCATTCAAAACTTCATTGTAATGCTGAAGAAAGAGTTTGAGGATGGAATTCGGATGAACACCTCAAAGAAACATCGTTTTCCCACAAAAATAAGAACTAAACGTGAATCTACATCATCAACACCGCCATTAATCCTTGAAACCATACCATCAACATCTCTCACCCAATCTAATAAATTCGTTCAGAGCCTCAGAAAACAAAATGAAATCCCACCAAGACAACAAAGAAAGAAAATAAAATGGCCAAGTAGAAGAAACGCACCGACGCAGCAGATGAAGCGAAATTGGCGAGAAATGCATTGGCCAGAAACTGACCGAGTTGAGCTTGAGCATCCGAAGTTAAGTGAAGGTGGTCTTCCTGAAGTGCCAATCCCTTTGCATCGACGCACACCACATTTTCCATTTTTATCCGCTTTTGCGCTTCCCTCACACTCTCTGTGTATTTTGCATCCCCTGAAGCTATTGCAACCTGAACAGTTTTGATTTCATTGAACGAAATCTAAATGTTATCAGGGATGTGAAACAAGTAATTCAAAACAGTCTAAGTGAGAATCTACTCAGCCTTGTTTGGCATATCTTCCATAGGATTCTTTCTACCTTTTGCAAGCTTTGCCAAAAAACAGGTATCAAATTTCTAACCATTTTCCTTCACATAAAACTCATTTTCTCAACCGAATCATCCAAACACTGCGATAAGGATCTTTCTACGGCTTTAACAAAAATTACTAAAACATAAAGCCAATTAAAATTCTTTTATAAGAAACCAAGATATGAACTAAGAAGGGCATGGCATAGTTTCGTATGAACATCCGGAAATCGAAGCAAATAAGCAGAACGTCTCCTTCTTCCAGCAAACCTGAATTATGGGGAGACAAGGCAAACTGAGGTCACTTCTAACATTTTTTATGAGCTGCTCCATGTTCCTCTGGTACGCATCAGCATCATGCTGTGTCGACGTGTCGCTTTCTCCTTGGTACCACAGCAGTGCTCTGATTTTTCCTCCACTTTTCACGCTCTCCTTCGCTCTCCTCACCATCTTTTCGTACAAGTGCTGTCCACGCGCCCACTCCTTTATGGCGGTCCCCCCGACGGCGCAAGGAACCAGCCCCGCCGTTCCCACCCTCTCCCTAACCGCGTTGGCGAATGACATTCCTGGACCAACCCCGCAAACCTTTTTCGTGTCGATGTCGGCGTGGAGCGGTTCGTTAGCTTCCTCCCATTGGAGTTTGGCGTTGAGGCGGAGAATGGAAGGGTGGGGTTGGCAGGCGGCCGGAACGAAGCCGTCCCAGTGGTGAGTTTTCTGCGACGCGCCGCCGCGTCCGGCCATGTTGCTTTGGCCAGCGAGGATGAAGATCTGTTTGGTTGGAGAGGAATTTGAGCTCGGACTCTGGTTTTGGGCATCCATTGCTATAGTTCCTGAGTACAGACAAACAATGAAAGTTAGAATCCAAAGGAAAACGGCAACGGAAATCGATTTAAGCTACTTCTCCGACCAGAATCAGATGATAATTATTGAAATTTATCAACGCGTGATCAGTGAGAAGTTAGAACTGAAGAAGATCCGGTCATCATTTGAGAAATTAGCAATTACAATCGGTCCAAGAAACTCTGCCCCAGATCCCGGCCCAAGAAACTGGAAAGTGTACCTAGAATTTTCCAACCCAAATAGCTATAGCTATCGTTCCTTAGTACAACCAAACAATAAAAGATGAGAAGTCAAAAGGAAAACCGGCGACCGTCTTAATTTAAAATTATTTTTTCTTATAAAAAAATTTTGAGTAAATTTTTTTTTTATTTAATAAAAACATACGATAAATTATTCTGAATAAAAACTATAACAGAGTAAAGCGAAAACACACTTAAATTTAAAAGAAATAATAGTCTTACAACCCATCGTTCGAATTAGAAATTATTTTAAAATAAAACTTCTATTTATTATGAGTCATAACCTTGTAAGTCTACTTCGCTGGATAACTCAATTCCTCCACGGGGAATGCTTTCTCCTCCACTCCAAGAACTATCATATCTTGACATTTACCTACACCACAAATAAATTGTAAGTCCAAAGGCTTAGTAAGAAATTGAGATATGCAGTATGAATGTCTCTAACTCTTTATTTCATAATGGAATCTGTCTAAACTGTTCTTTACGCACGGTTACATATATCATAAACTCGTATCTCGAGTTGGGAGATTGGAGGATCCTGACAGGGAGAGTGGTGGGGAATCGGCATTTAACACCCTAGAGTAGACAAGCTCTCATGACCCAATAAGGGTAGGGTATAATTCTTTTCGAGTCTACTGGTTATATCCGAACCACCTCCCCAACCCCCAATTATCTTACTAACTTTATTTTATCATTTTTCCTCTCACTATATGAATACCAGCCAATTCGTAGTATTTTCTAAGATTTCTATTATTATAATATATGATAATGCAATATGAATAATACAACTATAAACAATATCATTCATCTCATTATTCTATAAGTTTCTATCACCAAAAATTCCAAAATATCAATAAAGTGAACTATGGAAATAAATCATGAAATTTCAACAACTAAAGCTGTAATACCCCGAAAATGTATTTCTCTTTTTGATGATGTAATAATCTTGGATAATCTTAATATACGAATATTACGTCAAATTATGCAATAGTGAACGTAAGTTGTGCATGAAAAGTTGGGGGTCAATGTTGCAAAATGAACTAAATATGAAAAACTTAGGAAAAATGTACAAAAGTCGGGTTGCGGACGCCGACGGATCACTACGGACGACACAGGGCAGCGTCCAAATGAATCTGTCCTAAATTCTGGACAATTCGAACGATGCGGACGACGGCGGACGAGAATGAATGGCATCCGAATGAATCTGTCCTAAATTCTGGACAATTTGGACGAGGCAGACGACACATGCGGACGTCATGTCGCATCCGCAAGGCACCTGCGGACCTCATGTCGCGTCTGCATGGCACCTACGGACGGTACGGACACAGGTTTGGGACGCATTTTCTCGTCCCAAATTCACTTTTGGACAATGTGGATGAGTACTGCAGACGACTCGACTCGTCCGCAACATCAAAAAATTCTGAGAAACCCATTTTAAAAATCATCTCTCTTCCAATTTCTTGCAAAAATCAACAAAACCCCTCTCTCCTCCGGCCTCCTTCTGCATCGATTAGACCTCTCCTCTAGCTGTGGAAGTTGTCCATGTGGGTTGGAGTCATTGGACCATATCCTCCTTGAGTTGGGCAAATTGGAGACTGTCCAGCAGCTTATCCCCTGCAGTGGCTCAGTCTCCCTTCTCCTTTCAACTTACGCCCATATGAGTTAAGAGTTCCTCTGTACACTCTCTACGTCTATAAGAGGTAAGGGTTCTTCTGTACATTCTCCTGGCTAGCAATTTTGAGGTGTGTGAGGAGTCACCTTGCTGGGATGAAGAGCTAGAAGCTGTGAGCTAATTTCAATTTGGTTTTCACGATAAGACTTGAGTTTGGGATTTATGATTTGGATTTAATTGGGATCCTCTACCGTTAGGGATAAATTGATTTGAAGTATGAGATTCAAATTATAACATCATTCTTGTTTAGGGGGAACATTGGAAGTTTAGAAGGTTGTGAGTACTATTGCTGACATTTTGCTTGGATTGCTATTGGTTTTTACTGCTGAAAATCAAGGTAAGAATTGGAATTTTAGTTGGCCAATGGAGGCCCTACATTACGGGTTTTGTTTGCTAGTTATTGATTTGATCATTAGTGCTGGAATGTCAAGCATAATTGTTGGATTAGTGTTCTGTTTTGTGTTGATTTTCTGGAAGGTATGAACTGTCACCATGAAAATCAGTTGAGAATAAATTTGATGAAGAGCATGATTGATGGAGTTGGTAATGGGCTTAGAAAGTTATATTGTATTGGAATTATCGTTGATAAGTTCTGGGTGATAAATTGTTGAATAGCATGTTTAGTACCATTGCTTGTTGGTGGAAGGAATGGCATGAATGGCACCATTATTAATTTTCATAATGGAAATCAGAACTTATGATATTGTTGAAGACTTGAACTGTTTGTCGTTTGGAAAGTTTTTTGTCAACATGTGTGAAGTGTTACTCTATGAAATCTTGGATTTGGGATATTATTGAAGCATGCTAAAGAATTTAAGTAAATTGACTAGAATATAAACATGACTAAAGAAAATGGTTGTCAATATGTTTACAGCTAAATTGTTGTCAATTTTGTGAGATTGGAAGGTGTTTAGTAACATAATTTCCTGAACCAAATCAAATCTGAGGAAATGATATCGTGTAGTTAAAAGAGACAAATCTAAACTATAACCTTGAACTGGATATGAAAATATAATCTTCGTTGCTCCTAATGAACAATGGGAAACTTACATAGCATAATTGAAAACTCCCCTTCTATTTGAATGTTGGTATTTTAAGTTAATCTTCCATTTGCAAATATAATTGAATTGTTTGTGTTTCCATTGTTATTCTGTGATTTAGTTGTGGCATTCATGCATCATCCTAGGACTTATGAAATTGTTCGCATGTTGTATGTCATCCTAAAATTTATGTAAATAGGCATGTGGAGGTTCCAGAGGATTGGAAGTGGTTCACGTGGTGACACCCCTATTGGAATACCTACTCCCAATTAGGGGGCGGTGAGGTACAGTTAAGCCACGAGAATCGTAAGATTCTCAATTCTCTTGTTCTGAAATCTCCAATGTCTCCAACAAAAGTGTATGGGTATGACTCGTGGTGACACCCCGATTGATGTGTTTCTCAGTCGGAAATACGGTTAAGCCCCAGACCTAGACGTATTGATGTGCCCCAAGTTGCTGTCACTTGGGCCCGAGCCAAGGGCTCTTTTATTTTCTAACTCTTTATTTATTTTGTAGGTTTTGTGAATCAAATAAACAAAGAGGAGTTGGCATTTGGGCTTATGGAGATTTTACAATCTTTGGGGAATAATTGTGAGCTGTTTTTCCGCCTAGATTCTGACCTCTGACAGTTCAAATGGATTTTTGACAATCGGGATGACGTCTTTTCAACTTTGTTCCTTCATACCAAATGTAGCCAACATCCAGAGGTTTCGAACGAACTATTGAACGTTGCATTTGGGCTCCCTTTGTTATGTCAAATGTCTTTGTTTCAGAGAGAAAAACTCAAACTCGGATTTATTGTTGTTGTTTTAATTAAGGGTTGTTTAGTCTTTTGTTAATTAGGGTTAATTTCGTCTTATGTCATATTTTTGTAAACATTTTGGATTAAAACCCTACCTGGTTGCAATTGGAAAGGGACTTTTGATGAATTAAGAAAATTTGGTTCTCTTTTGAGAGAAGACACCCACGGCCTCCCCCTCCCTTTGCGCCAATTCCTTCCACCCCCAAGCAAGGCTCCTCTTGAAGCTTCTCAACCTTGCATCTTTGGGTTATTGCCTCTTCCAATCTTTCTTTCAAGGTAGGATTGTGGTGTGGGGGCAAGAGAACTATCCCCCATTGGAGATTGTTGGTTTCGGCCAACCAAAGAAACGCCCTCTCACTTTAGGAGGTGCCGCAACTCCTTTGTGTTTTTCCTTCTTATTTTGGTGCTACTCTTGAGTTCTCTTTTACTGGTTGGTTAACTTATGATATGGAGGTTTGATCTATGTTAAATGTTGAAGAGTTTCTTTTTAGAAAGTTTGAATAAGAAGTGTTATTTCGGATTTGATGTGAGCTGCAGAATCTGTGAATTTTTGTAACTGTTATTCTTTCTGATTGACGCCCCTGTTTGAAGCCCTTATGGTGCGCGTCGCTGGTTGAGGCCTTCTAGTGTTTTGTTCAGGATTAAGTCAAGAAACTAACCTCACTAATTTGAGCATTGTTCGGTACCAGTAGCTCAAGTTACAGCGTTTTGAATCCGCACTGCTAAATCTGCCATTTTATAAAACAATTTTCTGGTGATTATTGAATTAGATAGAACTTCTGCTATAGAACGTTTTTGCACCTGAAATTTGGACATGATCTTCATTACTATATTGAGTTTATATCCTCCAAAAATCAGTCTTATCTCAGTTGCAGAATTGGGGTTCCCGCCGGTTCATTGTTGCTGGTCGATTATTGTTAAATTGCAGGACAGATTCTCACTAAGGTTTTCCGAGTGTTTCTTGGAACCTGTCACGTATCCATCGCCCCAAACAACAGATAGGATACGGTTCCTTTCTATAATACATCGCATGATCATGCATCCCTAATTCTGATTCTTGCTGGGCGTTAGGTTCATTGTTTTCCCCGTAATGTAGATAATGATTATAATGAAGAATTTGTACCAGTGGAAGAGGAGGCGTTCCAGGATGACCCCTCATGTTATCAGCCGAATTGACCTGATGGCTGCAGCTGACATATTTTGGGAAATATTGGTATTTTGAAATTAGTGTTTTGATGAAGAAATGGTATTTTGGTAATTACTATTGGCAGTATTTGAACTTTTTAAATCAGTGTAATAGAGACTTTGGAACTTTTATTAAGAAAACTGGCAAGTTATGTTTTGAAATCCTATTATTATTCTGCACTTCACTCTGATTACGTTTTCTTCAAAAATGAATTTCAATTGATAAATAATTAAAGCGAAAATTTTTTTATGACGCGTTTTAAAATCAAGGAAAAAGGGCTTTTTAATTAACGGGGCGTTACAAAAGCTATCGTGCATAAGTAAATAAACTATTAAAGAATTAAACGAAGTGCGAACAGTGAAAGTAAGAAACGAACAGCGAATATAGACAGCAATTAACATATTCCGAGTTAACAGAAATAACTATATATGACGATAATTAAACAGTCAATAATCATGCTAACGTGCTTTGGAGTTTAACAGAAAATAGCTAGTCATAATAGCAAGTAACACGTGCAACATGAAGGATCGATATACGCCTATAGAGGGGGGGAGGTGAATATAGCGTTTCTAAGATTTTCGTGCGATATTTTAATCTCTAATTACCCTAAGTGATTTAATGCATATAATTAAAATATTGATAACAAATATATGCAATAATCTAAAGAGTAAAGGTTAGAGAAGTGCATGCAATATTTGTTTACGCGGTTCGGCAAACTAGCCTACGTCCGCCCTCCAAGTTCTACTTGGAGATACACTAAGCAATTGGCTTACGGGTGCCAATAACACCGTTTACAAATTGACTATTAAACGGGGCGTCACCCTTGACTAATTATAAGGTCGTCAACCTTAGACTCTTACGAGTCGTCACCCTAAATTTGACTATTGCGGGGCGTCACCCTATGATTGAACTTACGGGCGTTCAATCGAGCCTATATGTGTTTCGGGTTGTCACCCTCGTATGATGAATTCTTAGGGAATCACCCTTTACAATCAAGCACAATACTAAACTCGGAAATTTAAGCTTAAATCTAGTTAATAATTTATTCTCCCAAAATATATAACTCACAAGTTCGGAATAGGAGAATTGGATTTACAACACAATTAAAAGCTCACAGAGTAGTATTCAAGTATTGATTTTGCTAGGGCTTCGCCTCGAATATTTGATTTGTTGGGTGTTGAGAGCTTTGAATGAACCCACATTTATAAACACTGCCATTGCCGCTTCCGGACGTCCTCAGCGTCCGCATCTATCGTCCGCATGACCGTTGGAATTTTCTCGTTGAAAATATAGCCGTTGTGCAGAAATTTGGGCATTTGTGGATGCCATTCTCATTGTCCGCAGCGTCCACATACATCGTCCGCTTCACATCCAGAAAATGGCAAAGTTATATCGGACGCCTCTGCTCTGCGTCCACATCGTCCGTGTCTTCACAGAAATGTTGGGGACGCCAAAGCAGCGTCCTCTTCTCCTTTTCCCGTCCGCACATCTGAAGAGCTGCGGACGCCATTTCACGTCCGCATCGTCTGCGACCATCGTCTGCTTTTCTCACTGAATTGGACAGAGGCAAATCAGACGCAAAATCCATCGTCCGCTGCGTCCGCATCGTCCGCTGCGTCCGCGTCCTCACTGATCAGCAGGGGACGCCAAGACCATCGTCCCCACAACACTCCAAGTTCAACCTTGAACTATATTGAGTCCAAAAAAAGATATCCAACACTACATGGACTCAAATAAACATGTTAGAACATTAATAATACCCATTTTGTGGGTATTTCCAATATACTCGGATATAAATATTATGATAAAAATGATAAGAATAATATCCGGAACATATAAAATATAACACAAACTACAACTTATTGATTTATTAAATTAATCAACATTTTAGTCATCATCAAAATACAACTTAGCCTAACAAAAAGGCTAACAATCTCCCCCTTTTTGATGATGACAAAATCCAATAAGTTGTTTTCCTAAAACTAAGTATTTGCGTACAAATATTGCATATTAGATTTCTCAAAGTAATTTATGCAATTTATCAAGCAATAAAGTCCAAGCAACATGCTACTCCATGTTATTCAACTCCCCCTAAAATATATCACAACTTATACATCACTCTCCCCCTTTTTGTCATAATCAAAAAGTAATACTAGGGGAGGGGAGTCCTAAACATCCAAAGAAAATATTTATCCAAATAAAATCATAAAAATAGACAAGATAGAATATAATTACTCATAGAGCAATTATCAAAAGAATCCAAGAATAAATTCAACATAGTTTAACAATTAAATCTACTAAAGCAAATTTCTCCCCCTTAATCAAAGAGTTAATCCATAAAGCAAACAAAGGAGGGAAATATACATTCAATTTCAATTTGTGGTTAAAAGAAGGATACCAATTGTAAATAACCACAATCACAATGCAATAAAAATACCATCCCTCTTCGTCATTAAGCATACATACACATTTGAGGGAATAAGGCTAGCAAGCAAATTCAAGTTGTGGTTATAAGTAGAGATACCAATTTGAAAATAACCACACAATTTTCTCCCTCTTTTTGCTCATTAAGCCTAAACTCATTTGAGGGAATAAACATTAAAGTCGAAATCATATATATACAAAAAAATGGGATTCAAGAATTAGATACTAAATGTAGGAACTAGAATCCATTTAAGTTCAAGAATTATAAACACATGTTCACATTCTAACAAGTGATACCAATTTAAGAATTAAGAAATTAACAAAGGATACCAATTGTAAATTCAAAGTTAAAATCGAATCATTTTTACCAATTATGATACCAATGGTACGTTCAAAGAGAAAATGCAAAGAGAGATACCAATGTGTAATATCAAAATCAATTCAAATATCTCTTCCCCTAAGTTAATCACAACAACCACTTAAAAAGGGGATATACCACACATTTAAAATATTTGCTCTCTCCCTTAGAGCAATATAAACAAATTCATAAATTTCTCCTCCTATAAATTTATCAACTAGCAACTAGGAGAAAATCCAAGAACTTAAGAGAACCATCCAAGAAAAAATATATATACCAATTAAAAAATAAATCCATGGATGAATTGAACTTTTGGAAATAAATTTTCTCTCCCTATCATTATGCACAAAGTCTAATAGTTGAAGAATCAAAACATGAAATCAAATAAAAATCCAAAAAAAAATTATACCAAAACAAAGATAATTTCATACATGATACCATTTAAAAAAAATTAGTCTGATAATTTCAATTGTTGAAATTCAATCCTAATAACAAAGATTGATACCAATTTAAAAAGTTCAAAGTATAGAGAAATTGATGATATCAATTGAAGAAATGAAATCCAATTGCAAAGATACTAATTGATATACTCTATCTTTCAAAGATATTCAAGTTAAGAACCATTTCTCTCCCCCTAAATTATTGCATACAATTAAAACATTGGAGATGGAAATCCAAGATAGATACCAATTGTAGAAGTTTAAAACAAAACAATTATTGATATCACTTTAGAGATTTCAAACAAAAGATAAATAATTATATCAATTTGAAAAACAACTACAAAAGTTATTTTCTCTTTCAAATCAAAAATTGAAAACATTTGGGAAAATACAAGTTAAATCAAACAATTTTAATTTCTCTCCCTAAATCAATTAACAATATTCAACATATGGGTTTTAGTGGGGAAAAACAAAAGTCAAGACAAATCAATTATCTCCTATCAATTTCATTTTCTCCTCTTTTATCCATGCACACATTTAACCCAAAGGAGAATTCTAATTTTTTTTTAAACAATTATATCTATACAAATATCTTTCTCATAAAAATCAATTCAAAAGATAATTGTCAAAGTTTAAGCATAAGTGAAAGCAAGTTTATCAAAAACTACAAATTAAAATCAACATTTAAGAGCAAGTCAATAAACTTAATATAAATTGATCTTCTCCCCCTATATCAATGATCTAAATAGCAACATCAATTCATAAGGGAAAGTTAAGAGTTTAAGCACAAACGGAAATAAATTTATCAAAAGTTAAAATCCTTGTACAATTTTCAAAAGTAAATCAAAGATCTCCGATCAAATTTAACATCTCTATTTTCTCCATGTACAAAGTTTAATTCAAAGGAGAAACTAAGTTAGAAAAATGAAAACAAAAATCTCTAAATAATTTTATTTTCTCCATCTATTTTATTATTCAATTTACAACCAATGGAGAAATGTCAAAGTTTAACCTAGTGAAAGTAAAATTTATCAAAGATTATAATTAGAATCAACATTTCAAGGCTAAGTCAATAATCTCAATACAATTATATTTTCTCTCCCTATTTCGTTATTCAAATTCAATTCAAGAGAGAAATTAACAAAAATCGTAATTAACAACTTTTCCATTATTCTCCCCTTATATCAATCTAATTTCAATTCAAGAGAGAAATTAAAACTTTAGAACAAAACAACAGTCAAATCAATTTGTGACTCCCCTATTTATCTATAGCAAAATTAGTCCAAAGGGGAAACACAATTCAGCAAAAATAAAACTTTTGTATTTTTCTCTCCCTATATCAATAGTTAATTTTTAGTTCAAGAGAGAAATACATAAGTCAAAAATTGAGTATCCAACAATCTAAGCAATTCAATATATTCAAAATAGAAGTTCACCTGTTGGAATACAATTTTCAAACCCAAAAATATCAATTGAAGATTTACATCCAATTCAAAGTAATATTTGCAATCTAGAGATCAAATTGTTGGATACAATCTTCAATCATAAAAAATAAACATCATGAATCATACTCCAAGAAATCACAATCCATTTAGTGAATAGAGATTCATTCTTATGATGTCAAAAATCTAAGATATTAATAAATCCACAATTAAGATAGATCGCCAAGAAACAAACCCAATAGATGACTAACCAATTTTAAGATTAAGGATACTATTGGAGTTTTCATGTTTATCAATATAAAATCTATTTGAAAAATAAATTAATAAGTTTTATATAAAACTACTTTTCTCCCTCTTAGAATTAATCAATTTAAGAACAAGAGAGAAACATCAAAGTGTGGCTTAGCGGAAGCAAAATCTATCTAAAATTATAATTGAAATCAACATTTTAAAACAAGTCAATGATTTCTCTACAATTCTATTTTCTCCCTCTATTTCATTATTCAAATTCAATTCAAGGGAGAAAACAACAAAACATCATAGTTAAAATTTTTTTACACTTCTCCTCTTATATCAAGCAAATTTTAATTCATGGAAAAAATACATTGTCAAAAAGATAAAGCAATTTATTCCAAACAATCATCCAACAATCCAATATTTGCATTAACATGTTCAATTTATAGACTAAGTTGTTGAAATACAAATCATCAAAATATAGATTGAAGGAATATAAGGACATCTCAATTCCTAGATATCAAGTGAAGAAATAATCAAATTTACTACCTATGATATTATCCATTCACTCTAAAAACAAAATCAATTTATTTCAATGCAATCCTAAATCAAAGATATGTAATTTATAATCTAATTGTTGGAACCATTCACCAAAATACTAAGTGAATGAATAAAACATATTTCAACCTATATATACAAAAAGGTTTAGCTAACAATGAATTAAAAAAATATTCTACTAATCCAAGAAGATTATGTACTAATCAAAGTTAAAACACTTTTAATCCCAAATCAAGAATAGAACAATAGAATTGAATCAATCTATGCTTTAATTCCAAGAAAAATAAAGATTGAATCAATACATAATATAATCCATTCTAATCAATCAAACTCTAAATACTAATCCAAATCAAATTCACACTTAAATTCAATTATAACAAAGAGATTGTGTACCTCTAAGATGTTTGTTTTCATTTACCGCATTTGAGCATTCTTTGAAGCTTCTCCCCCTTTTGTTGGATATTCAAGTATCCAATTTCCTTTCAAGCTCCTTGGGAGAATCACCAACCTACAACCAAAAATCATTTTGCTATTTTTGGTACCCAAACCATTTTGGGTCCTTTTGTTATAGGTTTGGTTCTTTTAGGAACCCACATAAATTTAGAATTTAAGTTAAATTTAGAATTTAAATTAGACTTTGCATCCAAAGGATAAACAAATTTTGAATTAGCATTTGATTTAAATTTAGAGTTCAAATTCAAAGGATAGACAAATTTAGATCCATAATTTGATTTCAATTTATCATTCAATTTTAAAGAACAACAAAAAGATTTATATCCAACACAATTGCAAGAATTACAAATAGATGAACTAACAAATAGATTAGTGTAATTCTTTTTCTTTTCAAATGGCTCGTAGCCAATTCCGGCTCTATCGAATGTAACCCTTTGAGAATTCAAGAGCATATTTAAATTTTTGCTCCCATTAGTGAATTTTGTGCAACCGAGTTTAAATCATCATTTTTAACTTTCAATTCACTAACATTAATCTCAAGAGATTTAATTTGAGCATTAACGTCAAAAGTAGATTTAGATTTGATATTCAATTATCTAATCTCATTTTCACAATATTTGATACAATCATTCAATTTATCATTCATAATTCTCAAATCACAAATCTCATGCTTATGACATTCATTAATAGTAATCAAATCACAATTTTTACAATTTAATAAATCAATTTCATTTTCATGTGATTTGATAGTTGTATTTAATTTATCATTCAACAATTTCAAATCATTAATTTTATGCTCATTACATTTGATAGTAGAAGTCAATCCATCGTTTACCAATCTTAAGTCGCTACTATCATGCTCAAGAGATTCAAGAGAAGCATTAGAAATATCAATCATGCTTTTTAATTCTACAATTCGATCATCAAGAGATTTATTCAAAATAGTATACTTTTTAATCAAGTTGTTTTTCTCATTTTTCAACAATTTATATTTATTTTTGAGCTCATTAAAATTTTCTAGCAATTCATTAAATGCATCATTATCATCATCCGAATCGGAATTGCTAGAAGAGTTTGTTACCTCAATTTCTTCATTAGCCATGAAGCATATATTGGCCACTTTCTCCTCTTTTTAGGAGGATGAGTTTTCTCCACTTTCAATCTTTTGATTCGTGCCTACATATGTTAGCTCAAGAGATTTTCAAATATCATAAGCACTAACACAAAATTGAACTTTATCAAATTCATTTTTACTCAAAATACTAAATAAGATATTCATAGCTTTAGCATTTAAGTTCCAATTTCGTTTATCTAAATCATTGAATTCACAAGTTGGTCTAGGAAGAGTTATTCCCTTTTCAAGGATTTTCCATAAAAAGTAATCAATAAATTGTATAAATATTTCCATTCTACACTTCCAATACAAATAATTACAACCATCAAAATGTGGAGGTGTAGATGTGCATTGTCCTAATTCGTACATATTGGAGTCCATAATGTGCATATATATATATATATATATATATATATATATATATATATATATATATGACTACAATTCAATGATATTTAAGTAAATTTCAACAATGAAATTCAACAATTTATAGCAATGTCCACAATCAATAAAATATCACATAAAAATTTAAATACCCGCTCTGATACCAATTGAAGGATCAATATACGCCTATAGAGAGGGGGTGAATATAGCGTTTTTAATATTTTCGTGCGATATTTTAATCTCTAATTACCCTAAGTGATTTAATACATATAATTAAAATATCGATAACAAATATATGCAATAATGTAAAGAGTAAAGGTTAGAGAAGTGCAGACAATATTTGTTTACGCGGTTCGGAAAACTAGCCTACGTCCGCGCTCAAAGTTCTACTTGGAGATACACTAAGCAATTGGCTTACGGGTGCCAATAAAACCGTTTACAAATTGACTAGTAAACGGGGCGTCACCCTTGACTAATTATAAGGTCGTCAACCTTAGACTCTTACGAGTCGTCACCCTAAATTTGACTATTGCGAGGCATCACCCTATGATTGAACTTACGGGCGTTCAATCGAGCCTATATGTGTTTCGGGTTGTCACTCTCGTATGATGAATTCTTAGGGAATCACCCTTTACAATCAAGCACAATACTAAACTCGAAAATTTAACTTAAATCTAGTTAATCCGAATTCTCCCAAAATATAACTCACAAGTTCGAAATAGGGAGAATTGGATTTACAATACAATTAAAAGCTCACAGAGTAGTATTTAAGTATTGATTTTGCCAGGGCTTCGCCTCGAATATTTGATTCGTTGGGTGTTGAGAGCTTTGAATGAACCCACATTTATAGACACTGCCACTGCCGCTTCCAGACGTCCTTAGCGTCCGCATCTATCGTCCGCATGACCGTTGGAATTTTCTCGTTGAAAATATAGCCGTTGTGCAGAAATTTGGGCATTTGTGGACGCCATTCTCATCGTCCGCAGCGTCCGCGTACATCGTCCGCTTCACATCCAGAAAATGGCAGAGTCATATCGGACGCCTCTGCTTTGCGTCCGCATCGTCCGCGTCTTCACAGAAATGTTGGGGACGCCAAAGCAGCGTCCTCTTCTCCTTTTCCCGTCTGCACATTTGAAGAGCTGCGGACGCCATTTCACGTCCGCATCGTCCGCGACCATCGTCTGCTTTTCTCACTGAATTGGACAGAGGCAAATCGGATGCAAAATCCAGCATCCGCATCGTCCGCTGCGTCCGCGTCCTCACTGATCAGCAGGGGACGCCAAGACCATCGTCCCCACAACACTCCAAGTTCAACCCTGAACTATATTGAGTCCCAAAAAAGATATCCAACACTACATGGACTCAAATAAACATGTTAGAACATTAATAATACCCATTTTGAGGGTATTTCCAATATACGCGGATATAAATATTATGATAAAAATGATAAGAATAATATCCAGAATATATAAAATATAACACAAAATACAACTTATTAATTTATTAAATTAATCAACATTTTAGTCATCATCAAAATACAACTTAGCCTAACAAAAAGGCTAACACAACATGCTTCACAAATTGACAGTAATTTAACGAGATGAAATAGTGAATTAACAACGAGTATACATGCTTTATAAACCAACAGTGAATACAAAATACGATAGTGAAACAAAAGCTAACATATGTACATTACAATTTGCCAGTAAATTACGAAACATAACAGCGAATTCGAAACAAACATACGTGCTTTGCAATTTAACAACGAAATATGAAACATGACAGCGAATTAAAAACGAGCATACATACTTTAAACTTTAGCAGAAAGTACAGCATATGGTCAGTGAATTAATAACGAGTCTCCAGCAATTTAAACGTATAATTATACCATGCAAATAACAGAAAGCAACAGTGGATTCAACAGCAAGTAGAACATATTAACATGCTTTAGAAAACGACAGAAGTTAACCATATACGACAGCGAATAAAACGTGCATACAAAACATATAATTTGACAGCAGCTAAGAAATATGATAGTGAATAAAAACGTACTTATATGCTATGTACTCAAACAAGAAACTAGTAACGATTTTGTGCTCATGATTTTAAATCGATTCTAACTAGAGAATTTACTGCATATAGGAAATAAACATGAAATTAAAACACAATAACCACGGAGATTAAAAGACTAAGCATTTAACAACTAACTACAATAGAATGATGATACAATAAGCATCAGTTAAACTTCCAGAACCAAAGGGAACCCAGATATTACTTCAAGCGTAGAAGTCTCTAAAATCAATTAAGAGTAACCACGATATAACACATGTAATTAGCAATTAAATCATTATTTTCTCATCTTAATTATATATAAATCAATACAAATTTCTTTCCAAGTCTGTGCGTCAACTAGACAAGAGGCTATCCAACTCAAGTAATATCCAGAGTCACAATCATAGAAATCAAACAAAGAAAACACATAGAATTCAAACAATGAAACACAATGACTCTACTTGTGGTGCAGGGCGTCCCTTGGCCAAGACTCTACTCAATTTCCTTACCTAATAGAAGAATCTAACAAAGTATAGCACAACAAAAATCCCAGCAGCTCTAACGAAATCTCTCGTAGCTTGAAGAATCTCCTCTTCACGCAGGAAGAGGAGTTCTTTTATAAAAAGGAAGAGAGGAAGGACTTACCTGGACAAAAAGAAGGGAAAAGGTGGAAGACAGAGGTTCTGTGTCTTAGGGCGTGTCTCCAGGATGAGTGGGTTTGAGTTAAATGCAAAGAAGACCAAGTTTCAATTGTCGAAGTCCCCAATTATACACAACTCTGGAAAGTTTCGGACGTGAGTTGGAGTCTGTATTTGTTCGAAAGTCCACTGTTGCTGCTAGTACCACGAATTGGGACGACAATTGGCGTCCTAATTCTCATAAATCTCGTCTGATTATGACTTTCGAACACAACATGGTGTCAGCTTGTAGTGTCTGCACTCATCCGAAAGTCCCCAATAATTGGATAGATTCAATCCGGAAGCATTCTGCCCGTGTCTGCAATCGTTCGCAAATGTGCAAAGGCAAATCCGGAAGCTAGATCGCGTCCTGCCTCGTCCCCAACTCTAATTTCTTCAAATTTTTGCTTAAAAATTGTATTTAAATCCTACCCAATCATCATCCAAATGTTTATATGATATTAATCCAATAAACATTGTCCCTTAACACAATGTACCTAATTTTTACGAAATTCATAATATTCATAAAATGGAGAAAAATGTCGGGGTATTACATTGGTTGGTCATATAGTTTTTTGTAGGGGAGTTCAAGACCACACCGGAATCGATGAACTAAACTAGAACTGATCAATCGGTCTAAATTGGGTTGGTTTTGAACACTTCCAAAACCAAACTTCAATTCTATTTTGTAAGAATCGAACTTGTCGATTCGGTGTTCGGTTTGACATATTCAAAACTGACACTAACTGCACTTGTCACGACTCGTAAAGAACCCGAGACAGAACGGGGAACGACCGACCCAAAAGGGACGAATCATCCGAACCATTTCACTTGA
This sequence comes from Begonia loranthoides, assembly GCA_022433065.1. Classification (NCBI taxonomy): domain Eukaryota; kingdom Viridiplantae; phylum Streptophyta; class Magnoliopsida; order Cucurbitales; family Begoniaceae; genus Begonia; species Begonia loranthoides. The sequence continues at coordinate 31,067,968 of CM039469.1, forward strand.
ATTTAATATTTAGCAATGGAAGACAAAAATTTATTCATTAAAGTCAGGGCCCAAAATACAATGGGCTTAACAAATCTAAAAGTGAAGTCATATAGTAAAGAAATATAATTCAAATAAAAGAAAAACTGTGTAGGAAATAAATTAAGAATTTAAGGATTACAATTATCCAAATAAATGAGTATACCTCACTAAAAGTCTCTCAAGTGAATTTATTTAAATGATAGATACTAAATAACTCTGCCGGATCTAATCCTGACTCGGCAATTGGAAGTCTGGCTGATAATTTCCTGATATTTTTTCATTGGGATGAGTTGACTAAACTCAATAGAGATTTAAAATTTTTAGATTAAAAAGACTCTTATTAAACATGAATAAAATTTAATATCACATTTCATAATTTCATTTTTAAAGAAAATTGTACAAAATGGCACGTGTTTAAAACAATCCACTAATACGTGATATGTAATCAAAATACGCCCTTGTTGAACTAATTAAAGCCACAGTGAAAATAGAGCTACTCACGGACTCCGAGCACATCATGTCATAGGCATATAAGAGGATAAAAGTGATGCTCGGTGATCGCAAAAGCCAAATAACACCCTGATCAGGTTTAGAGATTCACAACCCAAGAACACGGCACATACAGCTGTCCTATTACTTATTTTCACTTTAGGGATTCGAACCTAAGAACATTTGAAAAATCTCCTATTATCCAGTTCAATAACAAACAAACAAACATATTCCGTACGGGAGAATGTGTGAAAATTTATTTTAATAAAAATAAACCGACGATTATGAAAATGATTGTGTTGTTATAATCTGAGAGTCGTCTCAAAATAATTATTTTTAAAATAAAATGCAAATGTAGTGCATAATAATAATCTCTACCTCGAAGTGGGTTATTCCGACTCAAACCCGATTATTCAGAATGTCCAATTTATAGGGTCCACAACTTAATTCAATATTTGGGTACCTAAAATAAAGTTAAAAATTTCTAAGAGTTAGCTTTAAAATTCCAAAATTATTTAAATTCAATTAGATTAAAGAAAAACTCCAAAACATGCCCCAAAACAAACTTAAATAGCGGTCCAATAAGACCTTGAATTATTTTAGCCACTAATCATAGGGCTAAAGCCCAGCCCAAATCAGATCATAGGGTTTAAGCCCAGCCCAAATCAGATTGTAGCCCACAGTCCAACCCGTGGGTTTGCTGTGCGACCTACAGAGAGGGAGATCTCTTCTTCCCTTCAACCAAACGATTTCACTATTCACAATACCAACATAAGCAATTTCTTTCCTCTAGCAAACAAATCATCTCTGCCCGAAGCTTCCCCTCTTGGCCAACCCTCCACTGACCAGAATTGATGGTCAATTCGCTGCGCATCATGGCCCATTGCTAGATGAGCTGTTGACCGAAGTTTCTTACCAACAAAAATAGATACAATAAAATCACAGATTTTCCGATTAATCTAACAACGACTTAAATATAGATTCAATTTCATATCCAAAAGATTCAGGCTCAATCCGGCAAATTTGTGTCAAAAATAAAAAGAAAAGTTTGGATTTTTCATACCTTCAAGTTTACAGCTTCCGATACTTGAAGAATCCTTGTACTGTCCAAAGCCTCAAACAACCAAAACAATTTCCAAACCCATCCTTAAAAAAAACAGTCCATTTGAATTCGTTTTGCAAAGAAGTAGAATAGAAATTCAGGGAAAGAGGTTAACTTACCGGTCAAGAACGTTGGAGAATCCAAAGCCTCAAAATCTAACCTTCGCTGACGAATTCCAAAGCCCAACACAAATTCCCCTTCAACAATAATCTAATTGTTTCACAAACTTCCGATGAGATTACAAACGAAAATCCTAAGGTTTACTGCTTACCTTGGCTCGGACGATTCACAACTAAGAGGAGACAATATCCGCGCGATTCGATAGATGAGAGATTTTAGAGAGGGGTTAGAGGTTTTTCTCAAGTGGAGGAAGTGGGGATCAATTTCTTCCTCCCCAATCACTGATATAGGGGGAAGTTGCCCCTGTTCTCGGTGAAATCTTGCAGCAACTCCCCTGAATGGGGAGTTTTAAATTTTTTTCTGGGCTGGGCCAAATGGTTCAGGTATTATATTCTTCCCCACTTAAGAAATTTTGTCCCCGAAATTTAAAACAATCTCAAGAGTACCATTAAAAAAATGGGGGTATTTTGCCATCATATCTGATTCAATTTCCCAAGTAGCTTCTCTTTCACTATGATTCTTCCACTGAACTCAAACTAGAGGTATTTCACAATGACGCAGAACTCTAATCTCATGACCCAGAATTCTTTTAGGTTCTTTCTTATAAGATACATCTTCTTGAATAGGAATCTCAGTAAAAGAAATAACATGTGATGGTCCGAAACATACTTTCTCAACATAGAAATGTGGAAGGCATTATGAACATAATTCAGCTTCGGTGGTAATTCCAACCGATAAGCCACTGGGCCAATCCGTTCAATAATTTGAAAATGACCTATATATCTTGGGGCTAACTTTCCTTTCACACCAAAATGACTAATACCTCGACGAGGTCGCACCTTTAGGAACAAAAAATCACTGGCTTCAAACTCAACTTCCCTCTTTTGAAGGTTTGCATAACTCTTCTGTTGACTCTGAACTGTACTCAGTCGCTCTTTAATTACTTGAACAATTTCAGTTGTCTCTTGAATCAAATTAGGCTCGAGGGTGAGACGTTCCTCGGTTTCAGCCCAACATAAAGGTGATCTACACTGTCTCCCATATAAGGCTTCATACGGTGAAACACTGATACTAGTCTGATAGCTATTGTTATAAACAAACTTCACTAAAGGCAAGTGTTTTTCCCAACTATCTCCGAAATCCAGAATGCACGATCTCAACATATCCTTCAGAATCTAAATAGTACATTAAGACTGACCATCTGTTTGAGGGTGATGTGTAGTACTCAAGTTCAAATGCATACCCAAAGCTGTTTGAAGAGATCTCCAAAATTTTGACGTGAATCTTGGATCTCTATCAGAAACAATACTCGATGGAACATCGTGAAGACGAATGATACCATCTCTGTACGATTGATTTAGCTTTGTTAATGAGAAATCCATTCTGATAGGAATAAAATGTGTGGATTTCGTCAATCTATCAACGATCACCCAAATTGCATCGACTTTCTGCACTATTATAGCCAAACTGGTCACGAAATGCATGGTGATCCTATCCCATTTCCACACAGGTATAGGCAAAGGTTGTAACAACCCGGCTGGTCTCAGATGTTCCGACTTAATTTGTTGACAAGTCAAACACCTTGAAACATACTCAGCCACGTCATGTTTCATTCCAACCCACCAATACTGACGTTTCATATCATGATACATCTTTGTACTACCGGGATGAATGACAAATCTGGATTTATGGCTCTCAGCTAAAACTATCTGCCTCAAATCCAAATAACTGGAAACAATAACTCGATTCTTGAAGAACAGGAATCCATCAGATCTAATTTTCCAACCATCAAACTATTCACTAGCGAATCGTCTCGAATCTTTCTTTTAATTCATCGTCAATTTTCTGCAAGTCCTTCACATGCTGCAAGAGTGTAGGGATCGTAATTAAGTTAAAAACTCTGATTGAATGTCCATCTTCTTGGTAGTGCAACTCATAATCTCCAATAACTAAACATCTCTTCCAATCATCCAAAATAAGACAGAAAAGATATCCTTGAGGATAACGACTTAAGACATCAGCTACAACATTAGTTTTACCAAGATGATACTCTAAAGTGAAGTCATAGTCTTCCATGTATTCAACCCAACGGCATTGTCGGAGATTCAAATCACGCTACGAGAAAAGATATTTTAAACTTTTGTGATCTAAAAATATTTTGAATTTAACACCATACAAATAGCTCCACCAAATCTTTAGGGCAAAAATAATAGCTGCAAGTTCCAAGTCGTGAGTAAGGTAATTACGCTCATGCACCTTTAACTATCGAGATGCATAAGCTATAACTTTATTTTGCTGCATCAAAACACAACCCAAGCCAACCCCTGACGCATCAGTAAAAACTGCATAAGGTAAAGTCTCATCAAGTACTGCCAAAACTGGAGCAGTAGTCAATCTCTACTAGAGTTCATCAAAAGCTACTTGACACTTCTCACTCCAGATAAACTTCATATCCTTTCTGGTCAACTGTGTTAGCGGTATAGCAACAGAAGAAAAGTTCTGCACGAACCATCAATAATAGCCAGCCAAACCCAAGAAGCTACGTACATCTGTAACATTTCTGAGCGGCTTCCAATCTAACACTGGTTCAATCTTAGCTGGATCAACTGAAATGTCATCTTGGGAAACAACATGGCCTAAAAATTTTACTTCAGTCATCCAAAAGGTGCATTTTTCTCATTTTGCATACAACTGATGTTCTCTCAATGTTTACAGTACTATCCTCAGATGCACCATATGCTCATCCAGAGTCTTAGAATAAATCAAGATGTCATCGATGAAGACAAGAACAAAATGGTCAAGATATGGCCGAAAGAATTTATTCATAAGATCCATAAAAGCAACTGGTGCATTGGTCAACCCAAACAGAAGCACCATAAATTCAAAGTGTCTATAACGTGTACGAAAAGCAGTTTTTGGAATATCTTCTTCACGCATTTTCAGTTGATGATAGCCAGATCTTAGATCAATCTTTGAAAAGAACATAGATCCTCCAAGCTGATCAAATAAATCATCATTCCGAGGCAACAGATACTTGTTCTTGACTGTTACATGATTTAGTTTTCGGTAATCAATGCATAGACAGAGTGAACCACCTTGCTTCTTTGAAAATAAGACTGTGCACCCACGGAAAAATATTATTTTGAATAAACCCATTTGTAGCAAACCATTTAACTGAGTTCTCAATTCATTTAATTCAGCAGGAGCCATGCGGTATGGAGCAATTGAAATTAGAGTAGTGCCAAGCATTAAGTCAATGCAAAAATCAATCTCGCGGTCGGTGGCAACCCAGGCAGATCCTCAAGAAAACCATTAGGGTAATCACAAACCACTAACAAATCAGAATCTTGCCTGACCGTAATAAGGTCACCGCTAATAGCAAAAATACTCCCGTAAGACTCTAATATTCTCCGACCACCAAAACATGCTCGTAAATATAGGATCAACAGGAAGCATACAAGTATTATATGGATGCATCAAGACTTTTTCATTTTCCAAAGAAAGTGATATATTTCTCCGATAATAGTCAATCTTAACTTTATATAAGCTCAACCAATTCATACCTAGGATTACGTCAAACTGATCCATAGGTATAACTATCAGATCAACATCTCTGCCAACAATAAGGGCAGCAGATCGTACAACAAAATATATTTCACATCTCTTACTTAAGAGAGTACTCAAAATTAGGGAATTCTCTAGTTTCTCCACAGTCATATTCAAAACACGAACAAGTGATGCAAAAATAAATGAATGCGTAGCACCAGTATCAAATAGCACATGCACCATAGTGTTAAATAAAGAAAGTGTACCATCAATGACGCCCTGACCAGACTGATCAATAATCTAAGCTCCAGAAACTGCATAAGCGTGGTCAGACATCTTCTCCTTGCCCTTCTTGTTTCCACCAAATCCACCTCGAGATGAATTAGGAGCAGTGCCAGCCATCATACTAGTAAATCCTGAAGGAGTAGTACTAGCAGCATAACTCTGCTGATGTCCAGAAGGCCTCTGAAAACCAGTACCAGTTTACTGATATTGCTGCTGAAATGGAGGTCTATCACCAATTGGATGTGGGGAAGCAAAACTTTGTGATCCAGAAAAATTGCGCTGAGTCTGACTAGAAAATCCTCTGCCAGTTCCAAATCAGGTTAACAGATGCTGACTGAGCAGGCGCCGAATTTGTTTGAGAAGGTTTTTGATTCGATGGGCAATTCTTTCTCAAATGACCATGCTGGTTATAAGTATGACATACATAAGAGTCTGAACGTCCACTAGCAGAATAAGGAGTGTCACTGGTCTGTCCACTAGCTCCACTCTGAGTGTGTCCACCTTTATTTCGATTCTTCTTTTGAACTTTCTTACTTATTTTGCCACCAACTTGTTGTTCTCTGGTTGATTTACCCTTATACTCTCCAAATTGTTCAACCAAAACAACTTCAATACGTTGAGCGGCAGCAACGACTTCAGAAATCGATTTGTACTCCACCGTTGCTAACTGATGACGAATCTTAGGTCTCAGATGCTTCATGAATTTGACCATTTGATCAACTGGATCCTCAATGACATACTGCGATAACTCCATAAACTTAGCGTAATACTCCAGCACAGTCAAACCTCCCTACTCTAAATCATAATATGCACTGATTATATTCTGGTGGTGACCAACATTGCAATATTTATCACGAAATACAGTCTCAAACTAGGTCTAGGTCATCATATCTCGCGGATAATCCAGCTTAAGAGTTCTCCACCAAACTTCAGCCATCCTCTCAAAGTAGAATGTCGCAAGACCAACCCAATGTTCTGCAGGAGCTCTAATACCAGTCAGCTTATTCTCCATCACTCGCAACCAATTTTTGGCACTATGAGGGTAACCTCCGCCCACAAATACCGGCGGGTTCATTCGTCCCAACTGCACAAAGAATTGCATGTGGCGCGTCTCGGGATCCTAACTATCGTTGTTTTTGGGTAAGTTTTGCAATACATCCCTCAAGGCTACAAGAGGATCAACAGGTTGTAACTCAGCAGATTGTACAGTAGATGCAGTAGGAACACGATTTTTAGGAGCTCTACGTGGAGGCATTTTGATAAGCTAAAACATTTATGGGGTATGTTAAAGTACGTCCATAGGCACAGTATATGGTAAACTCTTATATATTACTTCACTATCTATCTTATTGATATCACTTTTTAAGATCGAACCTGGCTTTAATACTAAAAATTCTGTCACGACCCGCAAAGGACCCAAGACAGAACAGGAAATGACCGGGCCCAAAAAGGACGAATCATCCGACCCATTTCACTTGAATTTAATATTTAGCAACAAAAGACAAAAATTTATTCATTAAAGCCAGGGCCCGATATACAATGGGTTTAACAGGTCCAAAAGTGAAATCATATAATAAAGAAATATAATCAAAATAAAAGAAAAACTGTGCATGAAATAAATTAAAAATTTAAGGATTACAGTTATTCAAATAAATAAGTATACCTCACTAAAAGTCTCTCAAGGGAAATTATTTCAATGATAGATACTAAATAACTTTGCTGGATCAAATCCTGACTCGGCAACTGAAAGTCTGACTAATAATTTCATGAAATTTTGTCATTGAGATGAGTTAACTAAACTCAATAGGGATTTAAAATTTTTAGATTAAAAATATTCTTATTAAACATGTATAAAATTTAAGATCACATTTCATGATTTCATTTTTAAAGAAAATTATACAAAAAGGCGCGTGTTTAAAACAAGCCACTAATACGTGGTATGTAATCAAAATACGTCATTGTTGCACTAATTAAAGCCACAGTGAAAATGGAGTCACTCACGAACTCCGAACACATCATGCCATAGGCATATATGTAATGACCCGGATTCTTAACTGTTTTTAAGAGTGCGATAATACTCACAAAAATAATTTCAAAGTTTAAAATCTTCCTTTTAAGACGACTCGTTTTACAAAAGGGTTATCAGAGTGTCAAATCCGACCGTTACCAAAAGCTCATTTTACCATTAATTAAATAGTGGAGAACTATTACTTACGATTTACGAAAACGTTATAAAATTTGTTCATAAAAGCTGCGGAAGCGTAATTAACAAGAAATTCCATTTATGGAAAACATAAACTATGATTAATAGTTTAGCGGAAAAACGACATTGAAAAACATTAATTAAAAATCCAAAGTTTTGAGTTTCCGAATAAGGCCTCCATAATATTCCGAATAATATCAAGTAAGGGTAATAAAGGAAAAATTAACGTTTGTAAAAAAGAAAACAATTCTTCGTTAGCCCTTACAACTTTCTTTTTCTTCATTACTTAGTGCCATACTACTACTCCGTTGGCATCTCTATCGGATCAACCGCAGGCTCCACCGGAATAACCTCCTCTACAACTCCTGGCATAATCACCTCGTTACCTACACCACAAGTAAGGACGTGACCTTTCGTCCAGTAAGGAAATGGGAGAAAACAAATGCATATGTCTCTCTTTAGTTTCCTTCGGGGCCACCCAAACCAATTATTTCATTACGTTTCATTCTTTCATTCGTTCTTTACTCGTACTTCGAGCTGGAGATTGGAAGACCCGTATGGGATGGTATAGTGGGTCGGACCTAACCTCCTATGGACAACTAGGTCCCCTTCCCGATAAGGTAGGGGCATTTCCTAATTGTCAAGATAGGACTGCTATCCATCCGCCTCCCAACTCCCTTATTCATTTCCTTCATCTTTTCTTATCGTTTTACTTCCCTTACCATGCATGTGAGTACCACCCCGAGGGGGTACTCCCTACTTTGTTTCTATTATATGAACGTATTGGGACACACCTATCTAAACTAGCACGTACATGTATACGAAACAGCAATACTTTAAAGAATCTACAATAAAATAGCATAATGCAACACATAAGGAAAACAACTTATGAAATGCTATGTTATCATGCCAACGATTAAATTAAAATTAACTAAGCATAATTATCCAAACACACAAAATTTAACCATTCTTAAGAAATGATGGAAATCTAAGCATGCTTTATCATCAATCTCGAATAGAGTAGCTAACAGTCTACAACTATTAAATGCAATGAAATCAGTAATCTAACAATGGGACGAATTTTAACGACATAAAACAGCGTGCAATCATTGAAATAAATAATGAAACGAAACAACGATATTAAACAACGAAACATGGTTATTAAGGAGATAATAGACAACAGTAAAATCTTGCGAGAATGAAGCGTGCAATTACGAATATAAATCTAAAACAGAACGACTAACTTGCATTTTATCAATTAAATACAGCAGCGAATAATAAACAGCGAGGCATGCTCCTTAGATGATGATAAATAGCATAAAATAAATGTTAATCATGCTTTTAAATCGACTATTAAAGCAGCGAAATGTTGAAAATAGAACAGCGAACATGCGTTTAATCGATCATATGTAGCAGCGAGATAACATCAGGTAGGGACAACGGAAACATGCTCTTTGAGTGACTAAAATAGCAGTAAATAACAAATCTAAATGAACAGCGAGACATGATTCGAAATGATAATAGCAATGACGATTTAAATGACGAAATGGAACGGTAGAGCATGCTTCCAATTTGACTATAAACAATAGCGAGAGATAACGAAATCAAGTAGCGAGAACATACTTCTAAATTAACAATAATCGCGAGCATCATCGAATTTAAAATGGCAATCGTGCCCTCGAACGGCCAAAAATAGCAAATAATATCAATGAAGTGGTGAGGATATACTTTTATTGACTGAATAGAACAGCGGTAACGGAGACTAAACATGCTTTTATTAGACAAATGCTGCAACGAATAAAAAATCGAACGAATGGTGAATATATGCTTTTTATTAACAAACGGAACAACGAAACATGCTTGTTCGAGGACTATAAATAGCAGCAATATACTTAATAGCAGAGAATTTACATGCTTTGAGTTATCATTCGTTAGAGTTATCGTGGGTTAAGATTGAATATGATATGTTCTTATAGTAGTAACCACAATATAGCAGCAAGGTATCTACAACAACAACAATATAACAGCAGAGATGAAAAGTGTAAAAGCGGTCATGCTTAGTAATGAAATAACAGTGGAGAGCAGTAAACAGTGTGACCACAAAGCGAAACAGAGAAATATCACAATATGAAAGTTTTGCAGGATAAACATTCACAGTACAGGGCAATGCTAACTTTTAGTTCAGCTCATTTACTTAGCAATCATTCATATCTCATAACTTTCCTTTACTAAGCTTGATATCATAATATAGTTCTATCATTGAACAAATATGAAAATATAACGACAGAGAAACTCATGGCTTAGCGTCCAGAGCACACAACTAAGTAATACCAACTAGTGAAGGATAATGAACTACAGCAAACAAAACTACAACAACAAAAGAATACAGCAGGATAAAACATATAACAGAGCCACGCAACACACACATTATACTTGTGGGTAGGGCTTCCTCAAGCTAACAACTACCCACCTCCTTACCTTGTAGAAGAGTCTTCACACGGACAACAGCTCTCCAGGAAGGAACCTCCAAACCAGAACAAAAATGAGGAAGGAGAGGGAGAAGCTGGAATGATTTGTAGGCTCACCTTGGGGAACACTCGTACGTGTGGCAGAGGGGGAAGCAGAGAACAAATCCCTGTTGGTCGGGCATTTAGTGTGATTTCGTGTCGAGAGATCGTGTTTTAATCGGATAAATGTCGTTTTCCATCTGATTTTAAATCAGTTTTGTCGCTGTACAGGGAGAATTTGGAGGAGAGGATGTGTCGAAATTCTCCCTGCATCATCTGAAATCAGAACGCAGACGCAAACATGACGTCCTAGATGTCGTCCGCGGCATCCGAATTCGTCCAGAATTTGAACAGATTTAAACGCACAACGTTCGCCTCGTCCGAGATGTCATCCGCGTCGTCCGAATTCGTCCAGAATTTGGACAGATTCAAATGCACAACATCAGCCTCGTCCGAAATAGTTCGGAGTCGTCCGAAAAGACCAAAATCCCATTTCCTTCACATTTTCAACTAGATTTTCATCCGAATTAATTTCCACGAAGTCACAAGTCACCACTTAACGCACATAAAGATGAGAAGGTCGATTGTGACAAGGGTGGCAAGAAGCTTATTTCTTTCGAGGGCGGCAACGACCTTCTTCTTTGATGAAAAAGACGATGACATAAGGAAAAATCTAATTTTTTCCTTTCTTTTCTTTTTTTTTTTCCAAATTTTTTTGAAATTTTGAGTAAAGGTTGTTCAACATAGTGAGTGTCATTTCGATAAATCTAAACGCGGACTCAGAAACTCTCAACCTCGCTCTAACACTAATGGTTGAAAGTTGAACACCAAATTGAAAAAGACAAAAAGCAAAAAAAAGGAACATCGAGATTTTACATGGAAATCTCTAACGAAAAAAAAAAACAATGGGCACAAAAGAAATTCATTATCCCAAAATCAAAATACAATGAGTTTTACAATTCAAATATATATTTTAAACATTAACTTAGAATCTTAATTTAGATTTATAATACAAGTCTAAGAGGTCTGACCCAAAGAGAATTTGGATAACACAAAACTCTAACATTTTTATCCACCCATGTTTCTACATCTACTATTTTCATGTATGTCCTTGGTTCCCATGCACTAAAGAAGATTACGAAAGTTGATCTTGATCAATTATCTCCATTTCAGCAAATCGTGGAAAATTAGGGTTTATACCATATTTTTTTATTGCTTCTCACTTTGCAATAGAAGGCCATACAATTAAACTTGGTTAAATCCAATCATTTGAGATTGGACGAAATACAAGGAAAATGGTACAAGTCATTCCATCAAATATTTCTACATCGTAAAAATGAGTAAGCTGTATTAAATTTTATTTGTATGTTATAGTAAATATGGTGCAAAAACAATAAAGAATTCAGCCTTTTATCTCATACCACTTTGAGAACAAATTTAGAAGGAAATTACATTAAAAGTAAATGTTAAAAGTCCTTCATAACATTTGGAATGCGCATGTAGGCGATTCAAGTACTTGATGACGTTTTTAGTCATGGTTTTCAAGGAAAACATATTTTGCAATCCAAGTGGTGAAGTTGGAGAGGAAATGTTGATCTTTTCTCACTGCTACCGTTTCTTCCTGAAACGATCAACTAAAGTATATTTTATTATCGTTCTATTTTTATGACTATTAAAGGGTTTGGGCCAAAAGTGTAAAAAAATACTTTTATTGAACCACTTCACAGGTAAAAATTGAAGAAAATATACATGAAAATTAAATTATAATTTTTACATGGGAAAATGAAACTCTGATGGAGACAACTTATAGACCATTTTTAGTCACATTGACATAACACAACCCAACTGGTCGGGTATATCAAAGATTGACCTGGTCAAATTACAAACTTCAGAAGATCAAGTCAGTGCACAAACCCAAAGAGCAACTAACCTCCTCAATGAGAAATTTATACATATGAAAAATGAGCACAGAAAGACAGGTCTCTTTGTGTTCATCAAGGAATGACCATGTGATTGTTTTTTTCTTTTGGAAAATTGTTCCCCGAAAAAACGAACGAACGGGACCGGAAAACACACCCATAACTTCGATTTCTGATGTACTAGTTGGATTCATACGCTCGCCCCTCTATGATTTCCAAGTTTGAAAAGCACTCTCTTCGCTCCAGGCAACTGTAAGCCCTTTACCCTGGCTCAAAAAACCAATACCATTATGATACATGGCAACAATTCTAGCAAAGAAACTTAATCACTCCTAACTTCCACAATCTAAAATTCACTAAGAAAAAAAGAGATGAACCGAGCAAGCACAAGCAGTCAACAAGTACAAATACATAAGATGGAGTTCCCCTTGCTGCAAATTCTTCCTTGCACCAATAATGCTATTATAAATTCAGAGCAATTTACTTAGATTTTGTCAATGAATCAAAGAATTAAAACTAAATTAAACACTTCTATTAATAAACTTAAATTATACATACTTTTCTGCAGCTCACCCTCCCAAACAAACCAGAATTCAAATGAAATTAACTGCCCACACCCTTTCTCTGCTTCCACTTATTCTGCTATTCAGACTAACAACTAACAATTTATTTCCCATCTTACCTTTAATAACATTTTAATAAGACAATAAAACAACACAACATCTATATTGTTCTTCTCTATTTATGTTGGGTACTTGCCTACTGATGCTTCTTTTCCTTGTTCAATGTGATAGGTATTTTCTTTAGAATAGAATCGTCAATTTTCCTGTACTGTGTCCGTAGAATTTTATGTGTAATAGACAACTTGTTGTCAACATGATCTTGGTACTTATCATAAAGCACGGGAATTGACAAGCTAATAAGAACACCTGAAGAAGAGAATATTATAAACCCAATGGAACTATGCGAAGTTTGCGGACAGAAAAATGAGCACCAAAAAAGAACTCACCAACATAAATCAGAGTGAGAAAATTAAAGAGACTACCAATAATGGAAGCCATGAACAAGATTAAAGAAACCTGAGAATGCAATTGTATTAATACAGAAATGTTAAGTTGACGTTAGCATAAATATAATTTAGTGAAAGAGAAATAAAAGCGGTAATGGTAACCAAACCTTTAAAAAGAGTTTAAAGTTTCTATAAACAGCAATTTCCAGCGCAATTGACAAGGCATAATTGATCAATACTCTGAGTTCATCAGCAGCCCTCACTAAAGAGTCGTCAGAAATTCGTAGATCAGGCAGGGGAGGTAGAGGTCTGAAAAAAAGATTGTCTATAGTTTAAATTATTAATTTTTTTTTTAGGAGTAGCTGCAAAAGTTCAAATTATACATCTAAAATTTATTTCCCTGACCTGCAAACAGACCATATACATCAAACTCAGGTTAGATTCATGTTCTCCAACTCCTACACCTAGCTTGCAAATTACTAGTTTCTTTTTCACATTTTCTTTTTGTACATAAATCCTCTTTTTCCCTTTTGCCATCCTCTTTGAAGACAATCAATCTAAATGGATGAACTTATCGAAGGAGAGTCAATCTAAATGGATGAAATTGACAATCTTTACATTTGGCATTTTACTCAGCATTCCTTGTCTACTGCTTTTGGGCGACCCTCCCAACAAGAGATCCATTCGATGAACTTGGAGACTAGTTGGTGTAGCGACCCTCAGATATATATATATATATATATATATATATATATATATATATATATATATTCAAATCCACTTTCCCCACATCAGCTCAAAGGCTGAAATAGCTAGGCTATATACATGTTTTAAAACTAATTTTTGAAAATATTCTCACAGTCATCCTTTTCATATAACACAAATGATTCCAGAAATTTCACAAAAGATTTCTGCTTTTCCCTTGTAAGAAAGAATTCTGCATCAAGCATTATGTAGATCCACGGTGAAGGAGTTAATGAAAGAAAAATGTTACCGATTGAGAAGATAAGCAGATTTGGCCCAGAAAAATAGAATGGCAACAAGAAGCAACAAAACGTTAGCAGCGAATGATAAGAGGTTGTAACCAGCACGTTCAAACAGAAACCAAATGATCGTAGCAGAGATTAACACCAAAACCGCTCCGTATCGTTTCTTCCACAGCAACACATCAGCCACTACCACAATCATTGAAATTAAGCCAGCCAAAAATAAAATCATTCTTCAGATAATGAAAAACGCACAAAGATCGTTTATGATAGAACTGACAAAGCCAAATATTCATCAAAAGACATGACTAGTAACAAATTACAGTCGTTAATGGCAAGAACAATACCTTATAAATATAAAAAAAACAATGTGAATAGGATCTATAAAAAAATAAAAATCTGATTGCACTACGAATAATAAAAAAGTAAATATATGGATAGAACCAACAAAAGGAGAGAGAGACATAAAGAGAGCGTGCCGGAACCAGCGCCAAGGGAATGGTAAATGGAACATCGGGGAGAGGGATTAGATTCACTCATGGCGATTAGGGGTTCTCAGACGAAGCAAGGAAAATGGAAAAAGAAAAAACAAGGAAGTGAGGGAGAGCAGGGACCCAGGAAAGATGCAAACAGAATTTGGAAAACGGCGTCATCCTAAGATTGCAATCCATCATCAATATAAACCGAGGCAAATAAGGATATAACTTTGTATTTGGAATTTTTGGACTCTCTCCCCGAAAGTCCTTATTTCCATAGAATTACAATCCATGGTGGAAGAGAAAGTGCCAGTTCAGAAGAGACTGATAAGTTCACGCTTCAAGAAATAATTGAGTTTCAAGGCCCAGTTGAGAATTTTTCCATAAACGTAAATCGATGGTAATGGATGAAATTGTGTTTAATGTTCAACAGAAAGTTTTAACATGGGAAATTGACAAACTAATCATTGGGATCAATGACAAGTCAACCACTATCTTTTTTTTCTATCAAATTAACCATGAATGTATGAAAAAATGACAAAGCAAACATCGCTATCACGTTTGCGGTTAACGTGCTGATGTGGAGCCGTGGTAGTTCATATACAAACTGTCGCGGATCCATGGTTTTAAAAAAAAAAAAGGTCAAATTTGGCCTGAACCGCAGCGGTGTCTCAAGAGACCGCCACGGTGTCATACCAAACCACCGCAGTCTCTTGAGACACCGCTGCGGTTAATCCAGGAACCGTTGCAGTGTCTGAAGAGATTGCGGCGGTTTGGTATCACACCGCGGCAGTCTATTGAGACACCGCGACAGCGTCATCATTAATGCAGCAATTTCTGGCCTCGGTCTTTGAACTCTGTCGGTATACATAACCGCTGCAGTCTTAGGACTCGGGCATTTTCACCATGACCAAACAACGAAAACCGCTTGGCGAACAACAAGCTCATACCTCCGATCACAATGTATTCCCAAGTAAAGAAATTGGCATTCAAGCGAAAGGGTGGTACGTCGCAATTGATACTAGAGGAGTCAACGGTGCAAGAAGAAGCACTCGCCGTGGTGGAAGCTGTCCAAACCGCGGCGGTGGAAGATGTTCAACCCGTGGAGGAGAAACCATGGAAGCTGGAGAAACCGTTGCACACTCTCAATGGCAACCTCAACCCGAGCCTGAACAAAGACCAGCCGGAGGATCATTGGTCCGGTTCCAACCCATTACAGCGGGTTTCCAGTCCAAACTATTCGGGACAGCGTATGCCAAAGCATGGTATGAAGATGATATACAACACTGTGCAATTATTGTTTCAAAAATAATAGATTTGGAGTCTTTGGCAAGAATGAGAATTCAACAATTAGTTAAGGATGCTGAATTAGGCGGGTTGTGTCGGATGAAGGGTAGTTATTGCGAAAGGATTATTACATTGTTTTACGCAAATTTGGAATTGTCTACCCAACCACTAGAGGCGCGAACGTACATTTTTGGACCGGAGTTGAGGTTGACTCCTAACGAGCTGAATATAATGCTTGGATGTGCACTGGAGGGGCCAAGCAATCAATATTATCACATGTCTCGAGATCCACCATTCATCAACTGAGGAGAAGGGCTAGCGGTACTTAGATTGTTGCATCGGGATCTCGAGATTGCCGAGTACAAGAAGCCAAAGGGCAAGGAGCAGAATGTCATAGCCTGAGTAGTCCACCTCATCACGACGAACACGATTTTGCCTTGGGATGGATATCGAGACCATGTTAGCTGCATGGATCTCTATTTATTGGAGAAAGGGGAGAAATAAGTAGAAGAGAGGCATCTACGAGTAGAAGAGAGGCATATGCGAGCAGAAGAGAGGCACTGTGAGCTGGTGGCAGCACTTCAGAGAATTGAGAGTCGATCAGCCCGTACAACATCCTCTCCATCGTCCTCTAAAGCAACAGAAGCCACATACCACTTATAAGTTATTTACTTTGTACTCAAAGTCTAGTCTTTACTTTATTTGTATATGACATAATGACGTGTTGTTGATTTGCAGCACCGGTGCCGTAAGCTGCCAACCAGCTCATCCAGCCGTGCCTGCCGAGGTGCAGGAGACAAGTGAGCCACAACCTCAGGCCCTTAGAACTATGCGCATGGTACGTCTTTCATTTGGTTATACATGTGTGTATGCACTTATTTGCTTTATTAGTCTGACGGCCTTTTGCCATTTTTGTTACAGTCTCAGGATTTGATGGACATCTTTAAGAAGTATCTTGCGCTAAATACTTGAAAGAACTTGGAGACGTGCACATATCTCGGGAAAAGCTGATCAACGGTGAATACACCGTCACTGATATCATCTTCTTGGAGCAACACGAGACGTCAAACATAGTGAGAAACCTTCTTTGTATCTTAGTTTATAAACTTTTATCTTAGTATTCATCCAAACTTATATGCAGCGAACGACGAAGCTGCCTTCGCGTTTCAATATCAACAATCTGATGCGCGAACGGAAGGGGTTTAGATCTAACATGTAAATATGATGACAATGGATAAGGATTAGTAGCTAGCGAACGTCCTTTCCTTATTTGAATTAGGAAAGTCTTCTCTCGGCTATGTTGAATCTGCCTTGAATTGAACTTAAAAAAGTTCAATTATCTTCCTACTTGTTTCTTTAATGAATGAAGAATGTGGATGAAGAAAAATGATTACTTTTAGGAAAGTAATCTTTAGGATAGAGCTCCCGTGAAGAGTTCTTTGGATATAATTCACCAAAGGGTTTTGAAAAGAAATCACTCCAATCTCATGATTAGCAAAAGCTAATTGTATTAAACTCTCAAACTGTTTTTAAACATAACACTAGGTGGCTTTATATAGCCTTTTACAAAGCATAAATTAGGAAACAATAAAATAGGAAATAAATAAACATACTTAAATATTCGGTCCATAATTGGCCGATAGCTATTTTAGTAATTTTCTAATCTTGAATTTAGTAAGTTTCGACTTTCTTTGTCTTCACGAAAAGGCATTTTCCTTTCTCTTGATATTCTTCGTTTGGAAAGATACTTAAGTTGCTGTTTATGTATAGGTCTTTTACCTTTGTATCATTCGGTCCATCTTGTTCTTTGTCCTCATCATCTTGGTATTCTTTCCATTGTAATAAGTGTATGAGCTTCCTTTGATCTTCATTAGTTGGAAGCTCATCCAATTGAACTGTTGAGTTGATTTCTTTCAATGGACTTAATTTTGCATCATCCTTTCTGGGTTTTTGAGGATTTGACATCAAATCTTCTTTGAACTTATACTTGTCTTGGTTCATGAATTGTCATCGGGATAAGCCATCGGCTACCACATTAGTCTCTCCCTTTTTGTATTTGATAAGATACATATATCTTTCTAAGAACTCGACCCATTTGGCATGTCTTCGATTTAATTTGCCTTGACTTTGAATGTGCTTGAGAGCTTCATGGTCAGTGTGGATAATGAATTCTTTAGAAAGAAGATAATGTTGTCATACCTCCAATGCTCTGATGACTGCATAAAACTCTGTCATATGTTGAATAATTTAAGGCCGCTCCCTTTAATTTTTCACTGAAACATGCTATTGGCTTTCCTTATTGCATAAGGACGGCTCCAATACCTACCCCGGATGCATCACATTCGATTTCAAAGACTTTGTGAAAATCTAGTAGCACAAGGATCGGAGTGTTACATAATCTCGTTTTGATGTTCTCAAAACTCTTTTGACATGCGGGGGTCCATAAGAATGACTTTCCTTTCTTTGTGCAATCTGTGATGGGGGTCACGATAGTATTGAAGTCTTGAATGAAATTTCTATAGAAAGAGGCTAGTCTATGAAATCTTCGTACTTTGGTGATGTTCGTAGGCGTGGGCCATTCTTGGATGGCTTGAATTTTGGAGTCATCGACTTCTATCCCTTATTTAGATATGATGAATCCCAAAAAGTGTACCTTGTCTTGTGCAAATGAGCATTTCTTTAGGTTTCCATAAAACTTGGTTGTCCATAGTATTTCAAAAAGGCTTCTAAGATGCTCAAGGTGTTCGGTTAAGGTCTTGCTATAGACCAAGATGTCGTCAAAGTATACCACAATGAACTTCCTTAAGAAGTCTTTAAGCGTGTGGTGCATAACTAGCATAAAGGTTCTTGGTGTATTAGATAATCCGAAGGGCATAACCATTTATTCATAAAGACCGTACTTGGTTTTGAAGGTTGTCTTTCATTCGTCTCCTTCTTTCCTTCTAATTTGATGATACTCACTTTTTAGATCAATCATTGAGAATAATGCAACTTCACTCAATTCATCTAGTAAATCTTCAAGTTGAGGTATGGAAACCAATATTTTATTTCCAAATAGAGTTCTGAAAATGATAAGATTTTAAATTAAGATAACATAATATAAAATATATTTTTTAATATATATATATATATATATTTTATATAACATATATTATAAATTAAATAATTTGTTTTATTAAATTTTTAATTAAAGGAAAAGGATTTTTTTTCAGAGGACAGAAGACAAAGCTTCTGTCTTATTCGGGGGTTTCTTCGCGGGCGACAGCAAGGGAGAGGTCGCGGGAGGAGGAAGAGCTTCGCGAGCTCGGGAGGTCGATTCCGGCAGACGGTACCCACGGGTGGTCGAAGGCTGTCGATCACGACGGTTGTGTGGTCCGTCTTGGGTGATTTTGCGAGAAATGGCCGAGGCAGAGTGAGCTGGGGAATTAGGGCTTCTCGGCTCCAAGCGTTTCTTCCGCCATTCCTTCAATTTTCGGTGAGTAATACAGAGTGTTAAACTGTTTTCGGTTATGGTTACTCCTATTATCGATGATTGCTGCACTTTGCTGTTTTGATTTTCTTCTCGGGTCTCTCGGCCGGTTCGTAGAAAACTTTTGGGCTGACTGTTCTTTGTATTGTGTTTTGTTCTAGTCGATTAGGTTATAGTGTTGAACCCTGCTCTGTAAATCTTTTTGGATGGAGAACCGAAGGAATGTAGTTCCTGCTGTCGGTTCTGGTGTTGTGTTGTTTCTGTTTAGGTTTCAGCCAATTGATTTTTCTTGTTTCTGTTTGATGTCGCTGAGCTGATAAATTCCTCTAAGATGTTTTGTTGATAGCCTAAGAACAACAATTCTAGGACTCTGTTTAGTCCTATTGTTTGATGAAATCCTGAGAGCCTGCCCTGTCTATTTACAGTTTTGCTGAAGCAAACTGTTGAGTTCTGTTTGAGTGATAAAATTTTGGGTGTTGCTGTGATACTCATACCTTGATTTTCACGGAGAGAGATGGGCATGGTTCCTGTTTTTGGCTATGGATTATTAATTCGCCATGAGGTTGGAAAATTGTTGAGGTTAATAGTCTGTTGGCCTGGGACGCCAATGTGAAGTGTTGGTTCCATTTCTCTGTTTGGTTGTTGTTTTGGGGTGAGGGAGTTTAAGTAAAAACCTTTTGAGATTTGGGATCTGGTCTTCGTTGGTGAAAAGTACTTTGAGGTGACCAAGTGTTGTTGTGGTCACCTTAAGGTTGCAAAATTGGAGTTTAGAGATTTTGTTAGAATTTCTAGTTTTGGTTTCCAAATTAGGGATTGTGGTTGTCTTTAGAAACTGTTTTGGATTCTAGTCTTGTTTAAGAGTTGTCTGATATCCCTATTATGTTTGTTGGATGTTGGCACCAATTTTGTTGTAGGTTCTGGAGGTGTCATATGTTTCGACTTTTCACTTACGATAGCGCATGAAGTAGGTTTGTCGGTAAGCGTGTTGTGGTTGCCATCGAGGTAGGGATATTTATACTTTATGCACTGAATTTGCATCATGGTTTTCAAAATATTATTTTGAAAACCCGACGGGGACTGTTCGACAGCACATGAGTTTTTATTATTAGTATGTTTTCTCACGTTTACATTCCGTACATGGTTTACTACTGATAATTTCATAAATATTGATGATGTGATTTCTGTGTCTGTGTATGTGTTTGGGGGATGAATCCTCTAGATGTTTTAGGCATTCTCGTGCTAAAACATCACGAGGCTATCCCGTCAACCTTCGACTGCGAGAAGGTTTGACATTGGTTATGTTAATTGGGAGAATGAATCCTCTTGATGCTTTAGCCATTCTAGCGCTAAAGCATCACAAGGCTATCCCTGTGCAATCTTTTGCTGTGTGAAGATTGGTCGTTACATGCGAAATACAACGGGGCATTTATGATATGTCCTCATATTGCAAGTCTTGGAAGTGAAAGAAAAGAGGATATGGTGCATTGGTGACGTGTCCTCAGGTCGAGAGCCCTGAAAGTTGGAAATAGGATGAGAGGGTGATGATGCCTCATCGGGTTGAAAGCCCCTAAACCTAGTCATGGTATTGTCACACGGAGTTGGTAGTGTTGTCAGCCACGAAAATTAGCCTATCACAATACCGGTCCATATGGCGGGTTGACTAGATGACTTGAGCTTGCTCATTGGCAACCCTCGTTAATTTGGGACACTGAGGTCCGAGTGAGAAGTGGTTTATAGTGGGGCAATCTCATCCGTTACTGAGCTGGCTCGCCGATAAATCGAACGATGTGCTGGATCTGCGGATTGCCGTCATTGGTATTCTTTCCTACTTCATTTGGTGTTGCTATTGACAGATAGCCACTTTTTGTGATTGTGTTGGGTGGTTGCGTGAGTTGTGTCGTGGTTAACTGGTTTGTTGGCAACTCAAGTAACGCACTTGATCTTCAGATCATATCGGCAGTGGTTACGGCCCGTTGGCACATCTGAGAGATCATACCACCTTTTGATGATGATTGGTGGATAGGTTATTGAGTGACCATTCATTTTCACGGATAATGTTTTTATACGAAAATAATGTTGCCTTATTTTGCGATTATAGTTGTCCATGTATATAGTGAGTTTTAATAAAGGCACATCGAGGGCCATGGGTCGATTATTTAAAATGATAAAGATGTTTTAAATGTTCAAAATCCATGTACGATAAAAAAAATGAGAAGCATGAAATGGTTTTCAAATGATAAAGAAAACGGTTTTAGCATGCATTGCATTTAGTATAGATTTCTTTATTGAGTTAGTCACTCAATCCTTACACTAAATTTTTTTCCAAGTTAGGGTGTAGATCTAGTGCGCTAGTTTTGCACATGTGGAAGTAGAGCGATGCTAGAATTTCTTGCTGGGTGTCTCAATCTCTCCGTGAATGGGCGGAGATTTGTTGGTTCAAATCCCTCCGTTCCTAGTATGTTGGGATTTTTAGTTTGGTGTTGTTTGATATAATTCATGCACCATATTTTCCTTTATTATACTATCATGTCTTAGTTGATCACTCTGTGAACCCCAACCCATGTGATTTGGGCTTGGTATTATTCCCGTTAAGTCTTTCGCATAAAAATTCACATCTTGGGATAGATAACCAAGTTCTCTCCGAGAATCTTGTTGCCTGACTCGGCAGTTTTGTTCGGCCTGGCTTCGAGTCGTGACAAGGCGACTGTCCATTTCACTGATCGATCAGTTCCCTTTTGGACGATCGACCACCGTTCCCATCGATCAGCCGCAGATTTCATTGTTCAAGACTACTGGTCGATGACACCAGACAATCAATGCTTTGGACAAACAACCGGCAAATCGCCGGCAAATTATATTTGTTGTATAACATTATACATTGTAACTATAACGGGCAGTCTTAATTGTAATTGTAATATTTTGTAATATCTTCCACATAGCTTTATCTTCTCTAAACCAGTATACACTAAATCCATATATATATATATATATATATATATATATATATATATATATATATATATATATATATATATACATGAACATATATGTATATCATCCAAACTATCTTTAAACTTATACTATATGTTCCACTATTATTCATTCATTTTATTCTTTACTAAATTCAATATATTTATAAATGTTAACAATCTTATTATTCTCAACCTTTTTATATTCAATTATATCTTAATATATTTTCTCTTATTAATACTTTAAACAAAAGCTTTTATCCGTTACTTCCAATTTCACTGACTATAATTCACTAATCCAGTTATAATTTTCATATCATCAAACAATTTTCCAATAACCTTAATCCTTCCTATAAGCTAATTAATCCGGGTATCACACTTCACTTTATCCAAACATATTTTCTTTGCCCAATATCTTAATTTATCCAAGTCGATTCCAATAAATCTTAAATCATCCTCCTAATTTTAATATTAACTAATTCGAGATATCATAATTCACTTCTTCTAAATACGTTGATCTTGACCAATATCTAAATTGTTCATTACAGCTCCTAATACCCCTAGAATTATCACTTGAGTTGTATGCTTAGTATAACAAAAATTCGAGATATTACAAGCTTACTTGACCACCGTAGTTTTTCAAGACAAAGGTCGACCGCTAGATCGACTGCTTTCTTCACAGATTGTTGCCAACCTCAACCGCCTTTCATCTAGTCAACCGCTAGGTCGACCGGTTTCTTCACAATTTGTTGCCAAGCTTGACACATCTTCAAAGTTCGACCATTTTTTACTTCTATCTTCATCTTAAGCTTCCATTTTCGCGTCACACTTCAATATTCATTATCCTTTTGTTCGTGAAGTGATTGCTCGTAGTGATTTGATGTGAGTAAAATTAGTACTTATGATAATTCAGATGATATAATGACCAGAATGCTACCTATATCTAAATTCAAGCATTGTTTGATCTTAGTTGTTATTAGTTGTTGATTTTGCTCTCAGGAGTTTTTCTAAAAGAGGAGGTTTGCTGAAGTTTTGGAGATATATTTCATACATTGGAATTCACGTTAAGGTGAAAATTGTTTGAATTCGGTGTGATCTGAATTCTATATGGGTCAGGCTAGTTTGGCCCATGTTAGGAAACTTAGTATGATTAAGCTTTTCAGTTTTGTGAATAAATATATTTTGAGAAGCAAAACTTATCGTATCGATTTTCATAGTAAATATCTCTTATTTGCTCATGATTTTTTTTTTTTACATGTTTTGAGATTTTTTCGTAAATCTCGGTATCCATTAATTTTTTACGTTCTTTTTCCTATTCAGATTCATATTTTCAACACAACCAAAGAAAGTGTTAAGTCCGGTCATGCTTTGTATCTAACTAATTATCCATACACGCAATTTATTCTCATTCTTTGTATTTGCCATTATGCCACATACGATGGATCCATGATAATTACGCACACATGCTCTATAATGGTCATGCTCTCCACAACGTAATGAGTTTAAAAAAAAATCTAGGAAATATGCCTTCTATGTCCTTCAATGTATCAACGCTCTTGAAGACATACACAATATTATCATAATATATGTATAATGAATGCATCAATGTCACAACATCCGATAATGGAGGATTACAAATTCTTATGCCAAACTCACACTTGGCAGTGAATAGTGGGGAAGAACACCATTATTCGTCATCTTTTTTTCATCAAAGTTTCCAAACTTGCTTACAATCCATACAATGTACATCTAATGCTTACCAATTCATCAATATACCCCTTACTTTTTTTTGTTGAAATCTCATTTAAGACAAGGAAGGCATCTCTTCTCTTCTTCACCCCTCCTCTCAAATTTCGATGATGAACTCTCTCACTCCCATGGTTTGGTGTCACGGTCCTACTTTTGAGAGACTTTTCAGGAGGGCCGTGCGGCACTCGTTGTTAGGGGGAACAACGAGTCAGCCTACAAAGTGTGCCAACGGCACCGAGGGCCCACGACGTTAGAACAAGCTTGAGTGTCTAACGAGCGAGCGAGCAGCGAGCGAGATTTATCGAAAGCGTCATTGAGCATAAAGAGAATAGTTTGAATGTAAAAAGCCTTTTCATTGATTGCTAGCAAATTACATTGGGTAGGGGGGTCTACGTGCAGTCATGCCTCTCCCCCTAAAGAGCATTCTGGACCATCTCCACTATGGCAGGAGTAAACATGCTATAGTGGCGAGGAGTCACTTTGCCCAAAATGG
The DNA here is from genome assembly GCA_022433065.1 of Begonia loranthoides. Taxonomy (NCBI): domain Eukaryota; kingdom Viridiplantae; phylum Streptophyta; class Magnoliopsida; order Cucurbitales; family Begoniaceae; genus Begonia; species Begonia loranthoides. Next base: position 31,092,598 of record CM039469.1, read on the forward strand.
AAATAAAAGAAATACAAGGAAATTACTATAAATGGAAATAAATCTAACTAAGCAGTAGGGGCGGCCATGGACAACACGTCCTGGACAAGCCCGGATTCTAACATCCTCCGCCATTTGAGCTGTTGACGCCCTCGTCAACTTGTCTTCAGCTTGAACTCTTCAATCTTCTGCGTAGCATCTTCCAAGTCTTCGGCTTTCTCCCAAGTAACTTCGTCGTCTCCAAGTCCCTCCCATCTGACCAGATACTCCGTGCGTAGGCGGCGGCCTGTCTTAACACTTCGATCTGCTAGAATTTCTTCCACTTTGCTTGGACATCTTGATCTGCTGAGGATGATTTCTGGCCTGGTGATGTTGTTGCGCTCCTGATCTTCTTTGTCTTGGTGATACGGCTTTAGGTTGCTGACGTGGATCACTGAGTGGATTTTGAGCCATGCTGGTAGATTAACTCTGTAGGATGCCCTTCCAATCTTTTCAATGACTTGGACTGGACCTTCATACTTTCGAACCAGACGTCTGTCTCTCTGACCTCTGAAACGAAGTTGTTCCGGCAAGAGTTTCACTAACACGAGGTCTCCAGCTTTAAATTCTAGCGGCCGTCTCTTCAAGTCTGCCCACTTCTTCATGTGTTTAGATGCTCGTTCCAAGTAGGCACGAGCTATCTCAGTATTTTGTCGCCACTCCTTCGAGAAGTTGTAGGCTTTTGGGCATTTTCCAGAGTATGGAAGATCGAGGGTGTGCGGCATAGTTGGTTGCCTTCCGCAGACGACTTCAAATGGGCTCATTCCCGTAGAGGAGCTTTTCCGACAGTTGAAACTGAATTGTGCCGCATCAAGCAGACTTGGCCAATTCTTCTGGTTAGTATTGATGAAGTTCCGCAGATACTCTTCCAGTAAGCTGTTAAAACGTTCAGTCTGTCCATCTGTTTGGGGGTGATAACTGGAAGAAATATTTAAGCTAGATCCCAATAGCTTGAATAGTTCTACCCAAAAGGCTCCTGTGAATCTGGTGTCTCGATCACTGATGATGCTTTGAGGTATCCCCCATAATTTCACAACATTTTTGAAGAAGAGTTGAGCTGTCGTCTCTGCGGAGCAATATTTTGGGGCAACTATGAAAGTAGCGTACTTAGAAAACCGATCGATTATCACCAAGATTGCCTGAAAGTCATTTGAAGGTGGCAGATTGGTGATGAAGTCAAGAGATATGCTTTCCCAAGGCTTCGTTGGCACCGGTAATGGTTCTAGCAAACCCGCCACTTTGTCTCTTTCCACCTTGTCTTGCTGACATACCAAACAGGTTTTGGTATATTGCATCACGTCGTCTTTCATGTGAGGCCAATAATATCCCCTCTTTAGTAAGGCATACGTTCTTTGCCATCCTGCATGACCAGCCCACAAGGTGTCGTGGCATTCCTTCAGTAGACTTCGCCTTAGATCATTACTCCGTGGCACGTACAGGCGATTACCCTTGGTTAACAACAGGTCTTCTTCGATCCAAAATTGTCGTGTCTTCTTTTCCTTTACTAGTTGCATGACAGCCCGAGCAGCAGGGTCGTCTTGTAGACAATTTCGAATGCGATCTCTCATAGATCCGGTAACTCTACTTGCTTGAAGTTGAGATAAATAGCAAAGACTGGCACACTCTACTTTTCTACTGAGGGCGTCAGCTGCCCGATTTGATTGGCCCGACTTATGTTCAAAATGGAAGTCAAATTCTGAGATAAGTTCGTGCCAACGCGCCTGTTTGGAGGTTAGCTTTGGCTGCTCAAAGAAATGACAAATTGCGCTGTTGTCGGTCTTCACTATAAACTTTGATCCAAACAAGTACTGTCTCCATACACGAAGGCAGTGTACCACGGCCAACATTTCTTTCTCTGAGGCTATGTATCTTCTTTCAGCTTCCTTCAGCTTGCGGCTTTCATAAGCGACAGGATGGCCATTTTGTATTAAAACTCCTCCCAGAGCGAAGTCCGATGCATCAGTTTCGACTTCAAATGGCAAAGTCACATCGGCCAGAGCCAACACTGGACTTTGCATCATGGTTTCTTTTAAGTTGGCAAAGGCTGTTTGGCATTCTTGGTTCCACTCCCAAGGGACTCCCTTCTTCAACAGTTCGGTGAGAGGTGCCGCCTTCTTGGAGAATCCCTCTACAAACCGCCGGTAATAATTTGCGAGACCAAGGAAGGAACGCAATTCTGTAACAGAAGAGGGGTTTCTCCATTCTTGGATTGCCTTGACTTTTTCTACATCCATGCGAAGATGGCCTTGTTCAATAATGTGGCCAAGGAACCCAATACTCTTTTGAGCGAAGGAGCACTTTTCTTTCTTTACATATAACTGATTCTGTCTCAGTTTCTCGAAGACTAAACGAAGGTGAACTTGATGTTCTTCAATGCTCTCACTATAGATCACGATGTCGTCCAAGTATACCACCACAAATTTATCAAGGAATTCGTGGAATACTTGGTTCATTAGAGTGCAGAAAGTCGCAGGAGCATTTGTCAGTCCAAAGGGCATCACCAAGAATTCAAAAGCTCCATATCTGGTCACACAAGTCGTCTTTTGCTCGTCACCTTCTGCAATCCTGACTTGATAATAACCTGAACGTAAGTCGAGCTTTGTGAAGTATTTTGCCTTGTACAGTTGATCAAAAAGATCCGTGATGAGTGGGATGGGATACTTATTTCGAACAGTGACTTTGTTCAAGGCCCGATAGTCAATACACAAGCGTAAGCTACCGTCCTTCTTCTTTTGGAACAACACAGGTGCTCCAAATGGGGCCTTTGCAGGTCTGATGAACCCTGCCTCAAGCATTTCATCTAATTGCTTCCTTAGTTCTGCCAATTCTGGTGGGGCCATTCGATAGGGCGCTTTTGCTGGGGGTTTAGTTCCTGGGGCTAGCTCAATCTGATGATCGATGTCCCTGCGCGGAGGTAGTGACCTCGGTAAGCATTCCGGCATAGTACTCTTATATTCTTCAAGTACTTTCATAATCTCGGAAGGCACTACTTCTTCTTTGCCTTTCTCCATGATTGAGGGGACAAGAACATAGGTTGGATCTTGGTTCTTCAGTCCTCGTTTAAACTGCATAGCTGAGATCATTTTTATGTTACTAGGGCTTGGTTGCTTGAGAATTGCGGGAACTACTGTTGGATTGCTCCCTGTAATCACCAAACATTTTGCAGAAGGAATGGGGATGACTTTGTGTTCCATCAAGAACTCCATCCCCAGTATAGTATCAAAGTCGTCCATCTTTGCCACCACAAAATCTACTGGTCCCAACCACGAATTGAGCTTTAATTGGACCCTTCTTACGATCCCGACCACGGGCATTGCTTTTGCATTTACTGTCTTCATCTTACCAGTGGTCTTTTCTAGCTTAAGGCCCAACCGGCGCGCTTCCTTTTCTGTTATGAAGTTGTGGGTAGCTCCCGAGTCAATCATAGTACTTTGGACAACTTTATTATTGATAAAGGTCTCCACATACATGAGGCCTTTAGTGGGAGTCTTTTTCAGTTCATCCATCTGTTGTTGAACAGCTGATAGAAATGTCATTGTCCCAACTTCTGCAACTTCTGTGGGTTCTGCTTCGACAACTTCTTCTACCGGGTTGTCGTTAGTAATCGACGCTTGTAGAGCCGTTAACGCCGATCTATGGGGGCACTCAGCCACTCGATGTGGTCCTTTGCATAAGAAACAGGACATAGGCCTATTCATTGGTCGTTGGTAATTAGCTCCCCTCGATGTCTCTTGGCCCTCTCTTGGGACATACGGTTTTCTTTCAGCAGCGCTCGTGTTTGGTCTAGGGGACTTTGTATTGCTTGAATTGTTGGGAGGATTCTTTTTCTGACTAGGATTCTCATTGGAGTAGTCGAATAATCGTTCAGCAGCAGCAAGAGCGCTCGAGAGGGTCTGCACCCTCTGTTCATATAACTTTGTCCTGGCCCACGGTTTCAATCCCTCGATGAAGGTGAAGATCTTGTCTTTCTCTGACATATCTCGAATATTCAACATGAGTCCTGAGAAGGCTTTGACATACTCGCGGATGCTAGTAGTCTGTTTTAGTTCTCGCAGTAGTCGACGTGCATTGAACTCGACGTTTTCAGGAAAGAACTGATCTTTCAGCTGCTTTTTGAGCTCTTCCCAAGTATCAATGGTGCAGTCACCATTGCAAATATCATTGTATTTCGATCTCCACCAAAGTTTTGCATCTCCAGTAAGATGCATCGTGGCCAAGGTCACCTTTGACTCATCATCAGTTTTTGTTGCTTTGAAGTATTGTTCTATGTCAAAGATGAAATTTTCTATTTCTTTGGCATCGCGGGCTCCTCCAAAGGATTTTGGCTCTGGGATTTTCACCCGGCTAGATTCAACTGAACTTGAAGCTTGAGTTTGGTTTCCCATGACTCTCATCGTAACGTTCAATTTGATGTTTATTTCAGCGATCTCAGCTTTGAGGGATTCAAACATCGTCTTGAAGTCTTTCGTTAGGCCAGTTACGGTGCTTGATAGTTGGGTATGAGCTTGGTCGATCTCTTCGACACGCTCCAGGACCCCGACTATAGCACTGGTGGAGCTCTCTCCACTTTCTACCCCTTTTCCCTTCTCTGGTCGGGATTCGAGGTTCTCCACCCGATCAATCAGCTCTTGGATCGGGATGATGTCTATTCTGTTGTGAACAGCAGCAATCTCAGCAGGAAATTCAGACATTTCCTTCATTCGTTCTTCCAGGAAACGAATGTTATCAGGGATTTCTTGGAGATACTTCATCTCCTCTTCTAGTTCGATTAACCGTTCAAGCTGATCCATCGACGAGCTTGTTTTCTCCGGCAAATTCTTTTTCGGCATGCTTTCTTGCAATTTGAGCCAACTTGGCTCTGATACCAACTGTCACGGTCCTACTTTTAAGAGACTTTTCAGGAGGGCCGTGCGGCACTCGTTGTTAGGGGGAATAACGAGTCAGCCTACAAAGTGTGCCAACGACACCGAGGGCCCACGACGTTAGAACAAGCTTGAGTGTCTAACGAGCGAGCGAGCAGCGAGCGAGATTTATCGAAAGCGTCATTGAGCATAAAGAGAATAGTTTGAATGTAAAAAGCCTTTTCATTGATTGCTAGCAAATTACATTGGGTAGGGGGGTCTACGTGCAGTCATGCCTCTCCCCCTAAAGAGCATTCTGGACCATCTCCACTATGGCAGGAGTAAACATGCTATAGTGGCGAGGAGTCACTTTGCCCAAAATGGAAATAAAAGAAATACAAGGAAATTACTATAAATGGAAATAAATCTAACTAAGCAGTAGGGGCGGCCATGGACAACACGTCCTGGACAAGCCCGGATTCTAACATTTGGCTATTGTTCTCCATGGTTTGGTGCCCCAAAATGGCAACCAATCTGTGACACAAATTTTCCTTTCCGAAGATGCCCTTCCACTTTCCTATAAATTCCTGTTCTTAATCTCTCCTCTCCATATTAAACTATTCACACAGCCCATTAATTCATCCAACTTTCCCAAACAACATCAATTTAGTACTTCGATCCTAATTTAATAAAATTTGGTGGATTTAATGAATCTTGGAAGACATTAGTTCAACTTGGAGAAACATATGTATTTATGCCTTGAAACTCCTGATACTTTAAATTAAGAGATTGGATCTAGGATTCCAGTCAACGAAATCTTGTTCATCTCTTTCCCAAGCCACACGGAGGATAGTTTGGATAAAAAAAACCACATCTATCATACGGGTGAATAGACAAATTTTGTTGACAACAAGATAGGACAGGCTGTTGAAATTACCTTACGATTCTTATCCTCTAAAAACACTACATATCTTCCCATAATATGTATTTCAAATGACTTTTACATGCTCTAACCTTTTCTATGTTCTCCAAATCCTGTAAATTAATACAACAAATGGTTCCCAAATCCTTTGACATTGCCTCCAAACACCAATTTCAAAACCACAGTTGCAGCATTCGAAAGGGAAAGTAGAATTGCATAAGACCATTACCTAAAACTGCTTCATTATTCATCTTCGAATTGCACTTGATAATCATCCATCGTTTGTTCCATTTCATCCAACTGGGAGACCACATATTCCAGTTTCTTGCAAAAGATTTCGTTGGTTATTCTTGAGCTGTAGTCACAACTCTCAAATGGACGGTATTCACAGACACTTTTGATTTCATCTCGCAAAGTCACTTGAATGTCCTGTTTCCATGGTATTTTTTCCATAAGTGAATAAAAAAAACTCTTAAAACTTCCATTGCCAATCTAACAAGTTTTCACACCAAGTTACAATGTAAAACCACTTTAAAAAAATTAATAAAGGAATATGATAGGCATTGAATGTGATATTATCTTGAGCAGTCACACTGTTAATTTTCTTGAATAATGTAAATGCAAATGTCACTCAATTTCCTATCAGAATACCATTCAGATTGATTCCAGCTTCAACTCAAAACTGTATCTCCTGTTACTTAAAGAATCATTGTTGTGTGTGTGTGAGAGAGAGAGAGAGAGAGAGAGACCTTAATTAATTGCATAAACTCGCTGCAGTGGTTATTGATGTAATCCTTTCCAGGACCCAAGGGATTAGCCAGCTCATCCATGACCCCTCCAGCTAGCTCTAAAACCCTAACTATTCTCTTCAGAACACAACTCCCAAATCAATCCATAAGCCATTAATTATCAGATAAACGAAACAAAATCTGAAAGTTTTAGATTATGCTAACCTTTTCCACATTTTGGAGACGCTGCAGTGATGTGTTTGAGTTCTGTGAGTCCATATCTTTTCCTCTCCCTGAGTCGCTGCCTCTACTTGCGAGTGGAGACGTTGAGGGGGTCTTCTTTCTTCCTGCTATTCTGTATTTCTCTTTACAGACCTGAAATTTTTGGTTTGGTTTCGATTCTAGTCATTATATAATACAATGAAAGTATACATCTTTCTCTTTCAAAGTTCAAAATCAAATCAGCATTTAAAATTACATTTCAAAGATAATAGAAGGCTTATAATCAAAATATTTACGCTAGAAATTGTCAAAGAAGCAAAACTAACAACAACCGTATCACAAACTATAAGTTTATATGAAAAACTAAGTAATTTCATAATAAGCATAAAATTAAACTCAATAGCTTGACACTTAAACAGGTTTAGCATATCACAAAATCACGGTATTTAGTCACAGTCAATATGTTTACTAGAATAAAAATTCAATGTCAAAATGTTGTATTACGTTCCGACCAAGTAGACAATATCAATGTTTTCCTTTCAAGAATCTGAAAAATGCAAGGAACTCACATACGTATAGTTACGAACCAAATTGAACCAACTATTTCAGATATGAATCAGAAAGATATAGAGAACATGATCAGAATAACGAAACTGTTCTCAGATTCAATAATCCATAGATTCAAGAAATAGAACAAGGAATTACAGTGATCAGAGTGGGCGCTGATGTCAAATTGTAGTGCAGGTTCACTCAAGATAACTTTCTTCTCTGCTACAAAGTATATATTGGCTATGTCAGCTATTTCCTTGAAGATTAAACCGTATTTTAAGACAAATCACATTTAAGTCAATTCAATATCCATCACCAACCTTGACAAAATATTTCAGGACTGTATCTTGGATTAATAAATTCAGCTCGTTCGCTATTGCCCAATCCATAAAACTGGAACTCGCTCCAAAATCCAGCAAAACAGAGACTATTTTCGTGCCCAAAATAACAAACAATTTAAAAGAATTTCGGCCATTTACACCAGCCATAGAAACCATCGAAAGAGAAGATTGAAATAACATCAAACCTTCCTCAGTCTTGGCTGAAATTTCTTGTTCTTTTTCCAGTTGCAAACTCAACAGATCACCGTCGTTGAGTTAGAAACAGGACGAGAGTCCGTCTTCGTCGTTGAGTGGAGTCGCATGGCAAAGAAGCAGCACCGTGTTAGGGAGTAAACGAAAAAGAACAGCGAAGGAAAATGGATGGAGATTATTTTTCATTCAATAAGCCGGTTTCCCGTTTACGGAGTATTCAGAACAGAAAAAAGGAGAAGGAAAATAACAGAAATATAAATCACATTCTCCACACTACTCTCTCCTCTTCCTTCACTTTCATACTTTCCGGTTTAGCAATGTCATCCACATCAGCACCAAACAATGGCGTTTCTCACTACATTTCTTTTAATCTTGCGGAGCCTCTCTCCTTGCCCTCACTCCTCGTTTACGACGTCGTCCCCATATGTAATATTAATGCAAGTTGTAATAGTCATCCCTCCTTACAAAACCTTGTTGATGCGAACTACGGATATTAAAGAATCCAAGACCCGACAACAATGCGGAATCATCACAGAAATGCCTTGAAGATTCAAGAGTATAGGAGCTTGACTTGAATCAAACTTGTTGGTTGATCCAAAGCTACCAAGTTTGATATTTTCAAGCAACCACTTGAAGAAGATTAAGTTCTTCAACAAGAACTTAAGAAGAGAATTTCAAAGAATCTTACAAAAAGCATAAGCTCAATTTTCGTTCATCAAAGTTGTTCTTCTAATGAGGTCTTACACTTGCTTAAATTGGCAAAATTAGGTTAAATCTAGAAACATAGTAAAAAGACTAAAAAAACACAAAAGAAAGTAAATATTAGGGTTTTTGGTGGAGTTGGTTGCGGGGCCGCGTGGTGGGCTGGGTTGGCGCGCGCTGGGTTGGCCTGGTGTGTGCACTGGGTTGGGCTGCGAGCAACTGGCTGGGTCGGGCGCTAGATGCGTACACTGGCGAGTGCGAGCAGGCAAAGACAGGTGCGTTGGCGAGCGCTGGGTTAGGAGGCACTCACTGACGGAGCAAGGGATTCGCGGGATGCGCATGCTGACGGGCAGCATTGACGGCTGTGCTGACGAGACGCACTGACGAGTGTGGTGATGACGTGCTGTGCGCGTGTTGGCTGTGCGGCGCACACTGCATGCTACTGTAAGGGATGGCCAACTCCTTTTTTCAATTTAGCAACATTTGCTTGCTTCCCATGCTTCATTGCTCCTCCATTGCTTCTTCCTTAATACTTAGCATTATCATGGGTCTTTGCTTGTCATTTGATGGTTTTTTTATCTTGGATTTCTTTGATAAAAACATGTTTATTTTTTCCATCTTCTTTATCCTTGATCTTGTCATTGGTACTCCGATGTTTTGCGATGAATTTTGACATTTGGTCGTGACTTGGCTCTTTATGGGTCTTTGGATCACATGTCCCCAAGGTTGGAACAATGGATAGTGTTCGCTGATGAAAGATGAGTCGACCCAAGTTGGGTCCGCCTCCGATTGATTTTCCCACCAGATGAGCCATTAAGTTACAAGAACATAACCTCTCTTAACCACTCTAGTTTGGAGAACTGTTTTTGGAGATTTACCGATTTCTACGTGAATTCGAATGGGAGAGTGGAGCTGAAAATGGCCGAAGCTCCCAATTGTTTTTTTAGTAGTGAAACGTGGAAAACTGGATGAATCTTTGCAGTGGTAGGTAACCGCAATCTATAGGCCACCTCACCAATGCACTCCTCCACTAGAAACAGTCCAAAATATTTAGGAGACAACTTGTGAATCGAACGGACCTCCAAATATAATTGTCAATAAGGATGCAGCTTTAAGAAAACCATATCACCGATGTTGAAAGAACGTTCAATACGTTGTTGGTTTGTATACAACTTCATATGAGCTTGAGCTTGGGCAATGTTCTCTTTGAGCATGTGGTCCATACTCAGTCTCTCACGTAGAATATGATCCATTGACTCTGTGTTCAATTGCTGATAAGGACCCAAGGCAAACATAGGAGGTTGGAAACCACACAGTGCTTCGAAAGGAGACATTTTAATGGCCGATTGCATTGTCAAATTGTATCATCACTTTGCCAATGATAACCACTTCCGCCAACGCGATGGGTGGGGGTGGGTGTAACTCATACACCATAAATACCTAAAACTAGTGAATTGCTTGCATCTTTGGCATGTATCACACTACAAGATTAACTGGTGAATTGCTTTTGACATTCCTGACCAATAGAAGTGCTACTTGGCCCTATGAATTGAAGCTTGTATGCCCGCATGGCCACCATTAGCAGACTCATGTAAATATTTTATCAACTTTTGTTGAATATTGCCATTAGATCCTAACACTAATTTGCCTTTAAATTGTAGTATGTCATCTAAAAATGAGAACAGATTTGGTAAAGGACAGTGAACAAGAAGTTGAGCAATTATATCTTGTGCCTAAGTGTCTTTTTCGTAACTGTCAATTACTTCCTTCATCCATACTGGTTGCAAACTGGAAATTACCTGATAAGAACTTTCTTGAGTTACTTGTGAGAGAGCATCATCTGCTACCATGTTTGTTCGGCCCTATTTATATTGAATTACATAACGTAAGGCCAGAAACTTTGTTAGCCCCTTCTGCTGAAGGGGAGTCGTTATACATTGCTCTAGAAGATAATTAAGGAAATTATGGTCTGTTTTGATGACAAACTCTGAACTTTCTAAATAATGCCGCCATTGTTGGACTGATAAAACCAAGGCCAACATTTTTTTTTTCATATATAGAGTAGCCTAAATTTTGCTTATTAAAAGGTTTGTTCAAATAAGTCAAAGGCCGACCAATTTGCGTAAGTACTATTCCCATGCCATTGTAACAAGCATTTGTTTCAATTACAAAGGGCAGAGTGAAGTCAGGCAATGATAAAACTGGACCACTTGCCATTGCAAATTTTAGCTGTTCGAAAGTTGCTATGGTAGATGTAGACCAAGAAAAACCATCTCTTTTGAGCATGTTCGTAGCGACTGTGCTATATTGTCATACCCATGGATGAACTTCCTGTATTATCTCGTAACCCTAGGAAGCCTCTCAATTGTTTCAAGGTTGACGGTCTCAACCAATTTGTCATAGCATGAATTTTGTCTGGGTCTATTGAAACACCTTTCGCAGAAATTACATGACCCAAGTAAGCGACATGTGGTTGCCCAAAAGCACATTTGCTCATCTTAACAAATAATGAATGTTGGCATAGAAGTTTGAAGACAATAGCCCAGTGTAGAGAATGACAACTTATATCTTTACTGAAAATCAATCTCATAAAAAAAATTTTCTCAAAAAAGGTCAGAATATGGTATTCATCAGAGATTGAAATGTGGTTGGAGCAATTGTTACCCAAAAGGGGATGACTCATATTTCATAAAGACCCTAGTGAGTTTTAAATGTGGTTTTTGTGGCAATCTGATTCTTTCACTCTATTTTGTAGGGGTGGGACGGTTCGGTTCGGTTTGGTTCTAAATTAGGACCGAACCGATTCGGTTTGGTTTTTTATTTTAGAAAACTGAAATTGAACCGAGAGAGTTTGGTTCTCCTCGGTTCGATTCTCTTCGGTTTCGGTTCTAATCGGTTCGGTTTTTTATGGCATCAATTTGTATGTTTTCGATTTAATTTTTCAGCTTTGTACTCGATTTTGAGATCGGTTCGGCTGTTTGGTTCTTTTAGTTTTTTTTTATTTAATTTAGTTCCTAACTTTCCTAATATATTTCATGCCACTTAATTTTTTTAATTATCCTAATTATCTCTTTTAAACTCTGATTTGGCACAAAAAAAATCCAACAGTGCAATATTACATAACAACAACTAAATAGCACATCAAACTCATAGTTTCATGATATGAGTAAATTTAGAGTTTTCACAAAAATTAACAATTCTAATATTCAAAACAGATTCTAAATTGTGAATCAATAATTAAACAAACAACAATTTTTTAATTAAGAGACAAAAACAAAGAATACATGTATTTATAGATTTCCAACCGGTCAATCTATGAACAAATTTCAAAGTTCAATCATTTAGGCAACACTCAACATCACCATACAAACATTTTCTTTACCACCAATTGAAAAAGTTTTCAATCCTATAATCCTAAATACATAGCAAGAACTTCCCTCAACAATATAATTACATATTGGATACAGTTTATCGTCGCAGAAAATATAAGAAACCCACAAAAGAAAAACTCAAATTCACTCTATCCATATGTCCCCGATCTGTAAACACATACAAGAAGAAAATAAATTTGTGTGTAGGACAGAAATGTTGGGTGGCGTGAGGTAATTGAGGTTTTTAAGAGAATAAGACTAAGAATAATAGTGTCGAGGAGAGGACAATAAATTTTTGAAAAAATAATCATTTATGTCAAAAACTTTTTACCATAAATTAGGGCGAATAATTAACAAGTTTATGGGTTTTTGAGGTTTTTATATTTTTTTATTTAAATTTCGGTTTATCCGGTTCTTAAAAACAAAGATCGAGAACCGAACCGAACACCTTTCGGTTCGGTTCTATTTTAAATTTTTTTTTCTAATGAAACCGAACCGAACCGATGAATAGTATTCAATTTGGTTCGGTTACTCGATTCGAACCGAACCGATTCCCACCCCTACTATTTTGGTGATATCCGGCTCTCAAGTACAACTTACAAAATATAGAGGAACCTTGCAATTCATCTAACAGCTCGTCTGTCAATGACATTGGAAACTTATCTTTGATAGTCAGGGTGTTTATTTGGCGATAGTCTACACAAAACTACCATTGTCCATCATTTTTCTTCATTAATAGAACAAGTGAAGCATATGGGCTGTTACTAGGAACAATAATGCCATCCTGGAGCATCTCTTCAACTAGACTTTCAATTTCTATTTTATGGAAGTATGGACATCTGCAAGGTGCCAAACAAAATGGGTTGGTAGTTTGTATAAGATGGTCATGAGTTCTCAGCGGAGGAAGGCCTTTTGGTTGAGTGAAAATTGATGTAGTAGTGGTTGCAAAGCTGCAAGAATGAGGCCATTTTTTTTATGATATTTGCCTGTCTAAAGACTGGATTAGAGGTGAGCAGAACCAAACCGAATCGATGAACTGAACCGAAATTGATCAATTCAGTCCAGTTTTGAAAAATTTAGAACCGATTTTTGGTTCAATTTTGTAGAAACCAAAATGTTTGGTTTGGTTTTCGGTTTGCTTTTCACAAAACTGGAAATAACTGAACCTATGAAATCTGCAATTTAAAAAAAAAAACTTGCACAGTGCACTGCAAACCCTTACTCTGTTTAAAGTGTGAACCGGTTGTGTGTGAAGTTTGAATCGCCTGCAGTGACTCTGTTTAAATATGTACATAAACGAGTCTCGCATTCGGCACTCGCAAACCCTCAACCTCCCTACTTTCTATGTTTCGTTTCTTGGCTCTCGACACTCGCCTCGGTAGCTACCTCTCGGTAGTTGGCTCTCGCTCTGCTCCCGAAAATTTGGCACTTCAGCTTTACCTTCTGTGGACCATCATTTCCTCGGGGCCTCTTCCAGTTAGCACGACAGTGAGGGCACAATAGCTAGTCATTCCACTTCCCTTGCCTCTTTCTCGGCTCTTGCATAATATGAATTACAGCGATTTCTGAGTTTGTGTTCAACAACATTTTACGGTAAATAAATTAGGTTAATTTTCCGCTTTCTTCATGTTAATGTTTTTAATGGACGTTTGAAATTTCTTATGGGTATATTAAATACAGTTAGTTTAATTGCAAAAGATTAGATTGAAAAAATTGAAAATTTACCGCAAACTTCTTCTCCAGTTTTAACTTGTATTTCATCCTTCTGATTCTGAAATTGAAAAGAAGGCTGAGAGTAAAGTTAGCACGAGGATGTGAAAGAATTGATACTGTTCAAGGTCTACTCAAAATCGGGGGATTTGGGAATGGCAGACTTGCACAAATTAGGGGAAGAATCGGGGGGTTTGGGAATGGCAGACTTGCACAAATTAGGGGAAGATCCATGGGCATATTGGTGTTTTTTTTTTCAAATGACTTTTTACGTTGCAAATTATTTTGATATTTAAGAAAAATAAATAAATAAGATAAGTTGGAAAATTGGAACTGGAACCAAAATTTTGGTTCTGTTCCGGAACACTGAATACTCGATTTTGGTTCAGCCATTGCCGAACCAAAACCGTGCGGTTCGGTTTGGTTCCACACTAAAACCAAACTGAACCATTGGATGCACACACCTAGACTGGATAGCCAAAATTCTGTATTCTTGTTGCTATATTTTGGCAGAGAATGATTTTTGGGAGACATATTCCAATAATGCTGAGGTACGCACAAAAGGAGGAAGAATAAACACCAAAGATACTGTAATTTGTAAGAATCCTTGTGGCAAATTAAAAGTAAATGGACTTACAACATTGATATAGTCTATACCCAAAATCATATAGCTTCCTCCAAGTGGCAGTGCTCAAAAATGAAAATGAAACGTTTGGTCAAGCATTGTCCATACCACCGGTGCTCTTAAATTTGTGCTTAGGAGCTTAGTGGAGATGGCAAGCAATTTGCAGATTCTAGCTAAAATTGAAGTCGATCAGCTACCAATTTGTCCAAGAAACTATGAGTACTGATGCTCTCAACCAAAACTGAAATTGGAACTCCTCGAAAAAATCTCAACATATGGAATGTTGAAAGAGAAAAATGTCCAGCCAAAGCATTTAACGATACCTCCATATTCAACATTATCCGTTAGGATCTCACCTTCCATTGTGTCTTCCATTTCCATAGCTCTGTTCGATGATTCCACCACAATGTAATGAATAGAACTGTTCTTACAAATATTTACAGTAAAATACTTCTCGCCGCATTTAAAATAGAGGTCAAGCTTACATTTCAATTGTAAGTTCGCAGTTGAAATTTTCAAACACTGCTGAATTTGTTTGTCTTGCTCAACTCCTGTATCGGCGTTAGGAAGCTAAGACGGTATGGCTTTATGTGGCAATTTTGCAGAAACAAATTGACGACTCTATTTTGGAACCTTCTGAATAGCAATCATGGCTAATTCTTGTAAGAATGCAATTTCAACGGCATGAGACAAGGTCAGAGGTTTAGTCATTTTCACCATTGCATAAATTTCATCTTTTAAGCCATTGAAAAAAAGAGAAATGAAAAGGAATTCAGACATAGAAGGGAGTGTTGGTTGCACCAATGATTTAAGTGATTTGAAACGTCTTATATATTCCTTAACAATGCCCTATTGAACCAACTTACTCAGAGTTTCAATTGTATCTTCAACTGTGACCTTAGAAAATTGTCGACATAATTCCATTGAAAATTGTTCCCAAGAAGCTTGAGGACAGCAAGCATTGAATCCATCAAACGAAACATTTGCTTCCTCTTACAAATATAACTTAGCAATGCTCAATTGCATGTGATCGGGAATTTGATGAATGGCAAAGTACTTCTAAGCTTTACGCATTCATTCCTATGGCCCTTTGTTGAAAAAAATTGGAAAATCTATACGTGGAAGGCGACGAAAGAAAGGACTATCCGGCCGTACGCCTTCTTGTTGCCACGAAATTAACAGAATTGGCAGAGTGGAAATTTGTCCTTGGCTTGGTAAAAGCGGTTGTTTCTCCCTCGCATCCACCTTCGGAGGCAATAACTTATTAAATGTGGTAATGATTTCTTCATGTTTTGCTTCCGAACGATCAAAACGCCCTACCAATTGGTTTAGCTTATGATCTATAATTTCTAAACGAGAACATAGTGAAGTCACCATGGAATTCAACTCCTTCATGTCTCCATCCAATTGTCATCACAAATCTTCATTCATTTTGGATTGCGTTTCTGCCATGACTGATTGTGTTGGCTTTGATACCAAATTGTTATGGAGTAAAAGAAAAAAAACACTGAACGCAAATGGAGGAAGATTATTTTCATTCAATAAGCAGGTTTCCTTGCCTTTTTTTACAGAGTATTCAGAACAGAAAAAGGAGAGGGAAAATAATAGAAATACAAATCACATTCTTCACACTATTCCCTCCTCTTCCTTCATATTTATACTTTCTGGTTTAGCACTGTCTTCCACGTTAGCACCAAACGATGGCGTTTCACGACATTTCTCTCAATCTTGAGGAGCTTCTCTCCTTGCCCTCATTCCTCATTTACGACAACGTACCCATCTGTAATAATGCACTTCGTAACACACCGCATGAGTCTCAAGTTTGAAATCTGAGGTGAAGGAGACTAGAGAAGACGACAACCACATTCGAGAAGAGGCAGAGTGCAAAATAGGGTTCCTACTTCCTTTCCTGTTTTCCATGAGGCTTGACGCACTTGACAACACACTATAATCCACAGGCAGTAGAATGAACACTAAATTTGGTATTTTGGTTAAGATGGAAGCCAAACTAGTTTTGTTTTTAAAAAATTTGATCAGGTTTGTAATGGATTTTTCAGGGGGCCAAAAATAATTTTTACACCTTAAGTTTATTGGTTTGGTTCTGGTAGTGTTTGTTTTGAATATGCTAAACCAGGAATCGAACCAAATTTTGGTTCTTTGATTTTTGAAACCAAGCCAATCTGAAATGACTGGTTTTGTAATACCCAGACTTTTTATATCAGAATTTAATAAGGATAATTGAAAAGAAATTGGAAACTTTGGATTAATTGAATAATTATCGGGGTATTACCAAGGACGTATCTGTTATATTTTAAGTTACAAAAATTCATTGGACGATAATTAATATTATTTAAGTGGGAATTATTACTTAAGTGGGGTTAATTCGGTTTGTTTTAAATTAGGGATTTATTAGGGAAGAATTAAAATAGATTAAAATTTAAAAATGGTTAAAATAAGTGAAGGTTCAGTCGAACCGGTTCACTCTGTTTTTGGGGTTGGATCGATTAGAAGACAAAAAAGATAAAGGGGGACTTAGAAAATTAGGGCTGTGAATTTGTAGAAGAGAAAGGGGAACCCGCGAGAGGAGAGATACTGTGAAAGGGAGAGGGGGAATTGGGTGAAGAGAGATCGACGATGAAGAGGAAGGAGACCAGGAGATGGAGGCGACCAGTAGGCGGCGACGAATGGCGACTGCGAGCTCGGGCATGCGCGGTGATGGCGTTGTCCGGCGGCGACGAATGGCGCGGGTTCATTCGGTGGAATGCGGGCGTGGTCTTCGGCGTCGGTTCGAGGTTAGCCGGACGATTTCTTCCTCCTCCTCTGTTTTTTGTTGATCGAAAGTTGGCAGCGTGTGATTGCAGGGGCGAATCGGCATTGGCTGGGCAATCTCCGGTGTCAGGTCGGGCGGCAGCCGGCGACCCGTGACTTGGGTACTCCAGCCTGGGTCCTACCGATTTCGATTTAAATCAGTTCGGGTTGAACCGTGGACTGCCGAGTCAAATTTTGGACCCTCCTTTCTAGCTGGTTGCCCACTGCCAATTAAGGAGGTATCCCCTTTCCAGCCTGTTGTCCCCTGCCGACAGTGAGGAATTGAATGAGGCTGTCAGGTGAATGAGGGATAAAAAGACAATGCTCTCTGGTGGGTGATATGGTGTTGATGGTCGAGGAGCTCTCAGGTGTCTTCAGGTGTGGATTTCCCGTTCTGGTGTGTGAGATTATTGTGATAATATGTAGAAGATAAAAGATTTAGAGGGACTCTGTGATTGTTATGGTTCAGTGGTTATTGTTAAGGAATGTTTGGAAATGCTCTTTGTCTATTAAACACTTTGAATGGACGAAGTATAATATGTTGGAATGTTTTATTTGGCTGGAAGTCCATGCTCTATTGATATTGTTTAGCTACTACCTTTATAGCTTTGTGAAGCATTAATATTTTGGATTAGCCCTGTTGCTGTATGAATGAAGTTACTGCCTCCATTGGATTTAGTTTCTAGATTTTTGTCAATGAGAATCAATCTATTGGATGACTAATTATACGTATGAACTGCTCTGTCATTGGGTTAATTGTCTACTGTTGTTATTGGTTGTGCGAATGGATTTCTGTCACCACGATTGGGTTCTGTTAGGTTATTATGAAGTGAAATAAGTTGTTTAAGTTGATTGAAGTTGGAACAAGTTGTTGGTAATCTGTTTAGCTACTGCTCTTATTCTTTTGTGAAGCATGAATATAGTGGATGTTGATAAGTGTAGAACTTTGATATTTGGAGACACCTGTTAAGTTTTTGCTTTTGATTCCTGCTTTGATAATGAACATGCTGTGATGTATAGCTTGGTTCTGGAAAGGAATATCGCTAAGGAATAAGTGTTAAGTAAGTTCACATTTATGAAGTTGTTATTAAATCTCTGGTTAACTATTGGTTGTTAAGATCAAATTGTTAGTCTGTGTTGGGCAAAGACGTGATAATAATTGCTAATGGATGTGGAGATTAAGTATTAAGCTAAGTTTAGGAGATTGTAGTAAATAACAAAAAATTTGAATAGAAAAGACGTTAAGACTAGCAAGTAGATTAATTGATTTTATTGATGACTAGATGTTTCTAAATGTGAAGGTACTAAGAAGATGAGAGATTAGTATTAAGCGTTGAACAAAGAAACGAGGTAAGTGATACGCATGAGTTTTGGTCCTTTTGACCCTGCATCACAAAAATAGGAGATGTATGTTTCGTTGCTTACTACTTTCCAAACATATTTACAGTTTTAATTGTATGCTTCGTTGTTTACTGCTTTATAGCACGTTTCATTGTTTACCGCTTTACTAGCATGTTTCGTTGTTTATAGTTTTTAACAGCATCTTTCGTTGCTTACCGTTTTCCAAGCATGTCTACAGCTTTAAATGCATCTTTTGTTGTTTATCGCTTTACTAGCATGTTTCGTTGTTTACTATTTTTAAAAGGATGCTTGTAGTTATTATTATTCACACGCTTCGTTGTTTATTGTTTTTACAGCACGTTTCGATGCTTATTTATGCCTTCAAAAGTTGCATGCATTCACGGGCATTAAACTAAACAAATACAAATAATGGACGAATCATAAGCCATAAAAAGTAATTAAGCGAACGAAGAAATAAATAGCGAACAAAGAAACAAATCACGAACAAAGAAATCGATAACGAATAAATAATAAGTCATAAAAAGTAATAATGAACGAAGAAACAAATCACGAACGAAGAACCAGATGACGAATGAAGAAACAAATAACGAACGAATAATAAGCCATAAAAAGTAAAGAGAAATGAGAAATAACTAATTCAATTAAAGTAAAGAAAAGAAAAAGGCAACGATATGACACGAGGCTGTTTTAAGCCTTTGTGGCACGACCACTAGCGAGCTTTCGGATTATGCCATCATTGCTAGCAAGCTTTCGGATTATGCCATTGCTGCTTATATCTATTGCAAGGTCCTTGGATTATGCTGGGACAAACGACCAATGATTAGCAAACTTTTAGATTATGCCATCGCTGCTATATCGGAGGTCAACGATGAAAACAACGACCAATGAAGGATAACAATTAAAACGAAAAAGACAAAAGATAAGAAGAAAAAGACGAAAATGATGATCTAAAACACAAAGGACAAAAAGATGAGAAGAAAATGATGAAAACAATGATTAAAATGTAAAAGATAAGAAAAAGACGAAAACTGAAACTACATGTAGTATTATGATAGGTATTATCACTTACTGAACATTAGGCTCATAGCTTACGTCTTGCGATGTAGGAAAATGACGAACAGATTTAGGAGTAGCTGATGAAAGATTTGTACGGGCAAGACTTGTTGCTAGTCAGGCTAATTAATGTAAAGAGTAACTGAGAAGAGCAATTGTAAAATATAAAGTAACATTTTCAAATATTTATAAATGCATTATTTACGCTTCTGCTATGTTTGAAATAAAAGATTTTATAACGCTTCCATATTTTATTAATGGATTTTCATAACGAGTTTAACGAAGGGTTAATAGCGGTCCGGTTAGACGCACTCTGATATTTTTTTGAAAAATTTTAAATAAAGAGGATTTTAGTGGTTAAATAAAAATTTTAAATTTTACGCGTTTTTAAAAATGCTACGAAAAAAAAACCGGGTCGTTACAAGTTTTGGGTTAGTTTTGAACACCCCCTACGTTTAGCAAGGGTGCACAAAAGTTGATTATGTTTGGTTTTGAAGTTAATCCAGAATTGAATTGACTTTATTTGGTTTGTAAAAAATGGAACCGAAACTTGAAGTTATTAAATCGAGAAATAGAACTAGAATCAAACCAAAAAACTGACTTTATTCAGTTTGCAAAAACTACAACTGAAACTTAAAGTTATTAAGTCGAGAAACTGAACCATAACTGAATCGAAATTTTTGAAATAGTGTCAAAAAATCGTGTAAAAATTCATCCATTAGACGTGATTTCATTGCTGTCAAAAATTTCCCAAAACATCTATGAAACTCTGAAGCATGGTCATCCGCAATGTTTCCGAACCATAATATTGGCATACCAGGTTGGCAATTAGAGGAAGAGATCAGACTTCTTCAGAGAGCAGGACGTCTGTCGTTGGGGAGGGACGTCCTAAGAGCTAGGGGACGTGTATGGGCCAATGTTGGAATGGATGTCCAAGGGTCATCAAAAGTAGTGAATATAACTAAGTAATAAAATATTAATTGTGTCCGTTCTAATTCGTCATTGAACATACAAGTTATAATTCATCACTACTCACTGAGTTTGACTAGTCTACTATCTCTACTAATTGATATAAGCTCTGAAAATTAAAAATTTCAAATAAATTATATCAAAAATAGTAATTTGAACTCCACTAAACCCTAAAACAAATCGGAGGTTTTTTTTTTAAAATTGCAACTTTATCAATTTGTTCGATTTGTGTCAGGTTTGCATATGCTAAACTGTACATTGAACTGATAATTTTGGTTCCTACATAATAGAACTGAATTTCAATTCTAGAGGTGTTCAAAATCAACTCCATCCCGAATAATTGATTGTTTCTTGTTCGACTCATCGGTTATGGGTCGATTTTGAACACCTACGATTACGGTTACTTTTGATACTCTTCAAAACTAAATTAATCAACATAATTTTTCAATAATTTTTTTAAAAAATAAACCATAGATCACTTTTGCATTGTTAGTTTATCAATTAATAAATTGATTTTTTTTATCACAATTAAATATTGGGTAAATATCAAAATAGACACTAAAATATGGGGATATTTCAATCTGCTCCTTGAACTTTTAATTTCGTCAATTGACACATCCAAATATGAGACGTTGTAACAGATACCCTCACCATTAAGGGTTTGTGAAATCAACCACATGAAAAGCACATGAGGTTAAAAATTATAATAGAACATCATCTCCTCTTGATATCGAGCCCTAGACTGCAAAACCTCCATCGCTTTCAACGCTCAATAACAAGCCCTAAACTGTGAAGAAGAAGAATTCTGCGAGGGGCGTTCGTGGGTGTCAATAGACGTCGTTGTTTAGTACTGAATGACGTCCCTGGACACTAAGGGACATCCATAGGTGTAGTTAAACGTTATCATTTAGTACTAAAGGACGTTCGTGGAAACTAAGGGACGTGCACGAGTGTTGATTGACGTCATGGTTTAGTATTGAAGGATGTTCTTGGATGCTAAGGGACGTCCATGGGTGTCGATATAAAAGATCATCTTTCCATCATGGTCATCCAATCCCGTTGATGGACGTCCCCCATCTCTGAAGGACGTCCAACTCCTTCATCCAACGGCCACCAACCTTCATCCGTTCTTTCATCCAACAACCAATTCCTTATCTACTCCCACATTGAAATAATGTTTGCATTGCATGTAACTCCTTCAACAAAATGTCTGCCAACACCTTAGACGTCCATCCTTCCATCTTGGGCATCCATTCCAAGGAACAAACATTCCTCATCTCTAAAGGACGTATGATCTTATCATCTAATGGCGAACTTTTCATCAGACCCTGTGTAACGACTTGATTTTTATTTATTTAAAAATACGTGAAATTTAAAACTTTCTTTCTTTATAAAATCAGAGTATTCTTTTTCTATAAAAACCCGAGCGTTAAAACTCTTTACTTAAAAAACACTTATCCATTTCAGTAGAAAAAATAAAATTCTTTTTATAAAACGCAACGGAATTTAAAACAAAACGTTAAAGAATATTAACTAATTTACAAATCATTTTACAAACCATTTCCTTTTAAAACTCTTTAGCCCAGCCAGCCACAAGATTCACCCGTACAAATCCTTTATCAACTGTCTTTAACGTGTTCTCCTGTTTTCTCGTACAATACCTACATCACAAGACCTAAACTAATGAGCCTATTGCTCAGTAAGAGATATAAGAAAATAAAATGCAGATATGATGCATGATAATGCGATGCATTATAGAGGAGAACCGTATCTCATATGTTATTCGGGACGATGGATAAGTCAATTGCTCTCGTGGTTTAACCTATGGTTCTGAAGAGGAACCACGCCAATCGGGGTGTCACCATGAGCCATACCCAGTCATTTTTATTGAAGACGTTGGGGGTTTCAGAATGAGGTAAAGGTGAACCCTAGCTTCCACGTAGCTAACTCTAAACCTACCACTCCCTACGTGGGAGGAATACTACCGTATGGAAGTGTCACCGATCACACGAACCCCCACACGCCATATATTAATTATGTCATGCAATATGCCTATAAATGTCTAATCGTTTATATCATTAAAAGAACACATAACATGCAAATCCTAACTCTTGCGATGTAGGGTCCGAAGACCAAAACTTAGTAAGTATCAACTTAACTGGCGTTCGTAACGCACCTTAGCACTTAAGCTCTTCCTCTTCAATGCCTTCAATATCATTAAAAGAACAATCATCAATGATCGTAGACTAGCAACCTTATTCTTACAGTTCTTATCTTTCACTAATTTGATATCATTATTTCCCATAACAGAATTCTAACCCAACAATGTATTTAACTGATCAAAACCCAAACATACAGCAGTAGTAACAATATTTCACAGCCATCATGCTCCATCGATATACAAGCTCTAATATAGCAATTACAGTGGCTATATAGAATTATTGAATTCAAATCCCAAATCCAACTAGAATTTCCTTTGCCAAAACAACAAAATAAATCTAAACAAATCAAACCTCTATGATCAAGTATAATCTTAGTCTTAACAAGTAATCCAAGTGGCAAAAGCCAATAATTTATCCCGCATAACATCTGAGCTTTCATTCACTAAGTAACCTATTAACATTCGATCAACCAAACCATTTCTAAGGACCAAAACAGACAAGGATTGAACAATTCACCAACTCCACAACCAAAAGGCAGTAAGGAACATGAACTAATTTTAATATATGTACAATATTTCCACTTCACAAACCATTAAGCAGAACATTGAAACAACAACTCATTTAACAACAAAAGAAGAAATCCAACTTATACACACTCAAAATAGTCGACAGAAGCATCACCAAGTAATTCCCTCATCAGATCAGGTTACCACAATTAAAACAGGGAAGAATTCAATACCTGAAAAGAATCCAAAAGCTAATTCCTAGCTTCACCTCTTCTCATTTTCTTCTCAATCATTTATTCACAGCCTCATTGCATTCCAAAACCAATAAAGAACATTAATCATAATCAGAGCATACTCGTCCTCCACTCTTAAGACAACTTAACAATAAAGACCAATGAGAAAGCCTCCTCACCTGAAGAATTCACAAAGGACCCGTAAACACATCTAGAGACCTTCCTCTTTAACGGATTCCCTCACTACTTCCAGTTCACTCTTCACGGTTGGATGAACAGAGGGAATCCTCCACACACCACTTCACTTACCAAGCATCCTCACAACACCTCACTTCACAATTTACTTCACACTCTTGACACAAAGTTCATTCACGTTCTCCAGAGAGGAACATAGTGGAGAGGGCTTACCTAATATAGACGACAGAGAGAGAGAGAGAGAGAGAGTTGAACTACTACAGGGAAGAGGATAACGTTCTGCAGAAAGGGCTGCCAATCGCCCAAACCAAGGGGAGGGGAAGCACATGGAAAGCCTTCCAATCTGCAGGGAGAGGCTGGACGTCGCAGCGGTAGGCTAAAGAGAGAGGATTTGGCGAGTGTTTTACGAAATCGGAAGAGAGATACTCAATTTAAAATGAGTTTCTCAAATTTCCCCGATGTTGCAGACGAGGTCAAAAGGCCGAGGCATTAAAGGCCAAGGCATCCGAGCCCTAGCTCCACGTTCGCCATTCGTCACATCCCCCATAGCCTTGACATCGCCGCCATGAGCCGGACAACGCGCACCCGAGCCCTCGTCGCCACGAACGTCCGTCGTCGTCTCACCTCCCACGATCACTCTCTCATTTCACTCGGTCTTCCTCCCCTCTTTCTCTCCTGTTTTTGTTCGCCAGCAAAAAGGCTAATGGCCAATTTAAAAATCCTCCCCATACAATTTTCAACTGACCAGTAAAAATCCAATCCTGAACCGAACCAATGAATCGAATCGGTTCCCTTTAATTCCACTCCTTCTTCTAAATATTTAATTCTAAATAATCTCTTCCATTTATTTAATTTCTTCTAATTCCATTTAATTAATTCCTCATTTCACTTTATTTTAAATAATTAAATTCTTCATTTAATTATTTTCGTCCCAATTCTAATTTTCTTTTCTCTCGATATTACTTGATGATAATTATCAATCCAATTAAAATTCTTCAATCCGGCTTTGGAAATAATTATCCAAATATTTCCCCCAATCAATTTTATTTTTATCAAACAAACCTCTAATTATCCTTAGTTAATTATGTGACGAAAATTGAGGTATTACACCTTTTAATCGATGACCCAACAGGGCTAAACATGCTTCTAATGACTAAAACGAAACAACAACAATTATGAACATTCAAGCGAGTTTTAACTCGACTGGAACAACGGTACTTAATCACGAGCTAAAACAGCGAATTAGGCCTATGATTCATGCTTCATGACAACAATAAATGGCAGTAAATCATACTAAAACAAAACACCGACTCATGCTTCTCAACAACTAATATACAACAACAAAATTCCAAAGGCAGGACAATGAAACGTGATTCACAGGTGATTAAAATACAACAGCAAATGAGTACGAAGCACACTTTTAATCAACTGAATAGGTAGCAACTCATGGTATCAAAATATGTTTGTAAGACAACCAAACCGTGACAGATTACAATATTTAAGCATGCTTTTAACCAACTAAAATAGTAGCAACTAAACATGCTCTTAAGGTTAACAATGTAGTGACAAAATGATTGAGCAGATCAATGAACTAACATAGACATTATGTTTACCGACAACAGATAAGTTGATTTGCGTAGAGAGAAAATCATAAACAACTAAAAGTTGTTTTTATGCTTTGAACAAAACAAATCATAGAAACAAAACCTACAAGTGAGCAACATTATACAGTGTATTATTTTCAGGATTATAAAGTCCTTAGCTCAAGATTCTCTACCGTTACTTTCATCATCATTCAAGACTTAGCACTTCTAACATATCCTTCCAAAAACTGTAACCCAAGCATTAGGTTGTAGAAAGTGAAAACTAACAGTGAAATATATATATATATATATACACACACTTCTAAATAGATATATCCAGAGAATAACCACAAGGTAAAACGTCAAAGGTAGTGAGAAAAATCATATGAATAACACAAAAAGAGTTTTACTGGAATTTGCTGCCACTAGAAAACACTAAACACACTTTTACTTGGGTGTAGGGTCTCCAAATGGCCACCTACTACCCATTCCTTACGCTTGAAGTCGAGTCTTCACGCGGGCAACAGTTTTTCAGGCAACTCCCTCCACGCAGAAACCCTTAGCTCTCCCAAAAAGAATAGAAAAATGGAGAAGAAGGGAATGGATAGCTAGAGAAATAGTTTCAGCTACGGGGGACATCTCGTACGTTTGGTTGGAGGAAGAAGAAGGTGACAACCTTCTGTCGGTCGGGATCGTGGGAGTGAGGTCAAAAGGCCTGGATTTCTATTGGTTCCACTTTGTTTTCTTTCTATTTTTAATTTATTCTGTCGCTGTTCTGTTGCGATTCGAACAGGTGCGGATGATTTGCCCCCGTCCGCATGTCGTCTGTAAGACCAAATTCCTTAGGTCAAAATGGAGCCTCGGATGAGAAATGGCATCCCTATTCCATCCATACCGTCCGAAATGGGATTCAGACGCCATTCATCATCCGTATGTCATCCACATGCATCGTCTGAATGTGTCCAAAAATCAAACAAAGGCAAATCGGACGAGTTCCTTCTCATCCGTCGGCGTCTGGACTAGGCCGAAAGTCTCCAGACTTGAACAGATTCAAATCGGACGCGAGCTGCCCTCGTCCGCGTCATCTCGTCCCCGAAGTCGTCCCAAGTCAGGGCGACATTCCAAGTGTGTTGCGGACGATGTACGACACTCCACGTCCGCAACATCGTCCTCAGGCGTCCTAATGGACCAAAGTCCATTTCCTTTGCATTTTCGATTAAGTTTTTGTCCGAATCGGGTTACCCACACAATAACGAGTCGCGACTCAACACATATAGGGTCAATGTACATATATATATGACGCCAATTTTACTTCTAAAGTTTGATTATATCGTTTACCGGAAAAATTAGGATCGGGTTGTTACATCCTACCCCCCTTACAAAATTTTGGTCCCCAAAATTTAGCTACTAAATAGCTTGGGGTACTTAGCCTTCATATCATGTTCTTTTTCCCACGTGGCTTCTTCACCGCTATGATTCTGCCATAGGACCTTGACCAGTGGAATCCGTTTGCGCTGTAGCTCCTTTACTTTAGAGTCGAGGATCTGGACAGACTTCTCGTTGTAGCTCAAGTTGGGATGCACCACGACTTTATCATCAGAAGGAGCCAACATGGCAGCATTACCAAGACACTTCTTGAGCTTAGATACGTGGAAAATGTCGTGTACACCTGCCACGGAATCTAGCAACTGTAACTGGTATGCGACCGGGCCTACTCTCCTTATGATCACATAAGGTCCCAAGTATCCGGGGTTTAACTTTCCCCTCTTTCCGAACCGTACAATGCCCTTGAAAGGAGACACCTTCAAGAACATACTATCCCCTTCATTGAATTTCAATTACCGTTGTCGGTTATCTGCATAGCTCTTTTGGCGGCTTTGTGCTGCAAACATTCTCTGTTTAATCAGGGCCACAAACTCAGCCATTTTTTGTACCATCTCGGAGCCATAGAACGTAGCTTCACCAACTTCGTCCCAATACAAGGGGGACCTGCATTTCCTACCATACAAAGCTTCGTAGGGGGCCATGCCTATAGTGGCCTGGAAGCTGTTGTTGTACATAAACTCTACCAACGATAACATTTTACTCCACCAAGCATGAAATTCGAGAACGCAGGCACACATCATATCCTCGAGTGCCTGAATAGTTCTCTCGCTTTAACTGTCGGTCTGAGGATGGAATGCTGTGATAAATTTCATTTATGTGCCCAAAGCCCTGCTGAAACTTTTCCAGAATCCTGAAGTAAAGCGTGGGTCCCGGTTTGATACAAAGAAAACTGAACCACCGTGAAGTCAGATGATCTCTTTCATATACAAGTCGGAAAACTGATTCATTGTATATGTCATAGATACAGGCAGGAAATGCGACACCTTGGTCAATCGATCCACAATTACCCAAATAGCATCGTAACCCTCAATTGTCTTGGGCAAACAAGTGACAAAATCCATGCTGACGTGCTCCCATTTCCACTGAGGAATCGGCAGTGATTGGAGTACACCACCAGGTCACTGATGTTTGACTTTAACATGCTGGCATATATGGCATTGTGACACATAATTGGCAATGTCGTACTTCTTGTTGGGCCAATAGTAATGAGCTTTAAGATCTCGGTACATCTTGTTACAACCGGGATGCACAGAAAAGTTGGAAGAGTGAGCTTCTTTTAAGATCTTTAGTCATACCATCGAATCACCGGTTAGAAACCACCGGTCATATACTTAATAATGCCATCAGCAGACGTAGAGAGATTCTGATACTTCGGAAGGGTTGGTTTCAGCTTGAAGTCTTTGCATATCTCATCATTTTGCTGGGCCTCCTTAATCTGTTAAAAAATAGACGACATCAGGGTTAACTTGGACAATACCACATCCAGAGGTGTTGGGACCATCTGCACCTCAAGCCCCTGGAGATCCCTCTGAAGTTCGACGGACATTTCTCTGCATATTATGCTCATCACAGAAATCTTGCGGCTAAGATCATCCGCAACGACATTGGCTTTCCTTGGGTGGTATTTAATCTCACAGTCATAGTCCTTAACAAATTCGAGCCACTACCGCTGGCGCATATTTAATTCCTTCTGGGTGAAGAGGTACTTGAGGCTTTTATGATCTGAATAAATCTCATAGCGCTGCCCATACAAATAATGCCTCCACACTTTGAGAGTGAAGACAACCGCTGCGAGCTCCAAATTATGAGTGAGGTAATTCTGCTCATGAACCTTAAGCTGTCGAGATGCATATGCAACTCTTCCATGCTGCATAAGAATTCAACCGAGTCCCCTCTTTGACGATTCGCAGTAAATACTGAAGTCACCATCCTCCGCGGGCAAGGTCAATATTGGGCCAGTGGTCAGTCTACGCTTCAGTTCTTGAAAACTGTTCTCACATTCGCTGGACCACTAGAACCAGACATTCTTCTTAGTTAGGCTAGTGAGCGGTAGAGTGATTTTTGAGAACCCATCAATAAAACATCTGTAATAACCGGCTAACCCCAGGAAACTCCTTACTTCCCCAACATTTTTTGGTGGTGTCCAATTTACTACTGCTTGAATCTTTGTTGGGTTTACCAGTATGGCTTCTGCAGAAATAACATGGCCCAGAAAAATGACCTTGCTCAGCCAGAACTCATACGTAGAAAAATTTGCGTACAACTGGTGTTGGTTGAGAACAGTTAAGGTCGCTTGTAGATGTTTGCAATGCTCCTCTTCTGATCGGGAATAGATCAAAATGTCGTCAATGAAGACAATAATGAATTTATCCAGAAAATCTCGGAAGACACGACTTATCAGATTCATAAAGGCCACTGGAGCATTGGTCAGCCAAAAGACATCACCAACAATTCATAATGCCCATAACGTGTGTGAAACGCAGTCTTGGGTATATTCTCGAGCTTAACTTTCAACTGATAATAACCTGATTGCAGGTCAATCTTTGAGAATACACTAGCTCCACCTAGCTGGTCAAACAGATTGTTAATCCTAGGTAGCGGATACTTATTCTTGATGGTCACCTTATTCAATTCCCAGTAATCGATGCACATCCTTAGGGTCTCTTCACCCCAAGGGGAAAAACTGGGTCGAATAAATCCCTTGGCGACCAGTTCCTCCAACTGTTCTTTTAACTCTCGCAGTTCGGTGGTGCCATCTGATATGGATGTTTAGAAATAGGATCCATACCAGGCTGCAAATTAATCTCGAACTTGATTTCGCGGTCTAGAGGTAGACCGGGAAGATCGTTGAGGAAAATCATTGGGAACTCATGCACCACCGCCACGTCCTCCATTTTAACCCTAGTGTTTGCCGTAACATCAATCATATTGACCAGAAATCCATCGCAACCGTTCCTCAGCAGTTTGTCGGCCTTAAGTGAGGAGATAATAGCGAGTTTTCCCTTGTCTTTAGTCCCACAAAAGATATGTCGCTCGCCATTCGGAGGATAAAAGCAGACCTCCTTCTTCTTGTAGTTGATGATTGCATGATGTGCAGATAGCCAATCCATCCTAATTATAATATCGTAGACCTTCAAGTCCATGATAATTAGATCGGCCCGAAATAAACAGCCGTTGATTTCTACTATACAATATTCGAGCATTCCATTGGTGATTAGTTGGTCAGCAGAAGGTAATAGCACCCGATGCGTATAGTTTGTGCTACTGGAGAAACAGTTTGTCGAATCAAATAAGGCATACGCCGCACACTTATTTATGTAGATTCTTCATGTCGGGTTAGGTGAGTTGTTTATCTTAAGGTAAAACCCTCTACTTTTTTAACAAGAAATTATGAGCATGTATATGCAATTGTTATTTAAATGGGGCGTACTTGATACCATCGATCGCTGGTCGTCGACCTCGGTCCCGTACATGGCGAAGACTCGCGGGACCACTCCCCCTTGTTGGATAGGGCAGTGCTTGGCTATATGACCCGACTTCCCACAAACAAAGCACTTTTTAGACCCAGCCATGCATTCGTCACGATGCATCTTTCGGCATTTCGGACACGGCGTGTGTTGAGGAGGACTAGTCATTGGTTCAATGGGTCTCTTATCTGGCCTTTGTTACGTATCGGCCCCAGCCGAGCGTTTGACTCCCTAGGTTATGGGCGAACTACTTTTTGGTTGCTAGCCTGGATTAGACTTCCATGTCTTCTGGTTGGCTTCTCTTTGTCTGGCCGCTGAGAACTTCACTCCCTCAATGGCTAAGGCCCTGGATACCATCTTCGAATATGCGACACCCTCGGTGCCAGCCCCGATAACTGCCTCCTATATTTTCGTTCTCAATCTGGGCACAAAATGCTAAACCTTACGCTCCTCGACGGACACAAGATGTGGAGCATAGTGAGATAGGGCCTCGAACTATTGGGCATACTCCTCGACCGTTCCCATCTGGCGTATACGCATGAACTTTGTCTCCTTCTGGGTACGAACAGTGTGATTGAAGTACTTGTCATTGAACAGCTCCTTAAAGTCATTCCAAGTGAGGATTACGACGTCCCGGGAGGCTTTGACCGTATCCCAGCAGAATTGGGCTCCATGGCTCAAGTAATAGGTCGCACACTTAACCTTCTCCACCTCACTGATCTTGGCATAGGAAAACTTGTCCACCATGGAGCGTATCCACTCCTCGGCCCTTGATATATCGAATACATCGCCATTGAAGCAAGGCGGCTTAAGTTTTTGTAATCTTTCCCACCCGGCCCCCCTCTGGACCGGCTGTAACTGCATATCACGGTGGTTCCCATTCCCATTTCCGTGGTCCTGACCCATGAACCTCTCCATATACCGAGATTGTTGCTCCATAAACTGATTCTGCCTCTCCATTTGTCGTGACTGTTGCTCTATAACTACTGCCAGATGCTCTAGAGTCTCATCCCGGCCATGATCCTCATGACGATCGGGTGCCCGGGGTACCTCTCCTACACCAGGCAGGCGTCCTCTTCCTCTTCTAGCCATTTCTAATCTCCTACGTGTCCATGTTATAATGTAAACAAACAAGCTTAAAGGAAATTATTAAGGAACGAAATTACAATTAAGTTTAAGGGAAGTTCTTAGGAGAAAGCAATTTACTAAATCATACTTTTCATACAATTCTATACTATGGTGCAATTCATTTAAACAAACAATTCAGTAGTCATAATGAAAAACTTACAGTCAGAGGGGCATTATCCGTCGAGTCTAGGTTATCGCGGTGAGACGCTCGAGTAGTAGTACTGCTCTGATACCAACTGTAACGACCCGAATCTCTAATCGTTTTAAAAATGTGCTAAAATTTGCTAAATCGAGTTTCGATGTAAAATTTTTCTTTTAAAAATTTTTTCTCAAGAATATCAGAGTGCCAAATCCGGTCGTTACTAACCCTGGTAAAATGGTTGATTTCAATTGAAGGAGAGACTATGAGCAATATATATATTTAGCGGAAATGAAATGAGGAAAAATCATCACTTCAAAACATTAATTTAGAAATGTAGCGGAAGCATAATTTAAAAGCATCACTTATAAATATTAATTTTTAAATTCAAGGTGAAACCTACATAATATTCTAATTAAGTTCTTAATAAGGGTAAAGGGTAATTAACGTTCATAAAACAATCCGACGTTAGCCCTTACAAAGTTACTCTTTCCATTCTTACTTGACGCCACACTACTACTTAGCTTGTGTTTCCTCTGGATACGCCACAGGCTCCACAGGTATGGCCTCCTCCGCCGCTCTTGGTACAACCATCTCGGTACCTACATCACAAGTAAGGACGTGAGCTTTCGCCCAGTAAGGAAATGGGGGAAAACAAATACATATGTCTCTCTTTAGTTTCTTTTGGAATGGGGGCCACCCATACCAAGTCTTTTCTTACGTTCTTTCTTTTGTTTGTTCTTTACTCGTATTTCAAGCTGGAGATTGGGAGACCTATATGGGATGGTATATCTGATCGGACCTAATCCTTTGCTTGCAATCTAGAACTCCCGTTCCCAATAAGGGAGGGGCTTTGGCTAGATTGTAGACTAGACCCATCTACCCATCAGCCCCCAACTCCATTTTCTTTCGTTTTCTTATCATTTTTCCTTTCCTCTTCCCTGCATGTGAGTACCACCTTGAGGGGGTACTCCCTACTTGGTTTCTATTAACGTGAATGCATGGGGACACCTCTAAAATAGCTAACACGTACATGGATAGTAAAGACAATACATTAAAGATCCTATAATTAACAACAGCCAAGCAGAAATTCAAGGCACACCTGAGAAATCCGAAAATGCGTTCATACATATATATAAGTATAAGACAAATGAAGAAGCGTGCATAACGAACTTAGCAAGGAATTCTGGAAAGCATTTCAACAATAAATATCTCTAACTTGATAAAGAGACTAACAGCTTGCAAACTTATAAACGAATGAGATCATATAACAGTAAATCACAACAGGACAAATTTTAACTTCTTAGAGCAGTGCATGATTATTGAAAATGAATCACGAAGTGAAGTAACTAAACATGTTTCTTAAAGAGGAAATAAACAGCAACAGGATACTAAGGCAGAGCAGCGAACTTGTAATCTCATAATTATGTACAGCGGAAATTTTACGAACAACTAAACATGCTTCAAATTGAACATAACGGCAGACATACGAACAACTAAGCATGCTTGTAAATGGAATATAACACTGGAAATTCAGGACTTCTAATCATGCGTTTAATCCGACTAACACAGCAGCAACTAGAATTCCTAACATGCGATTGATTGACAATTAAAACGGTGATGGTACAAGGTTGTATAAAATCCATGGGTCATGCTTATATATATACGAGAAGTAATGACAGTACTGAATAATGAATAAATGTCGAATTAGGACTACAATTATGCTTGTAAACCTAAAGAAAACAGCAGCAAACACATGTTGAATTTAAGATGGCTAAAACGTGCTTACTATCGACTAAAACAACAACAATAACGTTAGAGCAGAGCAACGAAAATACTTGAACAAGATAGCGAAAATGTTCAGCTCACATGGCTACTAACGCAGCAGGAAGTAAACACTAATCATACTTCACCTAAACATGCACTCTATCGACTATTTAAACAGAACTAAGCGTGTTTCCATTTAACTTTCTAACGGTAAGGATGCGAGTGATGAAAGCATACTTTTAATCAATTATATGGACGTCTGAGCATGTTTTAAATTGACTATACAACAGAAGGATACGAACATACAAGTAGGCTTTTAATCATCCATGTAACAAAAAAAATACAATTGTCTATTATGCCTTTTAATCGACTACTTAACAGGGCTAAACATGCTTCTAATGACTAAAATGAAACAACAATAATTATGAACATTCAAGCGAGTTTTAACTCGACTGGAATAGCAGTACTTAATCATGAGCTAAAACAGCAAATTAGGCCTACGATTCATGCTTCATGACAGCAATAAATGGCAGTAAATCATACTAAAACAAACCACCGACTCACGCTTCTCAACAACTAATATACAACAACAAAATTCCAAAAGCAAGACAACGAAATGTGATTCACTGGCGATTAATATACAATGGCAAATGAGTACGGAGCACACTTTTAATCAACTGAATAGGTAGCAACTCATGGTATGAAAATATGTTTGTAAGACAACCAAACTGTGACAAATTACAATATTTAAGCATGCTTTTAACCAACTAAAACAGTAGCAACTAAACATGCTCTTAAGGTTAACAATGTAGTGACGAAATGATTGAGCAGATCAATGAACTAACATAGGCATTATGTGTACCAACAACAGATCAGTTGATTTGCGCAGAGAGAAAATCATAAACAACTAAAAGTTGTTTTTATGCTTTGAACAAATCAAATCATAGAAACAAAACCTACAAGTGAGCAACATTATACAGTGTATTATTTTGGGATTATAAAGTCCTTAGCTCAAGATTCTCTACCGTTACTTTCATCATCATTCAAGACTTAGCACTTCCAACATATCCTTCCAAAAACTATAACCTAAGCATTAGGTTGTAGAAAGTGAAAACTAATAGTGAAATATATATATATATATACACTTCTAAATAGATATATCCAGAGAATAACCACAAGTTAAAACGTCGAAGGTAGTGAGAAAAATCATATGAATAACACAACAAGAGTTTTACAGGAATTTGCTACCACTAGAAAACACTACACACACTTTTACTTGGGTGTAGGGCCTCCAAATGGCCACCGACTACCCATTCCTTACCCTTGAAGTCGAGTCTTTGTGCGGACAGCCGTTCTTCAGGCGAATCCCTCCACGTAGAAACCCTTAGCTCTCCCAAGAAGAACAGAAAAATAGAGAAGAAGGGAATGGCTGGAGAAATAATCTCAGCTGGGGGGGTGGGGGAACATCTCGTACGTCTAGTAGGAGGAAGAAGCAGGTGACAACCTTCTGGCGGTCGGCATCGTGGGAGTGAGGTTGAGAGGCCTGGATTTCTATTGGTTCCACGTCATTTTCTTTTTGTTTTTAATTTATTCTGTCGCTGATCTGGTGCGATTCAGACGGGTGCGGATGACTTGCCCCCGTACACATGTCATCAGCAAGACCAAATTCCTTAGGCCAAAATGGGGCCTTGGACTATAAATGGCGTCCCTATTCCATCCGTACCGTCCGAAATGGGATTTGAATGCCATTTGGCGTCCGTATGCATCGTCCAAATGTGTCCAAAAATTGAACAGAGGCAAATCGGACGAGGTCCTTTCTCATCCGCCGGCGTCCTAACTCATCCGAAAGTCTCTAGACTTAAACAGATTCAAATCGGATACATGCTGCCCTCGTCTGCGTCGTTCACAAGGTTGTCCGGAAGTCCACGTGGCACCAAAGTTTAGATGTGTCATCTCGTCCCCGAAGTCGTCCCAAGTCAGGGTGACATTCGAAGTGTGTTGTGGACGACGTACGACACTCCACGTCTGTAACGTCGTCCTCAGGCGTCCTAATGGACCAAAGTCCATTTCCTTTGCATTTTCGATTAAGTTTTTGTCAAATCGCGTTACCCACACAATAACGAGTCATGACTCAACACATATATGGTCAATGTACCTATGTATATTACGCCAATTTTTACTTCCAAAGTTTGATTACATCGTTTAGTGGAAAAATTAGGATCGGGTTGTTACATAGATGGACCAAAAAGATCTATGTGAAGTAATTGGAAAGGCTTTGATGTAGAGATATATTGTTTGGATGAGAAAGAGCTTTTAGTTTGCTTTACTTTTTGACAAATATCACAAACTCTATCTTTTTCAAACAACACTTTAGGAAGACCCCTAGCTAGATTGTTTTTCGAAATCCTAGCTAAAGTATCCATTTCTACATGACCTAATCTTCTATGCCAAGTCCAATAATTATTAGAATCATTAGCACTAAAACACTTTTCATTTTTACATGATACACTATTCAAATCAATTGCATAAATATTATCAAGTCTATATCCCATAAACAAGATTTTTCCATTTGATTCATCGAAAATCATGCAAGACTTAGATTTACAGATAACTTTATAACCTTTATCACACAATTGACTAATACTCAGCCAATTATGTTTTAATCCTTCAACTAATAAAACATCCTCAATTATGGGATTAGAAGTGTTACCTATATTGCCAATCCCAATAATCTTTCCTTTTTGGTTACCTCCAAAAGCAATGCTTCCTTTATTGTCCTTGTGGAGGTAAACTTTAGGAAGTCTCCCGTCTTATGTCTTGAACATCCGCTATCTAAGTACCACTCATCCTTTGCAGGAGAACCTTCAACCTATAAGCACAAGTTATGTTGACATTTTTGGTACCCAAATCTTTTTGGGTCCTTTGGGGTTAAACTCGGTTCCTTTTGGAATCCAAACAAATTTACCAACATTTCTAATTCTAACTACTTTTGGAGGGCAAGAGAAAGATTTATGTCCAATTATATTACAAGTAAAACAAGTAGACGGTTTAACAAAGAAGTCTCTATAACTCTTTTTCTTTTGAAGGGGTTGATATCCCAACCTGGCTTTGTCACATCATTTTTTGTTTTCCTAGGAGCATATTCAAATTTTTACTCCCATTAGTGAAATTAAACACAACATTATTTAAACCAACAATGTTAGCTTCAAAGTGCTAATATCATTCTCAAGTGATTTGACATAAATATTCAATTCAATATTTTTAGTTTGCAAATCACTAATTTCATTTTCAAAAGATTGCACAATATCAACATGCTTTTTCACAACACAATCATTTTTCTTTTTCAATTTCTTATATTAGTTTTAAGCAAGTTAAATTTCTCAAGCAATTCATTAAACTCATCAACTAAATCATCATCATCATTATCATTATAAAAAGAAGATTCGTGTACCTCATCCTCCTTGGCCATGAAGCACATATTGGCTACCTCTTCACTCTTGGATGATGTCTCTTCTTCATTGTCATCCTATGTTGTTTTAAATGCTTTCTTTTTGGTGACTTTCATGGTTTTCTTCAATTGCGGGCAATCGGTTTTGAAGTGTCCAAGTTTCTCGCACTCGAAGCAAGTAGGTTCTTTGTCCTTTTGTGGTCTATCACCCTTGAATTTCCTTTTCCCTTGCCACTTCCTCCATTGAAGAAGTTTGCTGATTTTCTGAGAAAGGAAGGCAATCTCGTCATCCTCCTCGAATTCTTCTTGCTTACTTGTTGAGGCCTTGAGGGCTATGCATTTCTTTTTGGGAAGTTCTTTCTCTTTAAGTTCCTCCTTCTCATTGGCTCTCATTGTAATCTCATGTATCATGAGAGAGCCAATGAGTTCTTCCATCTCAAGAATCTTGAGATCTCGAGCCTCTTGAATAGCCGTCACCTTTGGTTGCCAATTCCTCGGTAGACACTAGAGGATATTTCTAACAAGTTCTTCCTTAGGATATGTTCTACCAAGAGCTTTCAAACCGTTAGTAATATTTGTGAAATGAGTAAATATTTGAGTAATTGATTCATCTTTATCCATGGTAAACAAATCATAATTGTGTACAAGCATGCTCAATTTGTTTTCTTTAACTTGTTTTGCACCTTCATGTGCAATTTGAAGTAGTTTCCAAATTTCTCGCACATTTTCATGTGCTTGTATTCTATTGAACTCATCTCTATTCAAACCACAATATAACAAATTGATAGCTTTAACATTCAAACTTACTCTTCTCATATCTAATTCATTATATTCATCATCCAACTTAGGAACATTAATACCTTTTTCAGTTTTAATAAGAATGTATAGTCCCTTTGGAATTACATTCCACAAAGCATGATCAATTGATTGCACATAAATTCTCATTCTAGTTTTTCAATATATGTAATCACTACCATCAAACAATAGTGGCCTAGTAAAGGATTGTCCATCTCCATTGATGTTGTTCATGTTAAAAGCCATTTAATTTTCTTGTACAATATCACAACAAATAATGACACAAAGTTTGTAACCTACTCTAATACCAATTGAAAGATTGTAAATAACATAAGAGGGGGAGTGAGTACGGTTTTTAAACTTTTTCATGCGATAATCAATTTCTCTAATTGTAAATGATCTAATACAATTAATGGCTTATCTAACACAATAAGAATGAACAATAAGAGAAGGGTTAAAAGATACGAAACTGAGTTGTTAACACTGTTCGGTAAAGCACGCCTACGTCTGCACTTCAAGGCCCTTCCTTGAAGATCTATTCACTTCAACCGCTTGGGTTAAACTTGATTGAACTTATCAGGAGTCAATCTAATTGTTACGACAACTAATTCTCAAGGGATCACCCTTCTCGTTCGATTACAATTCTTCGAATTAAAAACTCTCAAGTTCTTACAAACAACCTCTCAAAATCAAAATTCTCAATAAGATCGTGTAACGGTTGAGTTTCGTACACTTTTTGTAAGCTAGAATGTGTAACGACCCAGATTTTCGTAAATCGTTAAAAATGCGTAAAAGTTTGAAATTTTTCTTTTTAAAACAAATCGTATCAGAGTGCGTCTAACCAGATCGCTACTGACTCTTTCTGTAAACTCGTTATGAAAACCAGTTGATATAAAAGTGCGGAAGCGTCATAAAATAAATCATTGTAAAACATGGCGGAATCTTTTAAGGAAGAAACTAAACAATGGAGTACAAGATAATAAACTTAATGTGATTACAACCGTTTCTCATTTTACTCTTTAATCTGGCCAGTCCCCAGTCTCGCGCGTGCAAACCATCAATAACTGCTTCATTATGTGTTGATCATCTACTTATTATCTGTTCATCGTTGTACCTACAGCACAAGTAAGGACGTGAGCTTTCGCCCAGTAAGGAAATGGAGAAAACAATTATGCATATCTCTCTTAAATTCTTCTTGGAATGGGGCCACACAAACCAATTCTCTTCATTACGTTCGTTCTTTGTTCGTTCTTTACTCGTACATCAAGGGGGAGGGGATGGAATAGTTGACCAGACTTAACCCTTTACTTGCAACTAGGGCCCCATTCCCGTCAAGGTTGGGGGCTTCACCTAGCCGCGGACTAGTTCTACTACACATCCA
This sequence comes from Begonia loranthoides, assembly GCA_022433065.1. Taxonomy (NCBI): domain Eukaryota; kingdom Viridiplantae; phylum Streptophyta; class Magnoliopsida; order Cucurbitales; family Begoniaceae; genus Begonia; species Begonia loranthoides. Next base: position 31,131,201 of record CM039469.1, read on the forward strand.
CCCTCCGACTCCCTTTTTCGTCCCTTTTCCAGCGTATCCTGCCTTCAAGGTTCCTCCCCTTCTGGCGTATCCCGCCTTCAGGGTTTCTTCTCTTACGGCATATCCTGCCGGCAGGGTTTCTTCGGTGATGGGCGTATCTTGTCCATCCCAAACATTCTTTTTTCTTAGCATTTTTCCTCACTCATGCATGTGGGTACCACCCGGAGGGGGTACCTCCTACTTGGTTTCTATTAACGTGAGGCATGAACATACATTCTCAACCTAGCATGATGCTTCACGATATAACATTCATAGGAATTAAAGTGCACATAAACGGAAGTAACTGAAATCAAAAGCACGTACCAATTAAAAGTGCATTTAATAAGGAAGGTAACATCAGGAATTGGAAACGCATAATAATGAAGACAAATCCGACAATTGAACAATGCACAATTGAGACCATTTATAATATCGAGTACAGTATATGACATGTCAATAATCTAATTAACTTCCTAATCCATTTACATGCCCCCTACCATTATCAGTCTAGGTAATTTTTCTATTCGGTTATCCAAGTCATTTAACATGCTTTTACTTAATTTGCTTTTAACAAGAAATAACATGCTACGAGGGCAATTTCACCCTAAGAAGATAATAACAAAAGCAATTACAAACACCATGCTATAAATTAACATGCTAATTCGTTTAATAAATTCCCTAGTTCATTTACATACTTCCTACTATTATTAGTCTAGGTGATTATTCTACTTTACTTAGTTAATAATTTACATGCTCAAGTTTGATTACTATTGCAAAAGTTCATTAACATGCTCAAACATGCTAGTTAATTTACATGCTTAGTAATTTGGGTAAACATGCTCAATTAATTCAGGAAGATTACCATTTATTAGCCTAATAAATTATTAGCTGATTACATGCTTAGCCAATTTACATGCTTAGCTGATTTACATGCTCAAGTGTCGATATTGCTAATTAATATGATAATTATACGTGTTCAAGTAAGTGAACATGTTAATTGATTTATTACATGAATTCCATGCTTTATTTACGCTTGCACTACTTTCACAAAGATATCAATCTCTAATGACCAGAACAAACAATGACAGTAAGTTATCTACATGCATAAGGAATCAAAACTATAGCTACACAACAAATAAATATGCGATAACTCTTTTAGCTCAATTTTATACTTTGCATAATAACTTATCCTTTACCTGTTCCACTTTCATAGCATCCTCTCTTCATTTACTTAGGCATTTTTATCACATAACATACAATAAAACAAAGCTAAGCATCAAAAGGAAAATATCACAGATTCACAAACAATTCCTACACTATCATTAAGGGAATAACAACCAACCAAGAATATCAACCACACAAGCTTTTCCAATAAAGGCTATCCTAGAACGCTTAACCTATTTTCATGCTTTTCATGACCATTTATCCTTTTACGTTTAATCATCCTTGTACCTTAAGCATTCATTACAGTATAAAACATTTTAGCACAACTATTAATAAGGCAATCCAACAATGAAATAACAACTACAATTGTAACATCTTGACTTTTTATTGGAATTTAATAAGTATAATTGGAGTATAATTTTGAGATTTTGGATTAAGTTGGATAACTATCGGGGTGTTACTAAGGACGTATTAATAATATTTTAAATTATGGGAAATTGAGGTAATTAGAATAAATATTAATTTATGAAATAGATCATTATGTGGGATAAATTCTACTACTGGGGATTAACTATGTGGGAGATTAATTAAATCAAAATGTAGTTATAATTAAATTTAGACTTAAATGTAAAATTAAATAAATTAGAATAAAAGGAAAATTAATTGAAAATTTGGAGAGCTGAACCAGTTCGGCAAAAAACTGGTTCAGTGTTGTGTGTTGGTCCGGTTCAAGAAGCAGTTGAGGGGGGAGGGATTTTGGCGTGGCTTCACGATTTCAGAAGAGAAATGAGAGAAAGAGGGAGAGAGGGGCCGAAGAAGGGGGAGAAGAGATCGAGAGCGAGAGGAGGCATCGGGAGCTCGCGAGTGGAGTTTGCAACAACGAGAGCAAGCTTCCTCGGGATGGCTCTAGCGTGCGTCGGAGCGGTGAATCGTGGGAGGCTAGGGCTTGGGCTTGAAATCCTGCTGGAGGCAATTTCAGGCTTCAGAGGAGGCGTAGTCGAGGTACGTCGATGATTTCTGCTTTCCTCCTCCTTCGCGTTTTGTTGGTCGGCGCTGATGGTTGGCGATGGCAGGGGCTTGGTGCTCGAGTGAGCTAAATAGAGAGGGAGGAACTCTCTAGAGTGGAGGACCGAGTTGTGATGATGGGTAATGCCGAGAGCTTCATCGTCTGCTGGTAAAGGTTCCCTTCTCGGAATTTTTGAGTCTCTGTTTATGGATGTATGGTTTCTGTTAAGACATAAGTTTGGATTTTCTGACAATATGGATGAATAATTCCTCTGTTGGGTTTCTGTTGTTGAGGTTGCTTATGAATTTCTTGGTTGCCTCCTGTTGGAGTCAGTTTTGGTTAGTAAGTAATATGTTCAACCTGTTGTGTTGCTATGAGGTGAAGTGTGACTCTTCGTTGGAGTGCTTTAAGTTATGTTTTGTAGTTTGATTAACTACCATTGTCTGGATAATGTTTTTGTGTGGTTATGGGTCCAATGCATGTTAGGTGGATATTCTGGAAGGTTTTTGTGGCTGTTGGGTTGAGGACTTATGTTGCTCTCGGTTGCGTTGTGGGTTATTGATGGGAGTTGCTTTCTATTCTGTCATTTGGCTAAGTGGAATATAATTGAGTTATGAAACTTTATTAAGCACATGAATAAGGAATGAAGAAATAGATATAATTGAGGTTGTTAGATTGTAGATGTTGAAACTCGTAAGCGTTATTAATCCTTGTAAGCAGTTAATGGAGGAATGGATATTAATGGTATATGTTTTAATTATGGAGGTATCAGAAGGAAAAGAAGAATAATAATTAAGTGCAATACGCGATAAAGAATTGAGGTAAAGAATTGGGTTTGTCGTGGCCATGTGGAGGCCCTACACCACAAGTAGAGTGCGTGAGTGTGGTATTCCTTGAATTTTAGTTCTGTTCTTGTGTTGATAGCTCTATGATTAATACTCTGCAGTTATTTCTTTTTTTTCCTGGATGATTTTCTATGATATTCTTAGATGATTTTCTGTGATGTTCCCTACAATATTGTGTGACTTCCCTTACTGCTATTTTTAGTAGTTAATAATGGTAATTGAGAAATAGAACTAGAAAATGATGAATTGGAAAGAGGAATGAGTGAGGATGAGATAAGCTTGAATGGACTATGATTTCCTTTTCTTACGTCAATTCTATTTTCGTTGCTTATTCCCTTACTGCTGTTAGTGCGTTACTGTCATTTCCTGCTGTATCTAGTTAAATGCTAGTTTAGTTGAAACATGTTAATTTCTTTTCAAGCATGTTAAATTAACCCGTTAGCATGTTCAATTAACTAGTTAGATTGATTAACTAGTATGTTTAATTGCTAATCAATGTTGTTAATTGTTAATCAATTTGCCATGTTAAGCTATTGAATAACTAATTTGAGCATATTAACTAGTTGTTTAATTAGTAACAAATACTTAAGCATGTAAACTAATTAGTGAGCAGGTAAACAAATTAACCGAGCATTTAAAGGGACTAATAACTAGCATGGTAAATCAATTAACTAGTATGTAGATTGATTAACAAGCACATTTAAATCAATTACTAAATGTTAGATTAACTAACTAGTGTATCCAAATAAGCTAACTAATATATTCAATTAGCATGTTTAAATCAATTAGTAGCAAGTTAATTAATAGAGTTAGTAACTAGACAATGAGCACGTCAAATTGAATTAACTACACTTGGATATGGTGAGACAAGCACACTAATTAACTAATGAATCGAACTCGTGGATATGGTTAGTGAGTTAAATAACTAAACCTTAAACATGTTAACTAGTTAGTAAGTATATAAATGAACTAGGATAATACTAAAACAGTTATATTATCTTCTATGATAATTCCGCTTGAGCATGTAATGAACTAGGTTAGTATTAATAGGTTATTCCCCCTTGATAATATTTTGGGTATTTCTCTTTACTATAATTTTTTTTAATATAATTATGTTGTCTTTTGCTGCAATTTCTTTATTTGCTTTACTTTACTAAAGAATGATGGGAAAGATGAAAAAAAGAGGAATTAAGTATGAATGAATTATGGGTTTCATGGCTAAGTGAATGAAGGTTTTTAATATTGTTTTCACAGTGTTGTTTATAATATTGCTTATGATTGTTAGCATGTTATTTTTCCATCAAACCCAAGTATGATTAGTTACCTAGGATAAAAACATGTAATTGATACTTGAGCACATTTAATTAGGATACTTAATTCCATTAGTAGTACGTAAATGTCAAGAATGTTAATCAAAATTAGTAAGCATGTTAATTAACTAGGATTAATTAGTGAGCATGTTAAATTACTATCAATTTGAATGAATTCGAGCATATAAATGAACTAGGATAACAAACTAAAATAAATATCTAGAACAATAAATGTAGGACGTATCTAAAATGATTAGGAAATAAATTAGGATATGATAGTATGTTTTGCATTCTCCTTCTGTGCTTCATCGTTTACAAGTCAATATTATGATTGTTTTCTACTGTGTGCTTTTAATTAGCGGTATTTATTATATGCGCTTTCTATTCTAGTTTGCTTTTAATTACAGTTACTTTCATTTATGCGCACTTCTATTATTGTTAATGTACGTTATAACGCATCATGCATCATGTTAGGATGAGAATGTATGGTCATGCATCATGTTAATAGAAACCCGTAGGGAGCGCCACTTTGGGTGGTACTCACACATGTATGAGTGAGGAAAAAAATGTTAAATGAAATGAACGAATGATGATGATGATAATGATGATGATTATGAAAAGTTGGGGGGCGGATGGGTAGTTCGGATCTAGCCCACATAGGGTTAGAAGCCGATCGACTATTCCATTCCACATATGTTGCTTCAACTTCCAGCTCGATGTACGAGTTATGAATGAACGAATGAATGAAACGTAATGAAAAGATTGGTTTGGGGTGGACCCATTCCAAGTGAACTAAAGAGAGGCATGTTATATGCATTTTCCCTTTCCTTACTAAGTCTTTTAGACTTACAGTTTACTTGTGGTGTAGGTATATGTGAATGATGAGAAGAACGATGAACAAAACACAAAGTAGTTGATGAAGGATTTGCACATGAAGGAGCTTGTGATTGGTCAGGCTAACTGAGTAAGAAATAAAAACAGTTTGTAATTAAAATATATTTAATTTTGTAGTAGTAGAGTAAAACAAAAAGATTTTCTTCGTAAACGATTTACGCTTCAGTTATGTTTTAACGAAGAAAATGGTTTATAACGGCCCGGCTTGCACTCTGATTATAAAAAATTTTAATTATCTTACAAAAATTTTAAATTTCGTGTATTTTAGAAAGGTTATAAAAAACCAAGTCGTTACAACAATAGATTCACAAAGGAGTAATAACACAGCAAGAAAACCTACCATTATCAGCATCTACAGAACATCAAACAATTACCCATATACATTTTAAGAACACTAACACTAACTCACACACACATTTGTGGTGTAGGGCCTCCAAATGGCCAAGACTCTACCCTATTTCCTTACCAATTTGAAGAACACAAGCAGGGGCAGCTGCTATTCCTCACGGTAGTTCCTCACAGTAGCTGGAGCTCACCTATTCAGCTCACCCAGCAACTCACATAGATGGCATCTCTGGCTCCTTCCAACGCACCTTACTTCACTCCCGTTCACTTAAGCACACGAAAACTAACTCTCAATCCCTCACTCTAAGAGCTCTCCCTCTTGGTCACACTCTCAGTCGCAGCACCTTCCCTTTTCCTGAATCAAAATCGACTGAAGGAAGAAAGGGGGAAGAAGGTTTATACCTGGAGAGGGAACCATCCATACCTAGAAGAGGTAGTGGGAGGTCGGCTGGCAGGGGTGGTCGGGTTGCGTGGTTTTGGGTGTGATTTCTTGTTGGGGCGCCATGTTTTAATTGGCTAAGGGTTGTTTTTGTTGTGATTTTAAATCAAGTCTGTTTCTGATCTGCTATGATTCGGATGAGTGCGGACGAAATCTTCATGTCTGCATTCGTCCGCAAGAGTAGTTTTTTCCCGGGTAAGGTCTAACTTCGGACGGAAATCAGCGTGCCCACCTTTGTCCGTACCGTCCACAGTTGAGATTCGGACACCAGTCGGCGTTCGCATGTGTTGTCTGAAAGTGACCTAAGATTGAACATATTCAATTCAAATGAGGCTATCACTCGTTCGCATCCGTTCGTAGTCGTCTGAAACTGTCTAGACTTGGACAGATTCGATGCGGACGAAGCATCTTGCGTTCGCACCGTCCGTACCTTCGTTTGAATGTGTCCCGAGTTGTACAGATTCAATGTGGACGCAACATTCATCGTCCGCATCGTCTGGGACTTCGTCTGAAAGTCCACTATACAGTGAGGTTAGGATGAGACATTGCGTCCTGAGCCATCCTAAGCCTAATGTTGGTGTGGCCAAGCACTTGGTGCGTTTGAAACTCTATAATCCCCACTTAACTCCAACACTTAACTCTATCTCTTCACCCTTAACTCTTACCCCACAACATTTCTCCCATAAATACACATCACAAAAATGACACGTATAGATACGCGATGTAATATTCTCATAACTCCAACACTTTGATTACATCACGTATACAGGGAAACGTAACAGGATTGCTCCTAGTTTTAACGCTTCGAACGCCCTCAGTAATACCCCGATAATTATTCAAATTAAAATATCGAGGTGTTACAGAATGCGTGTCATGAATTCGATAGAGTTTCGACGCTTTTTCACGTTGGTACCTCCATCCTCAGAGTGCCTTTTTTTTTATAGATTTCTCTGTTCGGTCAACCCAATCTTTTTGGCTGACCTCATCCTACCATTGAAAACTAGTCGTTGCACTTTTCTGCACTTTTTTGGTTGCAAGTCTCGATCGGGGCCTCAACCACTGTCTTGACCGAAACACTTCGAAGTAAACTATGTTGCTTTTTAGTCATATTTTTCAACTAGGTCCTCGATCGCATTGCGTTAGAAAAAGACACAAAATATTACAAAAGCAATCTGTGTACATTTTTGGTCGCAACTTTCAACTGGAGCTGCAATTGCGTCTCGACCAAAAAACTATGGAGTGCACATCAAGCAGAATTTATTCAGTCTCATCTTGCAGCCTCATTTCGTCCAAAACTCTGAGGACCAAACTGTTTGTGATTTTGGTCATATCTTTTGACTAGGGCTGTGACCGCATGGTGTTTGAAAAGCTCACAGAGCAATTTGTGTATGTTTGTGGTTGTAATATTTGACCACAGCTTCGATCGCATTGCGACGGAAATATCATGAAGCACACTACTGCATATTTTGTCGCTACTCATTCCTCCTAAGCTCTGTCTAAAAACTCCATGGATTAAACTGTGTGTGTTTTCGGTCGTACTATGCAATTGGATCTTTGACCGCGTGGCGTACAAAATCTTCTAGAGTAATCTGTATGCCTTTTCAGATGTATCTAGCAACCGCACCTTAGAACCGCAGAGCGTCCAAAAAACTCCAAAGTGAAATACTTCTTTCTGATTCACAATCCTTAAAATTTTTAAGTCCTACAGTGATACCTACTCACAACATGGACTTAGATAAACTTGTTAGACAACATTAATACCTTCATTAAGGGTATTTTCAATATAATCATTATATTTGCGTAACAATTAAATTCATCAAATAAACAACTTATTAACATCATTAATATTAATAATCATCAAAATAAATACACCTAACACACTCAGGCTGACAAATATCTCTAAGCCAATATCTTTAACCATATTCATACAAGTCATGTTAATACAAATTCTATCATTAATGAACAAAGAGCAAACCTTGTTCTTGTTGGAGCTTTGGCTATGAAAAGTTTGCTCCTTTTGACAATCCACTTCTAGGGGGAGAGTTAGAGAACTTTGAAGCTTGATGTCAAAAGGTTCCTTTTGAATATAATACAATTCCACTTGTGGCTCCTCTTCTTCATTAATTGCTACCAACAATTCATCTTCACCCTCTTGTATTTTTGTCGTCAAGGAGTCAACTTTGCCTTCTACATGTTAAGCTTTCACTTCCTGCTCTTGGATTGTTATAAACTCCAAAGATACTAATGACCCTTCTTGAGGTAGTACAACATCTTCTTCAAATTGTTCATACACCCCTAGGTCTTCTTGTAATACCTCAACATGGTCTTGTGCATACAAAGTTGGAGCGCATGCTAAACTTGATTTCAATTTGTCAAATTATTGAATTATCCTTTCAAATGAGGCATTTATGTTATTGAATTTAGCTTGTCTACCTTTGGGAAATCTCTTCTCATGCTTGGTTGGTGGTGGAGGATGGGATGGTCTTGATATATCTTGGAGCAAACTCTCTTCTCAACAATCTCTTCATCAAACCCCATGTTTTGATGTCTTCTTTCCCATCTATCCTTCGGTCTTTAATCAAATTGCTCTACCACAATGAAATTTTCCCTCTAAGCCTTGAAGTGATAATTTTTACTATGGTACTCTCCGAATAATAAGAATTTTGAAAGATTTCCTCAATTTCATATTCCCAATCTAAATAATCTTCAAAACATTCTGACCCGCTAAAAGTAGGAATAGATGATTGTAAATACTCCTCATCTGTAATGTAATTCATTGAATAACTCCGACCCCTCGTCATTATGTTAAAAAAATAGTCACAAACTTTGAAGAAAAATAATCAGGAATTTTGGATCTGATACCAAGATGATGTGCCAATGGAAGGGTATAAGGAAAACTTATCTATGGAGTCGATCGACGGAAGGATTGAATGACTAGAACCTATACAAATTCGAATGTCTGATATTTTCCAATTGAGTAGTGGTCAATCGGCTGAAGGAGTGGAGATCGGCCAATTGAAGACTTCCTATTCTTTGTCGCAAAATACTTAAGGAAAGTGTTGTCTTTAGAAACCCATAACTTGCTGAATATAGAAGCTTTCTTTATAAAATTTAGATAGTAAGAACTTTGATAAATGATGAATAGCTCCTCCAAAAATAGAATTGAAACTCACCACCGATTGAGAAATATGCATGGATGAATTAGATTGGCTGAAAATACAAAAAATCACAACTTGAACCTTTGTATGGAAAACTCCATTAATATAATTCTTCTTGAAAGTTGAACACCACTTCACACGTTCTTTCTCCATGGAACAGGAACATGAATGCCAATAAGTAAGGCTACTCAACTTACAAAGTAACCTCAATTTGTGAAATTACACCACAAGAACTTTGGATAAACACACCAAATGATGAAATAGGAATCACTCTAATTTCGAAGATAAAGCAACTACTTTTTGTATTCAAATTCAACTTCTTAAGTATTCATAATAGGTGGCTTTATATAACTAATTACAAACTATAGAATAGAAAATAACTAAGTAGGAAACAAGACACTAAATCAGCTAACACACATTTGGTCGATTACCATAATATACTTTTGGCAACTTAACTAAAAGTAAATTACATAAATTATTTCTTGTTTCTTCTTCTCCAAGTATTGATGGCTTTTGGTAGCTATTCCTTCTCAAGGTCAGCCACTTGGATAGTTTCCATATCAAAGCAATCTTTCGCTTTCCTATTGTCTTCGCGCTTGGCCACTTGGAATGGTTTGCATAACTCAATATGCATTAGCATTTCTTGATCCCTACAAAGTGGTGACTCCTCCAGTAGGTCCATTATTGAGTTACCTTCCAAATAAGAGGAAGGTAAGTGTTGACGAGTCATTGGGCCCTAGTTCTTGTGTTTAGACCTTGTAGTTCATCATTGAGCTTCAAGCAATATTTGCTCGCTATTCACGTGACTTTTGGCATAGTAAACAAACTCCAATTTTAACAAAACAACCCATTCTTAAAAGCTTAAGATGTCAGCTACAATATTTATGAAGCACAACTTTTTATATAAAATCTTCTAGAATGCCAAAACGTCAAATACTTGTCGAAGGTCAGATTGTAAGCGAATTTGTGAAGTCCACCAAATCTTGAACACTTGTATTTACACTTCCACTTATATTTGATCCTGAATAACTCCATGATAATTTTGTATGATTGATGAATGTCATTCATCCTCTTCCTTCTTTGAATACCTACAAAATAGTCACTCAACATATGGTTAGAGAAACTTCTTACTCGATTGTTGATAGATGGAATTTGTAGTCCATCAAAAGGTCATCTAAGGATGGCCCTTGGACGTCCTTCAAAACGAGAGATGTCCAAGGATCAATCTCAAATGTTCTCCAACACCAAAAGGCATCCAAGGCTTGCACATTATGGATGATTTAATGTATAAGAAATTATTTTATTTGATGATTTTGATCAATACATGACATCACTAAAAAATTTGATCAGAAGTTAATTAATCTTGTATAACGTGGAATTTGACCCTTGGACATCCTCCAGCTCCTTTGTTTGAAGGTAGCCTTAGAAGATGAAAGTTGTATCATGGCAACTTTTCTGACCAGCTTGTACCCTTTCATTCGTTGATATAACCTATTGCTAGTAGGTGCCATGCCAGTTCATCCATGGATGTCCCTTATCGCTCATGGGGGCGCGCCAATCTTTTGACTAGCTCTTTAGGATGTCCATCCCTAGTGATGTGCGTCCCTCATCTTTGAAGAACATCCAATCCTTTCATCTAATGGTCAACTTTTCATCCGACCCCTTCATCTAATGTCCCATCCTTTGTCTGATTCCTTTCATCTAACAACCAACTCTACGTCTGACCCCTCATCTAACGACCAACTCTTTGTCCATCCCCAACAACAAACGTCCCTCATCTTTGAAGGACGTCCAACCCCTTCATCTAACGGCCACTAACCTGCATCCGTCCTTTCATCCAATGGCCAATTCCTCATCCCTCTTACATTAAAATAACCTGTGAATTACATGTGCCCCTTCAAAAAAATGTTCGCCAGCACCTTGGACGTCCATTCTTCCATCTTGGCCATCTATTCCAAGCGACAGATGTCCCCCATCTCTGAAGGACATCCAACCCCTTCATCCAATGGTTTTCAACCTTTATCCATCCCTTTCATCCAATGGTCAATCCCTCATCCACACTCTTATTAAAATAGCGTGTGTCATGCACATGACTTCCTTCAACATAATGTCTGCCAACACCCTTGTACATCTATCCTTCCATCATGGACACCTATCTTCAATGAAGGATGTCCGTCCCTTCATCCAATAGTCACCAACCTTTGTCCGCCAGTGCCCTTGGATGCTCCTTTTCCCATCCTAGACGTCTATCTTCATTGAAAAATGTCAATCCTTCATCCAACGGCCACCTGCCTTCGTCCACCCCCACATTTGAACAATGTGTGTTGATTATGTTTGTTAAATTTATATTGCTAAAAATTAAATTGATATTTATATATAAAATTAAAAAAGTATTATTTTATATAATGAGTAGAACCTGAACTGAATTGAAACGTTAGGTTTGGTTCCAGTTTGGTTTATCGACTTAATAATCTCAAGTTTTAGTTCTATTTTTTACAAACCAAATAAAGCTAGTTCGATTTTGGATCGCCCATAAAAATCAAACCAAACTGACTTTTGTGCCGCCTACAATTTACATCTATAATTCATATAGTATATTATGCATTTTTATTCTATAAAATCTTCCAACTAACTTGGTTTATTATTTTTACTCCTCTTTCGCATGATCTGATTGACATCCTAATCTTCTCTTTCATGCTCTAGGTGTTGGAGGACAAGATCATCATTGAGGCGCACACTGAGTAAGGAAACAAAAGGGCCACCATCTCTGAGTGTAAGAATCTGGGCTTGTCCAAGACGTGTTGTCCATGGCCACCCATGCTGTTAGGATAAATTTCTTTCTATTTTATGTCATTCACTTGTATTTCTTTTCTTTCTTTTTGGTAAAATGACTCCTCGCCACCATAGCATGTCTGGTCCTGCCATGGGATGGATGGTCCAGATTGCTCTTTAAGGGGAGAGGCATGACTGCATGTAGAACCCCTACCGAACGATGTAATTTGCTGCCAATCAATGAACAAACTTTTTACATTAAAACTCTCTATATACTCACTATGTACAATGATGCTCTTTTCAATTAATCTCACTTACTTATTGCTCGCTCATTAGACACAAAGCTCGCTCTAACGTTGTGGGCAATTGGTTTCGTTGGCACATCTCGTAGGCTGACTCGTTGTTTCCCCCTAACAACGGGTGTTGTACGGTCTGTCTCAATCCCCTTGAAAGTAGGACCGTGATAGTTGGTATCAGAGCTAGGTTGGCTCAAACTGGAAGAAATCATGCCGAGAAAGAACTTGTTAGAGAAAGAGAATTCATCATCGAACTAGCTAGAGTGCCTAGTCGAGCTGGAAGAAGAGATGGAGTTCCTACAAGAAATTCCCGATAACAACCAGTTTTTGAAGGATTGAAAGAAGGAAATGTATGAATTTCCTGCTGAGATTGCTTCTAGCCACAACATAATAGACACCATCCTGATCCAAGAGCAAAGGGATTGGGTGGAGAACCTCGAATCTCAACAAGAAAAAGGAAAAGGGGTAGATAGTGGAGAGAGCTCTACAAATGTTATAGTCGAGGTCCTGGAGGGCATCGAGGAGATCGACCACGCTCATACTCGACTTTCAAGTATTGTGACCGATATGATAGAAGACTTCAAGGTGATGTTTGTATCTCTCAAAGCCGAGATTGCTGAAATAAACATCAAATTGAACATCACTATGAGAGCTATGGGAAACCAAGCTCATGCTCCAAGTGCAGTGGAAGTTAGTCAAGTGAAAATCCCAAAGACAAAATCCTTCGGTGGAGCTCGCGATGCCAAAGAAGTAGAAAATTTTATCTTTGATATGGAACAATATTTCAAGGCAACCAGGACAGATGAAGAATCAAAGGTGACCCTAGCCACAATGCATCTTACTGGGGATGCAAAACTCTAGTGGAGATCTAAATATAATGACATCTGTAATGGTGCTTGTGTTATCAATACAAGGGATGAACTCAAGAAATAGCTAAAAGATCATTTCTTCCTTGAAAATGTTGAATTTAATGCCCGTAGATCATTGTGAGGACTAAAGCAGATGGCTAGCATTCATGAATATGTTAAGTAGTTCTCTTGCCTCATGCTTAATATACACGATATGTCCGATAAAGACAAAATCTTCACTTTTATCGAAGGACTCAAACCATGGGCCAAGACAAAGTTATATGAACAAAGAGTATATAATCTCTTGAGTGCTCTTGCTGCAGCAGAACAATTATTCGACCACGCTAATGAGAATCCTGGAAAGAAAAAGAATCCTCCCAACAATTTGAATAATAAGAAGTTCCCTAGACCGAATATAGGCACTGCTAAAAGAAAGTCATATGTCCCAAAAGAGGGCCAAGAGACTTTGAAAGGAGCTGGTAATCAATGACCGATGAATAGACCTATGTCATGTTTCTTATGCAAAAGACCCCATTGAGTAGCTGAGTGTCCACATAGGTTAGCATTAACATCTCTACAAGCTTTGATTCACAACGACAACCTAGCTGAAGAAGTTGTCAAAGAAGAATTCACAAAAGTTGCAGAAGTAGGAACAATGACCTTATTATTAGCAATTTAACAATAGATGGAAGAGTTGAAAAAGACCCCTGATAAGGGCCTTATGTATGTGGACACCTTTGTCAATAATAAGGTCGTCAAAAGCACTATGATTGACTCAGGAGACACACATAATTTCATAACTGAAAAGGAGGCATGCTGCCTAGGCCTTAAGCTAGAGAAAAGTGCTGGCAAGATGAAGACAGTCAATGCGAGAGCAATACTAGTTGTTGGGGTTGTAAGAAGGGCTCAGCTAAAGCTCAACTCGTGGATGGGACAAATCGATTTTGTTATGGCACAGATGGATGACTTTGATACTATACTCGGGATGGAATTCTTGATGGAACACAGAGTCATTACCATCCCATCTGCTAAATGTCTGGTGATTACTGGGAACAATCCAATAGTAGTTCTTGCAATCTTCAAGCAACCAAATGCTAGCAACATAAAGATGATCTCTGCGATGCAATTCAAAAAAGGATTGAAAAATTAAGAGCCGACATATATCCTTGTCCCTTCTGTCATGGGCAAAAGCAAAGAAGAAGCAGTGGCATACAAAATTATAAAAGCATTGGAGGAATATAAGAATACTATGCCAGAATGCTTGCCAAGGTCAGTACCCCCATGCAGGGACATCAATCATCAAATTGAATTGATTCCGGGGACTAAGTCCCTTACAAAAGCACCTTACAGAATGGCCCCACTAGAACTTGTGGAATTGAGAAAACAACTTGATGAATTACTTAAGTCAGGATTCATTAGACTAGCAAAAGCACCATTTGGAGCACCTGTGTTGTTCCAAAAGAAGAAGGATGGTAGCTTATGACTGTGTATTGACTATCGGGCCCTTAACAAAGTCACTGTGTGTAACAAGTATCCAATCCCACTCATCACGGTTCATTTTTACCAACTATACAAGGCAAGATATTTCACGAAGCTCGACTTGTTTCAGGTTACTATCAAGTCAGAATTACTGAAGGTGATGAGTTAAAGAAGACTTGTGTGACTAGATATGGAGTTTTCAAATTTTTGGTGATGCCCTACGGACTGACAAATGCACTGACAACTTTTTGCACCATGATAAACCAAATATTCTATGAATTTCTTGACAAATTTGTGGTAGTATATCTTGATGACATCGTGGTCTACAACGAGAGTCTAGAAGAACATAAAGTCTACCATCGTCTCGTCTTCGAGGAACTGAAACAAAATTAGTTATATGTAAATAAAGAAAAATGCTCCTTCACTAAAAAAAGTATTGAATTCCTTGGCCACATCATTGAACAAGGTCATCTTCGCATGGATGTCGGTAAGGTCAAGGCAATCCAAGAATGGAGAAATCCTACTTTAGTTATTGAATTGCATTCTTTTCTCGGACTCCCAAAATATTATAGGCGCTTTGTCGAAGGATTCTCCAAGAGGGCGACACCTCTCACCAAGCTTTTAAAGAAAGAAGTTCCATGGGAGTGGAGTTAAGAATGTCAGACAACCTTTGTTAATTTGAAAGAAGTTATGATGCAAAGTTCAGTTTTAGCTCTAGCCGATGTTACTTTGCCATTTGAAGTTGAAACTGATGCATCTGACTTTGCACTCGGAGGAGTCTTACTATAGAATGGCCATCCTATCACTTATGAAAGCCGCAAGCTGAAAGAAGCTGAAAGAAAGTACATAGCCTCGGAGAAGGAAATGTTGGTTGTAGTACACTGCCTTCGCGTATGGAGACAATATCTGCTTAGATCAAAATTATAGTAAAGACTGACAACATCGTAATCTGTCACTTCTTTGAGCAGCCAAAGCTGACTGCCAAACATGCACGTTGGCATGAACTTATCTCAGAGTTTGATTTCCATTTTGAGCACAAGTCGGGCCAATCAAATCGTGTAGTTAATGCCCTCAATCGAAAAGCAGAGTGCGCAAGTCTTTGCTATTTGTCTCAACTCCAAGCTAGTAGAGTTACCGGGTCTATGAGAGATTGCATTCGAGATAGTTTACAAGACAATCTTGCTGCTTAGGCCGTCATGCAATTAGTAAAGGAAAAGAAGACTCGGCAATTTTTTATTGAAGAGGACATGCATGCAGGATGGCAACGAACTTATGCTCTATTAAAGAAATGATATTATTGGTTTCACATGAAAGACAACATGATGCAATATACCAAAACCTGTTTGGTATGCCAACAAGACAAGGTGGAAAGAGACAAAGTGGCAGGTTTGCTAGAACCATTACCCATGCCAAACAGACCTTGGGAAAGCATATCACTAGACTTCATCTCTAATTTGCCATCTACTGGTGGCTTTGAAGCAATATTGGTGATCATCGACCACTTTTTCAAATATGCTACATTCATTGCCGCTCTAAAATACTATTATGCTAAAACATTTGTGCAACTCTTTTTCAAAAATGTTGTCAAATTATGGGGAATACCTCAGAGTACCATTAAAAATAAGGACATTTGATTCACCGGATCCTTTCGGATGGAATTATTTAATTTACTTGGATCAAGTATGAAAGTTTCTTCTAGTTACCACCCTCAAACTGATGGTTAGACGAAATGCTTCAATAGCTTACTCGAAGAATATCTACGGCACTTTATCAGCACCAACCAAAAGAATTGGCCAAGTTTGCTTGATGTGGCACAATTCTATTTTAGTTGCCAGAAGAGTTCTTCAGCTGGAATAAGCCCATTTGAGATAGTTTTCGGAAGACAACTAATCATGCCCCACACTCTTGATCAACCGTACTCTGAGAAGTGTCCAAAGGCATACAACTTCTACAAAGAATGGAAGCAAAATAACGAAATAACTTGTGCTTATTTAGAACGAGCGACCAAACACATGAACAAGTGGGCGGATCAAAACGGCAACCTTTGGAGTTCAAAGCAGGAGATCTGGTGTTGGTAAAGCTGTTACCTGAACAACTTTGATTTAGATGAAAGAAAGACAAATGACTTGTTCGGAAATATGAGGGTCCAGTCCAAGTTGTTGAAAAGATCGGGAGAACCTCTATAGAGTCCATCTACCTACTTAGCTGAAAATCCACTCAGTGATTCACGTCAACAACTTAAAACTATATCATCCAGACGAGGAAGACGAGAAAAGAAACAACATCACTAGACAAGACATCTCCACCAACAACAAGAAGAAGAAAGAAGTTGAAGATATTATTGCCGATCAAAGCATCAGAACAGGCCTCCACCTACACACAGAATATATTGTCAGATGGAAGTGGCTTAGAGATGACGAAGTAACTTGGGAGGAGGATGAAGACTTAGAGGACTTTGCACAAAAGATTGAAGAATTCAAGATGAAGAAAAATTGATGAAGATGTTAATAGCTTAAGTGGGGGAGAATGTAAGAATCTGGGGTTGTCCAGGACGTGTTGTCCATGGCCGCCCATGCTGTTAGGATAGACTTCTTTCTATTTTATGTCATTCACTTGTATTTCTTTTCTTTCTTTTTGGGCAAGTGACTCCTCGCCACCATTATTCCTGCCATGGTGGGGATGGTCCGGATTTCTCTTTAAGGGGAGAGACATGACTGCACATAGACCCCCTACCCAACGATGTGATTTGCTGCCAATCAATGAACAATCTTTTTACATTCAAACTCTCTTTATACTAACTATGCTCAATGATGCTTTTTCGATTAATCTCGCTTGCTTATTGCTCGCTCGCTTACTGCTCGCTCGTTAGACACAAAGCTTGCTCTAATGTCGTGGGAAATTAGTGATATTGGCATATCTTGTAGGCTGACTCATAGTTTTCCCTTAACAACAGGTGCCACACAGTCAATCTTAAACCCCTTCAAAGTAGTACCGTGACACGGAGCTCCTAAATGGATGCCTGGGTAATGCTGTCAAGAACCATTGGAACTCGACTTTGAAGAGAAAGTTCTCGGTGGTGAACAGCAAATCAAATTTCAACTGTTTGCTGATGAAAAGGTGGCTATATGACCGTGCAGTCGCCGCGTTGACAGTCCTGACTAAATTAAATACGGCCAATTTAGAATCTCTGTCCTCTTCTGATGTGAGCAATTTGAATCCTACTGTCAGAACATTCTCTATTGCACCAAAATCTTCAGCGGATGAGTTGTTGACTCTGTTAACACTGTCTCCATCCGAAGCTAATCCCAGTAAGAAGCCAAGGAATCATTCGGCTGCCCCCAGGGAATTGAGAACTCCTGGAGGAGATCGAACCACCTTCAATAGGCATAGAATTCTTGTCATTGATGCAAGAAACCATAAGAAAAGAAGTAAAAATTTACATGGCCGGGATTCAAAAAAGTGGTCATTGATTCAATTCCGAGTGAAAGACTGCCAGGAACGTGAGGATTGATAGCCTTGGAAGCGAAATTCAAAAATTCAAAAGAGGAGATGAAAGAAGAAGAGAATAGGTAGAGCTCAAATGGTTAAATTTTCAGTTTCTCTTCTCTCAAAGTGAATTTTGAGTGTGTACAGTTGGGGCAAAGAGAAAGGTACACATTAGTAAGAAATTTCTTAATGTACAAATCTTAAGAAATTTTGTTTACAAATTAGTTATAATTTTTAATATATTAGTTTCTAAGAAACCAGAAATACTGTCATTAGTCATCCCTTAAGTTACATACTTAGTATATTCATTGGAATATTAATAATTAAGAAAGAGTACAAATAATTAAAATAATAGATTATTTACATTAATAAATCAGCGACGTTAAACTAAATATAAGTAATTAAAATAATAGATTATTATTATGAGTAATAATAATAAGCATTAAGCTAAACATAAATAAGGGCAATTAATAAAAAACTCTAAATTTTGGGGTTAGTGACAAACAAAATCTTAAACTAAGTTTGCTAATAACTAAACCATTGATCTATGAAAAATGAACGATGTAAATTTCGCAATCACATTTTCCATTAAAAGACATCTACGCCACCCACAGACGTCCAATTTTACCCATCTACATAAAGGTGGACGTCTGCATATATCTATTCATACATAAGCAGACGTCCGCATATACCTGTTCACACATAAGCGGATGTTCGTACTGAAATGAGTGGACGTCTGATTCCTAAAAAGAATGTCCGTTAATTTATTAACATTAAGAGGAAGGACATCTGTGCTTTCAAATATACAATTTTGTTTATTTTTTGTTTAGGGCGGACATTCGCACATAATGAAAACGTCCTTTCAACTTCATCTAAATAAGTTGAAATTTGAAATGTGCTGCAAGCAAGCAGATTGCCTATGCAATTTCCAAGTGATTTTAGAGCAATTTGCCAAGGACCTTTCAAGTTTAATGACATCTAAGCCTAAAAAAATCATCATGAAGTGTAAAGTTGCTCTATCTATAGCTCAAGGTCAATCACAAGGTGATTCGGCCCGTCCTTGCCTATCAACACAAGAATACCTTTCACTGGAGTTCAGGATGGTGTCGTCCAAGGAAGTGTTTGTAGATTTTGAAATAGAAGCTATGTTGGAGCGCATTTCACTTATAAAGTTTTGCAAGATAGGGGAATATTATTGTGAATGGATTGTGAAACTATTTTATACAAATTTGGAGTTGAGAATGTATCTATTTGGGTGGGTGATTAGGATCACTTTCAATGAGTTAAATGAGCTGCTTAGATGCTCCACAGAGGAACTGACCAAGAAGTATTTTCACGTATCTAAGGACCCAGATTTCATTAAACAAGGAGAAGATTGGACATTGCTATAGTAGTTGAACAACAATCATGATGTTGGATCTTTCTGCAAGCCCAAATCTAAGGATAACCCACACAATTCTGCCTCGTGATGGACATAGAGACCATGTCAGGTACATGAATCTCTATTTGTGGAGAAGATCTACGACAAGAAGAGATTCAATCTTGGATATGTCATCATAAATCTCATGAGGAACCTCTTGAACAGCCCAAAGAAGAACCTCCCCTATAAGTGAATTGTTCAGAAGATTGTTGATAGTAGCAAGCTCGTGCTCCCTCGTAACGAGCCATGAATCAATGAAAAGGCACTTGATGTGTAATGCCCTGCGTTATTAAGCTTTTTTCTTACTTTCATTTTTAGCCGTATAAATTTTTTTCTTCAATTTACTTAAAACATGTATTAGAAAAACTAGTTTGAAAACATATCACAGTATTATGTACCGTATCACTTTTAAGCCTTTTTCTTCAATCCTTCCTTTATAGAGCAGACATATCCATATTAATAGCAACGAACTAAATGCACGTAATCTATTAGTCAACAACCAAGTAAAGAGCAGGACTGCAGCATCTCATATCATCAAGGCAATAAAATATGAATCAATGATCAACAGAGTGACAATTTAAATAACATGGAGTTAACATCGGCAGAGGCAACCATCGAAGTATCCAACAAAACCAAGCAATTAACCGAATCCTAATTTGACAGAGCAAGAATGTAACAACCAACAACAAAGAACAAAATAGGTAACTAACAATTGAGAGTATACAACACGGAGTTAACTAGCCAGAGAGCAATATCAATATTAAGTAATACGGAGCTAAACTACGCAGAGGCAACCACTGAACCATCCAACAGATTACCATTTACAACCAATAGAACAGACCCTACTTATGGTGTAGACCTCCTCTGGCCACGACAAACTCACTTCTTACCACATGTGAAATGCATCTTAGTAGAACTCCAAAAAATCCAAGGGGGAACTTCATCTCCCTCTGCTTCTCTTTCGCTCTCTATAGAAACCAACAACCTCTTGCCTTCTAAAAGAACACACAAAACCAAGCTCTCCCTCCTTCCCTTTCTCTCTTTTCTCTCACACTCTCTCTATCTGCTCTCTGTAGAGCCAAAACCAAATCACCAGAATGCTTTTCTTCCCCCTTCGGCCTTCTCTATTTAACAGCAGAGGTAAAGCTTCCTTGAGAGGCCTTCTCTAATGGATGCCTCACCTACCACAAAGGAGGTGGCTCAATCCACAATTTCCACACGGCCTCACTAACCATTGGGTAGTCCATCCTAGCTCCAACCAAGGATGTATATGTGACAATGGATTCAGCTCCAACAAAACCGCCTGTTAGCTATTGTGCTCGTACAAGGACTATCCTCAAGAATAAGCAGCTCCAGCTACAACCGAAAGCTTTACTAGCTACTGTGCCCAGTACGAAGCTCGGGCTCCGACCTCTGCTTACTAGTGACTGTGCCACTAAGGCTTAAATAGTTTTACATTTCCTTTGGCTAGATAGTCTAAAGACCAACTAACAAACTAACAGTTTATTTTATTTCTTTTACATTTATCTCTTTTCATTATTTTTTGGTTTCTTTTTCAAAATCATGCATGTAATACATAATAAAATCTTTGAGCATTCTCGTCTATTAAATATATCATTAAAAGAACCTAATTCTAGTAAACATCCAGCAAACAATAGCATAATATACGGAACATGCTCAATTTCTGGTAAAGTAGTAAACAACCTAAATATTCTATGAAAGCAGTAAACAATCAGTATAAACCACTAATTCTTGCGATGTAGGGTTCAAAGACCAAAGCACATACAATCACGTACTTGTGGTCCTTAGCGTGTTTAGCTCCTTATTCGTTTCCCATTATTACCTTCAAAATAATTATCGTTTATTATTAACTTATTTATTCATTATAAATCCTAACTTTGATACGATTAATTCCTTATTTATTAATTACCATCTATCGTATTTCTTGTTTATTAATTACTACTTACCGTATTTCTATTTGTTATTACTTACTGTACTTCTATTTATTACTAATTACCACTAAACAAATTTCTATTTGTTTATCATTCTTAATTTCATGTTTACTAAAAGTATATATTTAATTTACACATTTTTTCCTTTTTATTTACTTATCTAATTTATACGGTTTCTATCTTCTTAATTACAATTAGTAATTCTACTCTTTATTATAACCTAACCGTAATAGTTTAACTCATGATTATTATAACTATCATTTTCCATATTTTATCTCTTTTATTAATCGTGGATAGTACCGATCAAGAATATTTCCAAGAAAAAATGCCCTTAGCAATTCTCCTTAGACAGAATATCATTTCCAAATAAGCTCCCAAGAAAGACTGGAGGGTCACAACGGCCTACATTAAATATCAGTATTCTAATATAGAACTTACTTGCACAGTACAATTACATAGCTAATAATATAATAATGTGGTAATAATAATTAGGTGACAATAACATTAATAATAATGGAACTAATAACAATATTTCTTAATGAATAATATTGTGATAATAATAATAGTGTGATAATAATGAAACTAATATTTATCCACAAATTATCAACTAATTATCAACTAATTTAAGGATAGAAATGTTACCAAAATAATCCTAGAGCGACCGCTTAATTTCTCTCGTCGAAATTCTTGCTTTAATACTGAAGTAAGGAATCCACCCCTAAACTTTAGAACCCAAAAACTCTGACAAATCTCTCCTATTTTTCTCCTCTTCTTTCCTTCTCTCTTGCCCCTCTTTTTTTCTCTCGCTGCAGGTGTGGTTTTTCTCTCAAAAGTCTCTGCCTATTTATAGACAAGTGATTCCTCAAAGAAGCAGTAAACCGACAATCTGAAGGTGATGCACAGTTTTTGGAACAGGGAAAATAGTCGACATCCCTTGGGTTCGGTCGCAATCCACCCAGCTGGTCCTGAGCATCCAACCGCTCCAAAAAGAAAACCATGCAACCACAGTGCTAGGAAAACACGTTTCTCGCAAAAACGTGTGGTTCCGGTAGCTACCCATTATGCGACTAGAAGTCACCTTCCGACCGATCCAACGGAGAATGAGATGCGACCGGAGTAACGTATTTGGTAGTGCATCTCCCTTCCTCACAGGACGATGCCGTTCCACTCCAAAATATTTCCTTTAAATATTTATTTTATTCTTTTATTATTTATTCAATTATAATATATTTATATAATATACGTAATGTAATTTAATCGGCCCAATTCCTACTCCCAATTTATTCTGAATATTTCTTGATATTAATTACCCATTTAATTTAATTTATTTGATTAAATATACAAATAAATTCTCCATTACACAAACCCTCACTAAATTATCAACCCGATATTCCACTTAATTAATTATAATGATTTACATTCATTAGATTAATAACATCCCAATAATCTAAATTATCCGAATAGGCTAATATCTAGATTTTCCTTCAATTAATTTCTCTTTTTCTTATTTAATTTTTTTATGGAAAATCAGGATATTACAATCCCCCCCCAATAAATAAATTTCATCCTAGAAATTTTCCTAGCGTAACCATTTCTTCAACTTGTCATCCAAAAGATTTCTTCCTCTTAATCTAATAGTATGATAAATCATAGTAATTTAATCATCTTAACTGTGCCAAAATCTAATTTCATACCAAAATACTAATCTAACACACCAAAGTCTAACATAATTGCATCGTCCACATAAGAAAACACCTTGGATGCAATCATTTTCTTGTTCTTTAAGCTAAAACCATACCATCCAATGACTATTTCCCTGATCTAAAACATTACTTGATTCATGAAAATCTAACGTTCCCACATTACCTTCTAGAACTGACGTATCAACTTTAGGAAGCTCCAAATTCCCTGAATAATTCCATAAAGAAAAGTCTCGATTATCTTCTTACTTCTAGTTAGTCTTCTAACAAGTAAGGAGATCGCAGTCCCTTTACTCTTTTCCTTATCATTCAACCATAAATTCCATGACTAAATCTTTGTTAAATGTAACCCTCTCCTAACATTTCTTACTCCTTTTCCTTAATATTCACAAAATTCTAATCACCAAGTATACCAACAAACTTTTCATCCAATTACATCCTTCAAAGTTTGAGATCCTAAATGTCTTTTTCGAAAAATGATGGCTCGAGTCGTTGTTGAAACCTTTAAATCCTTTAGGAACCACAATCCATTGGAGTCTTTGACCAAAAGATCAGACTGCGTTGAATCATCAAGTCACCTTCCAAGATGATTTTCTTGTGCCAAATCCTTAGTATGACTTATCATTTATCTTATCCACTTATCAACTTATCCAAAGAAAACAATTCACGATTGTTCAAACACGTCATTCATTGCATTTATTTTCCAAATTACAACTTCACTTATGATCTAATCCTAGTACATCTTGAAATACAACACTTTCTTTTCTCACATCTTCGGACATCGTCTAGCAAAATGACCTGTATCACCACACTTAAAACATTGAGGGGATGTATCTAAACATTTTCCTTTATGACTTATCTTACACCTAAGGCATTGAATTTCAAGTTGATCTTCTTCCTTAACGAAGTGATTAATTCCTTTTGACGTACCATCTTCTCCTTGTGTGTGTAACTGAAACTCATCAACCAACTTCTCTTGTCTCATGAACTGCCTTCGTACTGCCTTCGTACTGCCTTCATGTCAAGAGCCTTAGATACGATCTTTGAATACATTATGTCCTTAGTACCCGATATAACAATACCTTCATGAATTTCTATTTTAAGTCCTTGCACGAAATGTTGTACCTTACTTGCATCACTATTTACTAGATGAGGGACAAACAGCGATAAGGCCTCAAAATCTTGTATATACTCTAAAACCATTCCATTCTGCCGTAGGTGAATAAATTCAACCATCTTCTTCTTCCTTGTAGAATGATTGAAATACTTGTCATAAAAGATTTCCTTGAATTCCTTCCATGTCATTGTAGACACGTGTTTGGTTATCTAAATTGAGTCCCACCAAAATCTTACATCCTTAACCAACATAAACATGGCACATGCTACTCTTTCCTCCTCTTTTACCTTAGCATATGCGAACATGTCTTCCATAGTCCTAATCCATTCTTCAGCACAAGCTGGATCTGTAATGTCTCCATCAAATTGAGGTGGCCACAATCATTGAAATTTTTCCCAACTTATATCCTGTTATTTTGCCACATGTTGTTCAACAAGTTGCACATTTCCCCATGCAATTATTTCCACGAGTCTTTTCAAGTTTTGAGATTGCCTTTCCAATTGGTGAGATTGACGCTCCATTTGTTGAGATTGTCGTTCCACTAATGCAGTTACCCTATTGTTATCTCCTCTGCACCATTCCCAACTCTTTCTTATTCTAAATTTTCCTCCGTAATATTTTCCATTCCTCTTTGTCCAACTTGTCTTTGCCCAACAGTATCGTCTTCCGGCCATGCTACCTTTTTCTCACTATACAAAATTATTTAACTAAATATTTTTTATTCATTTTAACAAAATATTTATTCTATCACAATATTTATTTTGTCTAATATTATTATTTGTACGTCTCTTTCTTTCTATTTAAAATGTTTAGTCCAGCAACTTTTATTTGTCCAACTAAATATTCGCTTAATTATTCTATCTAAACATTTGTTCATTATTATTTATTCTACTAAATTATTGAAATAAATAATTGGATTATGTACTTACGGTTGATGGAGTATTTCCACGTCGAAGTTTGTGTTGGTAGGTGTCTACAGAACCGATTTTAAAACTTTGGCTTTGACACCATATGTAACATCTTGGTTTTTCTTTACTTTAAAAATGGCGTGAATTTAAAACTTTTCTTTTATAATTTTAGAGTAAGCCTTTTCTTTTAAAATCGAGTGTTAAATCCATTATTGGAAATCCTTTTCCAACTTATTGCATTTAAGAAATAATCATTTAAAACGTTTTAGCAGCGGAATAACTTTCTTTTATTAAAAATCATTTTTCTTGAAATATATCGGAAGCATTAAATAAAACAATTAAACTTAAATTGTTTGTTTTACAAAACCATTTACTCTTTAGCCTAGCCAGCCACAAGACCCGCTGCGTGTAAATCCTTCATCAATTGCTCTGTATATTGTTTGTCTATTTTCAAGCATATACCTACATCGCAAGACAGTAAGTTATGAGCCTAATGCCCAGTAAGTGATAGGACTAAAACTGTACAATGCTCATGCTATGCTCCTTTCAAAACCATATGCGTTTCCGTTTTCTGTGTTTCCTTTATCTTTCACCATTTCCTTTTATTTATCCGACACCTTTGGTGAAGCAACTCCGGCACCAACTGAAAGCTTAGCTAGCGGCTCAGGCTCCAACCGTCGCCTACTAGCAGTTGTGCCACTAAGGCTGAAACGACCTCACTAACCATTGGGCAGTCTGTCTCGGCTCCAACTGAGGACGTATATGTGACAATGGATTCGGCTCCAACCGAAACGTCTGTTAGCTATTGTGCTCGCACAACGACTATTCTCAGGAATAAGCAGCTTTGACTACAACCAAAAGCTTTATTAGCTATTGTGCTCAGTATGAAGCTCGGGCTTCGACCTTCGCTTAATAGTGACTGTGCCACTAAGGCTTAAATAGTCTCAGATATCCTTTCGCTAGCCAGTCTGAAGACCAACTAACAAACTCACAGTTCATTTTATTTCTTTTACATTTATCTCTTTTCATTCTCTTTTGGTTTCCTTTTCAAAATCATGCATGTAAACCATTTTCGTATCATGTAGAAAACCATGACGCATGATGCTTGTGAATACATACAGAATAAAATCTCTAAGCATGCTCGTCTATTAAACATATCATTAAAAGAACCTAATTCTAGTAAATATCCAGCAAACAATAGCACAATATACGGAACATGCTCAATTCTGGTAAAGCAGTAAACAATCTAAATATTCTATGAAAGTAGTAAACAGTCAGCATACAACCCCTAATTCTTGCGATGTAGGGTTCGATGACCAAAGCACATACAATTACGTACCTATGGTCTTTAGCGTGTTTAGCTCCTTGTTCTTTTCTCGATATTACCTTCAAAATGATTCTCATTTATTATGAACATATTTATTCATTATAAATCCTAACTTTGATACCATTAATTCCTTATTTATTAATTACCATCTATCGTATTTCTTGTTTATTAATTACTACTTACCGTATTTCTATTTATTATTACTTACTGTACTTCTATTTATTACTAATTACCACTAAACAAATTTCTATTTGTTTATCATTCTTAATTTCATGTTTACTAAAAGTATATATTTAATTTACACATTTTTTCCTTTTTATTTACTTATCTAATTTATACGTTTTCTATCTTCTTAATTACAATTAGTAATTCTACTCTTTATTATAACCTAACCGTAATAGTTTAACTCATGATTATTATAACTATCATTTTCCATATTTTATCTCTTTTATTAATCGTGGATAGTATCGATCAAGAATATTTCCAAGAAAAAATGCCCTTAGCAATTCTCCTTAGACAGAATATCATTTCCAAATAAGCTCCCAAGAAAGACTGAAGGGTCACAACGGCCTACATTAAATATCAGTATTCTAATATAGAACTTACTTGCACAGTACAATTACATAGCTAATAATATAATAATGTGGTAATAATAATTAGGTGACAATAACATTAATAATAATGGAACTAATAACAATATTTCTTAATGAATAATACAGTGATAATAATGAAACTAATATTTATCCACTAATTATCAACTAATTATCTACTAATTTAAGGATAGAAATGTTACCAAAATAATCCTAGAGCGACCGTGTAATTAATCCGGCAAAATTCCCGCTTGAATATGTAGTAATAAATCCACCTCTAAACTTTGCAACCCAAAACTCTCACAAATCTCTCCTATTTTTCTCCTATTCTTTCCTTCTCTCTTACCCCTCTTCTTTTCTCTCGCTGCTGGTGTGGTTTCGATCTCAAAAACCACTGCCTATTTATAGGCAAGTGATTCCTCAAAGAAGCAGCAAACTGACAATCTGAACGTGATGTGCAGTTTTTAGAATAGGTAAAATAGTCGGCATCCCTTGGGTCCGGTAGCAATCCACCCAACCGGTCCTGAGCATCCAACTGCTCCTAAAAGAAATCCATGTGACCGCAATGCCAGGAAAACATGTTTCTCGCAAAAATGTGTGGTTCTGGTCGCAACCCATTATGTGACCAAAAGTCACCTTCCAACCGGTCCAACGTAGAATGAGTTGCGACCGGAGTAACGTGTTTGGCAGTGCATCTCCGTTCCTCACAAGATGACGCCGTTTCACTCCGAAATATTTCCTTTAAATATTTATTTTATTCTTTTATTATTTATTCAATTATAATATATTTATATAATATATGTAACGTAATTTAATCGGCCCAATTCTTACTTCTGATTTATTCTGAATATTTCTTGATATTAATTACCCATTTAATTTAATTTATTTGATTAAATTCAAAAATAAATTCTCCATTACATAAATCCTCACTAAATTATCAACCCAATATTCCACTTAATTAATTCTAATGATTTACTTTCATTAGATTAATAACATCCCAATAATCTATATTATCCGAATAGGCTAATATCCAGATTTTCCTCTGATTAATTTCTCTTTTTCTTATTTAATATTTGTTATGGAAAATCAGGATATTACATTTGGAAAGTTGTGTGGGAGCAATCGAGCACTCGACCATGTTTTTGAAAACTCTTGATTTACTTGCTCGACCCCTCCCACATGAAAATCCAATATTTTCATGCATAGGTCAAGCAGTGCTCGACTTGTCTCACGTGGCCAATTAAAATGCCACTTTCTCATACATCTGATCTTCTCTCTCTTCATTTGTATTAATCTAACATGTCCCTTTTAATTAACAAACTTAATCTTCATTGCTTCAAAATTAATTTAAATTAATCCAATAATAGTTCTTTATTAATTTTCATTGTATTATATCGAGTGTACCATACACTATTACGGAATGCATTCCCTTTTATCAAAACACATTCCACGAAAATTCTTTACGTTATATTTATAGAGAGATAGAGGGATTATCTAGGTATTACATCACTAGGCTTAGTGAGCCAAACTTTTTCAGGCTCGGCACGGTTCGGCCAGCTCATTTATCACTTCAACCTTCAAATGCACTCAACTTGTTTGTATAAATGTCGAGATGAAAGTGTCATTGATGAAAGTAAGTTGCTCAACTAATACCCATAATTCCAAGTGAGCTTTTTATTCTCGACCTAGTTATTTTAGATAAATTTCATTATTCACTAGACTAATTAACTAGAAATTGGTCATTGAAATATAAAATCTAGCAAAATATGATATTTGCAAATATTTTTAGTTAATAGTTTTTTCTTATACTATTTATCGAGTATTATTGGAAACACTAATTATAACTACATCATGTGTGACTGTTGGATGTATTGTGTTCGGTTGAAAATGAAGAAATGTTACAAGATTCGTGCAACAAAAATACTAATGAAGAAAAAATATTTTCATATGACAATTGCTCCATCCCCGTGCCACCTATTTCTTTCCTCCCTCTCTCTTCTCTCATTTTGTTTTCTTCCTTCTATTTCATCCTTCTATACATACCACATTTCATCATTTTTTTCCTCCAAAAATTCATTCAATATCTTAATCTTTTACGTCTTAATTTGTATTACTCCATCAATAATATATAATGTTAAATATTTTTAATGATATTCGTGTAATGTACTTTTTTATTGGATCGCCTTAAATAATTTTTGTTCTCAATACATGTCCTTTTATGCATTAATAAAATAGTTTTGTTAATTAAATTATTAACTATTATATTTTGACATTACAATAAGAAATAATTATTATAATTTTAATTACTAAATTTTTTAAAAATATACATTATATTGATATAAATTAAAAATATTTATATATGCTCGGTTTGTTAAGGCTTGTTAAGCTCGACTCATTGGGCTCGCTAGACTCGTTAGGCTTGCCTCGTTTAACTTGCTAGGCTCGATGATCTAAACTTTTTCAGGCACAATGAGATAAACTTTTTCTAGCTCGACTTGGCTTAGCTGGCTTGTTTGTCACCTCTAAAGGTGGGGCTAGGTTTGAAAATTAAAGGTGGGGCTAGGTTTGAAAATTAATAAAAAGATTTGTGAGCCCCACGTACAAGAAAAGAAGGGAATATATATATATATATATGATCGGCAAGCCTGACCCCACTAGGCCCCCGAGCGAGGCGATGAGCCCGTTCACCTAACCTGGTCCCAGGCTGGCTTGCGAGCACAAATACTGGGCTCAGGTCAGCTTGCTCCTTGAGACTGGGCCAAGCTCGACTCGCTGTTGTAGTGAGTCAAATGAGCTGGCACTAAACACCTTCACTCTTACCCTTCTTAGTTTCGATTTAATTTCGAATTTTCTTAGATGGATACCTGGATAGTGAGGACAACCATGCCGACTTGGATGAGACTAGATTGAGTCTGACCGAATCGGACCAACTCGGACCAGATTGGAGGGCATTGGACAAGACTAATCTAGATCAGACTGAACTGGATTGACACGAACTGAACTGGATTAGATCGAATCAACCTAAATCAGATCGGACCAACTCAAGCTAGATCAGACCAAATCAAATAGATTCGACCCAAACCAAACTAGACTAACTTGCACCAAACAAGACCTGACTAACCCGAACCAAACTAAACTAGACCAAATCAACCCAAATTGAGGGTATGAGTTATGAGTTAATTTTTACGTCCACCATTCCATTATTTTCTTAAATATTATTTTGAAACGTGTTCTCATATACAATGACGTGTCTAATTATGGATTGTCAGTTTTGTTTATACTATATATGTATTTTCATTGGATATATTTTCTTTGAGCATGCACATTAAATTATTGATCATCTTGGTCTTTTGAAGTAAGTTTGATCGACCCATGAAGGGGTCCTATTTTCTTTACGCACATTTGAGCATTGGAAGATGTGTTTGTTTGTGTTAATTAGAGTAATGAGATAGTTGATTGTGTCTTGTCCCTATGTGCAAAATTGTAAACCTTATCAGGGTTTTAATTTTCATAATTTTAGCAATCGCTGACTATAGTTGTTATTAATCTATATGCCTATGATATAGTGTGTAATGCCCTATAGTGTAAATTTTTTTCTTATCATTTAAAAAAAATCTATTTAAATCATGTCTTTAAGACAATACAGTGAAGTATTAAAAAATCTCATTTAAAATTCAAACATAGTAATACCCAACATAAAATAAACATAAATATTTTTAAAATATTTGAACTTGATTCCAAACATTTAAAAGTATAATTAAAAATAAAAAAAATCTTTTTTTAGTCCTTTTTTTCTCAAATTTTCATCCATAGATTAATTTCTCTCCAACAACGCTTTAACTTCGCTCATGAGAATACTTCATTAACTACAACTATCATTTATTCACATCCTAAGGTTCCTCAGTAAAATCATCATCATCTACATATCAAAGTTCACCTATGAGCCTAACACTTAATAAAAGATGCATATATGACATGAATATGAGATGTAGTATGTAAAAATAGTATCATTTTCAATCATCATTCTTATTTTTTCTTTCACTTAACAATCAAGTCGTAGTGGGTAGTTCAGTCTAGAAGAGAGGGATATCATTTGGTCCACCTCATGCAGGACAACCAACTCAAACTCCGCCCACAATAACTATTTACGTTTATTCAGTCTATCTTTTAGTCTTTCTTAATGAAAACATTTTTCGTGATGCATGAAACATACACGTGACACATAAAAACAATCTGAATCATTATAACATGTATGAACATAAAACTTAACGTCTGTATAATCAACACAATAATCATATCATCGATCAACATCTCCAAAGTTAATAGTAAACAAAAAGTAATAAGCATATCTTTGATCAACGTCTCCAAATAAACAATAAACAACAAGCAGTAAACATAATCTTAATTAACAACCTGTAAGCATCACAGCAGAACATCATCATAACAATACCTTATCCTAGCACTTTGTGTGTAGGCCAAAAGTCAAACGCAAGCAAACATCACTTACCTAGAATTCTTATTGAATTTTGTTTAATCATGATATCCAACTTGTTTCAACACATTTGTTTTCCTTGAAATTAAAAAAAATTGAGTTAATAAAAAAAAAAGAATGAACTTTAACAACTACTCTGTTTTCAGGAGTGAGAAACAACTCCATTATTTTGTCATTCATCATCATCGCTCATCTCATTCTATGAAGTTCTAATTGTAAAGGACATACATTCAAAGAGCTTGACTTTGCGGCTCAAGGGTGATTAGGGTTTCACCCCAATTTTTTGTATTTATAAACCGTCAATCTGAAAATCCCACAGAAAACACATCTTGGTGTCATCATTTCCTTATCGGCAGTCCACGAATCAAATTGTAACTCAAAAAATCAGTGAACAATCACGTTTTAAATATGTCTCGTATAGCTTCAGCGGATGCATGGGCTTCTGCTGCAGACATCAGCTCATCTTTTTCCTCCAAGAACAATCTGCCACATTTACATTTTACACTTACTTCTACGGACACCAATACTTCTGCGTACACCAACGTTTTTGCAGATACCTCATCTTGCAGATCCCGCCTCAGTTATATGCCAATTGCTATTTGCCACATGTGCGTATTCTTTTGTGGATATCTCTCTCGTGGACGCCTATGCTTTTACGAATACCAACATTTCATCAGACACCTCATTTTGTATATCCTTCTTAAATTATCCATCAATCGCTATCTGCCACATATGCATATCTTTTTTGTGGATATCTCTCCCGTGGACACCAACGCTTATGCGGATATCAATGTTTTTGCAAACACCTCATTCCACGGATCCTTCTTGAACCATCCGCCAATCGCTATCCAATATGTACACATCCTTTTGAGGATACCTCTCTCACACGGACACCAACGCTTCCACTGACACCAACATTTCTGCAGACACCTCACCTACGTTTCCTTCTTAAACTATTTGGTAATTGCCATTGACCTCGTACACATGCTTTCGCAGATACCTCTTTCCCATGAACACCAACTCTTCCACGAGTACCAATGTTTCTACAGGTACCTCATCCCATGGATCCCTCTTAAACTATCAACCAATCGTCCTCTGCTAGGTACATATTTTCTTTGCAAACACCTCACTTCCGTGGACATAAATGCTTCTGCAGATATCAACTCCTTCACATTAATGCCAATAATTATCTGCCACATATTCTTCGTGGACATCTCACTCTCATGGACACTGATGCTTTTGTGAATACACATTCTTTCACATTATCGCTAATAATTGTTTGCCATGTATATATTTTCTTCACAGACATCTCACTTCCACAGACACTAATGCACCTGCAGATACCAACTCTTCTTCATTATCACAAATCATTATTTGCCATGTATATATTTCCTTTGCCGATATCTTACTCTTGTGGACACTAGCACTTTCGTAGATACAAACTCTTCCGAATTATCACCAATAATTGTCTGCCACATATATATTTCCTTCTCAAACATCTCACTCCTGCAGACACTAAAACTTTTGGGGATAGGAAGTCTTCCTCATTATCGCCAATAATTGTCCACACGTAGATATTTCCTTCACGGACATATCACTTCTGCAGTCACTAATGCTACAGCGGACACCTACTCTTCTACACTGTCCACCAATCATTGTACGACACGTATTCATTTCTTCCATAACTATCTCACTTTTACGGATGCCATTGCTTCAGCGGATACCTTTCTTTCCGCTGGTATCCTTTTGTCGACACTTTACACATTATTCTTTCCTACTTCTTTTCTCACCTGGCTTTTTTCGAATTCCATTATTTACTTAATAAACCTTATATTTTTATTGAAAATAAAAGGCTTCTATGGACACACTTATCTTATTCTTTCCAATTTCTATTTGCACCCAACGTTCCTAATTTTGTAACTTGTCAGATGAAAATGAATTCTATATTTTATTACAACATTATTCTTCACACACACTATATAAATTTCCTATTGTGACACTAATCATTCCATTTAAATTCTAAAATGTCATATTACTTATAAAATTATTCGTGCAAAATTTTTGGGTGCTACATAGTGTGTCCAAAGTACGGGAGTTGCTCCATAAGCATTCCTGTATCTTTGAAACAACCAAGCCAACCTAGCCAAGAACAGTTGAGTTCGACTGGATAAGACTGACTCGGACTAGACCATATTGAACTAGATTGGAGAGATCCAAACTAGACTAGGTCAACCCAAACCAAATCGAAGTTGACCAAATTGACCTTAATCGAACCAAATCAGATTGGATAAACCTGAACCCAATCGGACCAACCCAAGTTGGATCAAACTAGATATGACCAACCCGAAATGAACTAGACCAACCTGCAACGAACTAGACTAGATCGATTTAACCTGAACCAAACTAGACCAAATTGAATTGACCCCGACCAAGCTGAATAGGACTGAACTAAACTAAATTGAGTGAGATCGAACCAAACCAAACAAATTTGACCCAGATCAAGCTGCTGACTTTAACCGAATTCAATTGGGGAATTGTATATAAGTTCTTTAGAGTCTTTCATACCAGTAGATGATGGGCTTATGATAGGTTTTTAGGCTTGACATCTATTTGGACTTTCTAGATTTAGACTTTGATGATGTATTGTTAATCATTAGTTGATGTAGGAGTTAATTTTTATGTCTCGAATTGCATTGGTTTCTTAAATCTTATTTTGAGTCGTGTTCTCATATAAAATGACTTTTCTATTTATGGATTGTCAGTTTTGTTTATAATATATATTTATTTTAACTAGACATATTTTCTTTGAGCATGTGCATTAAATTATTGATCATCTTGGGCATGTAAACCAATTTGGATCAACTCATGAAAGGGTTCTATTTTTTTTTACGCTCATTTGACTATTGTAGGATATGTTTGTTTGTGTTAACTAGAGAACAGAACAACTGACTATGTCATGTCCCTATGTGCAAAACTCTAAACCTGATCAACAACTTAATTTTTGTGATTTTAGCAATAATCGAGTATTGCCGTTATTAATATATATGTCTATGACATTGTATACCTGAAGTTCGTGAGTGTCTCTATTTTTACTAGAATTTCCATAATATACAATAGAGCCTATTTTTTGTATGTAACATATTATAGTGAACTATTTTTTTATGTTCACTCCACTACTTGTTTATAAATCAGTTTTACGAAAATTCGTTATATTTGACATGCTCTTTTATATCATAACTTTAATGTTGAACATAAAATTCTATACCTATTGAGTTTAGTCGACTTATCACAAACAACTCTATTTTTAGGTTTTAATGAGGAAAAACATAAGTTGTTGGCAAAGAACTAGGCTTGGTGATCTACATTTTAATTTTACCATTATTCTTCATCTAGAGTTTAATTTGTGACATTGGATCTTGTTATAATCCTATGTTAGAATTTTGTTATCTTCTTTTAGTTGTGATACTATTATTTTGGATTTATATTATCACTTTATCTTGATGTTACATTTTAGATCTTGGTATTGTGATCTTACCTCTTCATTTGGTGGGAACATATCATTTGGAGCTATTTCGATTAAGTTGATTCAAATTTTAGTGAATATTATCCCATATCATTGGTTTCAAATTTCAAAGAGAGAAAGAAATATTTCTATTTGATTCGAGATTGTTTTTATCTTATCTACTTAAATTGAGTCTATCTATATCAAAATTTATCTTTTGATATTAAAATGAGTTGGATCAGTTTATCTTTGTGCATGTTAGAAATATAATAGTCAATCAAAAAGAAAATACGAAAGTCGACACCAAATTTACGTAGAAAAGCTCTTTTGGGAAAAAACAAATCACTGTTAGATGATATAAGTGAATATTAAACTACAAATGCAAGTTTTTCGACTTTACCTTATATGAATTTATAGATAAAAAATACTCTAAATTGAATCACAATGCTGGCCCTCTTACCTGACAAAAATAGAATTTGGATCAATATAGATTTTAACAATCTCCACCTTGACCCGAAGTCCATAAAGAGATCCAAAATGCATAATTGTTAGCTCAACCCAAAATAAATTTAGAACATTGAACACTGATAAATTTTCAAAATTTTAAATTTTCCTAATCAAATCTTTGAACGAACTATATTGAGCCGAGGCTTTTACAAGGTTACAAATATTATTTTTTATGCTTTGAGAAGGGTGAAATGACAAAAGCTCAATGAAAGAGAGAAAGAAAAGGTTTATGTCGTGGATAGTATAGCTGGCGGTTAAATGTTTTGCTTGAAAAAAATGGAAAATGACAAATAAACCATCATACTTTGTGATCAATGACAACGCAACCACTAAAGTATTTTCGTTAACAATTCAACCATTAAACTATGAGAAATTGATTGAGTAAATACCGCGGTTACGTTTTCCATTAATAGCATTGTCGTTCCACAGTGGAAGGTTGTCTTTCCGCTACGAAACGTCAATCCTAGAAATATAACTCAAGAACGTTGTCGATCAACGGAGGATTGTCGATCCACAGAGGATTGTTGTCAATCCACAGAGGATTGTTGTCGATCCGTAAGAGGAACGTCGTTGATCCATAGAGGAACGTCTGCAAATAAAAAAAATCATCATCTTCTTCATAGAAAAACACGGACAAACTGTGATTTCCCATGGACTGTAAAACAATTCTAAATCATCAAAAAACTAAAACATTAACATTCTTTTACAAAAACTTCAAAATTATAAAATCCAAATTCTTCTAAATACATTATTTTACAAAATCTAAAATCTTATAAATCCATTCTCCATGGATATTAACTCTTTTCCATTGAAAGACTCTTGGGAAAGCATGAGTTCTTTCAGTTTTTTTCATGGGTATTTGTTCTTTTCCACTGTGATTTTCAAAAAGTTAATAACAATGTTCGATGCGGCAACTTCTCATAGATCAGTGGTTATGTTGTTAACAAAAATACTTTAATGAAATCATCACGTATATCAGATAAAGATCTTTTGAAAATTTAAGTTTATTTAATCCCCACCAATTAGTGAGATCACTTGCGAATTTTAAGGGACTTAATTTTTCTATTTACGATGGTGTGGATAACAATTACTCACTTTTTCTCACATAGCAAAATTCTTTTTTATGGTAGGGGAGTTAACAATGATTTCTTCTTATTGTAAGGGATTAAGGAAAATTTTTCATAAATTTTCTTTGACATGAATCTCATCAAATCTCAATTTTAGAAAATCAAGATCTAAAGCAGTATAATTGGACACAAATATGCATGAGAATCAAAGGAGGTATTGAAATTTTAGTTGAACTTCACAATTCTTGTTGATTTTTTCTAGAGTTTGATAGAAACAAGACTTGTTATCAATGAATGCTTGAGTTTTCATAGAAAAATGTGATTACAGATAATAGGAAATTTGACATTCAGTCAAGGAAACGTATTGGCCTGGCTGGAATTTAGTTTTTTTAAGACAATCTCTAAACTTTTCTCCCACATTTTGATGGTTTATGATGTTTTAGTGTTAGAATGAAGTTGGATAGATACCAGGTCTTAATGTATGATGCAAGTGTAATAAAAGATTTGATGTGCTTCGGAAAGCATACAAAAACAAAGATCGATCAGAAGGCATTGGAGGCCCAATAACTAAAGCAAGAACAAAGAAGATAAAAGAAAAACTACAATTTTTTTGTGGAAGAAATCCAAGAAAGTGATGTACCACGGATTCCCTCTATCACAATCAAGTAGAGAAATTCTCTAATGAAATTTATTGTGTTTACTTTCAAGAGGGTCAAAGTAGAAAGAGAATGAATTACATTTATCTATCATTCAAATACATTATGGCATTCTTGAAGATGAAGCATAAGTGGAAAATCAAGCACAAGATTGAGAGACTTGTGATAAAATGCAGAATTGTTGATCCAACCTCTAAGTACTAGTTGGCAATTTTGACAACCTTAAGTATTCAATATCAGAAAGTGTTCTTCAATGACAATTGTAGCTAACATTCTAAGGTTTCCACAATGGGCTGATTCGTTAAATGTAAAGTTTATTTGCTATGTCAAAAGATCCACTAACAGAGAGCTACATTTATGTTTAAGAGGCCCGATTTCACCTACCCAAATTAGAGGCCTAAATCAATATGAAGACCAACTTATGATGTGGCTCAAGGAGTTCTTACAAGATATCATTTAAAAAAGCTTTCAAAACATTATTTGGTTTGTTATTTTTTAGATTCAAAGATTCAAGATAAAAGCACAACTAATGAAGTGAATTCAAGAGTTACCAAACACATGCCAAGCACATGCCATTAATTAGTTGCCAAGCACATGCCAAGCACATGTCAAACACATGCCATTACTTAGTTATATCTTATCTTATTTTAAGATTATATTTCATTATTCAATTAGGATTAGTTTTACTTTAATTTTAGCTTATAGAAGCACATTAGTGCTACAATGTGACTTAGAACCCCTTTTTGAATACAAATTTTGAGCTTTTGCTTGTGAGAGTTTCTACTCTTTAGTTCTTTACGAAGAACTCGATCTTCTTCAAGTGTGACTTGAAAGATCAACCCTTTTGATAGCTTTGGTTCAATCAACAAGTTTGGTTAGAGTCAAGCTCCTCTTCTTGATAACTCTGGTTCCAATCGACAAGTTTGACAAGGGTCAAGTTCCTCTTCCCAACCTTGATTTGTGAGACGATCCGTTATCAATTCCGCATAAGTTGTTAGGTCTAGGGTTTGTTAATACCCTAGGTTTGCATCAAGATTTGTGAAATTAGAATTGAAAAATAAGGAATCACACATAAAGCTAGTGATAAATCGTGTTGAGCATCATGGAAGAGGATGTTAAGTTGCACCTTAATGAGATGCTAAACTGCTAAAAAATTGAGCTTTTTGACCCATTTGCTCTTGTGTTTATTTTAAAAATATAGGACTTACATAAGTGGGAGTCCTACTTTGATACTAATGATGTTATTATGATGAGGTATAGAATCTTAAAACACAATTTTGGTTACTTATGAATCATTCGTAGTTTTTGCAATCACTAAGTATCCTTATTGTTATTTTATATACATATAACATGATGTGTCCAGAATCTATGAATTGCTTCAATTATGATTAGGCACTGAGGCTTAATACATATTTTGGGTTAGTTATGATTTTTAACCCGTTTGATCGCTTGCTAGTTTTGACCTTATTATTAGGTCTCAAAAATTATTTTGAGGATTTAAGAAAGTTACTTATGAAGATTTTACGGCTAGGTACTGAGATTTGAGTCTGACTATTTGTTTGACTTTTCAATAGTGGTCTTTTGATGGTGGTAGACTCAATTTAGGGTAGTTTGTGGCTTTTACATTCATCAAGTATTGTTGTTGTTATTGTATATACCTATAACATGGTGTATCCAGAATCTGTAAATGACTCCAATTATGATTAGGTAATGAGGCTTAAGACACATTTTGGGTTAGTTATCATTTTTAGCTTGTTTGATTCTAGGCTAGTTTTGACCTTATTTATGGATTTTAAAAATTATCTTGAGGATTTAAGAAAGCTACTTATGAAGATTTTATGGATAAGTATTGAGATTCGACACATTGTTTGACTTCTCGATATTGGACTTTGGATAGCGGTAGACATAGTTTGGGGTCGTTAGTGGCTTTTGCAGTCACTGAGTATTGTTGTTGTTATAGTATATGTCGATGACATAGTGTGTTCAAAATCTGTGAATGACTATATTTTTACTGAGATTTTTATGTTATATAGTATATGTCTATTTTATGTGTATACCAAATTATAGTGCAATGTTTTAACCCTTGCCTTATTTTATGTTTTCTATCCAGTTTTTATAAATTTTTTATATTTAGCATGCTCACTCATTTTCCTTAACCCTAATGCTGAATATAAAACTTTATCCCTACTGAGTTTAGTCGACTCACCTCAAACAACTCCCCCTTTTGGAGTTTAGACATGGAGACCGTTTGCCATTAACATAAGAGTAGGCTTGACAATTCACTTTGTTTTATTACATTTTCAAGAGATTTGTTTCGATGAGATTATTATTTTTTATTGGATTGTTTTAACTTTTGCTAGACTTCCTACCTATTTATTTTGCACAATTTAATGAATTTATGTTATCACATTATTTATGATATCATTGTTGGACCTTCTGTAATTCCCAAAAAGTTTTCACGAACAACTAATACGTCAGCTTAGAATTTACAGGGAACAATTAGCATCATGATTTATGGATTTTAATTATGATTAAAAATATTAAAATTATTAAATAATTATTGGAATTAAGAAAGTTAAAATAAATGATTTTATTTTGTAAATAATAAAATAAAATATGAATTATTAAGGAGTTAGGAAAGTCGTGTAATAGAATTACTAAAGAAAAATGTGTATTAATCTATGGTAAGGAAAGATTTAATTATTGGGTTAAATTTATATTTTATATTTTGGGATTAAGGACATATCATGTGAGGAAGGATCAGATGCATGATGGATCATTGGATGAGGACTAGAAACGGCTTAAATCAATTTGGATGGAGAAGATGCTTACGCGGGAGTGTTTAATGTCGTTTGGATGCAAGAGGATGTTGGAC
Source organism: Begonia loranthoides (assembly GCA_022433065.1). Classification (NCBI taxonomy): domain Eukaryota; kingdom Viridiplantae; phylum Streptophyta; class Magnoliopsida; order Cucurbitales; family Begoniaceae; genus Begonia; species Begonia loranthoides. The sequence continues at coordinate 31,171,374 of CM039469.1, forward strand.
CGCAAGATTAAATTAGTTAAAGGAATGCGAACAGTTGGATTTGAGAAAGATGCTTCAATGGAAGTTTTGGAAGCTGTTTGGACATGGAAGAGTGTTGGATTGGTTTAATAGAAGGAGTGTGAATTGTTAGATTTAGAAAAGATTTTTCCATGGAAGGGAAATATGTCATGCAGTAGGAGTTAAGTAAATAGAAACGTTGTTGTTTTACATTTTAGTGTGTTTCTGTGGCTGCGTTGGCGTTCACGTCCACGATAGCGAATTAAGATGTTGGAACAATGTCATTTGGATTAGTGAGTCACGTTAGCAGTGTTAGAGCAGAAGTGATCGCTTCTGCATAAGGATGGTTCCAGCGATAAGGTTTGGATGAAGTGAAACGTTGTCATTGGATTTAATGGATTTTACGGCAAAGATGGTTTCCGCAAAAGCATTGGCATCAGATAAAGGGATTTTAGCAGTGGATAAGCACATGTGATAGACTGTGATTGATAGACGAACCTGTGGATTGGAGTTCCTACCAAAGTGTTGGCTTCCTCAGAAGTGTTTGTGTCTGCGGTTGCTTTGGCCAACACTAATACTAGAGATAGGGCTTATGGATGTTGGCCATTGGATGATCAAGTTGTAGCTGACTTCCCGAGCGGCTGTTCGCGCATTCATTGTAGCTCAGGTAGATTTCAAACATGTTAGTTTTTTAGATTACTTGAAAGCTATGATTTGATCTTTACTCTATTTAGGAAAAGATAAAATTAAGATACAGTGTCCAACGAGATTTTCTCCCACTAAATTCTCAGTTTATGGTTCTATAAATTGAAGGGTTGGGTCGAAACTCTAATTACCCGAGAGCCATGAGGATGAGAGAACCATTCTCTCAAGCTCTCGGGTGAAACTTTTCTTCATGCTTCTCAAGGTAGGTTGTCCTAAAGTATGGTTTCTAAAGGTTTTTTCAGATTTTGTATAGTGTTTAGAGTTTATTATTTTATTAACCAACTCATCATTTACTCAAAGGAAAACTCGGCGTATGGAAGAGTTAGGATAGTCAGGCCTTTATTAAATATTTATGGTAAGTGATGTTGATTGTATTTGGCTTTTGGCCTGTATCACAAAGTGATAGGGTAAGGTAGAATAATGATGTTATTCTATGATGCCTAAGACTATTGTTCGATAATATCATGTATGTTGGTTGTTTACTGTTTACGTTGAGATATACTGTTGAGGATTTGTTCACTGTTTTCTGTTACTATTATGATTAAATATGTTCGAGGATATGGTGTATGATGGTTGTTTACTGTTTACATTTAAATATATTGTTGTGAATTTGTTTATTGTTTTTGTTTCTATTATGATGAGTCATGTTGAGGATATTCTTCTGCTAGGGTCACACAAGCTAAATTTAATCTTTATGTTACGTGTATGCATTCATGAAAAATGTTGTCATTAAGAAAAAATGAAAGAAGGACCAAATAAACGTAAATGGTCGTTATGGGCGGGGTTCGGTTAGGATCTGTGCACGCCTATAGAGAAGGGAGGGGGGGGGGGGGGGGGGGAGGGTGAATTAGGTGTGCTAAATGTTTTTGTACGATAATTATTTCTCTAAACCCTAAGTGATTTATCAACAATAAATAAACAACAATGCATAAATATAAAGAGTAAGGGTTAGAGAAGTTCAAACAAGTTGTTCATGCGATTCGCCAACCCCAGCCTACGTCCGCGCTCCAAGCTTCCCACTTGGATCCTTAATCGCCCAACCTCCCAATTAATGATGTTTGACTTCACGAATGTTAAACAAATCTTTACAATTGACTCTATCTAAGGGCGTCACCCTTTTCATTCGACTATTCGTAGGGCATTCATTGCCACGACCTAGAGACGGGCTGAACAAAAATGCCGGGCCAAATGACTTGGTCCACGGAGGGGACCTGATCGCCCAGCCCAAGGCTAATTGAAGTTTAGCGGAAGACTTGTAATAAAATTTTCTAGTCGCAACCCATATGTGATGAGTCACGGTCCATGCAGTGATTGCAAGAGTTAAATTACAGAAATATAAATTAAATACAAAACAAACTGTGCATCCATGTCCAGACAGCCAGAAATCTAAATCATAGAATATTACATAAACTAATAGTTCTCACCAGCAAAAAATACAACTAAACCAAAGGAAGCAAAACAAGTCAATTGCAATGCAAACCTAGAACTCCACGAGTCTAATTTGTCCACGCTCTAGGTACTCCTATCTCTACCTGGGGAAAAATATAGTATGAGGGGTGAGTGACTAACTCAGTAGGAAACTTATACTCACCGCCAAGCGCGTGAAAAAACTTGTTTGACCTTTTCTTTATCAAAACTTTGATTCTTTTTAGGGGTTATGCATTTTTATAAAAACATTTTGAAAATCATTTACTTCCTTTTTAAGGAAAACCAGTCTCGAAGGGCCCTGATGACATATCGTAGAAAACAATAATGTTTACATAGACTGCTATACTCAGAAATATCTTCGTCGATTACACATTGAAAATCATCACCAGTGAAAAAGGAGGTCACACATGGACTCCTTAGGTCAGTCGCACTGAATAAAGGAATGGCAGTTCCTAGACTAGGCTCGTCACCCCAAGTTTGCTGACGAGCCAAAGCTCAGCGCCGACCAAACCCATATCGTCATCCTAGTCCTACCGACGAGCCAAAGCTCAGCGACGACGAAACTCAAATCATGTCCCAAGTTTGCTGACGAGCCATAGCTCAGCGCCAACAAACTTGTATCAAGGTAAACCCTAGTCCTGCCGACGAGCCAAAGCTCAGTGCCGACACAACTCGAATTACATCTTGAGTTTACCAATGAGCCAAAGCTCAGCGCCAATAAACTCAATCTCAAGTTTGCCGACGAGCCAAAGATCAAGGGCAACAAACTTGAATCAAATCCCGACTTTGCTGATGAGACATAGCTCAGTGCCAACAAACTCGTATCAAGATAAACCATAGTCCTGCCGACGAGCCAAATCTTAGCACCGACACAACTCGAATCACCTCTTGAGTTTACTGAAGAGCCAAAGCTCAACGCCGATAAACTCAATCTCAAGTCTGCCTATGAGCCAAAGCTCAGCGCCAACAAACTTGAATCAAATCCCGAGTTTGCTGATGAGCCATAGCATAGCGCCAACAAACTCGTATCAAGACAAACCCTAGTCCTGCCGATGAGCCAAATCTTAGCACCAACACAACTCGAATCACATCTTGAGTTTACCGACGAACCAAAGCTCAATGCCGATAAACTCAATCTCAAGTCTGCCAACGAGCCAAAGCTCAACACCGACAAGCTTGAATCAAATCCCGAGTTTGCTGACGAGCCATAGCTCAGCACTAACAAACTCGTAACAAGATAAACCCAAGTCCTGCCGACGAGCCAAAGCTCAACACTAACACAACTCGAATAACCTCTTGAATTTATTGACGAGCCAAAGCTCAGTGTCGATAAACACAATCTCATGTCTGCCAACGAGCCAAAGCTCAGCGCCAACAAACTTGAATCAAAGTACACCCTGATCAGGTTTAGGGTTCGAACCCAAGGAACCATCATCACCTTCCTAATCTTATCTTTCATACAGCGCGCAAACAAAACATCTCCACACAACAGGAGATGACCAGGGATAACCTCCAGATACTTTGACACCAAAAACCCTCCAAAGTATCAAGAGGATTCATCGCCCCCAAATCAGATATCACATACCATGAAAACTATGCACGAAATTTAAATGTGTAAAACTTGCGTACTTAGATATAATAAAATCAGACGTGCTGTCGAACAGTCCTCATCCGTTTTTATGCATGTGGTAATTCAAAAAATATTTGTTTTAAAAATGATGGTTGGGAATGCAAAGCAAGTAGCAAAACATGAAAACTATGCATGGAATTTAAATGTGCAAAAAATGACAGTTCATCGTACAAACAACACCTAATCCTCAACATTCAACATTGAGCGTAGTGTGCAATATTCCAACAATTAGCAAAATATGTTCTTATCCCTACAAGATTCATCATCCAAACTAAATCCCAAAGAGTTTTCTTCAACATAGAATAGTCACAGCAATTCAATCATTTGTCCTTAGTAGTCAATAACAAATCCGTGTCTGAACCATAATCACATCCAACAATTATCAAAATTTTTTAATTGAAACATTAACAAATTAGAACCCTCATTTCAATGTTATTATTAGCTCGAGTTCACCATTTTGCAGAACTAACCCAATAAGTCAACAGTTTCATCAATCATCAGAGAGTATGGAAAAAGCAAATCAACAACTAAATATTCCCAACATTATTCTATCGAATAAAGGCCGCCGAAATCAATTCAGAACCAAGCAAAAACAGGGACCAACTTCCAAGCAAAATCCAAACAAAACCATAACCCAAATTGAGATCTTCAAATTCATCAATGACTAATAATAAATCAAATAGTTCCTCTCTCTTACAGTTTTCAATCTTAAGCTCAACAACATTAATAATTTGGAACCATAAACAAAACCAAAATTCAACGTTGCTGAGAGACCCAACAGAATCGTAACAAAACAGGGCAGATTATCGACATTTTCCATCCAACAGAATATCTACAGATCTACGGCTAACATTATCAAAACAGGTATCCAAATAAATCAGAATCGGGCATTTGCATTACTCACCAAAAACTGAGAAATGGAGGAAGAAATGCCCGCTATTAGTTCACGCAGTGAATGCTCTGACGGACTGCTTACTCTCGTCCGTTCGTAGCTAGCCAAAGGGACTGTTCGTCGTCCGCTTGGAATGTCCTCAGTTAAAATGCCTCCCTCAGGCGGATGACTCACTGCTACATTCGATAATGCTAGACCACCGACACCTACCTTCGACCAAAATGGTCGATTCTTGCTCGAAATCAGTCTCGGCCGTCTCCCTCTCACGAAACTCTCTTAGCTGCAAGGAATGGAGAGAAACCCTATTCTCTCTGTTTTTTCCCCTTTCGCAAGTCTAATGCCTTATGCCTCTCTTCCTTTTCTCATTTCTGTCTCTCCTCTATTTTAAAATAGGGAAAATAACACTGCAGACCCTGTAGTTCACGATCAATGACAGGTCAAACCCTGAAGATTATTTTTAACAACTAAAACCCTGAACTTTAGAAAAATGTCATCGGTGACCTCGCAGTCACGATTTCCATCTACCGTCGAGGTTAACGCCCCTGTTTATACTCTGTCCGAACAGAGTCGAAGGACGTCAAGCTTCGTCCTTCCCTGCGGTTTGAAGAAGATGAACGATGGTGGGTGATGGCAGAGACGAAGCTGGAATCATCCCGAGGCGATGAACGGACAACATTCGCTAGCCGTTGGATCGAGGGAGGGATGTCCCTCGTCTGGATCGAACGGCGGGATTGAATCTGGCGTCTCTGCTAGAGGCGAAGACGGACGAGATATCCTTGGCCGTTAGATTGAGCGAGGGATGTCCCTTATCTGGATCGACGGCCAGGATTGAATCTGGCGTAGTGGGTCATGTGCGGGGCACACGCGATCTTAAAACAACAAAATTCCCATCAGTATGATGGACGTCCATTGGAAGGCCACGGACGTCCGTCCTTCAAGACCACATCGTTTTGGCCGAAATGTACGCATCCAGCCTCTAGACGGCGTTGTCAAGACCATGATGGAAGCCCATCTAAGATGACGGGCGTCCGTCCCTCTCTAATATCTTTCAATTTTTTCTTTCGACGACGCCGTTTAGGTTATGACGGACGTCCGTACTAGTACAACGGGAGTCCGTCACCTCGAAACGATAGCGTTTTCGGCTCGACGGATGACGAAACGCTGTTTATAATCGCAAAGGGCGTCCATGCCCTAGAAATTGCCCTGTACTACAAATCGCGAGAGAGTTTTCCCATGACGAATTCCAGAACTCCCGATTAACTGCCGATTAGCCCCAGAGTTTTGAATCTGAAAATGGCGTCGAGGAATAGTCAAGCATCGAAGAAGCGTAAGGTGGTGGCTCCCACTGAGACGACTGGGCCAATGCTGTCTGCAGAAACCAGGATGTTCTGCTCAGCCTCCGCCCATGAACTGTACGATAAGGGCATTGTACCTCGTGCAATAATCACATCCAAGAAGGTAAATTTCAATTCATTTGCTGATTTTGGATTGAAGGTGATGTTTGAACGAATTGGGATGGATAAACTGTGCACAATTGGAGGTTATTTCTATGAGAGAGCTGTTAAACTGTTTTAAGGGAATTTGGAGTTGGACATATCAACTGATAGAGAGTTGAGGACTTTTCTGTTTGGAAAACAGATTAGGATAACTATAGGACAGTTAAATGAGCTCATTAGATGCTCCATGGAGGAGCCGTTGGAGGAGTATTACCATGCGACAAAGGACCTCGAGTTTGTCCAAAAAGGAGAAGTTCTTGCATTGCTGAAGCAATTGGTTTGCAATCCTAAAGCCATGGAGTCTTTCTTCCGGCCTAAATCAAAAGACCTCGATGCAAAAGCAAGGGTCATCCATCACATGATCACGCACACAGTTGTGCCTCGTGATGGACATAGAGACCTTGTCACAGCCATGGATCTGTACGTAATGGAGAAGCTCTATAATGGGAAGAGGTTCAACCTTGCATACGTCATTATGCAGCAAATGAAAGCAAGTCTGAATCTCCCATATAATTGGCTCATTCAGCGCATTATTGACAGCAGCGGGTTGGTTGTCCCTCACACGGAGCGACGAATGAATGAAAAACCACTTGACGTGTATAATGAAGTGACATTGGCTTGGATGGGGTTGCAAAAAGTATGAGAGGAGTGGGTATTCAGAGGAGAGGTGGCAGCTGCACCTCCTGCACATCTTGCACCTCCTACACCTCGTCCTTCCACTTCAGCTGCTCCACCGCCTTCCATGTCAGCTCCACCGCCGCTATCCAAGTCAGCTGCACCTGCTCCTTCCACGTTACCTCCACCACCGCCATCCACGTCAGCTGCACCTGCTCCTTCCATGTGCACTAAAATAATTCCGTGGATAGCAAACGCACAACTGACATATCACGTGGAGGTGGATGACAATTTTGTGGTTCCTATGGCGGACGATGCACCTCCCTCATCCTCGCCCTCTGTACTCATCAGCGAGGAGAGGTGGCAGTGGCTTGTCGGCTAACTTGGCGAGATTCAAGCTAAGTTGGATAGACAGGAGAGTCAACTTGGCCATCTTCAAGCCACTGTATTACAGATGCAAGAAGTACAAACGCATATGGCAACCGCTCCTTCAACAGACCAGCCATCTCATCCATCAGCATCTCCTGCATCGGAGACGGATGCTAGTATGTCTTTGAATTTACATGTAATTTCCTTATATGCATTAGTATCGTTGATTAACAATGTGTTACAATTGTGCAGGTCTCCGATCATCAGGTAACCGTCCCCTCCTCCAACCCTGGATAAAGTTCAAAAGATTTTGGCCCCAGGTCCTTCAGTGATGGGTCCTACCAAGGGTCAGAGGATGACAGTGCAAGTGGTATGTTTTCTATTTGGTTTTGTACAATGTGTAGAATTTACACTTACACTGAATTTCCATTGTAGCCTGTGAAATTGATGGACGAGTTCATGGCACTTGCACGGGTCAATAAAAAGAATAACAAGAAGACGTGTGCTTTCCTTTGCGGCTCCAAGGTAAGAAGCAACATCATTTGAAATTTATTATCAGTTGTGATTAGAAAATTAATGTTGTACATCGTGTTGTTGATTTACAGGGTGACAAGATATATTCAATCACAACTCTCCTTGTGCCAAAGCAATCGGGCACTCCTGACTATGTGAGAATGTTTAACCAACTTATAATATATTGTTACTGAAAATAACTACATAAATCATGTTCTTAAAATGCTGTGTGTGATGACAAATGAGTAGGACACCGCCACTGTTCAAATAAGGGAGGGTTTGTTGACGCTTGGCTAGATCCATCTAAGACACTTGTATTCATTCTGAAATCATACATGGTTTAATATTTCTTCCTCCTATAGTGCCACTCGGAGATAGATTGTTTCATGTCATCGATTGACATTCACACGCAATAAGCGTACGAACAATTGATGCCAGATTCAATTGCAATTGTCATGGCACCTGTGGACACAAAACGGTATGTTTTTCCACCCTGCGCTTTGAATGACGTGACAAACTAATTTGCAGTTCCAATTGCAGCCAACACAGCATATTTCAAGTCTCCCGCCCTTTAGGGTGGTCAGTGATGTCCAAATGCAAGGGGTAGGGCTTCCATCTCCACGATCCATACGATCGAGATGAACTCTACGAGGAGTGCACGAGTGTGGAGATGAGCTCCGATTTGCACTTCAACATCATCGACATCCGGGACGTAGAGCCTTCCATTTTTGATGAGCCACTTGCAGAGGCACCACCTGTTGAAAAGGCACCACCTGCAGAAAAGGCCCCACCTGTTGAAAAAGCAACACCAGTAATGTATTCTAAATCTGCAAGAAACGCAAGAGGTGCCAGAGGTGCACGAGGTGCAGGACGTGCAACAAGTGAAAGAGTTGAAAGAATTGAAAAAACCTTGAACAAGTGGCTCAATTGAAGTTGTTTTCAAATGTTGGTTGTTGTATAGTTGTTTTCAATTGAAGTTTTTTACAATTTTGTTCATGTTGCCATCTGCTTTGTGGTTTTCTTCTTTCTGTTGAATGTTGTGTTTGGGCGAGGGCCGTCTGTCTAAATGTGATGGACGTCCGTCATATTGCGATGGACGTCCATCATGCCATGATGAACGTCCGTCATGGCATATGTACTAGCTCTAATGTTACAGATTAACTAATTCAATAAACTGCAGTGTATTATACATGAACAAATATTATCCAAACAAATACGTAGATGAACAAATAAACTTCAGTGTATTATACATGAAAAAATATTATCCAAAAAATACGTAGATGAAGCTCCATAGTTAAGGATGCGGGGTGGGGCGACGGACTCCTGCAAAACACAAAATCAATTTAATGTAAGACAAAATGCACATAGTGAGCACAATGTATGAGAGCATAACAATCTAAGCAGTTGTGTATCGGCCACAATGGTATACCCCATGAAGGTTTCGTGTGAGTGTTCTGCTCTTACACTGCCACTTGCCGTGCCACCTGCTGAGCCTCTGCCTTGACAAGAATGGACATTGTGGCCTACACCGTGACAACAGCTACATGTCATGGGGACATGTCTCCTGCTGAATACCGTGCGGCTACGGGGCTCGTCTGCATCTCGTACTCTTCATTTTTGAGGCCGACCTGGGAGTCTCTTAACTGGTGGCGGCAAAATTGATGGCTGGTTCGTTGCAGGCCACATGTGGTGGCCACTGACAGGTTGGGTAAAATGGGAATACATCCTCATAAATGTGTCCAGATGGTACCATGCATGCACATAATCCTCCGCTGAAGTCCGCATAAAATTGATGCAAGGGATGGCATGCACGCATGAGATTCCAGTCAGCTCCCACCGGTAACAATTACAGGTATGCGTGTCCAAATCGACTGCGTACCATTCGTTACCGTCACTGACCTCAAACCGATTACAGCTTGCAGGTGTTGGACACCAATTCCAAGCCGCATGTTGCAGATTGGCAAGCTTCTTTGTGGTCTTAGGACACAAAAGATTTGTTGATTTAGCCATCTGTTTATGTTTCTTAACGATCCTAGTCATTATGCCCGTTCTAATCATCTCGAACATAGTGAGGATCAGTTTGTCCTGTGCTGGCAGGAGGCAGGCATTGTAGCACTCGCTCAAATTATTAAGGCCCATGTCGCACTTTGGGACAGGAATGAAAACATGTTTTGACCAACACCTCGGGTTAATTTTCTGCATATATGCATGCGCTGTCTGGTCGAGCACAAGTTGTTTACCATCTCTTTCTAAAAGTTCGATGATGTTGTGGCCCTTGCTGCCTTCCACATGATATCTTTGTATTGTATTCCTGGAAATTGTTTTTGAAATTGGCATACGAATGTCTTAGGCAGAATCGATGCTCAGCTGCTAGTTCTGTCGGTCGAAAATGAGTGTCCATCCTCTGCCTATGTCATTGTCTAAGTCCGTCAGCAAGCAACACAAAAACCAGGTCTAGGAGTCTTTGCATTCTGATTCAACAAGTGCCACAGCAACTGGATAAATCCCATCATTGGCATCAATGCTGATAGCTGTGAGCAATTGGCCTGGGCACGACCCCTTCAAGTGATAGCCATCCAGACAAATAACGGGTCTACCAAACTCCTTCAGACCTCTCTTGCACGCATCCAAACACATGTACATTCTTTTAAATATTGGACTTGGACGGGCCGTCAAATCTGGAAAATCTACCACCAAGAACAGTGTGCTACCTAGATTGGATCTTCAAATCTCTTCTGCGTAGGACCAAAGTAGCTTATACTGTTCATCACCATCCCCTTTGTTTAAAGTCCGCGCTAAATTCCTTGCCCTTCTGGCAAGACTCGGAGTAATATTGACATTAAAGTCCTTCCTTACAGTCTCAATTATGGAAGCAAGGTTCCACGTGGGTTGACTTTTGAATCTATCCAAATATTGGTTTGTCACCCATTTGTAGGAAGCGTGTCGGCTTTCCATTTGTCGTGCACATGTGTGCTCCTTAATTTGAAATGTCAGCTCACCTTTCATTTTTGAAGCGTGAACCCGCCAACTGCATCCATCCTTGCACGCAGCAGTTATCCGATGTCGTTCGCTTTTAACAAACCTGATCCCGTGCCCATTTTTGAAAGCATAATTAACCACTTCATCTCTAATATCCTTCAACGCACTATACTTCTTACCCAGACAGAGCTCCGAGGACGAACATTCAATTTGGGGATGCGTACTCTCTGCCCAATCATCATCCTCTGAGTCACATATCGAATGAAGCTCCGATTCCAAGGATCCCGAGATTGAACGCAATTCTATACCGGCTTCGTGATAGAACCACCAATTCTCATTGGTCTCTACTCCCGAAATAGGATTAGGATCCACCTCCATTCCACAATCAATGGATTCTTCAACCATGGATAATGAAGAAGCACACCTTGACGACTCCATGTGATGTGCAACACTCTTGTTCGTTGACGACTCCATGTTGATAGGTTCCAAGAAGCACTTGGAAACCTTAAAGGAAATCTGCTCCAACAATCAACAATAACCGACAAGCAATAATCAAACAATTAGAACTCCAATTCTGTAACTGATCTAGAGCTGTAGTTTGGAGGATATAAACTCAATATAGGGACGAAGATTGTGTCAAAATCCCAGGCCAAAATTCGTTCTAGAGTCGAAGATCTATCAATTTCATTATTCACCAGAAAACTGTTTCCAAGAGGGCAGATTTAACAATGCGGATCTAAAATGCAATAACTTGAGCTACAAACACCGAAATAAGCTCAATTTTGGAGGGCAGCTCAATGACTCAAAACTGAACAAATCATTAGAGGACAATAAACAGAGTTGAGCGTCGTAAAGGTATCAAACAGAGACCCCAATCAGTAGTATAAAACAATCCAGCAAAAATCACAGATTCAGCACTTCATGATTAATCCGAAAATACCTCCTTTAATCAATAAATCCCAAAAAGGTTTCTTCAACAAATAACATCACTTAGTTTCCAGAATATATATAGCATCCATTCAGCAAAAGAGAGAACTTACAAGAGTCACAAAACAAAAAGAAACAACTTTGGAGTTCGCTAGCCTCCTAATGAGAGGGGCGATTTTAGATTGGCCGAAACCAATACTCTCCAAAGGTGGATAGTTCTCTTGCCTCCACACCACAATCTTACCTTGAAGATAAGGATTGGAAGAAGCAATATCCCAATGATGCAAGGTTGAGAAGCTTCAAGAGGATCCTTGCTTGGATGGTGGTTGAAGTGGCGCAAATGGGGAAGGCCGTACGTAGCAAGGAGTTCTCAAGAACACCAAATTCTTCTTCAATTTTTCAAAACTGGTCTTTCATCAGCAAGAAGGGGTATTAAACCCTAGGGTTTACAAAATAGGTCAAAGACGAAAATACCCTAGCAGAAAATTACTAAAATAACCCTAATTAATAAAACATAAACAATAAGTCCGAGTTTGGGAAATTAGTCTCCGTAAAAGGGACATTTGACATAGCAAACGATAACCAAATATAGCGTCCAATAGCTTGTTGGAAAGCTCTGGATGTTGGCTACATTTGGTATGAAGAACCAAAATGGAAAGGAAGTTGTCTTGATGGTCCAAATTGCCCTTGAACAGCCGAGGGTAAGATTTTAGGCGGAATTGGAAAACCGACAATTTCCTCCAAAAGAATTCAAGATCTCCATTAGTCCAAATGCCCACTCCTCCTTGTTTATTTGATTCAAAAAAACCTACAAAATAATTAAAAAGTTAGAAAATAAAAGAACCCTTGGCCCGGGCTCAAGTGACAGGGATTTGGGGCACATCACATGTGATGTGCAACACTCTTGTTCTTTCGATTACGTTGGGAGAGTTGGTCAGGGGAAGACAAAATCTCTCTCTCAAATATCTATGGCAATGGATGAACTTTTTGTGTTCGACTCTGTTAGGGTTTTAGTATGAACTCGGAGAGGGACGAACGCCCGTCATATTAGACTAGCATCCGTCATGGTCTCGACGACGCCGTCTAGAGGCTGGATGCGTACATTTTGGCCAAAACGACGTGGTCTTGAATGATGGGCGTTAGTGGCCTTCCAATGGACGTCCGTCATATTGGGGGGGAATTCTGTTGTTTTAAGATTGCGTGTGCCCCGCACGTGACCCACTACGCCAGATTCAATCCTGGCCGTCAATCCAAACGAGGGACGTCCCTCGCTGGATCCAACGGCCAAGGATATCTCGTCCGTCTTCGCCTCTGGCAGAGATGCCAAGATTCAATCCTGGCCGTTCGATCCAGACGAGGGACGTCCCTCTCTCAATCCAACAGCCAACGAATGTCGTCTGTCCGTCGCCTCTGGACGATTCCAGCTTCGTCTCTGCCATCGCCCGCCATCGTTCATCTTCTTCGAACCGCAGGGAAGGACGAAGCTTGAAGTCCTTCGACTCCGTTCGATGCCGCTTGACAGAGTACAAACGGGGGCATTAAGCTGCGAGGTCGCCGGCTAGATTTTTCTATAGTTCAGGATTTTAGTTGTTAAAAAATAATCTCCAGGGTTTGACTTGTCATTGACCATGAACTATAGGGTCTGCACTGTTATTTCCCCTTTAAAATACTTTCATTCTCTCTTTTTATTTTAATTTTTTATTTCATTTCTTTAACTCATTTTCTCCTCTTTTATTTAAACCTTTCTTTTCCTTCAATCTGCACGCATCCTTCTCCTCTTTTTAAATTCTTATTCTCTCTCTTTTTAAACTATTAAATTCCACTTCCTCTTTTATTAATTATTTCCATCATTAATCTCTAATTCATTCTGTACATCACCCAATGACGTTTTCTAATCCAATTAATTCAACAGTCCTATTTCTTAAATAGATTTCCCGCTCGAAAACTTTCAATTTCCATCAATTGACTAATTGACCAAAAATTGTACATATTCGCTACGAGAATTTGGATCAACCTTTCAACGTTATGACCAATTTTAACGAAAAAAACTTGCACATGGAATTTATTCTCTTGAAAATTCTCGATTTTATATCTTAACCTCCTTAAAAGAAATTTTGTCATAAAATTTAAAATAAAAATCATTACATATCAGAAAAGATATGTGTATTTTCCCATCATATCAGATTCAATTTCCGAAGTAGCCTCCCTCTTAATGTTATTCCTCCATAGCACATGAACAAAAGAAATTTCTCTGCGTCAGAGCACTCGACCTCTCTGATTGTTCATCCGTCTGTGGATGATGGGCAGTAAAGAAATTCAACTTTGTCATCAACGCTTTCTGCAAAGACCTCCAAAACTTGAACGTGAATCTTGAGTCGCTAATCTAGAACAATACTTGAAAGGATGCCATGGAAACGAACAACGTTTTCAATGTAGAGGTGACTCAACCTCAATAAAGGAAAATCCATCCTGATCATGTGACCATCAATACAATGTGCAATATTTACACCAACAGCAATAACAGACCGTTGATCTCATTCTCCACCATAAACAGACTAATTATAAAACCAAACTTCAACATTACACCAACAGTGAACAGAACAAGGTACCATTCCAATAATATCCGATCCTTAACAGGCTTATCATCATGAAACAGATTCCCAAAAAATTATTTTGTAAAAACCGTAGCACAATCACATTGAACAATACTTCTCAACTAATAGCAACAAAACTACCCTCCCTTGAGTCCTAACAAATCAACCGTTAGCATATTAAAATTTTCAAGTCTCCTCAACAACCTAGAGTACAAACACACACTGTGTAAATAGTACAATCCTTATAGTCTTATCTAAACATCAGCAACACAAATAAATACCAAACTAAAATTCTAAAATTCATCAATGAAGATAGCAACGAATCCCCAACCATTTTACTAGTGAAACTATAATCAAAATGGGAACCAAAATCAACTTAGCACAACACTTTGTACAATCAAAGCATGACAGACCATTCATTGGATCTCAGACAACAATCAACAAGTTAACTGTGACTTAAACCACCACACCACAGTGCACAATCTCTCAAAAATTGCACATTACACTTTAAATAAATCATCAGTTGATGTGCTTCAAGGATGATTGGGAGCACAATATAGAAAATCAGCTGCCAATTTGTTAAATATTCTGAGACAGTAACAATGAAACAAATATATCTCCCAAACTGTACATGAACTTTAGTTGGATTTTTGTATGCACCAAATTAACTAAACCAGTCAGCTCGTGTAGAAATGCCAAATTAAAATCCACTCTGAAACTCCAGTTACAAATGAATCAACACAACTCAAAATCCTGGGTGGTAACAGTTCAGATCTGACAACAAAAATTCAAACGTAAACAACTCAATTTATACACCACCTATGAACACGAAAATTTGCAGTCAGTAACTTAGCTCATTATAGAACAATTCTTCAGAAGAAACAAAATTGATACAACCAACGCATGGGCTTCAAATCAGTGCCCCAACCAAACTCACCCAGCAGCACAGGACAGAAACAGATTTGCGGCCAAGAAAGAAATCCAATAAAAACTCCAAATCAACAAGAGCAATGAATTTATTCTTCCAACATAAATCAATAGCAACCAGATTAAAAGGGATCAGAATGAAGAAATCCAGAAAAACACCTACTTTGATCGTCAAATAAAAGAAAACCCTAGAGTTACGTTTTGGCCTCCTCCCGTGAGAGGGACGGATTTCTTGGCTCAATCGATGATTGAGTTTTCTCCAAGGGGTTAGATGCTTCTCCTATCTCCACACATCAAACTCCACAAAAGTGAAGCTTTGGAAGAGATAGTAGCCCTTCCAACTTGCTCAAGAAGGGATCAAGAGCGGCAAGTTCGGGCGATCGGAGGGTGGCCAAGGGAGTTGAAATCCGCGGGTCTCTCTCTTCAACAAAGGGGGGGGTTTTTGTTTTCAAAATCTCAAAGTGATCTTCCATTGCAGCAAAAAGGGTTATAAACCCTAAAGTTTTTACAATAAGGATAAAGACTAAAATGCCCTTAAATAAATTGACAAAAATGACCCCGAATAATAAAGCACAAAAATAAGTCCGAGGATGGTTTTTTTGTCTCTTTAATTGTAACGTTTGACATGTCAAACGAACCCCAAAAATAACGCCCAATACCTCTTTGGAAAGCTATGGATGTTGGCTACAATTTGTATGAAGGACACAATTTGAAAACGAGTCATCCCAATTGCTAAAAAGTTCATTGAACGTCAGAAGGTCAGTTTCTAGGCGGAATGGAAAGCTCACAATTTTCTCCAAAAGATTGCATGACTTCCACTAGCCGAAATGCATCAACTCTTCTTTGCAAAATTGATAAAAAACCTACAAAATAAATAAAAAATTAGAAAATAAATGAGCCCTTGGCTCGGGCTCAAGTGACAGGAACTTGGGGCACATCATCAGTTCCCAAGAGTGTCCAAAAACAATATAAGACCGAATCTAAAACATTTTCCTCAGTAAAAACCAAAATCCTCAACTTAGGCAGTAACTAATCAACATCACCAATGAAACTTGAATCCCTCACTCAAAGCAAAAACCCAAATAAAATAGTTGACCACTACAATCTTCAACTTTCGCTAATCAACCGATGGTATAAATCATGCACAACCAACATAGCATAACTTATACAACAACCATAACATTAGTTTAAACTGAAGATAAACAGGGACCAAGTTTTCAGAAGTTTAATAACACAGCCATAGCCAAACAGGGAGCACTTTATCATTCACCAGGCGGGAGTCTTTAATGAAGACGGCAAACAACCAGTGCACAACTCGACCATGAAATTCATCATCAAAATCAAAAAAGTAATCTCCAACAACTATAAACTGCTTCTACTCATCGAGAGCCAGACAAGCTATGAATCCCTCAAGATATCGACTCAAAGCATCGCCACTACATTCGCCTTTTCCGAATGATACTGTAAGTTGAAATCATAATCCTCCAAGTACTCCATCCATCTGCACTGTCTCAAATTCAAGTTTCACTAAGTGAATAGATACTTCAAACTTGAGTACACTTAGAAATTCATGCCATACAAATAGCTTCTCCAAATCTTTAAAGCAAATATAATGGTTGTCAACTCCAAGTCATGAGTAGGATAATTCTATTCGTGGGGCTTCAACTACCGCGATGCATAAGCAATTACTTTTCCCGGCTACATAAGCAAGCATCCAAGGCCAACTTATGATGTGTCAGTGTATACTACATAGGGTAGTTCACTATCCGGTATTGTTAGCATTGGTGCACTTGTCAATTCACTCTTTGATTCCTCAAAAGCATTCTGACACTTTTCGTTCCATTCGAATCTTACCCTTTTTCTGGTCAATGGAGTCAACGACACGACCAATGAAGAAAACTCTCAACAAATCATCGATAGTAACCAATAAGACCAAGGAAACTGCGAATATCGGTCACATTCTTCGGAGGCTACCACTTCACAACTACCTCAATTTTCACCAGATCAACAAAAAATTCCTCACGTGAAACGTGTCCCAAAATTTGACCTCTGACATTCAAAAGTCATGCTTGCTCCTCTTAGTGTATAACTGGTGATCTTTGAGAGTCTGTAACACTACTCTGAGATGCTTCTTATGCTCACTCCGAGAATTTGAATGCACTAGAATGTCGTCAATGAAAACCATGACGAATTGATCCAAATACAGCTTGAGGACTCGATTCATTAGATCCATAAATGGTACTAGAGCATTGGCTAACCGAAAGGTTAGGACCAAGAACTCAAAATGTTCGTACCTCATTCCAAAAGTTGTTTTCGGAATATCCTCTTCTCAAATTCTCATATAATGATACCCAGACCTCAATTCAATCTTAAAAAAAAATACCATGAACCACCAAGCTAGTCAACCAAGTCATCAATTTTAGGCAAATGATACTTGTTCTTCATGATAACTCGATTCAATCTCCGGTAATCGATACAAAACCTCAAAGTCTCATCGACTTTCTTTGAAAATAACACGGGAGCACCCCAAGGGACACACTCTCTCGAATGAATCCACTTTCTCTCAGTTCTTTCAACTGTTTCCTCATTTCACTCAACTCCATTGGAGCCATCCTATATTCAGGAGTTGATAATGGTGTAGCGCCTAGAACTAAGTCAATGCAGAACTCAAACTCTCGATCCGGAGGTAACCCTGACAACTCATCAGGAAACACATCAGGTAACTTTCTCACTATCGAGATATCCACATCCTAACCAGAGGTATCGCCATCACCATCAACCGACCAGAGATTTCCATAATGTTCCATTCCACTGCGCCTACCCAAACAATCTCACAAGAAAGGGTTAGTTGTCACTGTACTAGGACCACCTCAGTAGACAAAAACCCGTCCATTCTTCGTAATAACTGTAACCTTTTTCAAATGACACTCTAGAATCGCTTGGTACTTCCTTAGACAGTCCATACCTAGTACCACGTCGAACTGACTCATAGTAATATAACCAAGTTTGTAGAAACCTTGGAGTCATCAATCACCATATAGATCGCTCTGTACACAAATGTTACTCCACTCTGGACACCCAGAGGAGTACTAAGCATCAACAGAGATTCATTTCCTCTACTTACTGCTGACCCTAGGTCAACTCATGAAAGGCTTTGGCCATAGAATTATAATGGCTATGCCTATTATGCTGCACCCTAAATACATCGAAAAAAATTTTCCAATCCATCAACTAGACATCGTAACTGGGTCTCACGGCATTCCAACAACTAGACGCCAACTTTTCTAAGTAACCAGTGGTAAAATCCCACCTGGAACTCTTCTTGAACTTGGACAGACCAAAAATTCTTCTCCATTTTCTAGAGCCAATCCTCTACTCCAATTGGATTTGCACTACTCTCAAACACGAGTGCGTTCAATCTAGAAAACTCCTGAAATTACGTTCTCTTCGTCATACCGGGTTCCTGTGCAGAACTATTACTAGTGAGGTTCCGCAAAGCCTCCATCCTCGTATGTATGGGATCAGAACCACCATCTTGCGATCGGCCATAAGATGTCCTTCTAGACGACATTTTCAAATTTCAGAAAATAGGAATACACTTGATTAAAAACTTCTTATGCACAATAAACTTCGTCATAAATTCTCACTTCTATACTTCTCAAGCAATTACTGTTGGAAATCATAGAACCTTGAGTTTTTATACCAAAAATTTCTTTCACGACCTAGAGAAAGGCCAGACAGAAACGCCGAGCTAAACGACCGGACCCACAGATGGGACCCGATCGCCCAACCCAAGGCTAGTTGAAGTTTAGTAGAAGACTTGTATTAAAAATTTTCAGGCGCAACCCACATGTGATGAGTCACGGTTCATGAAGTGATTGTAAGAGTTAAATTACAGAAATATAAATTAAATCCAAAACAAACTGTGCATCCATGTCCATACATCCAGAAATCTAAATCATAGAATATTACATAAACCAATAGTTCTTACCAACATGAAATATAACTAAACCAAAGGAAGCGAACAAGTTAACTGCAATCCAAAGCTGGAATTCCATGAGTCTAATGTGTCCACGCTCTAGGTATTCCTATCTCTACCTAGAGAAAAATATAGTCTAAGGGGTGAGTAACTAACTCAGTAAGAAACTTATACTCACCGCCAAGTGCATGAGAAAACTTGTTTTAGCTTTTCTTTATCAAAACTTTGATTCTTTTTAGGGGCTATGCATTTTTATAAAAATATTTTCAAAATCGTTTGCATCATTTTTAAGAAAAAACAACCTCGAATGGCCCCTACAAGATATCGTAGAAACACCGTTGTTTACATACACAACTATACTCAGAAATATCCTTGTCGATTACACACTTAAAATTATCACCAGTGAAAAAGGAGGTCACTTATGGACTCCTCCGGTCAATTGCACAGAATAAAGAAACGAAGGCCCGTAGACCGGCTTGTCACCCCAGGTTTGCCGACGAGCCAAAGCTCAGCGCCGACCCACCCATATCGTCACCCAAGTTCTACCAACGATCCAAAGCTCAGTGCCAATGCAACTTAAATCACGTCCCGAGTTTGTTGACGAGCCATAACTCAACGCCAACAAACTCGTATTGAGATAAACCCTAGTCCTACTAAGGAGCCAAAGCTCAGTGCCGCCATAACTCGAATCACTTCTTAAGTTTACCGACGAGCCAAAGCTCAGCACTAATAAACTCAATCTGAAGTCTATTGATGAGCCAAAGCTCAGCGCTGACAAACTTGAATCAAATCCTGAGTTTGTTGATGAGCCATAGCTCAACGCCAACAAACTCGTATCGAGACAAACCTTAGTCCTGTCGACGAGCAAAAGCTCAGCACCGACATTACTTGAATCATCTCTTGAGTTTACCGACGAGCCGAATCTCAGCGCCGTAAACTTGATCTCAAGTCTGTCGACGAACCAAAGCTCAGCGCCGACAAACTGAATCAAATCCCGAGTTTGCTGATGGGCCATAGTTCAGTACCAACAAACTCGTATCGAGATAAACCCTAGTTTTGCCGATGAGCCAAAACTCAGAGTGACACAACTAGAATCACCTCTTGAGTATACCAACTAACCAAAACTCATGGCCAATAAACTTAATCTCAAGTCTGTGGAAAAGCTAAAGCTCAGCACCGACAAACTTGAATCAATCTCAAGTTTGCTGACGAGACATAGCTCAGCACCAACAAACTCGTATCGAGATAAACACTAGTTCTACCGACAAGCCAAAGCTCACCGCTGACACAACTCGAATCACCTCTTGAGTTTACTGACGAGCCAAAGCTCAGCGCCGATAAACTTAATCCCAAGTCTGCCGACGAGCCAAAGCTCAAAGCCGACAAACTTGAATCAAAGTACACCCTGATCAAGTTTAGGGGTTCGAATCCAACGAAGCGTCATCACCTTCCTAATCTTATCTTTCATACAGCGTGCAAACAAAAAATCTCCACGCAGCAGGAGATGACCGGGAATAACCTCCTACTACTTTGACAACAGAAAACTCTGCAAAGTATCAAGAGGATTCATCGCCCCCAAATCAAATATCACATACCATGAAAATATGCACGGAATTTAAACGTGTAAAACTTGCGTACATAGATATAATAAAATAAGACGTGCTGTCAAACCGTCCTTGTCAATTTTTAAGCATATGTGGTAATTCACAAAAATATTTGTTTTAAAAATGATGCTAGGGGAATGCAAAGCAAGTAGGTATAAAACCCCTACTTCCACGGCGGTCTCTCCTCGTATTTGGAGGAGCAGCAACCTCAGGTACCAGCTCGAAGTCCACGAACTCATCCGAGCCTACAATATGTCAGAAGACAATCACTCTTGTCAATGACTCTTAATAAACATATGAAAAGGTCTTATACCGGTGTAAGGACCCAACCATCATATACATGTCTCATCTAATAATCCCAACAAAATTCTCAAACTTTATCACTCAATAAACTAACAGTTAAATGTCCAAACAACACCTATTCCTCAACATTCAACATTGAGCATAGTGTGCAATATTCCAACAATTAGCAACACATGTTCTCAACCCTACAAGGTTCATCATCCAAACTAAATCCCAAAGAGTTTTCTTCAACATAGAATAGTCACAGCAATTCAATCATTTGTCCTTAGGAGTTATTAACAAAACCGTGTCTTAACTATAATCACATCCAACAGTTCTCAAAATTTTCCAATCAAAACATTAACAGATAAGAATCCTCATTTCAATGTTATTATTAGCTCGAGTTCACCATTTTGTAGAACTAACACAATAAGTCAACAGTTTCCTCAATCAACCGAAAGTATGGAAAAAGCAAAGGAACAACTAAATATTCCCAACATTATTATATAGAACAAAGGCCAACAAAATCAATTTAGAACCAAAATAGGGATCAACTTCCAAGCAGAATCCAAACAGAACCGTAATCCAAACTGAGATCTTCAAATTCATTAATGACTAACAATAAATCAAATAATTCCTCTCTCCTACGGTTTTAAATCTTAAGCTCAAAAACGTTAATAATTTGGAACCAAAAATAGAACCAAAACTCAACTTAGCCGAGAGACCCAACAGAACCGTAACAAAACAGGGCAGTTAAATTGTTAAAATAGTGGTAGTTTTTCATAGTTCAGTGGTTAAATTGTTGAAACCGCCGCGATGTGTCGTCGACAAACTGCGACGGTTCCTCATGAAGTTATTGCGATTTGCCGACAAATCGCGGCGGTTCCTCATGAAGCCATTGCGGTTCCTCATGAAGCCGTTGCGATTTGTCGATGAACCGCGGCGGTTCCTCATGAAGCCGCTGCAGTTTTTTGACGAGCCGCGGTGGTTTCTTGTTAAGAAGAAAATTCTCTTATTTCACATATCGCGACGGTGAATCTTTGAGCATCAATAACTCTGTCAATTTTCAACTGTTTTGGATGCTTGAGTTGTAACATCCCATATTTTTAAAATGCGTAAAATTTAAAACAGAATTCAAAACTTTTCTTTTCATAAAAACAATAGAGTCTTTTTACTTATAAATCATGATCATTAAAACTATTTACTTTCACTTTTCTCAATTTCCTTTCACCTTTATCTGTTTACGTTTACCTTTATCAGTTTACTTTCAAAAGCCATAACATTTTTTGAATAAATGTAGTGGAATAAAAACAAATCATTTAAGAACAATAAATAAACTACAAAACTCTTTTTCAAATACTTTTCCTTTAACTCTTTAGCCCAGCCAGCCACAAGATCCAACCGTGCAAATCCTTCATCAACTGTCTTTAACCTGTTCATCTGTTGCTCGTTCGTACCTACATCACAAAACCTAAACTAATGAGTCTAACGCTCAGTAAGTGATAAAATGAAATGCAATGCAATGCATGACCATACGATGCATTCTTAAACCAAGAGTGACATACACCATAGGGCTATGAGAACAATATAGTAGGTGACTCCACAAAGGAGAAATCTAGGTACTTCTCATGCCGCTATTCATCCTTTTGTTACGAGAACGTTAGAGATTTCAGAACAGGAGGCAATGAACCCTAGTATCCCATGTCGCTAACCTAGGGTCACTATAGTCCATCCAGCGGATCTAACAACAATGGGACGTCATTGCTTTTCCGAACCCCCACATGCCTATTTACATAGATTATTATGTCATACAATATGCACGTGGATTCATACAATCCTATACGCAATAAACATCTAATAAACACATCATTAAAAGAACCTAAATCTAATAAACACACAGCATACAATCCTAATTCTTGCGATGTAGGGTCCGAAGACCAAAACACAATCAATATCAACTTACCTGGCGTCCATAACGCCTTTTTGTTTCTTTTCTCTTCTTCGTACCTTCAAAACCATAACAACTATGCATTAATAACACAATCTCCTTAGTCAATTTCATTTCCTAGCAACACAATACTAATTCCAAGACCTTAACATATATAACGGAATAGCAATGACCGACCCTTCAATGTTGCTCATTCCATCAATGTGTCAAGATACATTAACTTTACAAAATCGAACATGAACCATACTTTCCATAGCAGAGTAGAGAACCATTTAATGCATAACATAAAATTATCGAGTGAATACTTTATTTCCTTAAGCATTCGAGACTTATAACCAATAATGATCAATATGCCCAATATATGCATTTCAACCCAAGAGGCAGCTTACCCAAAATAACCAAACGTAACAGATTTCCAAATCTAACTTATTGGCAGAAACCAATATCAAACTATTCACACAAACAGAGAGCATATGTCATGCTTATCCTTAAAGAACTCACTCATGGAACATAGAACAGAACTTAATATACCTTCGTAGTCCCACCACAATATTTCTTACAAACAGTTTCATTTCATTCTATTTCATTAAACCATTTCCAATACATAAATCAAATAAACTTAGATTTGTTCTCATAAAACCATAAGTATTAATTATAAATCAAAAGCAGGGACCATTCATCAACCAACAGATATACAGCGAGCTATACCCAGTAAAAGAGTACATGTGAAACCTACCGAGCACATTCATAATCCTCAGCCACAATCATTAATATAGATTGAACGAAAGTAGTACATTAGACAGATGATTTATCCAACTTTTTAGAACCAAACTTTATCAACAAAATGCCCAAATTTCAACCACCAATGACCCACAACAAAACCAAACATTCAGCAGTGCTATCATCTAATCCTTCACATTGAAACCTTTACATAAACTTTACAATTTCAATAAGGAGCCAACATACCTGAGCTAGAAGCAGGGAGCTTCATCCCATTTTTTTTTTCTTCCTCTAGAGAGATTCACCCATCATATTCTAGAGACCCGAGAGCATCTGTGCTCTTCTCTTTCTTCTTCAGCTTTCTCATTTCTCTAGCTCTGTAGCACTTTCCAGAGAACCGAGCTCACAATTCTCTCGAATTCTCACCCCACCGAAAGACTACAGAACACAGCAACAAATTTATAGAGAAGAAATGTACACTGCTGGAGACTACTCAGAGTTACCACGTGGAAGACTCATATCATGCCAGCTAAAATACTTGACACTCAGCCCAAACGGTGAACCAACAAGACCGGACCGAACAAACACCCAGTGAACCAAAAAGTCCCCTGCCTTGCCAATTCGTCACTGCCCACATCAACCGAAGCAACTCCGGCCACACTTTGGCTGGAATCCATCCAATGTCAAGGAGAAAAACACGAAACAGAGTGAAATCATCAACAAGACTTACCTTCATCGATGATTCACAGCTCTGAACCGTCCCTGCAAGCCGCGGCACACCGAGGCCTAGCTCGCAGTCGCTTGCCGCACAACGTCGCCGTCAGACGCAAACCTTGTTCGCCGGCGACCCCTTCGAGCTCGAGCCTCTGCCGTCCGAACTCGTCGCCTGTTGTCTCCCCCTCTCTCGTCCCGATCTCCCTCTCTACGTCTCGTCTCATCTCTCTCGCTCTTTTCTCTTCAAATGGCCAAAGGCCATATTAAAATAAACCGGGTTCAATAATGGTTTTCCATTTAATTGAAACCATTTCCTTTAATTTAAATTCTATCCCACTTTGATTTAAGTTAAATCCCACTAATTTTTCCTAATTTATAAAATATTGATCACGTCATTAGTAATATCCCGATAACTTATCCGACTTATTTCCAATTATTTTCCCATTTATCATTTTTAAATGTCGATATAAAAATTCGGGATATTACATGAGTACTTATTTTCTATCTACTTTTCACGAAGCACAAGTAGAAAAGATCCATTTTGTCATTTGGAGCTTATCAAATCAGATTCGGGCACCGGAAAAATGAGATTGTTTAATCAAATTTTCCTTAGACAATTCAAAACCACAAAGCTCCGCAACTTTTCTAGCCTATTATCTGCTCCGATAAGCACCCGATGCCAAAACATATGGCTCCTACCTGTGCATCATGAAAAGAAGATAGAAAACGAGTATTCAAGCATAAAAAACCATTGAAAATTGAAAGAGTTATTGATGTTCAAAGATTCACCGTCGCGATACGTGAAAGAAGAAAGTTTCCTTCTTATCAAGCTGCGGCGGTTTCAACAATTTAACCTTAAACTATGACAAACTGGTGCGATTTGTTGACACACCGTAGCGGCTTGACGACACACCGCAATGGTTTCAACAATTTAACCGCTGAACTATGACAAACCGTCGCGGTTTTAACAATTTAACCCCTGAACTATGACAAACCGCCACAATTTCAACAATTTAACCCTTGAACTATGACAAACCGCTGCAGCACCACATCATCACGTTTAAAGGCAAACATGACAACGACATTGGTTAATTTGTTAGAAAAAAATGATAGTGGTTGGTTTGTCCCTAATAATAAAGGATGATGGTTGATTTGTCATTTTCCCTATATATATATATTAATTAACTTATTTCCAAAGTCTCACTCATAATATCAAATATTAATTATTTCCATCTTCAATCTTTAATTTATTCTGTACATCACCCGATAACGTTTTCTGATCTAATTAATTGGCCAGTCCTATTTCTTTAATAGATTTCCTGCTCAAAAAATTTCAATTTCCATCGATTGACTAATTGACCAAAAATCATACATAGTTGTTATTTCCAAAGTCTCACTTATAATATCAAATATTAATTATTTCCATCTTCAATCTCTAATTCATTCTGTACATCACCCAATGATATTTTCTGATTCAATTAATTCGATTGTCCTATTCCAAAATTGATTTCCTGGTAAAAAACTTTCAATTTCCATCGATTGACTAATTGACCAAAAATCATAAATAGTCGCTATGCGACAATTCGGGTCAACCTTTCAATGTTATGAACAAATTTAACGCGAAAAATTTACAAGTGAAATTTATTCTCTTGAAAATTTTTGGGTTTTATAGTCACCCTTTTTGTTTGAGTACAAATAAAAAATAAAATATTACACTTTAGAACCTAACTCTCAAAGATAAAATCTCAAGTTGAGGATTGGAGAGTTAAGTCTACGCACTCTTTTGATAAATGAGAATACGAGTATAAAATTTGGCAGAGTTTTGGTAGGATTCTCACTTATTAAATTAAGCTTCGGAGTGCCTTCTATTTATAGACATTGCATTAGAGGTCGACCATTTCCTTTTTGGTCGACCACATCTTATAGTTGGGATGTTATCGTTGAATTTTTGGTCGTCCAATTTTCATGCAAGTATGTCAAATAGTTCGACCGGTTGATTGATTGTTTCTTCATTTCTCTAAGTTTTTGGTCAATCAATGAATCGGGTACTTGACCGCCCTCTCAACCACTTCTTCGACCACATAAATGATAGGCAATCTGTCTTTAATTTCAGTCGATTAAATCCTCTCTGCTCAACCACTTCCTCAACCGAAGAACTGATGAGCAATCTATTTAGACTTGTGGTCGATCAACTAGTCGACCGGTTCCTTAGTGCATACTATTTTTGGTCGACCTCCTTGCCTGATTGCTCGACCTCTTCTTTCCTTTCTGCCATTTTTTTTTTATTTTAATAAGTCCTAATATTATACATATTAACTACATGAATTTAGGTAAACATGTTATAGCAATTTAATACCCGTTTTAAGAGTATTTCCAATGAATATCAATATAAATATAATAATTAAACAACTAAACATAAACAATCAATAAACAACTTATAATTTCAATTAAAACATTTATCATAAAAAATAAATGAGCTTAATGACACTTAGGCTAACAATCTCCCCATTTTTTATGATGACAATATATTATAAGTTGTTTATTTCTAAGTCTAAGCATGTGTATAGATTAATGTATAATTTGATATCTCCCCCTTAGTTTATGCAATATTTCTAACTTTTAAATTCATGAAAAACATGCTACTTACAACTTATATAAAGCTCTCCCTCTTTGTCATAATAAAAAAGAAATCATGAGAAAGACTCCAAAGACAATACCAAAAATAATCTTCTCCTTTGTCAAAATCAACAACACAGAAATTATTGGAGGATATCAATTGGTCGATCAATACATTCTATTTTCATCTCACCCTATTGAATTATCATATAGAATATATGGAGGGAAACAACATAGATATCATCAAATCAAATCAATAATTCAATTCAACATTTCAATCAAAACAAATATTATTTCCCCTTTTGACAATTACAATACATATAAAAATTGGGGAATTCAAAATCAAAGTATATCCATTTTTCTTTCCCCCTATATCAATGAACAAAGTCAAAACATAGGGGATACACAAGTCAATTCATTCAATCAAATTTACTCTCCCTCTTTGTCAATAAACATATAAGACCATTGGAGGGATATACAATTTTAAAGATATGACACCAATTGAAATAAAATTTAACTTCTCCTTTATCAATAATACACAATCAAGTCCATGGGGATATCCAATGAATCAAAACAAAACAATTCAAAATTAATTCTCTCCCTTTGTCATTAAACAAAATATAATAGATGAGATTTATGCATCAAACACAAACAATTATGTTTCTCCCCCTAAGTCAATAAACAAATTCAACTCAATGGGGAGTGATCAAGCAATTAAAAAACAAACTCCAACAATTCTCCAATATATGCAATTTATGATACCATTTGTTGGATTAACAACCATTAAAAAAACGTGAATAAATACAAATTGAAGAATTCAACCAATTGAATGATTTTTTTAAAAAAGTATCTAGACTAATGATACCAAAAAAACATATGCAAGCAATAAAATCAAATCAAGAAAATAAGTATAAGCCTATGCATACAATTAATCCAAGTCAAATCAATAGTATATGCAATTCAATAGAATCAATAATATTAAATGAAAGTATAAACTCTTAACTTATATGCATATAATCTATTTAATTCAAATCAAAAGTATAATCCATCAACAAAATTAAGCATCCTCTTGATTCTCAAAAGTGAAAAACATCTAAGTGTTTTTCTTAGGCAACCAAATCTTTTTGGGTCCTTTAACCTTTGGGGTAGTTCCTTTAGGAACCCACACCATTTTAGGATTTGTCCTTTTATCACTCTATTTTAGTGGAAAAAAAAAATTATTTATGTCCTATACAGTTACAAAGACGTTAGGGTATGATGTTTTGATGGATATTCTGTCTTGTTTACCGTTATGACTAAAGATATGATATATGATGCTTTCTTGTTGTGTTTGTCTTGCTTTGAGGTTGTGATGCTTTGTTGCTGTAATTATTTGTCTTAAACTGAGGATGTGATATATTGTTTAGGTTTGATGCAATAGACGAAGTTTGAGGATTTGATGCTTTGTTTTACTGTGTTATTTTACCGTGTTTATTTTATAAACCAAGGATGTGATGATAAATGTTAGGTTATTGACAGCTCATATATCTGTACACGTTAAGGATTTGTTATATTTGCTAGATGGTTTCTTTATGATGATATATGCACCCAAGGATTTGTTGGATAGGTTTGTTGATAATATATGATGCTCTACTTGTCAGTCTCGAGGATATGATTATGGTTAGGTTGATATTACTCTGTCTATAATGTCTATGTGCTGTTGATCGAGGATATGTTATCTGATGCTTGTAGATTTATTTAAGAGATGTTAGCTAATTATTTTGTCATAAATATGTTCATTGATATCATGTTGTTCGAGGATATTCTTAAATAGTTATCATGTATCATATGCATTTCATGCATCATGTTTTTGAACAAAATAACAAAAATGTAACGACCCGATTTTTCTTATTCCTTTAAAATTTTGCTGAAATTCAAAACCTTTGTTAAATATCTTTTTAGAAAAATGTCAGAGTGCAAGACGGGCCGTCAGAAAATTTTTTTCTTTCTTCTTTAAAATTTAGCGGAAGCAATTGTATGAAAACATAGCTGATTTATTAAAACATAGCGGAAGTGCTTATAAAATCTTTTGTGAAACATAACTGATTTGCAAACTTAAAACGTTTATAAATTCCTTTGTTTTGCTTTATAAATACTAAACAAGTGAATAAATTTGATTACAACCCATTTGTCTCTTACTTCTCATAGTCTGGCCAACCACAAGCTTCGTACATGCAAATTCTTCATCCCTATTTCTAATTTGAACACTATCTTCGCCTGTGAGAACCTACACCACAAGTATACCGTAAGCCTAACGGCTTAGTAAGGAAATGGTTAATATTGAAAAATAGAATTTAATTAACTAAACATGCTTGGAAAACTAAACATTTGATACACAAGAATTTATGTTAAAACATGCTCAAATAGTTACCTAAACATGCGCGACCTAGTTAAACATGTTTGCCTTCTAATTTACTAACATGTTCAATGAGATTCTAGTTAGTTAAGTGTGATTCCTATTAATTATTCTAGCTAATGAACATGTTCGCCTTCTAATTTATGAGTTGTGTAAATTAAACGTGTTGGGTGTCAGTAAAGGAATAGCAGGGAAATAACAACATAATATCACATTTGCGGAAATTAAATTGCAGGAACCACACAGGGAAATCATTGGCAGAAATCAACAACAGCATATAAATTTGTAGAAATTAATAGCAGTAGAATCAACCAATATAGAGAAAGCTAACGACAGAAACCATCCAACCATAACTCAACTCACGCACACTACTTGTGGGTAGGGCTTAGACGCCTAGACACACCCAATCCTTACCTCAAAACTTTATTACATACTCGTCCTTAATCTTTATCCTTCTTTTCCTTTTCAATACCTTCACAATTAAAACATTTACTCATTAACTTCATTTCTCTAACCACAAATTGCGGAATTCCATAAATCATAACGATTAACATTTTCCATAATTTAAACTTA
Organism: Begonia loranthoides; assembly: GCA_022433065.1. NCBI lineage: Eukaryota > Viridiplantae > Streptophyta > Magnoliopsida > Cucurbitales > Begoniaceae > Begonia > Begonia loranthoides. The sequence goes on from CM039469.1 coordinate 31,201,277, forward strand.
CTACGCAACACTGATTCTAACCCCCTTCAATTTCAGAACATATACATTCGAACTGTAAGACCCATTAGAACTCACAGGACATACTTTTAACTCCATACCAATTACAAACAACCTCACAACATTGAACAATTCACAACAGAGAACCTAAAAAAACTGTAATGTTTTTTTTTTTTTTAAAGTTTTAACACTATGACGCATTATAGATGCATTTGATGGAGAGTTCTCATGGGCGAAGCTAAGGCCTTGTTGAAGCAAAATTGACGAGGGGGTGAAGATTTTAGAAAAATAGATAAAAAAAAAGACTTTTTTATTGTTAGTTATGTTTTTACATGTTTGAATTTAAGTTAAAATATTTTATGAATATTTATGTTTATTTATGTTGGGTTTTACTATGTCTGAATTTTAAATGGGATTTCTTTTAAGACTTCCACTGTATGGTTTTAAAAGCTCAATTTTTAAATGGATTTTGACAAAAAAAATGGCAAGAAAAAGAATTTACGTTACGGGGCGTTACAACAATTGAGCGTCATCACTATTCTCTACTGAATTCTTGAGTCTCCAGCCTCCTCTCGTCATCTTATGTTCATCGTATTTACTGATACTCATTAAAATGTCCTTTGAACCCTAATTTTCCCACCCATCCATAGCTACTATGAGCGCATGTGTAAAAAGATCATGAGCTCGATTGTGATCAAAGTGAACGCAATAGTGTTGAACCTCAGGTTTCATATCTCATTTATTGATCCCAATAGCACCCTCTAGGAGTGCAATAGCGCTAAGTTACAACCTTCGTTGCCTCTTTAGCAAGTGCAATTGTCAAAACCCAAAGCCGAACCAAGACACAAATGCTAAGTCAGACGACCTGACTTTCGAAGAGAACTTGATCGCTCAGCCCAAGGCTAAGTCTATGATGGAAGACATAGCAGAAATAAAAAGCCTCTACCCACAAAAGATGGGTTGAATCCACATAGCGATCATAGAAAAACAAAATAGTGCAATAATAATAAACCCAATTAATAATATGCAAGTAAAGTAATATAACTAACAACCAAAAGACCAAAAAATTGGAACGAAAGGGAATAAATAAATAGGGAGAAATCCTTGCCAATGGGGAGTACATAAAACGCTCGAAGCGAAGAAAAATACGAGAGAAGAACTCCACAACTTCTCTTAGTCTCCACAACCCCATCTAAAAGAAGAGGGTGAAATCTTTTGGGATGAGTGATAGACTCAATAGAGAACTATATATCAAATGCAATGCACAAGAAAATTTGTTTTTATCATTCCATTTTAAAACAATGAGCCAGAAGAAATTAAAGTATATGAGTTTAAAATCTTAATGTTAATAAATAGATTCCATGAGTCATTGATGAGACAATTTGCAAAATGTTGTTGTTTGCATACACAACTACAGTAAAATAGGTCTCCATCGCTTTTCCATTCAAAACAGTCTTAGTGAAAAAGGAAGATCTCTCAAGGATACCGACACATCAATTTGACCACAAGGACGTAAAGAATGATAGCAATCCGAAGACTTGACAACTGTTGACCTAATTGACATTAAATTGTTTGTTTTGATGATGACGGATTTATTAAGTTAATTAAGTTTTTTATTGTATATTTGCTTGAATTGAAAAATACATTATATTATTCATTGGAAATACTCTTGATACGAGTATTAATGTTATCTAACGTGTTTATCTAAGTCTATGTAGCTTATAGTATAATCATTGGGAATTAGAGAATTCAAGAAATGTAAAAACGAAAGAAGAGGTTGACTAAACAATGGAAAATGTCGACCAAAATATTCTGTAACAAAGGAAATGGTCGACCGGCTAATTGACCGTAAAAATGAAAAAGTACTTGAGAATTTCACCTACTAAAGAAGTGTTCGACCGATTAAGAAATGGTCGACTGCAAAATAAGACAGATTGATTGTTATGTCTGCGGCTGAGGAAGTACTTGAGCAGTGGATGAGTTGATCAATTGCCAAATGGACAGAGTTGGCGAAGGGACTAAACTATGAAGAAGGCGATCGATTGGAGTGAAGAAAATGGACGATCGATAACCTTTATAATGCAAAAAGTAGTTTAATGGTCCAAAGGCAGTCAACCAAAATGGAGGTGGTCAACCGATTGCATAAAGTGTATAAATAAGAAGGCCTCCGAAGCTCACTCTAACAACGTGAGAATCATAGTGAAGCTCTGGAAAATTTTCTACACAATTTCTCTATACTTAAATGATTGAATAGGCTTAACTCTCTCAAACCTAACCTAGAGATTTTATCTTTGAGAGTTAAGTTCTAAAGTTGTAAATTTCGTTTCCGCACGTGTAAATCTCTACATCAAGGGTGACGCCCTATGAATAGTCAAAGAGAAAGGTGACAAGAAAGGTGACGCTCTAAAAAGAGTCAACTTGTAAGAGTTTGGTTGACACTTGTGAAGCCAATTGACACTAACTGGGGAGGTTAGTGGGTTAAGGATTTCTAAGTTAGGAACTTGGAGCACGGATGTAGGCCGGAGTTGCCGAACCTCGTGAACAAAGAGTTTGCACTCTCTGACCCTTTCTCTTATTTATTATTGTTTGCAGACATAGGCCAGAGTTGCTGAACCTCGTGAACAAAGAGTTTGCACTCTCTGACCCTTTCTCTTATTTATTATTGTTTGATTTAAATAATTGTTATAAATCACTTAGAGTTTAGATTTAATTAAATCGCACGAAAACATTTAGAGAGCCTAATTCACCCCCCACCCCCCCCTTTAGGCGCATATCAATCCTACAACAACATCACATTAATCAAAAGAAATTATGGTTATAATCTAAAGACTAAGTAGCACCTACGTTTAATGATTGTATAAACAAAGATACACAACTAGATTTAAGGATTCAAAATCTAATGAGCATGTTGTAACTGCCATATTACTCATTTTTCTTTGTAATCAATAAACACTTTCACATAGTTGAAGGGGCACTGGGATGACCTCATGTTGTTTTGACAATGAGACCGTCCAAAACAAAAAGAGGGTTCATCCATTAGAAATGAACATGGTAAAGTAACGAAATATAATGCACACGTGAAATAACTGTTTAAAATGTGAGTACATATAGTAATAAAAATAGACGTCATGTCGGATAGTTCTCGTCGAGTTTTCATATGTGATAACTCACAAAATATAGGTTTTGAAAACTATGATGCAATGCATTACAGTAAAAAAAAACCTCTACCTCCATGATGACAATGACAACCTTACTGACCAGCTAGCTCAACGTGCTCGGCCACAAGCTTGAACTTCATGTAATCATCGGAATCTATAAACAGATTGACATCATGAAACCTCCTATCAAACATGAGGGAAAAGTAACGATTTCCTACACTGAACTAGAAGTTCAAGTTGGAAGGAAACGAAAAATGGTTATGAACTTTGTCAAGGTGCTATAAGTTGAGATGACAAATTTTCTCCTTAAGAACTTCTGCGGACGTACGGACCCTGCCATGGACAACCGGCATGGTCACCCAGGCCTAGGACGGTTTTTAGCGCTGACGCACAAAACCCTCATGGAGTCCTAGTTCTTGACGTGGACGATCAACATAGATGACAAGAGTCCATCCACAGACGATCGACCCAAATGCAAGCCATGGTCACGCAACACAATACTCATACTAGATGCGAATGCCTAGGTCCTAAGAGCAAACAACTAGCATGGACATCCAAAGTTCATCCACAAACATCTACCGCAGACACAGACACCTAGGAGGCATCCTCATATGATTCTACTTAAAATTTGTTCTTTAGGACGATTTTCACCACCACTAGACTAATAACTTAAGGAAACCCATTTATGAACCAAAATAGCATGAAAAGGATGAAAGATTTCGAGTTTCCAAACTTGCAATCCGAATCTGACATAAACAGAAATTCCTAATGAGAAAATGAGTTTAAAATCAACGAAACCATGGGGAGTCTACACAAAACTTGAAGATCGAGACATCATTAACATGATTCTGGCACCAGACTTTGCACCTCTTCTCATTTCTCCTTCTCTTGACTACAACATGAAAAACAAGAAGTAATCATTTCTCAATTAAATAAAATATTTTATTTAATCAATTTAATAAATAATCTATCATATATTATAAACCATTGATTTCTCAATCATTCATAATCTCAAATATCCTTCGACTTGACCCTTAGTAACTTCAACTTTACCAGACTTTAAGTGCACAGTAGTTGCCAACTTATACTGATTCAAATATTTGACTGCACAATCCACATGTGGTCAAACAACAATGATTTACTACAACCTGAGTCAACAGAAAAAAATTGGTCTCGAATAATGCAGAAAATTTACTAAGAACCTTGCGGATTTTATAGCAGTTGCACTCAATGTGAACATGGTAGCACTCAACTACTGTTTTATGCTATTCTTTGCCTTTTTGAGCAAGTGCGCTCTTCAAATAGTGGTTGTGCTAATTATTCCTTTTTTTCATACATTTTTTGTTAGATTTTGATATGATCCGAATTCTATTAGGTCGGGACGGTGGGCCTGAATTGTAAATTTCATTTAGAATTTTGTTTTCTCTATAAATTGATGTAAGCTAGAGTCGTAAAACTCGCGTTTGTATTTTGATCTAAATAGTAGATTTATTTCTCTACCTATGGTTTTTTCTAAAAGGGTTTTCTACGTACATCTGTTGTCCCACATCATATTTTCTTTTTCCGATTATCATTCGATCTCTAACAAATGCTATCAGAGCTTTGGTTTCGAAAATTCGTGTTTCCAAGTGTGTTGAAACAAATGCACTTCGGTCATTCTGCATCGAATAAGATTTGTGTAATTTTTCAAAAAATTACAATTTTTTGGAAAAAGAAAAGGGAAAAAAAGAATGGAAAAATTGTTCCCCCTCTCATTCGTCTTGCTCATGAGATTTGTTCTCTTAATCATCCAGTCGCATCAGAAACAATTACCCTGTTTGTCGTGAAAGCTCTAATTTTTCTCTGTTTGGAGTTCTTTAGAGCAATTGTGTCTCCGAGCAACAAGTTTGTCATTGGAGGGTTTTCTGTTTATTTCCAGTCATCATAAATCATCTATATTGTTGTTCTCCATTCTCGCTATCAAGCCGTTTCGATTGGGGCTACCGTGAGAGTGTCCTTTACAAACTTGGATTTTTATTAGAGGTAAAAATTGTTGAAAATCATTAGGATTTTTTGGATAATTTTTAGGAAATTAAATTTGATGATTTATGGCAAATTTGTAATTGCGAGAATATCCCAATTTTAGAGATGGCTTTTGGTTGAAATTCAAATAAGGTTTGAATTTTATAATATCTGCGATTATTCGACAATTAGATGTGATTTGATTTTGAGGATGATTTGTTATGACAAAATATTTGAATTTTGAAATCTTGTGATATCCATAGTTTTTTGCTTCAATTTTTGGGATGAATATTTTATTGAAGCCAGTGATCTTCTGGGACAAATATTTTGTTAAGATTATATTTTTTGTGGCAATGAGATCTTTGAAGTAGATCTTCCACTTTTGAATTGAGATTCGATATTTGGTAAAATAACGATAGTGGAATTTTAAAAGATTCTAAAAGAAAGTTTTGATATGGTAGGTCAAGAGGCCAGATATATTTACATAAATTTGAATGACTTTTTGTGGGATTTGAAGAAGTCATCATCGTAGTTTAAGAGTTTTTAAACTTGGTCAACATCAATTGCAGAATATACCCTTGAAAACTTTTATATTGGTGATCTGTATCTTTATTTGAGACTGGCTGGCAAGCCCTCATTGCAGATCTTCTTTAAGGGTGTGAAAGAGGATAATTTGAAAATTTAAAAATTGGTTCATTGCATCAGAAGTCATTTCGAAATGGAGATTGTCATAATTTAGGGTTTTGAATTTGTTTTGTTAGGTTGGGCTGACGAGCACGCGCTACGGATCTCTTTCATAGAATTCATGTCAAGGTGGAGATTGTTAGATTTTGGTGGGAGCCGAATTCTATTGAGCTGGGGTAGTGGGCCCGCATTGTAAATCACATTTTGGGTTTTGTTTTCTCTATAAATTGATGTAAACTAGAGTCGCAAAACGGGCGGTTGTATTTTGATATTCATAGTAGATTTATTTCTTTTTCCCAAAATGGGTTTTCCACATAAATCTGTTATCCCACATCATATTTTTTTTCGGTTATTGTTCGATCTCTAACATTTTTAATTACACTTTAATTTCGATATATGTATAATATCTATTATTCTAAAAATACACAAAAAATTACTTGAAAAGGCATTACAAATTCTCAAACTCGTAAAACTTGTGATTAAAATTACGCAAGTTATTGGCATGAATCGACTCATCAAACCTGTGAGTTATCCTTGTTTCATTGGACCCTAAGAATATTTATATTTAAGACTTCTGTTGTTACATGAAATAATAAAATATAAGGGTAAGGCGATTCAGTCCTTTTGTGGATTGAGTCATTCTATATTTTGTCTTAGTCTCTTGTAGTTCGTGATTGTTGAAGTTTTATTAGAGTTTAAACACATTAAATAGTACGAGTTTAGCTAGTCTAATTAAATATTTGGTTCATATACAAGTTAACCAGAATGTTTCTCGTGTTACATAACACAAATAGAATTTGAGTTGAAGTGATTTCTCTCTCTCCTTTTCTATAGAAATATGGTGTAAAAAAAAAAGTGAAAACATAGGTCCTTCAGAATAATCCTCTGAAAATGGAGTTCTCATTTACCTGGTTCATGATGTTGTTGCAAAATTGTCACTAATTTTGTAGCAGAGCAGTAAAATATATAAATTAAATTGAAGTGAAAAAGAAATTAAATCTCAATAATTTCTAAATCAATTGATCTTCATTTCTAGTTGTTGCATGCACATCTATTAGTTATTTTTTATTTTAAAAGTATTTTAATAGAATTAATCTTGAAGCCAAGCTAAATGATTTTGTTATTTACATATTTGTTAATAAAGTTTGACAAAGAATTTTAGTAATATTTTTTCTGTATTATGGATACTCTACTTTTATTTTATTACTTGATGGCCACACATGCTATGCAAGTAATGATATTTGTTTATAAAAAATAGACAACGTTTAACCTTTTCTCATCTTTACCCCTCCCCAAAACAATTGGAATGTTTTACTAAGGATGAGGAAAAAATCTAAAGAAAATTAACACCGCAGATCCTATAGTTTACGATCAATGACAATTCAAATTCTGGAGATTTTTTTTAACAACTAAAATCTTGAACTATGAGAAATTCTCGTCGGCGACCTCACAGTCATGTTTTCCGTCCAGAACCATCGAGTTTAACGTCTCGGTTTTGTCTCTGCCTCAATGGACGCCTCTCGTCTTAAGATGGTGTCATTTAGGCCATGACGGACATCCATCTTAATACGAGGGATGTCCATTCTTCTCGGATTTCATTCTCTGAATGCTAAATGATAGCATTTTCCTCTCGACAGACGATGTAAATCTGCCTTATAATCTCGAAGGGCGCCTATTGCCCTAGATATTGTAGAGAGGAATTTCTTCTTCCCCGACCAACTCGAACTTTTGATATCCATCCTCACGATTGTTGAAGTGGAAAATGGCGCCAAAGGCAAGGCAAGTATCGAAGAAGCGTAAGGTGGCTCCCTCCGAGCTCATAGGTCGAGTCCGCGTGTCTATAGAGCCTTATAAACCCGGGTTGTTCAGCTCAGCCTTCTCCAAAAAATGGTACAATAATGACATTATATTTCGTGCCATAGTTATAGCTAGGAAGGTTGATTTCAATGCGTTCACTGATTTTGGATTGAAGGAAATATTTGAGCGAATTGGTTTATATGAATTGTACACGATGGGTGTTATTATTGTGAGAGGGCTGTGAAATTATTTTATGCAAATTTGGAGTTGGATAGCTCAGTGAGTTGAGGACTTTTCTGTATGAAAAACAGATTAGGATAACTCTTAATCAGTTGCATGAGCTTATTGGATGTTCCACATAGGAGCCGATGGAAGAGTATTTCCATGTATTGAAGAACCCCGAATTTGTAAAACAAGGAGAAGGGCTGGCATTGCTAAAGCGATTGGTTCACAATTCTACAGCCGTTGAATTTTTCTACCTTCCCAAATCAAAGGACCTCAATGCTAAAGCAAGAGTCATCCATCACATGATCACCCACACAGTTGTGTCTCGTGATGGACATAGAGACCTTGTCACTTGCATTGATCTCTACATGATGGAGAAGCTCTACAATTGGAAGAGGTTCAACCTTGCATATGTCATTGTGCATCAAATGAAGGCAAACCTGAATTGTGCAAGGAAGAATTTCCCTTATAATTGGCTCATTCAGCGCATTGTTGACAGTAGCGGGTTGGTTGTCCCTCCCATGGAGTGACGAACCATTGAAAAAGCACTTGACATGTACAATCAAGTGATATTGGATCAGATGGGGTTGGACAAAGTAGGAAAGGAATGAGTATTCAAAGGAGCGGACACTCCCTCCACTCATCCTGCACATCCTCCTTTCACGTCAGCTGCACCTCCTCCTTCCATGTCCACTACACTAATTATGTGGACATCAGATGCACAGCTGTCACCCAGCATAGTAGGGTATCTTGAGAGAAAATTAATGATGTACCAAGTGATAGCATACTAGGGAGAAAATAGAAAGTGTATAAATTTGTGAATATTAAGAAATATGTAATTTTAAAACATTTGGAGGTGGTAAAATTGGTAATTTCCAAAAAAAACATTCTTAAAATTTTACGTTTGGAAATGAAAAACATCAAATAAGAAAGCCACCCGGAAAGCTAGAAGTAAAGATTAAGAATTTTGGAAAATTTCTAGAAATTAAAGACTAACGAATCATTTAAAAATAACAAGTTATAGCTATTGAATAGATTAACTTAAGACTTAGAAAGCTACTTTGAATCAAATAATGTAACCAAATGTATCGATTTGAGGACATTAGAAGGTAGGAATTGTGTAGATTTAAGCTTGATCCTTAGAAATTTCTTTGGTAGTTAATAAATTCTTAGCTAACCACAATATGAATAAGGATAATAATTCTATTAACCCTATGTGTTACGTCCCTAGGTGCCCTTAGAAAGAATTTTGAATGTTATGTACCCTTTGGGCTTATTAGAAAAAAAATGGTTTTATATGTGATAAAATAATAAAAAATAGTTGAAGATTTAACATGATCAACTCTAGACTAACAAAGTGGAAAATTTAAGGAGAAAATATGGTATTTTAGGTTCACCATTCTAAAAATAAAAAATATATCTAGAACTCTACGTAGGACAAATTTTAAGGAGAAAAATTGTTTAAGGGGGAAGGAATATAATACTCAAAATTTTTCACAAATAATTCAATTAAATAATACAAAAATTTGGAATTTAGTATAGATTAATTATGAATTTTAATGAAGGAAATTAAAATGGTAGAATTATTGGAAATTAAAGAAGTTAAAATAAAGGAATAAAAATGCTAGAATTATTAAATAATTATGAAATCATGAAAGCTAAAGTAAAGGAGTTAGAAATTATTACATAGTTATGGAATTAGGAAAGATTAAATAATAAAGTTTCATTTTTGGATAATAAAATAAAATAGGAATTATTGAAGAATTAGGATAAAAAAAAATAGAATTAGTAAAGAGTATTTATGACTAAGGTAAAGTTTAAATTGTTAGTTTAATAATATATGCAGAAAAAAAAAAGATTTTAGTAATAATTTAATTCTGAAAATTAAGTAAAATAAGGGTAGGTTGATTGAATGGCATTGGGACTGTCATATGAGGCTTAAGAACGGCAGAGATTTGTTCGGGATTGTAAAAGATTCTCCGCGAAAGTGTTTCATGGCGAAGGACGTTGGATCATTAGATCGATTTAGTGAAAGGAATGTGGATCGTTGGAATTGAAAAAATATTCTTTTGTGGAAAAGGTAGATGGCGTTTCAAGAGCATTAAGTAAATAGAAATATCATCACTTTAGGTTATTGCAATTTAGATGACGAGAAAGACGTTGTTTGGATTAGTAATGTCTTAGTTTAGCTCTGATTAGCAGACGCATTTTCTTCCGCAGATGGATTGGTGTTTGGGAATGAGTTTTAGACGATGTGAAATGTTGTCGTAGGGTTTATTGAGTTCTCTGTCTGCAAGAGCGTTGGCATCCACAGACAAGTTTTAGCCATAGATTAGAATACATGGCAGAGGATGAGCCTTTGGATTGGAGTTCCCGTGGAAGCATTGACTTCTGCAATAGTGTAGGCGTCCACAATTGTTTTGGCGATCACGAATGTGAATTTTTAGCTGACATGTTTGTTGGCCATTGGACAAGCAGGCTTCCGCAAACGTCCCCTACTCCTGGTTGTATGTTCGCTGTAACTCGAGCAGTTTTAAATATGAAATTTTACAGATTTCTTGTGAGCCACGGATTATCCTTAGACTGTTTAGGTAAAGGATGGATTTAAGATGCGATTTTCATAGGATTTACTCTCGCATAGTTCTCTGTTTACTGGTATTTAAATAGAAAAGGATGTGTTGATCTTTGGTTACCCTAGTAGTTGCAGCGATGACGAGAGCTTTCTCTCGAACTCATGAGTTAGCCTTCCTCTAAGTTTTCTCACGGTGAGTTCTCTACCGTCACTAGTTCTGGAATTCACATTAGCACAAAATAGTTTTAGGATTATTCACTAGTAGTTAATTATGTGTTTATTTTAAAGAAAAATGTAGTGTTTGGAATTTTTTTGGGTAGGTAAGACTTTGGTGAAGGAATCTAGTAAGTGATGTTGATTATGTTTTACCTTTGGCATGCATCACAAAGTGCTAAGGTAGGAAAAAATTATGAAGTTATTATGTTATGCCTTTAGGCTATTGTTTAGGGATATGTGATACGTTGATTTTTCATTGCTTGCTGTTTATGCTTTGATGTTATTAAGGAGACAATTTCATTGGCTGTTAATTGAGGATTCGGTTAATGTCATTATGTTTGTGATGCCTATGGCTATGAATTGAGGATTTGGTTACTGTTACGCTAAGGATATGTTTATTGTTATGCTTAAGTTATGCTATCTATGATGCCTACGAGTTTTTGATCAAGGACATATTAGGTGATGCATGTTTCATGTTTATAGACTTCGTAAGAGGTTAGACTAGTTATTATGTTGACTAATATCATGATGGTCGAGGATATGTTTATTGCTTGATGTACTATTTATGTTATGGATGAGGATGCCTATGGGCTATGGATCGAGGACTTGTTATTGATATATTCATGCATGTAGACTGTTATTATGTTACGTACATGCATTCATAAAAATGTATTCATTAACAAAGATAATAAAGAAAGAAAGACGAACTGAATAAACGCAAAGGATCGTTACTGGCAGGATTCAAGTTGGTTTTCTTGCATGAGGTATACCTAATGATGTCACTCTCCCTTGGACTGATGACCCACAACGATCAGATTGTAAAGTGAAAGAAAAGAAAAAGACTGTTGACTGAAAAGACATGGTTTTTTACATACTGTATTTCATAATTATGTTATGTGTTGCATTTCATAGTAATGTTACGTGTTGCATTTTATAGTCGTGTTACATGTTGTACTTTATAATTATGTTATGTTATACATTTCTTACTGAGCATTAGACTCATAGATATACTTTGTGATATATGTATAGATGGAGTTTTAAGAAACATGATGATAGAAGAAGTTGATAGTACAATTGAAGTGGAATTCTTATGGGCAAAGCTTGAGCATTGTCGAAGCGATGTTGTCCCGTGGGTGAGAATTAAACGAAAGACGGATTCTAATGATGTGTCTTAAGTAAACACTTTTATTAAGAGTTATGTATATTACTGTTTAGATTTAATAGAAACATTTGTAAATGCTTTTAATTATTTTAAAAATGAGTTTTACTGCATTTAATTCTAAATGAGTTTTCATAAAGACTTCCGCTATATAGTTTTGAAGAGGTATGGAAAATATTTAATAAGGCAAAGTTTTATTAAGCTCTGATTTCAAAGAGGTTTTTGTTAAGGACTTTCGTTATACGATTTTCCAAAGAACCCAATTTTCTATTAGCGTATAATTTTTAAAAAAGAGATTTTAATGCTACGGGGCATTACAATGTATCTTTTGGTTAATGCATCCTTGGAAAAAGTGTCTTTGTTAGTATATATTTAATGTCTTTGGTTAAAGTCTGTATTTGTGAAGAGTTATCTAGAAAGTTTTATTTATGTATGTGTAGGTACATTAATATGTGTACTTAGGATATTATGTATGTATTAGTACTTCTATGTGATTAATTAAGTGATTCATATATGGTGTTATATATGTACCATAGAGTCCTATAAATAGAATGTAAGTTTAGGTATTTCGCTATCAAGCAAATAGCCAAAACAATTTGAGGAAAAGTTTATCTAGTTCTCTTATGTCTTTATTTTTTTCCTTCTCCTAAATCCCCCTTCTTCATTCCAACAAGGCTCTGGATATATGTCATGGTTTGCTCAACATTTGAAGTTTCTTATGTTGTTGGAATAGTTAACCAATTTGTCTCCAATCTTGGCCAAGCGTATTGTGATAGAGAGGAATTGGTCTTCAAATGCCTCATGGCTCATGCTTATGGGCACTTCGAGATTATTTTTATCTTTTGAAAGTGGTATGACTTCTGTGAATATTGATTAAGAGAGGTCGACTTCAAGGTCCATGATCGCTTAACATTGATGTTAAGGAAAAATATATTGTGCTTATTCAAACTCACAACAAATATATTTCTAAAAGAATTACATCATAAACAAGAGAAACAAAAGAAATGCTTACAGTTTACTATTGGCTACAACCTCACAAGAATATAGTCTGTAGCAAGAGATGGTTATCTGTTGCCCATCAAACAAGAACTTAGTACTTTTTTTCTCATGAACTTACTATTGGCTCATGATCTAAGAATTACTTCATAAACAACAAAAACAAAAGAAAAGACCCAATAAAATCAGAAAAATTCACAAGTCCAACATTGACTTTTATGACAGTGTGATAATATAAGTTTAATAAACTCTGTAAACTGAAAGTTTATATAACAACCACTAAAAGAAAATACATAGAAAAGTTATATCTCACAAATGATAAACTAACAAGGAAAATTAGAAACAACTTCAATAAATATGACTGTCGAGTTCAATCCTGCTTTGACTGCTGAGGATCTCGGTAGCTAAAACTTGAAAGGAAGAGTCGTTTGGGTGAGTTGACAAAATTCAATAAAGATAGAATTTTGCATTTAGAGTAAGTATTTTAAAAAGAATTTATGAGCATGTCATGTGTAATATATTTAATAAAAAACTGAGTAGAAAAAAAACAATAGGACAAATGTTGAAACCTTCCACTATAAGGCGATAGATATGTCAAATAAGTCTCTATCATCAAACAATAAAATGTTAGTGAAAATGGAGTTACTCATAGACTCCAGATATACTATGTCATAGACATAAATAATAATAACAACTATACTCAATAATTGCAAAACCACGAATGATTCTGACAAGTTTTAAAATTTTGTATCCAAGGACACAACACATACAACTGTTTCATTACTCTAGTTAACAACAAACAAACACTTCTTCCAATGACCAAATATGCGTAACGAAAATAAGACTCTCATATGAGTCAGTGAAACTTGGTTCATACGACCAAAATGATCAATAAAAATAAATATTCATGCTCGAATAGAAATATATAGAGTGAAAATTATATATATATATATATATATAAGTTTTTCAGGGTTTAGATAAGTTTTTCCCTCGTTTAGTTCCTCAAAATATTGACAAAACACCACATAGAGAGGAATGTTCAAAATTCAGCTTACCTCTCGTGAATATTCTAAATTTTAGGATGTCAAATCCTCAAAGGTTGTCGATCGAACACTAATACCGTAGAATTCGAGCGTAAATCTATTCATCTAGTTAGAACTCCAAATTTTAAATTGAAAACTTCCAAAGCAATGCCAAGAGATCTAACTTACCTTGATTCTCCACACCGAACTTCTAAATCTCAACTAAAACCGCTCTTCAATTTTTTGATCCTCTCACAGCAAATAGCTCTATGGCTTTGGAAGGAGGCAATGTGCTTTAGGATTCTAAGAGGTGGCTATTTAATGAAAATTTTGAGTGAATAACATTTAACCACGGTATCAATTTTTTAATCAATTAATGATTTAATTAAATAAAAGAGTAATTATTAATTTAACCACTGAAGTTTGAGAGTCTCTTTAACTGACACCTGAAACTTTAAATTTTCAAATTTGACACCTCAAAGTTTGAAATGTTATAGTCCAATACCCTCACTGTTATCAATTCGTTAAATAAGGGCGTGGGATGCACGTGGAGAGAACAAAATCACTCTTCAATCTTTAAGTTCCTTCATCGTTTTCTTGAATTTCAAGATCATTTTCTTCCTCAGAAACACAATTTGCTACGAACGAGTCCTCAACTTGAGACTCAATTTTAGAGCTCTCATATGTATCGCCACTTGCTAAAATTGGATATTAGTTGTCGCTGAAGCCTATCTCCAACTTCACGTTCATCCCACGCTCCTATTTTAACGAATTGATAATGGTGAGGGTATTGGATGATAAAATCTAAAATTTTGAGGTGTCATATTTGAAAATTTAAAGTTCAAGGTCTCAGTTAAAAGGACTTTCAAACTTCAGCGGCTAAATTGATAAATACCCTAAATAAAATATTAAATTCCCCAATTAAAAAAAAATTAAATCAAGCGCCTTTACAACCCCTCTATGCTTAAATAAAATAAAGGGAAAATGAAAAATTAACCATCGTGGTTTGCAGTTAATGACAAGTCAACCACTATCCTTTATTTTCTAACAAATTAACCACTGACATATGGGTAAATGACAAAGCCAACATCACTGTCACGTTCGCCGTTAAGAAGCTGATAGGGCGTTGTGGCGTTCATAGACAAAACGCCGCGGCGCGTGGTTTTCCAAAAAAAGAAGGAAAAATTTGACCTGGACGCCACGGTGTCTTGGGACGCTGCCGTGGTGTACTTGAATGCCACGGTGTCCCAGGACACCGCCTGGACACTGCCGCGTCCCAACACACTCCGGCGTCGTCCCAAGACACTGCGGCGTCCCTCTTTTAACTCAGCGGTATACATAACCATGAACTCCCCACAGTTTGCGATATTCTCAAGCATTTTGTAATTGATTAGCTAACCCTAGAGAATTCGGAGAGCTAAAGAGAACGACATTTTGGCGAAGTTGAAGAATTTGTTGAAAAGCAAATGGCATCTTTGAGTGTTGAAGAATCTGTTATTAACCGTCAACTTGAAGTGGGACCCACAGCCACATGTTTGGCCAATGAGAATGAGGTACGTGGAATTGGAAATGAAGCTGCAATTGTGTTGCATTCTGTCTCAGCAACTCAACACGAGGAGGACGATGAGGACCTCCATTCATTATGCCGATCCACTAGTGACGAAGACATGGACATGGCCGAAAGTAGGCCTAGATGCCCAACACAAGCAGAAGGCAGTTTCGCTGGAATGGGCCTTGGCAAAAAGTACAGTTCATTGAACAAAATTAGAGAAGAAATTGTCGATCATGCGTTGAAGAATGGGTATGGGTTAAAATTCACCCACAGTGATGCTCATCGATTGAGGGCTGCTTGCTAGGAAGGATGCCCGTGGCAGTTGCACACCTAAAAAATGCAAGGTGAAATGATGTTTCAAATAAAGTTTTACAACGACATTCACACTTGCTCGAGAAAGATGAAAAGTCGTCATGCCACTGCCAAATGGGTGGCAATGCATTACTTAGACAGATTTAAAAGTCAGGCCGATTGGGACCTTGCTTCCATAATTGAGACAGTGATGAAGGACACAAATTAACGAAGGTGATGGCAATGAGTAATATAAGCTCATATGGTCCTATGCCGAGGAGATTCAGAGGTCTAATCCTGGAAGGTCATTGCATGTTGACCTGGATATGAGTGCATTTAAAAGAATGTACATATGTTTGGCTGCATGCAAGACGGTTGTCCTGAACTGTGGTATACCAGTTATTTGTTTGGACAGTTGCCACTTGAAGGGAGCGACTCTAGGCCAGCTGCTCACTACTGTCATCATAGACGGGAACGATGGTATGTATCCAATTGCTATAGCAGTGGTTGAAGCAGAAAATAGGGCTTCATGGAGTTGGTTTCTAGAATTGTTGCTCGATGATCTAAACATCCAATCTAGCAATGGATTGACAATCATTTCTGACCGACAAAAGGTACTGTTGATTGCTTTTGCCTTCTGTGTTTATGTTATGCATTTTGTACTAATGTCTGACTAATATTATAAATCTTTACAGGGTCTAGTGCTAGCTGTCATAGTGGTGGCAGGGCAAGTAGACCATCGGTTTTGCATCCGACACCTGTATGCCAATTTTAAAAAACAATTGAAAGGCAGGTTGTTCAATGATGCAATGTGGGCCGCATCTAGAGCCACAACTGTGAGGCAGTTTGAGAGAGAGATGGCCAAGTTATTTTTGCTTGACCCAGCGGCCCACAACTATCTACGAGGAATAGATGTGACATGCTGGGCCAAACTTGCCTTTTGCTCCATCCCAAAGTGCGACATAAGTCTCAACAACCTGAGCGAGTCCTTCAACGCCTGCACCTACCAGCTTGGGACAAACCAATTCTAAGATCATTCAAAAAGGCATTATGGGTAGGATCATGAAAAAAATGAAAAGATGGCTTGCTCGACGGACCTTTTGTGTCCAATGATCAGCAATCGGCTAGCCGAACTACAATTTGCCGGTCGAAATTGGAGCCCCAATTTTCAGGATCTGCGTAGTTTGAGGTCAACAATGGTAACGAACAGTACTCTGTCGATTTGGACAGGCGTACTTGTACCTGTTACCGGTGGGAGTTGACCGACATCCTATGTGTCCATGCAATCCCGTGCATTCACTTTATGAGGAGATCTCTTGAGGAATTTGTGTATGCGTGCTATCACCGGGAAACATGCATCGCGATGTACTCCAACTTTTTCCGCCCCGTCAATGGACCAATCTAGTGGCCTCTTGTGACGAATCTTGATCCAATTATCCCACCGCCATTTAAAAGGCTTCCAGGAAGGCCGCAGAAACGTAGAATACAGGATGTGGACGAGGCTCTAAGCCAGACAGTGCTGACCAGAAGACATCTAAACGTCACTTGTGGCCGGTGTGGGGGTGTGGGGCACAATTCCTGCACGTACGTAACGGGAGGCAACTCTAGTGCCGGGCTGGCAGAGGCGACGGAGGGAGAGGTAGAGCCAAAGGCAGAGGCGACAGAGGAAGGTCGGCAGACACATTTATGGGTTTCAGAGTCCTCGAGACAGCGCTCGAGACAATTCCTTCCATAGTCCCCGAGACAGTCCCCGAGAGCGTTGTCGAGACAGTTTTGGACATAGTTCTTGAGACACAGGTGAGCCCATTATCACGTTTACGTTTTCAAATGTTATTTGAACTATGCTAATTTCATTTCAATGTGTTCTGCAGGAGTCTGAGGCGAAGGTCCACAAACACAAACGTACACAAATGTGGACCTTCACCTTCCATGATACATTCGTTTGATAGATTAGGTTTGATATATATGTGATTGAACTGTACGCTACATTTGTAAATTTTGAATTTATATATATGAATTCGTCTCATAAATTTGAAGTGATAAATTTGAATTGGTTTTGTTTCAGCAATTTGAATTCATATAGTGGATCCATACATTTGGTTTTGGATATGCAAGTTTGAATTACTGTCCCATTTTACTTCTCATTTAGTAAGCACGAATGAATTCGTGCTAGGCTTCAAAGTGAAATTTTATAGAGTGAAATTTTATAGAGGTGTAAAAATATCAAGTATGCATGGAGTATTGTATTTTGAAGTTGTAGTGAAAGCCCTTGAGGTGGAGGAGGCATATTGCCCAAAATTGTGCAAATTTGGCTAGAGGACAAAAGAAAGTTAACCCCATAGTTTTTGCACTCATCGAACTCACCTGAAGATGATAAGCAATCTATTGCGGTGTTAGGTATGATTTTTATTAATGGTGTGACTGCTTATACTTTGATGGATTTTGGTGCTACACATTGATTTGTGTTTTCTGTATTTTATGTACTTTGATGTATTCTGGTGCTACTACATTCACAAAACATGAAATATTTTCGGGGTATTACACTTATCCTCACCCAATTTATAAACATTTTGCCAGAGTCTCCCTTATTTCTTTACTCCCTCAAAGCTATTCTCATACATCCTGCATAAAAATCTCAAGCAGTTCCAGTATCATCCAAACATATAATTCATCCACTAAATGTAAACTACACATATCATCCAAATATATCATTCGCAAAGTAAATGTAAACTACACATAAATTACAACGTAAATGTATACAAATTCAACTAAACACAAACTACAACGTAAATCATTGAACTAAACTATGCCCCCTTCTTCCTGGCCCGTTTCAGGCGCAAATCCTTGACCGCAAAAGATAAGTTCCGGTGTAGGAATACTTTATCTGCATTTTCGAACAACGGACCCTCATACTGAAAGGTTGTAGGGTCGTGCTTGTGGAATTGTTCCGGAATGGTGCACTGTCGTAACACCCTCATCCCCTCACTCGTACACCGCAAGATGCCGACTGGCCCGCAATGCAAAGGGAACAATTGCCGGTCAAATACGCGGAAAGCAATATTAAGAATTTACACAAGGGAAAATACATACCGCTCTTTGTCAGTGGGAGGTACGATGGTGGAGATTGATCCAGACATCAATCGCTGGTAAGCGTATTGAGTGTGCAGGTCAATGGAGGACATAAAACAATTATGCTTCGAGTGTGTCTGCAATGTAAACAACACATTAGATGATCTCAGTAAACATGAACAACAACCCGGAGAAGCGGGATGGTTACTTACGTGAATCCTCCCTAATGTGAGTAGACGGTTTTCCTATTGATACGTAAATACAGCTTCGTCATCGACCGCATAGCACTGCATATAAGTTCGGATGAGTACTAAGATAAAATCTTATACACTAACATACAAAGAAGACTTCTCACCGTATCTAGCGTCCCGACTTGCTCTGGGAAGATGAGATCAGTGACGACATAATCATCGTTGATCAGCTTTCCCCAAGAATTGCACACGTCTCTATGTTATTCCGAGTATTTGCATGGACATAATTCTTGAACAAATGCATCAAATCATGAGCCTGCAACAAAAATATCAAAAGGCCGTCAAACTAACAAAGCATGAACATGAATGAACACACATATATAACGAAATGAAAGACATACCACGCGCACAGTTCTAAGGGGTAGAGGCTTGAACAGACCAGTCCCCTCCACCTTGGCAGGCATGGCTGGAGGAGCAGGTTGGTGGCTTCCGACACGGGTGCTGCAAATCAACAACACATCATTACGTGAAACACAAATAAAGTAAAAACTAGACTTTGCATACAAAGTAAATAACTTACAAGCAGAATGTGGCATCTGCTGCTTCAGAGGACGATGACGTGGATGCCGTATGGGCTGATCGCCTCTCATGTCCCTTAAGTGCTGCTACCACCTCACGGTGCCTCTCTTCTGCTCACGCATGCCACTCTTGTGCTATGCGATGCCTCTCTTCTGCGAGCTCCGCTACTTGCATATGCCACTGTTGTGCTATGCAATGCCTTTCTTCTGCAAGCTCCTCCTCTCTTCGTATCTGGACTTCTTGCATTTGCAGGTGCTCCTCCATCATTTGCATTCTGGTCATCGACGAATGATGGAGCTCCTCCATCCTGCTCATCAAGGCAGACGTCTCCTCAGGCATCAAAGTAAAGTGAGATGACTGAGGAGGAGGCGGTTGTTCATGTGAGGGGGCTGAATGCTGAGGCCTTGAGAGGGGTGGAGGTGCTGTCTGCTTCATGGACTTGCAGAACCATTCCCCTCCAACTTGGGTGATACCCATTCGGTCCAATTTAGCTTTGTTGTACACGTCATTGGCCGACTCTTCAATTCTCGGCTCTTTCTCCAAGATGGGTACCCCAAACTGCTCAACGATACTCTAGATGAGGCAGTTGTACGGCAGGTTCTTCATCGGGTTGTTGAGCACCTCATGCATGTGGCTCACGATGATAAATTCGATGTCCACCTTTTTCCCCGTGAACACCTTCTCCAGCATATAGAGATCCATGCTGCTAACATGGTATCGATGCCCATTCCGAGGAAAAATTGTGTAGGTCATGATTAGGTGGATCAATCGAGCTATGACATTCAACTCCTTGCCCTTTGGCTTCTTGTACTTGGCAACCTCGGGATCACGGTGCAACAATCTAAGCACCGCTAGCCCTTCTCCTCGGTTGACGAATGGTGGCTCTCGAGACATGTGATAATATTCATCGCTTGGCTCCTCTAGTACACATCCAAGCATAATGTTTACATCGTTGGGAGTGAACCTCAACTCCCATCCAAAAACATACGTCCGGACCTCTAATGGCTAGGTGGACAGTCTCAAATTTGTGTAAAACAATTTTATAACTCTCTCGCAGTAACTGCCCCTCATCCGGCACAACCCGGCTAATCCAGCATCTTCAAGTATATGATTAATTCTCATTCCTGCGAAAGAGTCCAAATCTACTATTTTGGAAACAATAATTCCACGGTGTTGTATATCTTATTCATACCGTCTTTTGCAATTCGTTGTCCTAAATAGTCTGGACCTTAAACTCGCTGTAACGGGTTGGAATTGGACCAATGAGCCTTTGGCTTCTCCTTGTTCAGGCTCGGCGGTGTCTTCGTCTTCCACCGCTGCCGTAGGTTGAACATCTTCCACCGCCTCAAGTTGAACATCTTCCACCGCCACAGTTTGAATGGGTTCAACAGCCTACACCGTTGCCTTCCCACGCTTCAACGTCAATTTCTTAGATCGGGAATACATTGTGATCGCTGAGAGTAATTCGCCGACCTGCAGTATAATAACCCAAAGAACAGACCTAAGTTAGCATAACAGTATTTCCTCAAATCGTCTCTCGGGTAGAAATGAAATTAAAGAACAAAAAATTATTTTCGAGCAGCACAATATTTCTCACAATGATGGACCGAAAAACCAAAACACAGAATATAGCTCAAACCAACAAATCAGTAGATTCAAAATACATAACTAGCATTTCTATCCAACAACGAAACAAATTCAATTTGGCAATCCATTATTGAAGCAAGAACTCAACCAGAAACCCCTCACCGAAACCCAAATCAAAGCCTAGTGTTCTGTCTTACTCATCATGATTGAAGACAAGCTCGGTTTTGGAACTGCCATGTTGTTGCCGGAATGCTTCGGTAAACCTTCACAGTCACAGTTTTGCTCTCGGGCAGGACCACCTTCTCGCGTAAAAGAACCAGACGAAGCCACTCGTTGTCGCCTGCTCTCAACCGTCACTCTCCTCATTGCCCGGAACAGCCTCAAACGCAGGTCGCCATTCGGGCTCCCGTCGCCCAGATCGATTCTCGAACGGTCTCTTTGCCGCGAAGCCTCTCTTCCTCTTCGTATCGGTAGAATGCAGAATGGGGTCTGAAATTTTTCCCTAAATCTTCGCGGTCTCTTAAGACACCACCGCGGCGTGCAGAATTGGCCTTCTTTTTATGGAAAACCACGACGCTATGGCGTTTTGTTTACGAACCGCTGCGGCGCCCTGTCAGCTTCTTAATGGCGAACGTGACAGCGATGTTGGCTTTGTCATTTTCCCATACGACAGTGGTTAATTTATTAGAAAATAAAATATAGTGATTGACTTATCATTTATCATAAATCACGATGGTTAATTTGTCATTTTCCCTAAAATAAAATAGAATGAATCCGGGAACTGGAGTTGGCTGAAATGAAGTTCGGTTGTCTTTTTATAAATCTTTTCTGATGAAATTGAAAGTTGATGATATCAGAAATTCACAGCATTTGCAGCTTAATCTTAAACACAGCATAAGAGCATCTCCCACGGAAGATAAAGCATACATATTTCTTCCAATTATATTACGTAGCGCCGCCTCAGTTAATGTCAATTTCCCCCACCAATTCTGCTCCAACTGCGTCTTCCTTCTCAAGTATTCCGTTTATCATTTCTCCATCATTTCCTTGTTCTTCTTCTGAAGCCGATCCTTTCAGTGATGGAGTTGGAAAGATGGATCTTTTCTTGATCTCTTCTACAAATTCTTGGATGTTGAGGTCGGAGGAGCCGCCTTCTGCAACCGCTTCTTCTGCTGTTTTTTTCCACTTCAAAGCGTTTTTCTTCATTTTAATGGCGGTCGGTCCGACTGTTGCTTCGATCAAGCACTTCTCCACTTCGTTTCTGGTTATCAATCGATTTTCAACCACTCCTCGACACAATCTTATCCCCACTTTGAACTCGTCCACCATGAATTTAGCGTTTGTAACCTGATCACCCCACTGCGGAAAGGTCACCACCGGAATGCCACAGGTGAGAGCTTCGACGGAGGAGTTCCACCCGCAGTGGGTGACGAAGCAAGAAACGGAAGTATGAGCTAGAACTTGTTCTTGAGGACTCCATGTCACTATTTTTCCCCTTTCTCCAACTTTTTCCAGAAAACCATCGGGTAAAACATGGGGTTTCACGTCCACCCATTTCGGCGGCGGTCTCATAACCCATAAAAAGCTCACGCCGGAGCTCAAAACACCGTGAGCAATCTCGTTGATCTGATCTTGCTTCAAATAGATGATGCTTCCGAAAGAAATATATACCACCGACGATTGAGGCTTTGAGTTCAGCCATTCGATGCAGTCGTCGGCGGCCAAACAGTCGCCGCGGACGTCGCCTGAGTTTTCTGCTTTCAGGTTCTTGAAAAGCGGACCAACAGTCTTTATTAAGAAAATTTTGGACATGTAGCATAAAATCTCGCTTTCCAGTTCTTGAAAAGTGTCCATTATTATGCAGAAAGGAATTTGCAGAGTTTTAAACTGGCCCAAAACGGGTTTGGCCAAATAGCGGTATCCGTCCAAAGGGTTTAAAAAGCTTGGAATCTCATCGTACGTCAGAACCGGCATGGACGGAAGCTGAAGTTCTGATCTTAAATCGGATTCCACAGAATTATTACCTACTTGATGCCGGGAAAAATGGTAATAAACAGAGAAAACAGCACAGGACTGAACCCAAAGAACAGAACAAGGGATCTCAAGTTCATCGGCAACATCAATGACCCACGGTATAAATGGGTTTCCGACAATGCAGGTAACTCGCTGGTTCTCTTCAGAATATTTCCTCACCATTTTCGGGATATTTTCCCGGCCGGCTCGTTCGAGTATTTCCACATAAACACTCAAGTTCAACCTTTCCTGTTGGTTATCATCGCAGCCGTCGTTGAAAAACTCAAACCGGATAAACCCATCTCCGACAGGAGTCTGCTCGTCGGAGATACTTCCGGCATTTCGCATGTCATTGCCGATCACTTCAGTGCAGGAGAAAGTCACGAGCGTACCCATCGAAGCAAGCTTTTTCCCGAGTCTGAGCGTGGGGTTTATAATTCCTTGAGCCGGAAAACAAACCAGAAGGACATGGGCTGGAGCTGATTCAGACTCCATAGTATTGGAAGACTGAGCAAGAAGATGCCTATAATTGCAGTGAAAGAAAGCTCTTTAATGGAAGATGAACGACAAAAAAGTCAATACTTTATATTAGTTTAAAGGGTAATTTAAAAAACCCAAAACTTTATTTGGGAAATTAACAAATCAACTGCTTCACAAGTAAATAATGAAAATTCAATCACTAAAACATTTTCACTGACAACTTAATCAGTGAACTTTAAAAAATAGACGCCGTAAATATAGGTGTTATATTTACTGTTAAACATGTAAATTTCATTTCCTGGCATAACTATATGCGTTTCTATGGTACGCCACTACTAAATATACAATTTATAATTTGTTGTTCCACAATAAAATATTACACTTTCCTTTATGGAACGTCAGTACTAATTAAAATTTCTCATTATTTATCGTTCCCTCGTGCAAGAGGTCGTACTTTTCACCAGGAAATGACATCTTTCTGTCGTGAAAAGACATCATTCCTAGGCGGAACGTCATACATCATTCTATGTTTCGTTGCCTTAGTATATATAAATTGACATTCCATGCTGGTGAGAGTAGCAATTTCCTCAGCGAAACCCGAACTCTTTTGTATCACACTAATTTTTTTAGTTGGATAATTATTGGAGTATTACCAAGGACATATTCGTAACATTTTAAATTATAAAAAATTAGGGTAATTAGAATAAATATTAATTTAATAAAATAAATTATTATGTGGGATAAATAATTTAGAGGAGATAATTAAATAGGGGAGAAAAGAAATGAGAGATTAATTAGAATTTAAAATATAAGGCTAATTAATTAAGTGAGGTTAAATGAATAAATTAAAGATAGGATTAAAGAAAAATTTATTGGAATTTGGAGGTGAAAACCGGTTCATCAACAGAACCGGTTCAGTGTTTGTGTTGGTCCAGTTCAAGAAGATGTTAATGGGGATGATCTGTTTGCGTGGCCTCTGGCCATTTCGCATTTTTCAGAAACTGAACAAGAGAAGAAAGAGGGCGAAGACGAGGGAGTGAGATCCGAAGGAGAAGAAGGGGACGGCGCAGCTCGGGTTCGTTTTGGCTGGGGTGCCCTGCTGCAGCGATGAACGGCGCTGGATGGCTTCCTCTGACGGCGGCGTCGGTGTCGACGGCTAGGGCTCGAGATCGGAGCCTCTGTCGTGACGATTCTGGCAAAGAAATGGAGGTATGTTGGTTAATTTTTCTTGTCCTCCGTGTTTTGATGGTCGGACGTTGGCAGGGCATGGATCGGCGATGGCGAGGGTTGGCGAACAATGGGTGACTGCAGTGAATTGTTGGCGATGACTTAGAGCTGTGACCGAGAAGAAAATCATGGAGAATTGGAGGAGTGCGTCTTGACAGAGCTAAGAATCCTCTCGGTTTTTGGGGTAATAATCTGCTTTCCATAAATTCAGTTCATGAATGTATCTGTAAGTGAATTCTGTTGTGGCTGTAGTATAGAAGCTGTTCGTTACGATGTAATTCAGTTATATGCTTGGTCTGTGTTGCTCTTGGTTCGCTACACACATTGTTAATCGACAATGATTGTTCAAATATTAATAGGTTGCTTGTGAGTGGGAGCTTATCTAATAGTTGGAAT
Source organism: Begonia loranthoides (assembly GCA_022433065.1). Classification (NCBI taxonomy): domain Eukaryota; kingdom Viridiplantae; phylum Streptophyta; class Magnoliopsida; order Cucurbitales; family Begoniaceae; genus Begonia; species Begonia loranthoides. Next base: position 31,226,489 of record CM039469.1, read on the forward strand.
TCATCTACTGGTTTCCTATTTTGATGGTCACGATACCTGCTATCTTGAATGATGAACATGAATATGCGGTGTTGGAATTGTAAAACATAACTGTTGTTGAGCATTAATAAAGATGGATATGTTACGTTACTTAGAAACAAGCATGTTTAGTTAAAGCTTTGATAACATGCTATGTTGTTTTGTATTCAGCCATTCATTGGATAAATGTATGTTAGTAATTAGACTAGCTTAATTGGAATAGGATATATTCGTTGTAGATGTTAAACGGATTCCTAGAACTACTATGTAATTAGGATATGGAAAGAATGAAAGTTATAAGTCATGACTGCTAATGATAGATATTTTGATTATGAAGGTATTTAAAAGAAGAAGAGAAGAAGAATAACAACTAAACGCTAATGCGCATTAAAGCTTGAGGTAAGGAATTGGGTGTGTTGTGGCCATGTGGAGGCCCTACACCACAAGTAATTATGTGAATTGTATTGACTTGCTTTGATGTTCATTGTTTTAAATTCATCGTAATGCTTATTGCTTTCCTTGGTTCTTGTTAGGAATAGAATTTGTATCTCTTATTGCTAATGTTTAGTGTAGAGAAACGTGATGAATGAATGATGAATGATGTCGTTAAATCGTAGAATAGAATGATGAAATGGAAGATGACATGATACGAATGAATTAAGGATTTCATTTATGTTCCAAACAATTTATTATATTACTTGCTGTAGTTTTCTGGTTGTTAATGCTTACTTCATTTATTTAATCATGTGTAGATTATTTAAGACAACAATTGAAGGAGTAAGTCTAGCAGATTTAATTAACCCAAACATGTTTAATTAAATATAATCTTCTGCATGTTTAATTAATTAGACTATTAATTGCAACATGTTTAACTAATTAGAATAAAAACATGTTTAATTAACTAGGTTAGTATGTATAATTACTCCCTTAAGCATGTTAAACTAATTAGGCCTTGAACCTGTTAAATTAACTAGATTTTGAACATCTCATAGGATTTACTAATTTAATCATAGCACAAAAGCAGGTAAATTTATTTAGCAAGTTTTTATTAGCTAATTCCAAACATGTTTCCTTAATTGATTGATTCTATGTCTAAACATTTTGTATCGTTGTTAAGTATGTTTAATTCGCTTAGATAATTCGTATGTTAATAGTTTATTCATCTTGCCATATTTCTATTATTATATTCGGTAAAATCAAGCTTGTCATATGTCGTTGTTATTTCGTTTCTGTGTTTGTTTTCAATTAGTATTATTATTGTTGTTCATTGTTACTATTAGTGTTATTTTTGCTATTTATTGTTTGATTATTGTTATTTCTATATTATGTCTCATGCATCATGATAATAGAAATAAGTAGGGAGTGCCATTTTGGTATGGTACTCACATGCATGAGTGAGGAAAATAAGATGAATGAATGAATGCTATAAACGATGATGAATGATGGGGGGTTGATGGGTGGATCGGTAACCTAGATCTAGCCTATATAAGGTTAGAGACAGGTCAACTATTCCATCTAGTACGTGTTCCTTCAACTTCCAGCTCGATGTACGAGTTATGAATGAACGAATGAATAAAAGAAACATAATGAATGATTGGCTTGGGGCAGATCCATTCCAAGTGAACTATAGAGAGGCATTGCATATGCATTTTCCCCTTTTTCTTACTAAATTTTTTAGACTTATAATTTACTTGTGGTATAGGTATATGAGAATGACGAGATGAACAATGAACAAAACACAAAGCAGTTGATGAATGATTTGCACGTGAAGGAGCTTGTGATTGGCAAGGCTAAGTGAGTACGAAATAAAATAGTTTGTAATTAAATTATAATTAAATTTGTAGCAGCAAAGCAAAACAAAAGATTCTCTTTGTAAATGATTTACGCTTCCGCTATGTTTTAATGAAAAAAATGGTTTCTAATGGCTCAGCTTGCACTCTGATTATGAAGAATTTTAATTATCTTACAAAAATTTTAAATCTCGTGTATTTTAAAAAGGTTATGAAAAATCGGATTGTTACACCTTTGTCTCAGAGCAATTTCTTCATTGTTTCATCCATTCTAATAAAATCTAAGACGACCAAATTGACTCTTAAGTGTAAAAGTGATCCTTCTCAACCTCAACCAGAAACAGATTCGCCCCATGAACACAGATAAAGTGAAACTGAGTTCATGTGCGCTCAGTTTCAGCGCAATGCACCAACCATAGTTGAAGCGGAATTTGAGGTTGAAGCACAAGCACAAGTCGAGGTTGAAGTACAACCTCAACTTGAACCTCAACCTAAAAAATGATTAGGAGCTTAATTGGTCTTTTTCAAAGCTATTACAAATAGGTTCCACTCCCCGCTTTTCAGGACTGCAACTGCGAATGATTGGTATGAAGCCAATATTAAACACTGTTTAATTATTGTATCTAGAAGTGTAGACTTTGATTCGTTGGTTGAATTGGAAATTGAAGAATTGGTTAGGGGGCTAGCTTAGCCGGTTTGTGCAGATTGGGTGGAAATCTCTATGAATGGATTGTGAAACTATTTTATGCCAATTTAGAACTATTCACCCAATTATTAGATATCCAGAATTACATGTTTAGATGAGAGTTGAGGTTGACTTTTAATGATATTAACGTGCTCTTTGGATGTTTCATGAAGTAACCAAGGGAGGAATACTACTGCGTGTCTCGGGAGCCAGATTTCATCAGACGAGGAAAAGGTCTGACAGTACTTAGACAATTGCATCGTGATCCCGAGATTGCAACGTTAAAGAAACCAAAGTCCAATGAATTGAACGCTAAAGCCCAAGTGATCCACACCATCATGACGCATACCAATTTGCCTTAGGATGGATATTAAGACCATGTTAGTTGCATGGATCTCTATATGCTGGAGAAGGTGTTCAATCGAAAGAAAGTGAACATCGACTATGTGATTTTGAGTCACATGTACAAGGTCCTCAACAACCCGGCCAAGAGTATGTCATTTAATTGACTCATTTAGAGGATTTTTGAGAGTATAAAGGGGTACCAGTCTTGAATGAGGAGCCGAGAATCCAATAGAAGGTCGGCAACGTCTACAATAAATTGATAGTGGACTGCATTGGGATCTCCAAAGTTGGAGGGAATGGGTATGCAATCCTCCATCCAAGCCCACCTTGAAGACCCGAGCAAAAGTTTCCCAACCTCCAGTCCCCTCAGTTGTAAAGCCTCAAGCCCCCTTGGCAGGACACTCTTCATCCACAGTGGAGGGACAGTAAGCATCATTGGCTCTGCAGCACATAAAGGATGATACTCTGCAGTCAATGATTCCACCTCCTACTCAGTCATCTCATTTTATGTCGATGTCTGAGGAATTTTTGGCTGGATGCAAAGAATGGAGGAGCAAGTGGACGAACGGCATCAAATGGTGTTGAATCGAGTTTGAAGGATGGAGGTTCGACTTCTAAGGATAGATGAGCACCATCAAATGGTGTTGCACAAAATGCAAACAATGAAGGACCGAGCAAAGGAGTGCCATCATGAGTTGTTAGTCGAATTTCAAAGAATGGGGCGATGAGCAGTTCTCTAGCAAATTCTAATCTGTCTTGATTCTAGTGGTTCAGTCCAGAATGTGTGTTTTTACTTGTAGATTTAAGCACTATGTCCAAAATTACATTTTCATACTAAACACTCCCTATCTTATAATCCACTTATATTTTTTTTGAATTCATACATAATAACACATTATCAATTTCATTCATCATCAACAACAAAGAATTAAAATGTTCATTACAAAAATTTAATGTACATGTGCATTACAACAATCTAATCTATGTTAAGGTCCACATTTGTGTTTGTTTGTGTTTGTGGAATTTGCGTAGCATACTCCTGCATAACACATTGCAAATAAAATTAGCATAGTTAAAATAACACATAAAAACGTAATCGTAATAATGTGCCCACTAGTGTCTCATGAACTATGTCAAGAACTATGAAACTCATAAATATGTCATGAGAGCTCCACTCCCACCTCTACTACATTTGCCTCTAGATCTGCGGCTGCCACACACACTTGACTTGGGGGTGTCTGGGCCTCCACCTTCACACGTGTGAGAATTGTGCCCCACACCCCCAAACAAGCCACATATTATGTTGATATGTCTTCTAGGTAGCACTGTCTGACTTGGGGCATCATCAACATCCCTTATTCTTTGTATTTGTGGCTTTCTAGGACGTCTCTTAAATGACAGTGGCATAATTGGATCAAGATCCATCACAAGCCACATGATTTGTCCACTGATATGGTGGACAAAGTGGGAGTACATCCTCGTGTATGTTTCCCGGTAGTAGCACTCATGAACAAATTCTCGGGAAATCTCCTCTTAAATGCATACACGGGATTGCATGCACACACGAGATGTCAGTCAACTCCCACCGATAACAGTTACAAGTACGTTTGTCCAAATCAATAGAGTACTGTTCGTTACCATTGCTCACCTCGGACTAGCCACTGCCTACAAAAACAAGACTCCAATTTTGACATGCAAGTTGTAGTTTGGCAATTCGATTCTTGATCTACATACAAAAAAAAGTCCGTCAATTGCGCCATCTTTTCATGTTTCTTAATGATCCTACATAAAAGGTCTTGGGCTGGTAGGATGCAAGCATTGAAGGACTAGCTCAACTTGTTATGTCTTTTGTCGCACTTTGGGATTGAGCTGAAGACATGTTTTGACCAAAATCTCACATCTATTCTTCATAAATATGTGTGGGTTGTCTGGTCAAGAAAAAATAGCTTCCTCATCTCTCTCAAAATGTGGTGATGTTGTGGCCTTAGAAGTGCCCTGCATTGCATCATTGAACAATTTACCTTTAAATTGTTTTTAAAATTTTGCATACAGGTGTTGAATGCAAAAACAATGCTCCGCTGACCCTACAAACTCTGACAGCTGGCACCAACCCCTACAAAAATTAATAGTCTAAGTAGTATAGATTCTCTTACTAAGTTTGTCGCTCACCCTTTAGACTTTATTTTTTCCCAGGTTAATGTATAGGATCTGCGCAGGTAATTGTTGGGTTGTCATGGGGTGTTATGACGTCCCTCTTGTGGGTGCTTTAAATTTCTCTTGGATGGGTGGAGGTTTATCAGTCCAAGTCTCTTCGTCTTTGGTACGTCTGGGATTTGCTGTGTTGTTTGGTTTAATTCCTGCACAATACTTTCTTTTGTTTATTATTATACTATATGGACTCTTGTTGATCACTCTGTGAATCTCAGTCCATATGATTTGGGTTTGAAGCTTATTTTCATATTAAGACTTTCGCTTTTCCCTAGATTGGGCTAGGTGATCAGGTTCTCTTTGAGAATCGGGTCGCCTGACCTGAAAATTCTGTTAGGCCCGCCTCAGGGTCGTGATAGATACATTCCATTTTCATGCAAAAATAGGTAAGATTGTAATAATCCTGCACATTTTTAACACTTAACCCTAAACTGTAGATAAGTCAAAGTCTAACCACAACCATATGACCTTAACTCTGTGTCAATCTACCAATACTAACGTAGAAATCGTGTTGCCTTATAGAACTACCTGAACAGTTAAAAATTCTTAACTTATCACACTCATTACAATTTGGCTGCCTCAACTAATATCATTTGACATTATAATTTTGTCACTAGAAAACATAAATTCATCAGTACTAACCATCCAACGTCACTTTACTTAACTTATCAAATATCTCTTTAAAATCATGATCAAGCTTATGGATTTTCTTAACATGACATATAAAAGCAAGAGTTTCCATTAAATTACATAGACAACTATCTAATCAACAACCTATTATCTCATATTTTTTATGTTAATAGTCAAACTCTCTTCCAATCTTCTAACACTAGACAAAGAAACAAGTGGCAAGATGCCAAGTAAAAGCATCAGCCATAACATTTGCTTACTAGATTGATATTCCAAAGTAAGAATCATGATCAATCACTGTCAACATTGGGGCCATAGGCAATCTGTGTTTCAAATTTCTCAATGTTGACTGACACCTTCCATTCCAAAATAAAGTTAACGTTCTTCTCATTAACTGAGTCGATAGCAAGATAATAGGAAAAAAGTTTCCCACAAAATGGTAGTAATAACTATCCAAACCCGAGTCTCTACAAACGAAGGACATTCTTGTAGTTTTCATTTCGATACAACCACAATCTTCAATGAGCCCAATGAGATGTTATCCTGAAAATCAATATATCCAAGAAATCTCCTTTTTTAATTCAAAAGTTGCATTTCATTCTCTTTAAAGCATAACTGATCATACCATAATTCTCAAATGATCATTATGTTCATTACAAGCCTTACATCAAACTAATATATCTTTCATAAATACAATGATGACTCGATGTAAACAAGGTCCAAAGGCTGAGTTCATCAAATCCATAAGGACAACTCGACTTTGATCAATCCAAATGACAAAATCATAACCTTAAACGGCCCACAGTGTCTGAAAAGCTATTTTGAAAATATTCTACTAACCGATATTTTAACTAACAATAGTTCATCCCTCAGTCAATCATGGAATATAGCTCGATCAACTCAACAGATCAAAAACTCACCAATTTTTGGTAATTGATACCTATCAATGATCATTACATAATCTAACATCCAGTAATCAATATTTGATTGAGAAATTATCATACCTCTAACCAAGCAACAGAGATGCATTATGTTGCATACGAAGCTCACTCAACTAAGTTTGAGCTATCGTGTACGAAGTAATAAGGATTGGAGTAGTGTCGATAATCAAATCAACATAAAATAAAATCTCGTGGTCGGATGGTAACCTTAATAAATTCTCAAGAAAATGTCAGGATTCACATTCACGACTGACAAATTCAGATCTAACTTGATTGCCACATAGTCATCGCTAACAACAAAAAATATACTTCCATAATGTTCCAATCTCTTACACCCACTCAAACAAGTACACAATGTAGGGTCGATATAAAGCTGACATCACACGCTTCAATTGACAATCAACTTTAGTTTAATGCAAACTTAACAAGTTCAAACACTAGAACCACCAAACTGATCCATATGTATATAAACTATCCAGCCTATAGCCAACTTGTGCCTATTGATCATAACATCTATAGAGCGTTAAACATGAAACATCTCACTATCATCATTTAACGATCTCACATTCACAAGGAAATATTAAAGTTTTTCTACCACTATCCCCAAAAGAAACGCAAATAGTAAGGAAATAACAATATGTCATATTTCAATGTTTCACAACACATATCCAATAACTTAGGAAAGAGTAGTTGCACTATCAATGACACGAGGTCCAATCCAATCATTGGCATTCAAGTTTTCAACTACATAAGTATGTCAAAAGATCCTCTCCTTTTGTTGTTCCTAATCATCTTATTCTAATTAGACTATTTTGGATCATTTCTTCTTCTTTCATATTCATCCAGTAATTATCAAATTCAGAATTAACACATTGAAAAATAGTGAAAATTTCCAAAAATAATTCCTCACTCTTTCATCCCAGTTTTTAACAAACTTTACTCGTCAATGCTTTCTAAACTACCCCTTCCTAAATAGTGACTAAGCACCTTTAAGTCCTATACTAATTTCACCAACTTGGAGCATTATTCCAAATTTACGAGTTTCCCTCCAGCCAACTTATGATGCAAATCAATCATACTTTTTCAAAATCTCTATTTCATTAATAATTAACTTTTTCTTTAATAAGTTTCTATGCTTATAAAATTCTTGTAATTTCTCTTAAGTAAATTTTCTTAAGTCAACAAATAAATAAACACACAAGAATGAGAAAGTAAAAGAGAGTACAAATGATATGTTAACCCAGTTCGGCCAATATTGCCTACGTCTGCATTTCAAGGCTCCCCCTTGAAGATTTCTTTATTCAATAACCTTCCCAGTTGTAATCCATTAATCTTCCAGGAATCAATCAAGTCGTACAATGATTGTTCCGATACGTCATCCTTCAAATGTCTCACAAATAGAATGTGTTGAGGTTTTGAACAATGAAATACAAGCTTCAATGCATATACTCTCACAAGAGTATAATATCAAGTTAATGAATGAGAGAGTTAGGCTAAGTACTCAAAAATTGAAGACCTGTTTGAAAGTATCTCTATTTATAGTTTCCTTCAATAGGTCTGAGTTGCAAGCATCTACGGGCAGGTTCTGGGCATATGCAATATATCCATTGAAGACCTGTTAGACATATCACAACAAGTGATGAACATCTGCACTTTAATTGTGTGCTACCGCAGCCATCGTTCGCACTATCAAGTTAATTGACTGAAAAAGTGTATTTCAATGTTTGGATATCTGCTTCTGAGAGTCTCGGCATCCATGGTTTGAAATTTTTCTTTGTCTGGGCAACCACACTTTAAAACATCAATCTAGACTAGACTACCGTGCCTATGTATTTTCTTTGTTTGATCGTCTATATGTAAAAACATGAATCTAGTCTGGACGACCGCGACTGGTCCAGGTGTTCGTAAGTTAAACATGAATCTAGTCTAGATGACTGTGATCGTATTAGTTGCCTTCTCACATTGTGTCTAAGCATGCTCATTTTTAATCCAGGCGTCTACACTAAGTAATCTTCCACACTTCTCAATTTTATCTTCCCATTTTCAAATGTCACAATTTCTAACTTTTTCTTTAATAATTAAATAGCTCCATTTTTATACTTGTAGGATTATTGTAATTTCTCTTAAATGAACTTTCCTAAATCAATAAATAAATAATCACAAGTGAATGAGGGAGTAAGTGAAAGTGCAAATGATATGTTAACCCGATTCAGTAAACCTTGCCTACGTCCACACTTCAAGGCTCCTCGTTGAATATTTCTTTTTTTAATAACCTTCCTAATTATAATTGATTGATCTTTTGGATAAGTAGAATGTGTAGAGGTTTTGAACAATGAAATACAAGCTCAAATGTTTATACTCTCACAAAAGTATAATCTCAAGTTAAGGAATGGGAAAGTTAACTAAACACTCAAAAGTTGAAGAGAAATATTGAAAGTCAAGTTGGTAGCACTTTGGTAGTTTCTCTTCTTATGTCTTCCAATTTAAAAGCGCTTCTATTTATAGTTTCTTTCATTGGGTCTGAGCTACGGGCATCCATGGACAGGTTCTAGGCATCTGTAATATATCCATTGAAGACCCGTTAGATACATAAAAAAAAATTGTGGACTACCCCAGTGGTCATCCGTACTCTCAATCTAGTCAACCACGGAAGTGTATTTCAATGTTTAGATATTTGCTTCTAAGAGTCGAAGCATCCGTGGTTCAAAATTTTTCTTTGTTCGGTTACCGCACGTTAAAACATCAATCTAGACTAGACGATCGTGTTTGTGTATTTTCTTTTCCCAAGCTTCTGCATGTTAAAATATGAATTTGGTCTGAACAACTACGACCGTGTCAGTTGCCTTTTCATGTTGTGGCCAGGCTTATGCCTTTTCAATCTAGATGTCTGTAATGAGTAATCTTCCAACTTCTCAATTTTATCTTCCTTTTTTCAAATTGAACTTCTCAACTTTGAGTCCTATAATTTTATCCTTTACTACATATACTCAGTAAACATGTTAGTACAATTAAATACACATTTTCAAGAGTACTTTCAATATAATAATTTAGAATATCTTAATCAATTAAACACATTCATCGTGAAAACAAACATACTTAGTTTCCTAAGTTCACAAGTCCTATATCACTAATGATAAATTTTCAAGAAAAATTAGAAACAACTAAATTAAATATGACTGTCGAGCTCAATCCTACATCAGCTGATCCAAGTTTCTCTTACTAAGACTTGAAAAGAGAGAGTCATTTAGGGTGAGTCGACTAAACTCAATGGGGATGGAGTTTTACATTCAACGTAAACTTTTTGAAAAGAATGTGTGTGCATTCTAAGAATAAAACATTTAATTAAAACTGAATAGAAAACAATAAGTAAGGCAAATGTCAAAACTTTTCTACTATAATGTGGTACACACATAAAATAGTCCTCTACTATCAACAAGAAAATCTCAGTGGAAATTAAGCCACTCACAGACTCCGAGCACACAATGTCGTCGGCAATACTTTGTGATTGCAGAAGCCAAATGACCTTAATCAAGTTTAAGGTTTTGCACTCAAAACATACAATTGTCTCATTACTCTAGTTAACAACAAATAAACACATCCTTTAAAAGTCAAATGTGTGTAACGAAAACAAGAACTCCACATTGGTTGATCAAACTTGGTTCACAAGACCAAATAGATCAATAATCAAAATCCAACTCGCCAATCACGATACCTTTTGTTGATGTACAAAATCCAAGTCTTTCAAACCCTAAAAATCCTCGATCCCATTGTGTTTGCCAAGAACCATACTCGTTGAGTATCGTCTCTAAAAATCTCAATTCAGCAAGAGACTTGTATATCTGCTCCATGATCTCTATCTGAGATATCTAACAACTCCAATGGGGTTTTGAGTGAATTCGATTTTCTAGAGAGAAATATTTGATTTATATAGAGTTCTTGAACCACCTATGGAAAGCCCATTTTCAATAAATCCTAATCGCCGCCAAATAAAATTTAAAATAATAAAGCTAACTTTGAGAATTTTCTTCTAAAATATTTGTATAGTTCTCAACTAAAAATTTAAAATTTTTATTGAACATTTGAGTCTTTTAAAATTATGACTATGAGCTAACTAAACTCACATTTTACTAAAATATAACTCCAATCTTATCATATCAAAATTTTAATTTCTCATATTTTACTAAAATAAGTTAAGTGGAAAAATATTATAGAATGAACCCATATACCATGACTTTTGAAAATTAGACATATAATCCGTCTTGAAATTATAGTTTATGACAATGATTAATCAAGTATAATCTAAAAAAATGCTTTTGGTTGCAAGAAATTTGCCTCCACCTCATCTATGAAGATTGACCACAGTAAAGAACGAATCTGAAAGACCAAAGAAATCCAACAACATCATAAGATAGTCGTCCCTCCAAAGATATTCCCATGAATTACTAATAAATAAAGACCGATGTTCCCCCACATGTCTAAACAATGATGGCTTCAAAATGTCATAAAGCGATTCACAAATTTTATATATACGTTACGCATGCCATGACATCATCTTGTTTGGACAATTCTCATTCTCTATTAGTTTCCATTGGAAAACGAAACCTAATATATTAATTTCTCAAATAATTTTTAATATATTATTGTAATAATTAATTTTCAAAGATTACCAATTAAGTGGAATGATTTTTTTAGTAATATTAGCTTTCGGTCCGTGCACGTACGAGTTAAGTTGAATATATTTTTTTATGTAATTCATAGGGAATAATATCAAAGTTATTACTTTAATATTTTCTTGTTTTTTTTTTACATTTACTAATTTTTTCATAATTTCTTTTTCAAACATAACTTCAAGTTTTAGTTACTTTACAAAAAATATAAATGTTAATAATAACAAAATTACCTAAATCTATTGGATATCAAATTCTCAAAGACAACACGAGTTCAAATGATATTCGAAAACAAAACCTGATACAACATTTTAAAAAATATATCAAAACAATAATAAGAGCCACTATTTTATTATTTTCTCTGTTTATTTTTTAATATTTGCCAAATTTTCAATTATTTCTTTTTCAAATGGAAAAGATTAAGAGCATATTTACATATGGACACTATGTATATTTAAATGATAGGGAGCAATCGTTTAATTTGTTTTTATTATAATATGCTCTTGATATTTGTTGAAAAAAGATATTACTGATTATACAAATATTTAGGATACACAAAGCAAACATAATAAATAGATGTGAAAGATGTAAGAACTAACAATACATCGTTAAATATTTTGAAACGATAACAAGAAGCGAATGTGTATCAACGACAAATTTTTTACTACAGGGAACATGAATTTTTTCCAAAGCAGCAATCTTTTCAAAACTACCAATTGATAAAAGCATATTTTCCATTGGCAAATTTTTTTAATGTTGCTATATTAACTCTAGGTTTGTGAAAGAATTTTTAGTGTAAGCAAGTAGCTTAGCTCCTGCAAAAAGAAATCTATAGAGGAAGATCATGAGGATTTTAGCAACGCAAATGAACCTTGTTGACATTATCTTTTCTAGCAATATACTAAACAATCTTTTAACAAAAACAGAGAAGTTTAGCTTTCTCTAAAGCAAATTTGTAAATGAAGCATGAAGCGAATGCTTACCAACAATAAGATTTTTGCTGCAGGGAGAATGATTTTTTGCAAACTATTGAACTTTCCAAAACTACCAAGGAAAAAATTTAGATTTTCTTTTACAAAATTGTTATAATTTTGTTATATCAAGTTGAGTATTGTTATGAGATTTTTCTATGGAAGCAAATATCTTAGTTTCTCTTAAAAGAAATATGTACAGAATGACGATCTTCATTTTGCACAAGAAATCAATCTTAGTCAACAACCTTTTAACAAAAACAACAAAACAATATGAAAAAAATGTAGAGTTATATTTGATAAAGAAATGTACAAACTTACATGAAAAACAAACAACCATAGTGTTATCTTGTGATTTGAGGTAAATAATATATGATGAGGACCTGCAAAAGCAACTTAACAAATGGGCAAAGAGAAGACTTTGAACACACATATCTTTCTATTTATATTTGTAATTAATAGTAGTGAAATACTAGATATTAATATTTGTTATGGTAAGTGTCATAACTCACTATATGAGAACGTGTGAACAAACTATTAAAATATTATGTGTTTTCACTTGTTTTTGATGTCTTACGTTACATCACCCCAATTTTTTAAAAACATTTTGAAGTTTGGCTCTAATCATTTTTATTTAAAAAATCAACACAAAATTTGATAATTCATGCAACAATTCTGACTAAGTCACACATTAAAAGTATATTTAATGTGGTTAAATTTGAAAATACCTCTGTTTTTGTTACGTGTTCCTCTGATATTGTAACGCCCTGTTTTGTAAAACTTATTTTATGGTAAATTCTTGTGATATATATTTTTTCTTTAAAACCGTCATACCAAAATGATGTTACTTAAATTCCTTTGCAATAAAACCTTACTTTAAAATCAATTACTAAACCATGCATTTATAAAATATTTGCAACGGAAGACTTTATTAATTAAAATACATTTCCATTCAAAGTTTAAATCTTTAACAGTCCTTTACAAATCCATAAGATACTAATTCATGAAGACTGTAAAAGAGAACCGTAGAATTACCCATCAACCACCAAGTCTTCATCATGAGCAAGCTCTATCAACGTGATGTTGCATTCACCATTTCCTTCGTAATTACCTGTACCTACAATGCAAGGCTCATCTATAAGTCTAAGACTTAGCAAGTAATGCGTGTGACCGTGAACATCACATGACGTGACACTTATTTTTCTTTTCTTTTTTTTTCTCTGTTTCTCTTTTCTTTTCTTTCATTTTTCTTTCACTTTTTGGATATGAGTAGGCTCGGTAGTGGGGCACACACTATGTAACGACCCGAATTTTTGAAATTCGTTAAAATTTGAGAAAAACATGTCAGAGTGCGCCTAATCCAGCCGCTAAAAACTCGTTATAAAATTTTTTTATTTAATAGAAAATGCGGAAGCGATAAAATCATGTATTTTAAAGCATTGCAGAAATAAAGCATTTGCGGAAGCGTAAATAATGTAAAGGAATAAACTAAACACTTAATTACAATTTATAAAACTTAATTTAAATAAATCACAACCCAATTATCTTTACTTCTCGTAGCCTGGCCAACCATAAGCTCGCTTGTGCAAATCCCTCATCAATTGCTTCTTTAGTTGCTCGAAGACTCTGTGCGTCATGTGTACCTACACCGCAAGTAAGACGTGAGCCTAAAGGCCCAGTAAGAAAATGGGTTTATGCATATGAGATGCCTCTCTTTAATTCATTGGAATGGGTCCGCCCTAATCCAACCTTTTAATTACGTATATTAGGCATAGTTTCTTATTTTAGGAATAACTCGTACGTGGAGCATGGAGTTTGGGAAATCCTACGATTTCTAATTAATTATGTCAATTAGTCTTGTAATCTAGATAAGGGAAGGATTAGTTATTTTCCTCACTCAAAACGTGTGGCCACCCCGTGGTGGTGTTCCTATTTGTTTCTATCGTCATGAGTCTACCCTAAACGTACATATACAGAATTAATCAAAACCATACATTATATTAAGCAAAACAATATATTAGGAAATCGATAGCATGCTTGAGAGGTTTAATTTAAAGGTCGATATACTAATCAGATTAACAGATTGATAATCATGCTAAAAAAGCTAACTGTTTACACTAGTTATAAATTACATTGATTAATTATCATGCTCAATATATTGATTCATAGTAGACCTAGCAGTATTCAAGGAACAAGGGCAACCAAAACGGACAAAGATATGCACGATGATAACATACATTTCAAAGCAATAGATAAATCAAACAATACCTTAAAGAACTATAACATGTTTGAGGAGTTTATAACCTAATTTGTTAACATGCTTTTATTAATTATCTTGTTTAAATTAACTAAGTTGATTATGTTAACATATTTAATAGATTAACAATTTGATTAACATTCTAAACGGGTTAAGATTCACTAGTCTTAATTACTTTAATTTCAATGGCATGCTCAAGAGATTTATTTAAAACAGGGAATCCAAGTCAGAACACAAATAATATGAAATCACCTATAGAGTTACGCAATATCAACAAGGAATACACGTGAACAACCAAGCATCACACTAAAGTAGCATAAACATAGGAACATCACAAAGACTAAATCACAGAGCATCCAAAGGCTACAACAAACAAGGCACAGAAAACATACAGGTATACCAACGAAGGATTATTCAAACATAAAAACATACAGAGAACTAACCTACAACTAACAAGCATATAAACATGAAGAGTATCCAGAACATACAACAATGTCAGGGAGGACCTACAAGCTCTACCAAGCATAGAAAATGTACACACTATCCCTCTCACGCACATGTTACTTGGCGTGTAAGGCTTCCTCAAGCCAAGAACACACCCAAGTTCTTACCTCGAAGCGTTCACGTGTTAGCACCAAATCTTTATCTTCTATCCCTTTCCGATACCTTCATTAGAAATAGCTAGTCATTACTAAAATCATTTAATCCACTCGTTAACTTACTAATTAATCTCATAGACTTAGCTTAATAATTAATCCTAATATTTGTTTCCGATAACTACAACAATATTAAATACAACTTAACATGATTCTCCACTAATTATATGCTTATCATAGACCGAACATAAACATTCCAAGTAAATATAGCATTTCCATATTTATTCCATAATCCAGCAAGTAACCAAAAGAGGTATAAAACACTCATCAACAGTGCACAATGCCATCCTATTGACTGAAATGCAATACCCAACAACAAGATTGCCATTCAAGCCTTGACATAAACAATATGCTTTACAGGAAATAGAATCCATTATCCAAGAGCAAAACTAATCCATCACAACAGTTCATAAGCCATTATCCAGTAGTAATTTATTCCCACACAGCAGACCACTACAATCTAATTCAACTAACAGAACCAGCAAGAAACCCACATGAACAAAAACCAAGATTTATAACAACTGAACATTATCCAAATCTAACAGAGCAGTTTAGCAATACACAACATATTCTTCATTAATATGCTTTAACTAACATGACAGAGGAAGAAATGCTCACCCAACATCCGAGAGCAGCAAATCTCTCTTCAGCCATCCCTCTTGGCCATCACTAGGAAATATGGAAGACTTGTAGCAGTCCAGAAGCTCCGACCTCCTCTCTTCTCTCGGCTGTAAACTTCTCGCCCTCAACATTCACTCACCCATCACTCAAGAACATCACTAGAGAGCTCCCCCACCCCCCCCCCCCCCCCTCCTTTGCCATTTTTATCCTTCGCTCTAGGAGACAATGTTCTGCCAGCGACAACCAGCCACTGACAACCCCTCTGAAATTTCCAGAGTGTTCCCCACTCGAGTTGTCGCCTGTTGCACGTAATTTTCGTCGGTTCAACCCACATGAAGCTGGACCAAGGCCTCTAGCCGGTCCAGTCCCAAACCGAAAGCCACTCTAGCACTCCCCACCTCGGCAAAGACGGTGAGCTCAATCGCCGAGCTCTGAACGTCAGCCAACAGATGCAACAAAGGGGGAAGGGAGAAGGCCGACAACATTCCTCTTCTCATTGCCGAAATTGCAGCAACAACATCGAACCGGAGCCCCAATCCGCAAGCCCTAGCCGTCCCGACACTCGCCTCTTCGCTTCTCTAGCAACCGCATGCTGTCGCCGTTCCTCTGCTTGAGCTCCCCGTCGTCTCGCTCTTTCACCAGCGCGTCTCCCTCATCACCTCTCCCTGCGTCTCCCCTCTCTCCTCCCTTCTCGTTCTCTCTTCCATTCTATGTTTTAAGCTAAACCGGTTCAGTTCTTGCTGAACTGGTTCAGTCCACTTTAAAATTTAACCCCTTTTATTAAATTACTCACTTAAATAAATAAATTAAGGCCAATTTATTTATTTACTTTAAAATACCCCTCGATTGATTTAATTTAGCAAATTAAATCCAATTTATTCTTTACAACTAAAATACCCGTAGGCCTAACGCACCTAATATGCCCTGTAATATCCCAATGATTAAAATAACGGGGTATTACACACTAAGTTTCTCCACCCTTTTGGGAGAGTCTCCAGCCCTTGTGAAGACAGACTCCACCCTTTTATGGAGTCCTCTATTAGCTGTGTGTAATTCAATGCACTGCGACCTGGGCGACCCTTGTGCCTGTCAATTTCTGGGTTGCGCCTGAGACAAGCTAATGGGCTAATGTCTCACTGGCCCACCCTTTTTAGACAGCCTATCCTCAATAACCCTTTACGTACCTTTTTCTTTCTTGTTATTCATCTTTCTTTCACTTTACTCCTTTCAGATATGAGTAGGCTTGACGGTGGGGCACTTATTACGTTTCTCCACCCTTTTCGGGAGAGTCACTGGCCCTTGTGAAGATAGACTCCACCCTTTTTGGCAGTCCTCCGTTAGTTGCGTGCAATTCAATGCACTCCGACATGGGCAGCCCTTGTGTCTGTCAGTTTTCGAGTTGTGTCGGAAACAAGCTAACAGGCAAATGCCTCACCGGTCCCCTCTATAGGACAACTTGTCCTCCTTATCCATTTACGTACATTTTATTTGCATTTTATCTTTTTAGATGCAGACTCATGCATCAAAATACATCATAATGCAACATGAACATTTTCACATAATATGAAAATATCAAACCCTAGCAATAACAAATCCTACACATGCTCAACAATAAAAGAAAGCTGCAAAAATAACCTTTTCCAAGAGCAAAAGCAGTACAACAGTAAATCCTAAACAGTTCAATGATTCTATTGCATATTTACCACTGTCAAGTAAAAATTGGAAAATAATGACAACAATCTAATTCGCAGGTATTATTCTCAGCAATATAACACAAATCCAAGTAGTAAGTGAAACAAGCGAAATATCTCAATCAACAGAAAACTTTCCTCCGTGGATTTTAATCAATGTTCTAAATGGGAAGAGAATGATTTTCAACCAACAGGGTTTATTAATAGTAACAAAAAAGAAGAAAGTAACTCAATTAGCAAGAAACTCTCAGCAACATCCAACATACAGAACTGACTCCCATCACCTAAACATAGACATCTATTTTTATCTAGTAAGCAATAACCCAAGTGCAAAATAGAACTTTACAACTATAGAGCAACGACTCTCAACAGTGGGTATCAGCAGATTATTTTCTAAATGGTCTCTCGAGGAAACCCAACTAAAGAACATAATCCATTTCAGCAAAGTAATAATTTTTCCTCAAAATGCCTAACGACAAAACCAAGAAGAAGCACTGATTTCAAAATCAGCGTGTAGCCATCCAAAATGTATTTGTGGCAAGGATCAATGTAAAATAAACAACCAAATCGGCAGAGCAACCTTTTAACTCGGATTCTATCGGGCAAAAACAAGAGGAAGACAAGACCCAACCAACAGATCTCAAAAATAAAATTAACAAAGCATGAAATCGACAATGACCAGAGAACAATCACCCCCTAATACCTTGCATTGTAAGGCTGATGAGGCCAAAACACACTCAAGCATATACTTACCACAATCGTTGAGGAAGAAATTTCTCAAGCACTCGTCTCTCTCTCTCTCTCTCTCTCTCGTCTATGAAGACCCTGCCTTCAGCCATTACTCACCGTCAGTCACTACAGCTACTGCAGTGAGCTTCCCCTCTCCCTTCTTCGCAAGATTTTCGCCCCATAAGCTCTTAGTTAGGAGCAACAAAAATCGCAGCTCGCCGCACAGGTTCGCTTGTTTTCCACAGATTGGGACGTTCGCTGTTGTGTTTCCACCTGAGAACATGAAATCCAGAAGAGTGGGAAGGCTCTGTTTCTATTGATGAGAGTGAAAATTACAGAAAAGAGATGAAAAACAAAAGATTACACATTTCCCTCCCTTCTCTCAGTTGCTTATAGACTAATTATAGTGTTCCACTCTCATCTAGTAGCCTTCCACGTCATTTAGTTTAATGTCGTTGTTTCCTCAATTCTAGTTGTTCATTCGAGCAGTCCTCTTCCTCTTTGTCTTCTAGCTCTTCCAGCCATCATTGTAACATGCTCCTCCCTTAAAGAAACCTTGTCCCCAAGGTTGAAAAGATGGGTGTTCGGCAATAACAATGGCAGAATCCACCCAGATTGCGTCAGCAGCAGATTGATTTGCCCATTGGATCAACCACTGAGTAACGAGGCGTTACCACGTTTCACGACCCGAGTCTGCAGTAAGGCTTCCGATTGACGAGTGACTGAAGTAGTGTATTCATAAGGGAGATCTGGATGAGAAGTGGCAGACGATCCAATATGTTTCTTAAGAAGGGAGACATGAAAACAGGGTGCAAGCGAGCTGTCTGGTAAATCCAATTTATGGGCAACTGGCCTGATACGCTCCAGCACCTTAAAAGGACCAAAATACAGTGGCGAGAGCTTCTGAGATGAGCAGTCAGCTAAAGAAAGTTGTCGATATGGCTGTAGGCGAAGATAAACAAAATCACCCACGTCGAAAGAACGCTCCGTTCGGTGTTTTTCAGCGTAAACTTTCATTCGAGCTTGAGCTTGTGAAAGATTTTCAAAAAGTGAACGATCGACGACATGTCTATTAAACAAAAAGGAGTCGACAGCAGCAACATTAGTGGATGGTATGGGCCTAAAGCCAATCGAGGTGGAGAATACTCATATAAAGCTTCAAAAGGGGACATTTTGATGGCGGACTGCAAAGTGGTGTTATACCACCATTCTGCCAAGGGTAGCCATTGACACCAATGATGGGGATGTTCATGCGACATGCAATGCAAATACATCTCTAAACACTAATTTAAGCGTTCAGTTTGGCCATCAGATTTAGGATGATAAGCCGAAGACATGTGTAGCTCTTTTCCTAGTGCCGAAAACAAAAAACGCCAAAAGGAGGAAATAAAATTTTTTATCTCTATCAGACACAATAGAAATTGGCAATCCATGCAGCTTGCAAATATTATCTAGAAAAAGAGAAGTAACTGTAATTGCTGTAGAAGGATGTGTCAAAGATAAGAAATGACCACACTTGGTGAAGCGGTCGATAACCACTAGAATACAGTTGGCTTTATGCGAGGAAGGGAGACCTTCTATAAAATCTATTGAAATATGTCTCCAAGATTGTGTGGGAATTAGCAATGGCTGAGGCAACCCAAGATAAGCTGAATTATCATGTTTACAATGTTGACAGATGGTACATTGGCGGATGATCGTAGTAATAGCTTTAGTCATGCTCGGCCACCAACACACAGCCCGGGCTCGATACAAAGAAGCCTGTATCCCAGAATGGCCACCTTCTGCTGAATTATGAAGAGAACTATCGAATGAATATCATTAGAATTACCCAACACTATTTTTCCTTTAAAATGAACCAAACCATTCACATAGTAAAAATTAGATGAAGGAAAACCAGAAGACAAAATAGCTGCGATTAAATCCGATATCCAAGGATGATTGTCATAACTAGATTGAACTTCACTAATCCAAATAGGCAACAAGGAAGATACAGTAGAGCAAGAAGCATCCATAAAATCTTTCCTCGAAAGAGCATCTGTGGCAGTATTAAATTTGCCTTGTTTTATATTGTATTTTGTAATTGAGACCAAGCAATTTTGTGAGCCATTTTTGCTGAACCGGAGTTGTAATTCATTGTTCCAAGAGAAACTTCAAGGATTGCTGATCAATCTTAATGATAAAACTGTTGCCTTCCAAATATTGGCGCCAGAGTTGCACTGCTGATACAAGAGCAAGTAATTCCTTCTCATAGATAGACAAACCCATATTACGAGTATTAGACGGCTTACTCATATAAGCAATAGGACAATCTTGCTGCATTAAAACTTCCCCCATACCTCCCTGTCATGCGTCAGTTTCAATTACAAATGATTGCAAAAACTCAAGAAGAGCCAAGACAGGTGGGGAACACATAGCTTGTCGTAAAACATGGAATGCTGCTTCAGCATCTTCATTCCATTCAAAAGAATTATTTTTCAGTGTGGAAGTTAAAGGCTTGGCCAAAACACTGTAACCTCGAATAAACTTCCTATAATAACTCGTAAGTCCCAAAAATTCATGAAGTTGTTTAATCGAACATGGGCTACGCCAGTGTAACATAGCCTCAATTTTAATCAGATCGGCTTCCACCCCACTGGCGGAAATAACATTACCCAAATAACCAACACATTCTTGGCCGAATGAACATTTAGAGAGTTTAGCAAATAGTTGATGTTGCCTCAATAACAACAGCACAGAGGATAGGTGTTGGTAATGTGATTCCTTATATGGACTGTATACTAAAATATCATAAAAAAAGATGAGAACAGACTTTCGTAGAAAAGGTTGAAAAACTGTATTCATCAATGATTGAAACGTGGCTAGAGCATTTTTTAAACTGAACGGCATGACTCTAAACCCATATAAACCTTGATGAGTCTTAAATACGGTTTTGAAACAATTGGTCTTGCACACCCAAATTTGGTGGTACCCTGCTCGGAGATCATTCTTAGAAAAAATTGTGGCCCCAAGTAGCTCATCCAATAATTCATCAATAATGGGCATTGGAAATTTATCCTTTATTGTGAGAGCATTAAGTTGTCTATAATCGACACAATCTCCATTGTCCATCTTTCTTTTTAACGAGTAAAACTGGAGAAAGCAAACGAGCTATTACTGGGAGAAGCCTCTCTATTTCAGATTTTTGTGAAAATGGGCAATGATATGGCGCGAGTTTAAAAGGCTTTGCATTAGAAAACAATGGTATTTTGTGATCATGAGATCTCCATGGAGCCAGGCCGGTTGCTATGGTAAAAACATCTTTAAATGTATCCAACAACTTTTGAAAAAATTGTGGAATTGTTGGCTCTGTCTCCACAGTTGGAGTTGTAAGATGGATCGTAAGGCAGTATGGCTGCTAAAGACAGTAGGCCAAAAGATATTGAGCTGAAATAGGCTGCACTGCAACTGGAGGAGAATGATTCAGAATTGAATAATCAATTTGATTGTAGGGAAACTGTAACCGATTACGATGGATATCAAAAGTAACCGGGCTAACTAAAGCCATCCAATCCATGCCGAGGATCAAGTCACTACCGCCTAACTGGAGAGTGCGAAGAAACCATCGCTGATTCTTATAACAATCAATGATTATCAAGCACTACACCCTGACTGTTGTAACAATGCCGATTCCTTATCAGCGATGGCTTCACTGCCGCCTAGCATTCAGAGACTTAGGTGAATATGTCCATTTTGATGAAACCAAGGGCTTCAAAATTTTGGCCAACTTTTGTAGAGAAACCAGCGCTGATTCCTGTAACAATGCTATCTCAATGGCATGAGCTAAATCTGTTGGTTTGTGCATTTTAACCATAGCCTTAATCTCCTCGCGAAGGCCGCTTGTAAAAATTGCAGTAAAAATGATTCTGGCCATATAGGTAATACTGGTTGAACTTGAGCCATGAGAAGTTCAAAACGTTCCAGATATTCTTGAACTGAACCCATTGAACTATCTTACTAAAAGTCTCAATTACATCCTCCATAGTATTTTCCAAAAATTGTCTGCATAAAGCTGCCGAAAAACACTCCCACCTAACCTCCTTAGTAGAGTTTATCCAGCCATGAAACCAAATATCAGCTTGCTCTTTCAAGTATAGTTCCGCTACTCCGACTTTAATAGTAGTAGGGATTTGATGAAGTTCAAAGTTCCTGTTAGCTTTTCGAACCCACTCTTGTGGATTATCCTTAGAAAAGAATGGAAAGTCTAGCTTTGGCAATCTCATATGGGTCTGAAGATCGTGTCGAACTGGTTCTTTCAATCTATGGGATGACGAAGCGACATCAGAAGGTAGACAGTGCTCTAGGTGTGTCTGGTTTTTTCCTTTGGGCTCTGTTCTAGGTATTACCCACTGATTCAAACCGTTCATCACTGTGTCATGCTTGTTTGAAGTATCCTAAACAAAGGTGAGCATGATACTCTCCAGGCGTTCCTGTCTCGCTGTCATCTGTTGAAAACTTTTTTCAAAATCTTGGAGTTGTGCTGAAATGGTAGAGACCGTTCCGACTAGCTCTTTCACCTCTGAGTCCAAGCGTCGTAACACATGTTCATTCGTTTTAGCTCTAGAACCGACCATAAGATCGTTTCTGCTCTGATACCACTTGTTGTGTTTCCACTTGAGAACACGAAATCCAGAAGAGTGGGAAGGCTCTGTTTCTATTGATGAGAGTGAAAATTACAGAAAAGAGATGACAAACAAAAGATTACACATTTCCCTCCCTTCTCTCAGTTGCTTACAGACTAATTATAGTGTTTAACTCTCATCTAGTAGCCTTCCACGTCATTTAGTTTAACGTCATCGTTCCCTCAATTCTAGCTGTTAGAACAAGCAATCCTCTTCCTCTTTGTCTTCCAGCTCTTCCAGCCATCGTTGTAACATTCGCCCGCGATTCGCCTCGCGGTTCAGTGGGTCAGTTCCCACTCGCCCACGCCTGTCGACGCCGTCGCTCCATTCGCTGGCTCGGCCGCCTTTCCTTCTTTGCAAGGAAGAAGATTTCTTCCCCGCAGGAGTCGCCCTTTTCATCCCTCTCTCAGCCTTCTCTTTTCTTTTTGTTTTTATTTTCTTGTCATCTTTCTTTTATTTTGTTTCCCTTCCTTTTGCCAAGAACCACCTCTTCACAATTTTCCTTTAATCCCTTATTTTCCCAACCGATGACTCATGTGTTCCCACTCCCTTTTTAATATCTACTAAACTAAACCACACACTCCTAGCAAATTTAACATTTCTAGCAACTGCCCTAGTTACACAAAACCCACATGTTCTCCTTAAATATTCACCCAAAATAAAACAAACTAGTCCCCACTTAATTTCCAAAAATCTCCCTTCCCGATTATTAAGTCTCCACAACAATATTGCAATTTATAATACCAACATTCATCCTAAATCACCCAACTTTATTTTTCACTATAAAATCTTTCATTTGTAACTAATCACATCATAATATTATCAACGATATAAGTGGTTCTCCATAATAATTTAACATGCACACTTACTAAGTTTTTCGGTCGTTACAGATATACATACATAATTTGCAATAACCTACATTGAAAAATTGAACTATCTAATTTTCTAATACCCTGCAGATAAGATAAAGTATAAGAGAATAGTTTTAAAGTATTTTGAAGCTTATAATATCCAAGATTTCATTTATTTATATGTTGAATATAGAAAAAAAAAAAAAAGAGACAGAGGATGGACAAAATATGCATATATATATATATATATCAATTACATCAAATTTATTATCAAAATGACAATTACATAATAATTTTTCCTTCTTCGATACAGTGAGTTATGGGGTAAACCTAAAGTAAAAACATTAATAGTTGTTTTTTGGATATATGAAGTTAACTTTATGTCACAAATCGAATAGATTGAAATAAAGTGAGTTACTTATAAAAAAAAATTCTTTCTAGGAAAAAAAACAATAGGCATCTATGAAAGAAACTATATGTACATTGTCGTTACATATAGTAGCGTCTAGAAAAAAAAAGTGATAAATATCTAGAAGGTATTCATGTTCATTCATCTTTTAGATAACATTCATTTCACTATTCGTTGTAAACAAAACGAGACTATCTGCAACAAAACAAATAACATTAAACTTTGAAAAAAGAGTCGAAGATGAATAAAGTAGAGAAAGAAAGAAAGAAAAATAAATGTTAATAAGTATCTATAAAATTGTAGATACACGAATACACTAAAAATGCCAATTTCTTCATACAACAAAATGAGATTCGTCATTGATTTCATCTAAGATTTCTCTATAGACGACATTTTTAGCTAAATTTGGTAAGGTTGTTGGTATGTTTGGAGGCCTAATAAGCACTCGAACATATGACAAATTCTTTGTGTGCGAGAGAGCAACATTTAGTTACCCATGAGTGAAAACAAGTTCTAAAAGATAAACACCAACAAAATTCATTGTTTGACCTTGCACTTTATTTATTGTCAGAGAAAAAAAAGGTGTATAGGAAACTGCATGCATTTGAAATGGTAAACAGTCCTTGCAGTTTCAAGCGAAAGAAACAGAATATGAGGCAAGAAAATGCGTTTGCCACTATAATCGCATGTACATATTTCTGCATCAATAACATTTTTTTTTTCAAATGTTGACATATGAGTCATGTGCCATTACAAAGTCCTTCTTGACGGATTGATATTACAAAGAAACATGACCGGACAGTTTTGCTTCAAAAGTAATTCAAGAGGAGGAAATCCATAAGGCATTAAAGTATTGATGAAATCTTGGTTGTCATTTCCATTTGTTATTTTTAAAGAACTATCAAAGCTATAATCGCTAATAAGTTCCGTAGGAAAATGCTCACTCAAAATGTTGTTTAACATGTCGACATATTCATTTTTGGGTGTTAATATTCCTCCATGCACTACTTCACTTAAGTTTTCTGCGAAACCATTGAAATGAGGAAAGACAATATCTAACAATGTTGATATTGAGCTGAAATCATCAATATAAGGAACAACAATATCATGAGGTTGGAAGATATAGCTATTATTAGCTATTATTGCCACAAGGTTCTGTTCCATCATCAATGCGAAGTAACAATTTTGCAAATTTAGAGTCTGCAGAGGCACGCATATTTGATATTAAGGAGAACTTTGTAAACTTGTCCCACAAAAATTATTTCTCTAGACAAGCATCAATAATTGCATTCCTTATACCTTTTGGAATCACGGGTAAAATTTATGGAAAATCTCCTTCTAACACCATTATTGTACCCCCAAATAAATTTGTATTTCGTTGATACCTTGGAGCATGACATTAACAACTTCAAATGTTTCCTTTCGACACATTGGAGCTTCATCCTAGATTATAAGCCTAGCTAATCATAATAATTGTCCAAGATTAGATTGTTTGCTAACAGAGCATGTTGGTGAGCCATCAATTTCAAGAGGTATTTTGAAGCGAGAATGTGTTGTTCTACCCCCCTGATAGAATTGATGCAGCTAATCCTGATGAAGCGGTTGCTAATGTTATATGGTTTTTTGACTGAGCCAATGCAAGTAGCGCCTTATATAAAAAACATTTTTCCATTACCTCCAGGACCATCAATAAGGAATGCACCAGATTTATTAAAGAATATTTTTTGTAAAATCTAGTCATATGCATTTTTTTTAGCATCATTTAACAGTGATATTCAAGCAATATCAACTTTATCTACGTGCACTTCCATTTCTTCATTTATTTCACTATTGTCTTCATAGAAGAATTCATCATTAGATGTTGAAGGTAGTAGACCATAATGATTTAGCGATTTGCCCATGCTCTGAAGAATATTATTAATATGAGATAATACTTTTGATGTGACCACATTTGGAGGGAAATTAGAAAATTTGTTATCTTCTGATAAATTTTATTTATAAGCATTGAAAAGATTGCTTGGATTATTTGGCTGACAGTAAACAAAAAGTGTAGTAAATAGTCTTCATAAAATAGAAGGCATTTTGAATGTTATTGCTTCTTCTATAGAAGAAGTTATGTAATTATCATCTTGTAATAAGTCTTGCAAGAGAACCAATTCACAAAAGGTGTAAACCAAAATTTCGTACACATTTTTTAAGGACTCGAAAGAAGTTGAATCTCTAACATGATTTAAAAGTAAACGCAAATAATAGCATTCTCCTTCAACAGAGCTGACAGAAACAATTCTCCTCATAGATTTGCATATCTTTATGAGTTTCCATATTTTATCATGTCTATTCCATGTATAATATTTTAGAAACTGTTTGTATAATATGTTTCTTGTAAATAGATCTATATAATTGATGCTACAATACTCTATAAGCATAGTTTTTGAGAAAAATCGTACTCGACTATATTTTTAAGAGAATAAGACCCTCTAAAAGTGATAGGTTGCTGATGCTCAAGGTATAGCTTGAGAGTATAGATAAGAGGGGAGATTTCATTTAAAGAAAATCCATAAATACATCACATTGCTTTTGGTGGAGAACGAGTTGTTTGATAGTCTTGAATTTCATTATTTAAGGGGCATGATTGACCATCATTGATTTGAAATGCTATACGATCATGTCCTTTATATATGTACTTGTAGAAATATTTGACTGCTTTAATAGTTGAACAAATTTTAACATTTAAATGAAATTCAAACAATGCAAGCAGATAAGGATTGTTAAGAATAACCCAATGATTATCAATCACTACACCTTGACTGCTGTAAACTACTTGTCTACTGAAGACGATAACGAGGGTGAGAATTCTTTCCATGATGAGTAACAAGGCAAATGCATTTTGGATAACTAGTTTTACATTTGCCTTCTTTACTCATAAAAACATTGGAAGGATTTGCTATACCACAAGGACCATGCATCATGTGTTTAATAACCATAGCATATAAGTGAGGATTCTTTGACTGGTCAGGTAATTCTACATAAAAAATAGTCATCAAATGAGTCAAGAGAGAGAATTTTTGAATTGGGTTCTAAGATCAATAAAAAGTGTGCATGCGGCATTCCGTGCTTTTGAAATTCAATAACATATACATATGCAGCTATGTGGCCAAATATTTTATCTTTAAATAACTTTACTATTAATTCTTCTAACTTTGCTCTGAACGCATGCACGATTAAATTAGGTCTATTGTGAGCTTCTTTAAAAGAAAGTAGCTCGGATTTGATTTCTTGTTAGTTTGGATTGCAAGTTATTGTTAGAAAGATATCTGGTTTTCCAAATCCTTGCACAAGTGACATTGTATTCATGTAATGTTTCCGCATATCTCTTGAGCCTCCTATAAATGTAGCTAGTAAGATGATTTTACGACTAACATTTCCAGCTACTATTTTGCTAGAATTAATACTATCCACTAAACCTTGATATAGCTCTGAACGTATGTTGGCTTGATTTGTACGAAAGTAATCCAAGTGAGTTGTTTCAATTTTTACGTACATATCCACAACATATTGTTGTTGCAAATGCCCTAACTGCAACAAACATGAAAAATCACAATGCCTAATTTGCAATTTATATGATTAGTACTCTGGACAAGAAACCAATTGTTATTTTTTCCCCATTTGATAACTAAAAAGAATGAAGTATATCAAACAAAAACACCATGTAACTTTAACAATTAAGTAATGTACAAAGAAAGAAAAATACCATTATTTTCTTCACATAATAACTCTTTTGGCGAGGTGAAATGCAAAACTTTGGCAAGAAGTTGAATATTTTCACTTGGGCAAGAGTGATTATGTGTTCAATGAATTCCTTGATGCCATCCAATCTCACCACGAGGAAATAACAAAGGATATTGTAAAAGATCGTAACAAGCATAATAATGGTGTACACTGAATTTAAGTGTGCAAATACAAGAATTTCTCTATTAGATGTACAAAGTGTTGAACCATCACCAAGCCATAATGCAGCAACTTAAGAAGCGTCAGGGGTATTATAAGTTCGTTCATCAAGATTCGCATGTGATTTATTCAAAATAACACAGTCTGGTAAATTTGATTTATTGGCCAAGCTTCAAAAAAAGATGGCATATGGATTTTGTTGCAGAATATGCACTAACTTTGAAATAACAAGTGGATAAAGTCTTTCTATTAAATGAATTTGATACTGCAATTGCATGTCTGTATCATAAAAGTATAGTTGCAAATGAGAAGAGCTCTCATTTTCTGGAATAATTGGATTAACAAAATAATAGATCTATCCTTGAACATGAAATGTATATATCCCTTTATTGTGGCGAGATAAGTTTTTGTCTTCTTTCACAATGAAAGATGTGAATGCAAAAGTTTTGTTATAAGTTTGAACAAAAGTATGAAATTGTACAAATTCATCACTACTTCCTATGAACAAATGATATAGACCTTGAGGTGCAAAATGAGGGGGTCTCATGTTGGAATTTCTTTGCTCCACAAAAAGCACATGGTGCAAGAATTCAAATGTGATTTGGTGCAAAAGGAATGTCAAATAGATCAAAGGTAGACGGAAGATGACTTTTTTCTATTTGGCAAGACATTAAAGCCTAAAAAATTTATGCTACATTTGTAATATTAGAGAATTTGCAAAATAGATATAAAATATATATGGAAAGTAAAATACAAAATATATCTGAGCGATATATAATATAATAGAACAAAAACAGAAAAATATGAACGATGAATAGAAAAAAAAAACAAAAAAACAAACCACAATCATTGGATTGAGTAGCCAATTTTCTTTTTGCATAAAGGGCGCGCTGGTTTTGGAGATTTAAGGCTTTTTTGCATCACTTTAGAATTGATACCAAGAAATAGGTCAAGACATGGTTTTATTGAACCTACAATCACCTATAGAAATTGTAAATGCAAATTGAATTTTGAAGAATAACAATTCTATGTTGATCAATTATAAAGAAAATGTTGGGTAAAAAAAATTTAACAATACCATAACTAAATAATATGCAGAAAAACAAATTTACAAACATCTGCTTAGACTACAAAAAACATATACTGAAAAACAAAGAAGAAACGACAAGGAAAAACGAAGATCATAGGAGTTATTCAAAAGATAGGCAGAACATGTATATTTATATTACAAATACAACATGAAAATGATGTCGTAGATGACACTAAAAAGGGAGTCAGTCCTTAGAGTTACGAGGTCTTTTTTCAAGTAGCACAAGATAGGTTGAACTCGAACTTTCAACATTGATTGGAAGTAAGGAAGAAGATGGGATAGGAACAATAGAAACTTAAAGCGATGAAGGTAGAAGAGCATCAACTTCTTGAAATATTGAGTATCATGAACCTCGAGTTTTTAGAGTCTAGAAAGCTTTGTTTGTCAACTTTGAGTTGAAAGTAGCAAACTTTAGTCTTGTGTGCATCAAATAATTCTGTTACCTTTGAGAGTATTTCCTAAATTTCATTTTTCAAAAAAAGCAAAAGGAAAAAATTTCAATAAAAAGACATATAAGTTTAACGTTGTAAAGAAGGCAAAAGTAGAACAATTAGAATAGAGAAGCCTACAGAGTCTAAGCTCTAGAGTCATGGAGGTGAAAGCTTCAATGTCAATGGACAATATCTTTTCGGCATGGATACCGAATAACATTCCTTTTATGACACTAGTGTTATCGGTCAAATTGATCTCAAAAGAACATTTACGACAGAACAATGAAATTTTAACAAATTTAACAAATAAAGGAAAGAAAATTAGAGAGAAACGTGCGATGAGATGGTAAAGTAAAGTACCATTTAACTACTTGTGCATCAGCAGCATGACAACTATAACAAACAAAAAGATCAGTTGCGCAACAATGAGTTGATTTTAGACATTTGTCACATGCGAGATAGAAAAATTGTTGTTTGATGTTCTGAAGCAAGACAAAAGCACGAATCCATATGCGACGCTCCTGTTTTGTAAAATATTTGAATCTATAACAATAGTGTAGAGACATAAAATAAGAAAACAATACTAAAGAAAAATAAAGAGAAAGAAATACATTTTATAACTTACTGTATATGCATTATCTGAAATATAAACAATGTTGATTATCTCTTCTCTTAAGGGAAAGGTTGAGAAAGATGTGAAACACGACATAGTAGCAGTGGAAATGAGCAAGAATTTATCAATTTATGCTGAGTTCTCAATAGACCTGTATAAAACGACAAAATAAGAGAACGAAGATAAAAAATAATAATAATGAAACAAAAAAATGTAAAAGACAAAACCATTTTTGAAGAGCGTCAAAAGTAGGAAGAGTAGAATCCATGATGATAGAAGTATTTGTTGTAGTAGAAAGAGATACTCTTATACAATAAAAACATATATCATATATCGCAAGAGGATTGTGAAAATGCAAGACCTGAAAATAAAATACCATAAAATGTCAAAACAGTCAAATATGTAGCTATGATGACAAGTCACTTCTCAATTACTAAAGAAATTGTTTAACATTCATTTGATACAACCTAACCCCACATATAAAGTCTGATAGAAGATAAACTACAAGGAAAAACATATGTGAAAAACAAAGAAATAGAGGCAAAAGGGTAAAAATAGAGAGATACCTTGAATAAACAAGCAAGATTTCTCTAACTTGCAATGTGTCACCCCTTATATTGACATATTTCACAGGAAATATTGCAACTACTACACCAATTATTTCTAATTGAATTAAAAGGAAAAAACATCATTAAAGAAAAACCAAGGGAAATGAAATAGTAGAAAAGATAGATATTATAGAAATGGGAAATTAACAAATCCACCATCATACTTTGTGATCATGAAAATTCAACCACTAAAGTATTTTTGCTAACGACTTAACCACTGAACTTTGAAAAAAAGTTGATGGAAACATTGTTGTAAAGTTTGCAGTGAAATTTTTTAATTTTCCTTACGCAGTGGAACGTGTAGTGTTCAGTGCGGAAGGAAAATTTTAAAATTAACGTTTTAGCATGCTTGAGTTTCAGTCCTCCAACGTCAATGGTTGGTACAATGTTGGAGTAAAGCCTAATGGCGATGTTATGAGGGTTAAGTACCATGATTTTTTTGTCATGCAAGACAAAGTTTTAGGCGTTCATAACTTTGGAAGCTGTAAAGAGGTGAAAGAGTTGGAGGCTACGTTTTGGTCGTTGTTGGTACAGTTACAGAACTTTGAGTGTTCTGAGCACTTCGTCGTATACGAGAGTGCGCTTCTTATTAACCACTAAAAGACATTGTATGTGAGTAATCGAAGGAACGTTGTAAAGAGGAGCTGGTTCTTTTGTTTCTCCGATTAATTGCATACATGTTTTATCGGTGAATAAGAATCGCACACTCGCATACGACGGAGCACCTCAGAGCACTCGAAGTCCTGGCAGAAATGTAGCCTTAAACTCTTTCACCTCTTTAGAGCTGTCAAATTGATGAACATCAAAATCTTTGTCTTGCTTCATAGGAAAATTGTAGTACTTGACACTCAAAACATCGTCGCTGAGCTGTACTCCAACATTGTACGAACCATCGTTGTTGGAGGATCGAAACTCAAGCAGTTCACGAGATGGATAATCTAACAATGACATCATCACTTTAGTGGGGGAGAAAGAGGGGTAAGGTAATGACAGTTGAGTTTAATGGCCACGTTTAAGGATTATATACAACATTTTTTAATACATGTAAAAAGAAAGTAAATAAAAATTAGGGAAAATGAAAAATTAACCATCGTGGTTTGCGATCAATGACAAGTTAACCACTGTCTTTTATTTTCTAACAAATTAACCACTGACGTATGGGAAAATGACAAAGCCAACATCGTTGTCACGTTTGCCGTTAACAAGCTGATGTGGAACCGCGTCGATTCGTAGACAAACTGCTGCGGCTCCGTTGTTTTCCAAGAAAAGAAGGTGAAATTTGGCCTAAACCGCGGCGGTATCCCGAGATGCCGCAAACCACTGAGCCGCGGCGGTTTGTCTACGAACCGCAACGGCTCCACATCAGCTTGGTAACGGCAAACGTGACAGCGATGTTGGCTTTGTCATTTTTCCATACGTCAGTGGTTAATTTGTTAGAACATAAAGGATAGTGGTTGAATTGTCATTGATCACAAACCACGATCGTTAATTTGTCATTTTCCCTAAAAAATATGTTACACTTCAGCTCTCATAAAAAAAAATACGATACACTTCAGCTCTCAGAAATCTCTAGGGTTTGTTAATAGCTGACAAAATCATTGAGAAAATTGTGATGAGTGTAGTGTGAATTTAGGATGTAATACTTTATGCGGAGGAAAGTTGACATTCCGAGGTGGCAAGTAAAGGTTTTGCCAGGGAATGTTAGCACTAAGACGCTAATTTTAAAATTTTCGTTCCGTGGTAGAACACTACTCGTTCCACTACAAAACAAAAATTAAAAAGTTTAATAGCAAACGTGACAGTGATGTTTGCAGTGACTTTTTCCCATAGTTTAGTGGTTAAGTACTTAGTGAAAATATTTTAGTGGTTGACTTGTCGTTGACCACAAAGTACAATGTTGAGCTAGGTTGATCTGCTCTTTCTTGAATACAGAGGTCTAAAAATCCAGAGAAGTTAATGGCTTTATCGTAGGAGCAAAAACCAAGTGCACTCCAAGAACCAAGCCACCTCGTCTACCATCAACAGTAGCAGCTCTAAGAGACTTCAAAGCTTTTAAGGAAGATGTTGCAAAGATAAAGTCAATACTATGAGTCATAGTTATTTTTTGGGACAGTTTGATTTTTGGGTTGGAGCAAACAAGTAGAAACGAATAGAGACGTAGAGAAAACAGAGAGAATAAGATAGACGAGAATACAAAGGTACTCTCTTCCCCGCTCATTGGAAATTTTCTAGAGAGTAGAGGATAGATTTTCTTTTCCCATAAAAGAAGAAATCGAGAGAGAAAATCTACCAAATAAAAGGACCAATTGTATTTGTAGCAATTAAATTAAAACAAAAACATTAAAAAAAATTCCACTGTTGTGAGAGGACTATGTTGATGATATGATATGGTATAAAATGTCAAATAACCAAATACCAAAAAGCAGTCAAACTTAAGCAAAAGGAAGAAAACTTAAAAAGCAGTAAACAAATTAACCTAAAGCATCAAAGCTTAGCAACAACAATACCTTCACAACAGCATACGACTTTGCCTCTCTAAGAGAATCCCTAAAGTTTTGAGTTTGAACGGATCCCTAAACAAAAGAGTCTAAGGTTAGCAGCCCTGGCAACAACAGAGGGATCAAGATAGATCATACAATACAATTGACTAAACCCATGAAATAACATTTAACCACATATGAAATTTTGATCTCATGTTTCATTCAATGGTTGATGAATTTATCCTTCACCCACAAATGAAATGTATAGATTCAGTTCAACAATTTCGATATCTACCAGATGATGAAAGAAGATAAGACAAATTGAGTTTGGGACTTCTAGAGGACATAGGATTAGACTAATCTTGAACGCTACTTAATATAAATGAGCAATCTTTTTCTTTCCAATTTACAATGTGTCCTTCTGGACCAAAGATGTCGTAAATGGAAGCATTATATTATAGGAATGGAGGTATTATGGCACAGGAAAAGTAATAAGAAATCACATGCAAACCAGAGCCAATTACATCAATTTGTCTAATCCACTTTAGAGCATCTAGAAGTAAATCGAAAAAAAATTCTTCCTCCTGACATAATACACAAAAAAATTCCAGACTAGAAAAATGCTGAATATGTCACACTTTGAAGACTATCATTAAGAAGAAAGCATCCAATGATTTTCCCATACACTTCATAGGTGGAAAAGTGAATGAGACGCTTATTGCTTTTCAAAGACTACTTAACCTTCACCAACCCAATAATCACATAATCGTAAAGGAAAAATCCGAAAGAGTCACATTAACTTCAAGAAAGAGTCACATTAACTGCAAGAAAAATAGACAGTGATAAAATTAAAACACACCAGTCAAAGCGAATCAATGAAATTCTGTAATTTGTGTCCACCAGGTGAGTATTATAGTCTGTCGGAGTACAGATTGTCGCAAGATTTATCGTATGCATTATAAAAAATAGCATTACGCATCACAAATCAATTAAAACATTTTACTTTATTGAAAGAAAATGAACGCTTTTCAAAATTTTCAAACATAAGCCCTAAAAAAATGACCAAAGAAAGCATGCAACCAATCCAACAAAATAATAGAGAAATAGAAAGGAAAAAGGAGGGACAACTTGATTTTTGGTTTGAAGGGAACGAGCAGAGGCTGAAGGAGATGCAGAGAAAAACAAAGAGAAGAAGATTTTTTTGAAATAGGTTGATTTCTGAATTAGAGTGAAGGAGCAGCAGCAGATGGAGATGTAGAGAAGACTGAAGGAGCAATAGTGGATGGAGGCTCAGAGAAAACCGAAAGAATAGCAATCTCCCATGAGCGTCCTGCAAAGAATTGAAAGTACTCTTCCCCATGTAGAAGGAATATATTCCCCGTCTAGAAAATCCAGAAGTAATGTCTTCCCCATCAGAGGGTAGATTTTCCTTCCCCATAAAAGAACACAAAAAAAATCCACCAACCAAAAAACCCTATCGGACAAAGGAGTCACTAGAAAACAGGAGCAAAGGATCAGTAGCAGATGGAGACACTGAGAAGGGTTGAGGAGCAACAGCATATGGAGACGCAAAAAAAGCAGAGAGAACAGAAATCTCCTGTGAGAAATTTGAAAGGAATGCAAAGTATTCCCACAAAAGAACACAAACAATTTACTAAGTAAAAAATCCTACTTGAAAAAAAGGTCACTGGAAAACATGAGCAAAGGAGCAGTATCAGATGGAGATGTAGAGAAGAGCATAGGAACAGGAGCAAAGGACAAGCAACGGATGGAGACATAGAGAAGAGCCAAGGAGCATTAACGGATGGAAACACAGAGAGAGCAGAGAGAATAGAAACCTCTCATGAGTGATTTGCAGAGAATGCAAAGTATCCCGATAGAAGAAAAAAAAAATTCTCCAAGCAAAAAAACCTACTGAACAAAGGAGTCATTGGAAAACAGGAGCCTATGGAGCAACAATGGATGGAAAAGCAGAGAAAAGAGAAGAAGCAGCAATAAAAAATGCAAAGTATCCCCATAACAGAACATACAAAAATTCACCAAGCAAAAAACCCTATAGACAAAGGAGTCACTAGAAAGCAGGAGCGAAGGAGTAGTAGTGGATGGAGATGCAAAGAAGAGCGAAGGAATAGGAGCAAAGGAACAACAACAAATGGAGATACAGAGAAGAGCCAAGGAGCAGCAACGAATGGAAAGGCAAAGAGAGTAGAGAGAATAAAAATCTCCCGCGAGCGATCTACAGAGAATGAAAAGTATCCCCATAAAAGAACACCAAAAAAAAATCTTCAAGAGAAAAAACTGATGAGTGAATGAAAGAGGTTTAGATCTAACCAGTAAATATGATGACTTTGAATGAGAGTCAGTAGTCTATGGACGTCCTTTATAAGAGTCGGGCATCCTTTATTGATATATGTTAGGCGTTTGTTGTTGGTTGTGAGTGATGGATGTCCACGAGCAAAAGAACGGATGTTCATTCTTAATCGATTGAAGACAATTGCATGTATTTTCTGAATGACGGATGTCCCTTGGAAGAGGACCGACATCCTTTGAAGAAAACACGCTGAACAATGCTGAAGAATGATTATTTTGGACGTCCTTTCCCTTTTGAATTAGGAAAGTCTTCTTCTCTCGGCTAAGCTTGGAGTTGCCTTGTATTGAACTTAGGAAAGTTCAATGAATGTCCGACTTGCCTTCTATTTTTATTTCATACAAAAAAGGATTACTTTAGAAAGTCAACTTGAGGATAATGCTCCTGTGATATGACTCACACGAAGAGTTCTTTGGATAGAACTCACCAAAGGTTTCTTTGGATGTAACTCACCAAAGATTTGAAAGACGAATCACTCCAATTTTGGATTTAGCAAAAGCTATTTTGTATTCAATTCTCAACTTTCTAAAACATAAGGACTAGTGGCTTTATACACCCAAAGCATAAAATAGGAAAACTAAAAAAAATAGGAAATGATATCTAAACAAACCTAGATATTCGATCCATATTTGGCCAATAATTATAACTAATTTAGTAACTTTCCTAAAGCGTGAATTTAGTCTCATCTTGCTTTATCTTCAAGGGTGTGATATTTTTTATATCTTCTCTTTCTTCAATATCTTCTTGTTGTGATTTTTGTCCGATTAAGAAGATATCTTGATTTTACTTGCTCTTTAAGTTGGGACAATTAGACTTTCCTTAACATTTGCTCTCTGTTCCATGGGCTTTTAACATAGCAAATAA
Organism: Begonia loranthoides; assembly: GCA_022433065.1. Classification (NCBI taxonomy): domain Eukaryota; kingdom Viridiplantae; phylum Streptophyta; class Magnoliopsida; order Cucurbitales; family Begoniaceae; genus Begonia; species Begonia loranthoides. Next base: position 31,263,021 of record CM039469.1, read on the forward strand.
ACTTTGAATTTAAAGATCCAACATGTTCTAGAAAGCTTAGGAAGTCATCTATAATCTTTATGAAGACCTCGTCTTGAATTGACATTGTCTTGAATACCAAAACAGTCAAATACACTTCAGAGGGCAAAAAAGACAGTTTTTGGAAAGTCTTTCCATATCTCTTTCATTGCTCTTGAACTTCCACCTATGCTTGACCTTGAATAACTTCATGATATTTTTTGAGGCTTGATCCATAATAGAATGGTCCCATTTTACATCATCCTCCCGATGTTGAAAAGGATTCGACCTCAAATCATGTCTTGTGTCACCATATTCTTTATTACCAAAATAAGAAGGATCATCATAGGCTACCATTATTGTATTGTCTTCAATCTTTCCATGGTTGTATAATGACTCGACTAATAGATTCTCATTCTCTGTCTTCGAGTTGAACATAATGTAGGCCACAATAATGATTGCCATAAATAAAAGTTTGAGAACTCTTTTAAGTATATGTGGCCAAAGAAGAATTCCATAATAATCCTCTTCCACAAGATAAGGGGATATGGCCAAAGAATAATTCCGTAATAATCCTTGTATGATGTGGTAGGTCAATAATAGTAAGATATTCACAAACCACTTTCCAAAATCGAACACTTGCTTAGGATTGACATAGATGCCCCCTTGTAATTCAATGATTGTCATAAAAATAGTTTTGAAAATACCTTTGAGTATGTAGAGCCATAGAGTAATACATTCATGAAATCTTGAGTGGCTTTTCCCTTGACTCGGCTTATTAGGAATCCAACAAACACTTTCCTTAAGAGTGGATTTCGACTTCCATGAGTTGTCATAGCAATCTTTAAAAATAAAATCTTTGAATTGAAGCATTGGTCACTAATCTTGTCTTTTCTCTTTTGCACTTGATCAAAAAAGGAAAATAATCCAACAATTTATTCTTGGTCAATGATGCACAAATAGGTAAGTGATTTTTTAAATTACCAAATAAACAACTAGTAGTATTTTCCTTGATCCTATTGCCATAAGAGTTTTTACATATAATCAATTTAATCTCTCCATGCCATAGTATGGTTGTCCATGAGATGCAATAGGTTTCCATAATCCAAATATATTCAACCAAATCAACTTTTTCCATATTACCGTAACCAAATATTACTTTGTTCCATCCAACTCTAAAAATCCAAGCAATTAAGTTGTCCAATGGTTCATACCTCTTTGCTTTTAATGTTGTAGTTCCAAACCAATTTTCCTTTAATATACCATACTCCATAATCAAGCACGAAATTGAAGGCTTGTCATGTATACGCCACTTGTCATCAAACCTTGGTATTTACAAGAATAGAAGGCTTGTACTCGTCATATCACACAGTAATATGTTAGTGAAACTTCCATAAGAACAATCAAGTCGAGTTTAATGTACCTTGATGTCTACTTTTTCGTTTAGCCAACTCAAACTTTCCTTAAAATCCATGGAAGACAAAATTGTGTAATTTCCTTCATCTTTGATTAAAAGATAAATTTTTCTTGTGTAAGCTTTGGTCATGAACATTGTGATTCTTATCAATATGCCACCAAAATTTGTGAGCGAGGCCATGCATTAATATCTTCAAGCTATTTCCCTTAAATACAATCAAAGGAACCATGTTAGCACAAATTTCATCCTTAATATCCAAAGAGCAAACCTTGTCATTGTTGAAGCTTTGGTTATGTAAAACTTGTTCCTCACGACAATCCTCTTGTGTTGTTGTAGTCAAGGAATCATCTTGACTTTCTATTGGTTCGGATACTTGCTCTTCATGACATTCTTCCTCAATTTGCTCAAGAGTATTTTCTAATACCTCATTGCGATCTTGTGCTTGTAAAATCAGGGTGATTTTGCTTTAAGTTGTTCTAACAAGGCACTAATTTTAGCAAGCTCATCTTGTTGACTTTCAGAAGAAAATCCATACCTTGGGAGTGGCGGTGGTGAGTGTAGAGCATAATTTTGTCTCTTAATTTTTAGAGCCATCTTGATTACATCCTCAAGGGTGTCATAAGGTTGTGTTGCAATACTTTCTATAATTTCATAGTGAAGTCCATAGATGAACCTTGATATTGTTTCGTCTTTTGGGTGTTTCAAATCACATCTTGTTTTTAAAGTTTTGAACTTAGCAACATATTCATCTACCGTGGAGGTTCCTTGTTTGAGGCTTTGGAATTGTTGGTAGAGATCTTGAATGTAATTGTCGGGAATGAATTTGTCGTTCATTAATGCCTTGAGTGCGAACCATAATCGGATTGCTCTTCCTCCTTGTTGTCTTTGGATGTTAATGTTATTCCACCAAATACTTGCATAATCGGTGAATTCAATCGTGACTAGTAGTAACTTTTTGTAATCTAGTAGGTTGTACCAATTGAATATCTGGTCTATTTTGTCTCTCCATTTGATGTAGTCATGGCCATTAGTGGATCCATTGAATGGTTGAATGGATACTTTGTCAAGGTTTAAGTCATCTCGTTGTATTGGTCCTCTTTGCGGAATGACGCCTATCTCTTCAGCCTCCTCTCTTGTGGTGTTTTCTTTGGCATTATGAGGATCTTGCACTTGCCGTTGGTTTTGATTTCTTACTATGCTCTACTTGTCGTTGTAGTCCAAAAACGAGTTCCTTTAAGTCTACTTTGGATTGGGATGTTGAAGGTTTGGCCATTGTGGAGGTTGTAGCCTTGTCTTTTTGCATTGCCTTGAACGTTCTCGAGTCATCATTAGAAAAAAAGATTGTGTAATGATATGTTTAGCTCTTATACCAAATGATGCGGGAACGGAAGGGGTTTAGATATATAACCGATAAATATGATGACTTTGAACAAGGGTTAGTAGTCAACAGACGTCCTTTATAAGAGTCCGGGCGTCCTTTGTTCATATACGTTAGGCGTCTGTTGTTGGTTGCGAGTGATGGATGTCCACGAGCAAAAAAACGGATGTCCATTCTTAATCGGCTGAAGACAATTGTGTGTAGTTTCTGAATGATGGACGTCCCTTGGAAGAGGACAAAAGTCCTTTGAATAAAATGCGCTGAACGACGATGAAGAACGATTATTTTGGACATCCTTTCCCTTTTGAATTAGGAAAGTCTTCTTCTCTCAGCTAAGCTTGGATTTGCCTTGTATTGAACTTAGGAAAGTTCAATGAATCTCCAACTCGCCTTCTCTTTTTATTTTATACGAAAAAGGATTACTTTAGAAAGTAACCTTGAGGATAATGCTCCTATGATATGACTCACACGAAAAGTTCTTTGGATATAACTCACCAAAGGTTTCTTTGGATGTAACTCACCAAAGATTTGAAAGAGGAATCACTCTAATTTCGAGTTTAGCAAAAGCTATTTTGTATTCAATTCTCGACTATCTAAAACATAAGCACTAGGTGGCTTTATATAGCCAAAGCATAAAATAGGAAAACTAAAAAAAAAAGGAAACAATATCTAAACAAACCTAGATATTCGGTCCATATTTGGCCGATTATTATAACTAATTTAGTAACATTCTTAAAGCATGAATTTAGTAATCTTCATCTTACTTTATCTTCAAGGGTGTGATATTTTTTATATTTTCTCTTTCTTCAAGATCTTCTTGTTGTGATTTGTGGCCGATTAGGAAGATATCTTGATTTTTCTTGCTCTCCAAGTTGAGACATTTAGACTTTCCTTAACTTTTACTCTCTATTCCATTGGCTTTTAACATAGCAAATGGACTTCGAATTTAACGATCCAATATGTTCTAGAAAGCTTAGAAAGTCAGCTATAATTGTCATGAATAACTCTTCTTAAATTAACATCATTTGGAATGCCAAAGTAGTCAAATACAATTCGGAGGTCAAAAGAAGACAGTTTTTGGAAAGTCTTTCCATATCTCTTTCATTGCTCTTGAAATTCCACCTATGCTTGACCTTGAATAACTTAATGATATTCTTTGAAGCTTGATCAATAATAGAATGGTCCCTTTTACATCAAAAACCCTATCAGACAAAGGAGTCACTAGAAAACAAGAGCGATGGAGCAACAGTGGATGGAGAGGCAAAGAAGAGCAAAGCAACAACACCGGATAGAGACACAGAGAAAATAGAGAGAACAGGCAATCTGTAGAGAATAGAAAGTGCTCTCTTCCAAGAAATTTCTTCCCTTGCTAAAAGATTGAGGAGATATCTCTCCCTGGGCAAATTTTTCTTCCCCATAAAAGAACAAAACAAAATTTACAGGGCAAAAAACCCTACCGGACGAAAGGAAATTAACCAATTAAATAAAACAAAAAGATTAAAAGAAATTTCTTCCCTTTTAAGAGTAGAGTAATAATGTGTCCATTCTTATTATACATTATTATGTATCACAAACATGATTTTATATGAATGACATGGCTCAAGTATTAGAGTTCAGCAATTTAAATTCTATTTGGGTTGGGCTGAAAAATCGAAGGAGTCTATGGTCATAGTGAATGTGAGTGGCTAATAGATCAAATACTGCAACACTTACTGTACTTTGATTTTGATGGTGAATTTTTTCTTCTATGTTCGTGATTCTTGACTCGTTAGATTTTTTCAAATAAAATCTTGATCTTCATTCTTTATATTCTTTTTCATGACTAGATTAGGATCCGAGACAAAAATAGGGAACAATTCAACTTTAAAGGTAAACCGTCTGACCCTTAACAATATTAGAAATGAATTCGCAGTGGAAGACTAATAAAATGAAATAATCAGCCAAAGCTCGAAATGTTGGGTTAATCCCAAAGTCCAACATGACATCACATATGGTGAAATAGTAAAGGGTCCATAATAAAATACTGTGTGAAAGGAAAGAAGAAATAATCGTCTAAACTGAAGGGAAAGAACTAAAATATATGAGTCACATCTAACCTAGAAAACACTCTAAAATAATAGGAATAACTAAGGATAGATGTCAAAGTCAATCATGTGTCAGCTACTAACGATTTTCCTCACTATGATATAAAATAAGATGTTGTTGAGGTGATTCAACTAAACTTAGTTGCGATTCAAGTATTATGCACAAAATGTTTATAAAAATGAAAATAAGCATGCTAAGATTAAATTGAGAATGAAGACATTAGTAGGGTAAATGTCAAAATATTCCACTATATTGTGGTATGTGAATAAAAGAAACCACTATTGTAATAATATAACATTTGAACTCTGAGCACACTATACTTAGGGCATAAAGAAAAGACAAAACTCGGCAATTGCTATAACAAAATAACCCTAATCAGGTTTAGGATTGTAACATCTCGAAATCTTAAACACGTTTTTTAAATACTTTAAAATGTTTTAACACAACTATAGTAGAAACAAATAGTTCAACACTTAACATAAATCTAATATTAATAAAAGCAGTGTAGATAATTCTTCATAATAAAATCCATACAATGTCCATAACAAAGTCCATAACAAAGTCCATAAGTTTGAAAATTACATAAAACACCTTTTTGCAATTAAATGTTCACATGTCAATTTTCATTAGACAACCTTGAAACTCATTCATAGAAACTCATCTTCATTACTTCATCAACAAAGTCAACTTCGCTAGTTTCAATACCTACACCACAAGATTCAAACAAAAATAATTAGTCAAGTCATATCCTTTATTTACATGCATCTAACTAACTCAAAAAAATCATAGAAACTACACATAAGCAGCAAACATCCCAAAACAGGTTATCTATACACATATGCATGATATGATAGAATATCAATTTCTTCTCTTTTTCTTTCTTTTTTTTAAACTTTCTTTTCTTTCTATTTCTGTTCATCATCTTTATCTTTCTAGAAGTTGAGTAGGCTTAGTTATGAGACGATCTCATATTTTCAGGAGATAAACATGACATCAATCAAGCCCTCTATTAGTTGCTACGTACATCAATGCATAGTGACCAAGCATTCGGCTGGTCTGCCCCGACATCAACCAAAGGCAAACTAATGAGTCTATGTACCCCTAGGTTCTCCTTTATAACACTTTATCCTCCCAAACTCATTTATATGAATTCACCATTTTAATCTTTCTTATATGCAAAAACAATACAGTACAAACATTTATTATACATAATAACACATCCTAGAGTAATCACTTTCATAGTAAATATAAGACAACATCTCCACCTAAATAGATAGCAGATCCTCAATCATCATAACTTACAGGCATCAAATCCTTGAAACAATTGTATGTAACAAGCACAGCAAACAGAGCATCAAATCCTCAAATCATATGGATAAAAGCAATAAAAGAGATGCAAACTTTACTTGGATTTGCATAATACCCTCGGTAAATTCTTATCTCCTTTGAGCCGCAAGGTCCTTTGGTTAGTACATAAAAATAACCCTTCTCCCCAATTTTTTTTCTCAGCCACTTAAACTTAATTTTTTTTTTCTAGAGAAAATAAAGTTCTCTTGTTTGCCCCTTTAAATCCAAGTGTGTCTTGGTACACCCAAGCTAGACAATTGGTCGCTCCTCTTTAGGCAAGGGTAGCTCGTATCATTCTTCCTTCAATGCAAGTCTACTCTGCTATGAAATGGCAGACAACGCTTCAATCATCAATTGAGTGAAGCATCATTCAACTTCTTAAATCACCAGTACTTCAGAGGCAGAAGTGCGGGATGCCGAAATGAATACGTGCGTGTCCACCGAGAATATTCCCAGTGAATATTCATCCCGCTATACCAATCCTCCAATGCCACGACGTCCCTCTGGACGCGTTTTCATTCGCAAAAATCTTTGCTCCCTCATCTGCTTCTGTTTCGTCGATTCTCTTAACTAAAATGACGAAGTTCTTTACTTTGTATATTTGCCGCAGATGCGTTCCTTTCCACGGACGGACGTTCCTCTCTTACTACAACATCGTTCCTATCTTTATTTTGTCTACCGCTAACGAATTTGTTTCTGTGGACATGTACTCTCTCGCTTCTTCCCTTTGAAATGACGTCATCTAACTTATGAAGACTTCCTTCCCACGGATACGCTTGCTACCTCAGACACTCTTCTTAACATAAAACGACGACATTTCACGGTTTTAAATACGTTGTCATAGACACGTTTGCTACCATTGATACGTTTAAACACAAAACAACACTATTAACCTTTAAAACACTTAAAGTCTTCCCACAACAAAATCTTTTCCTTTCTGCAGAAGCATATTTTAGCTAAACGATACTGTATTTCATTTAAAACTTTTCATTCGGCCTTTTTTCTTGCCAAAATATAATCTTTCTTCTCCCATGGAAGCATCTTTTCCTTCCACCTTTTAATCCAATGTTCCATGTCGCGTCTGCACTTTCTATCCAAGTGATGTGCCACGAATTCCCTCTATCTACAATCAAGCACGGAGATTCTCTAATGATATTTTGAGTGTTTATTTTATATGTGTTAAAAGTGAAAGGGGGATGAATTACATTCATCAAACATCCAAATATATATTGGAGTTATTCAAGATCAAGAATAAATGAAAAATCAAGCACAACTTAAGAGGAAGTGTTAGACAATCCAAAGCTACTAACAGTCGGACCCCCAAGCTGTATTTGGATCATTTGGCTATCTTCAAGATCTTATATTAAAATGTATGCTTCATAAAGATTGTAGTTAGGGGTGGGGAAATCAGTTCTCAGTTCCAGTTTCTAACCTCTTGGAACCGACCGTTTGGTTCTCGGTTTCGAAAGTAAGGAATCGAAACCGAAATTGCAAGGAACTGGATACAGAACCGAAACCGAGACTCGGTTCTAGTTTCGTTCCAGTCGGTTCCGGTTCCCAACTTGAAATGCAAGTTTTTGTCTCGCTTTGTTTCTTCACAAACACATTCTACTTTCCGATTCGTTTCAATGTTTATCATAGAAATCTCAGAAGCCATGAACAACATCTATCAACAATGCTGTTAAAACATATTTTAATCAAAGAGATTGTCAAATAGACTTGAAAAGCCACAGTTCATTAGTTCTAAACTGAAAAATCAGTACTAAATTGTTCATCAGAAATCAATTACCATTTTTATCGTTAAATCGAAAACCCAGCTATTCACCTTTGTTTCAGCACATTTATAACAACTAACAAATAAAACGAAAAATTCTAAACTTTAATTCTTCAAAATTGCATAAACGCATGAACTAGAACCCATAATCAAAATGCAAGCTCAATATTTCGATAGACTTGTCTCCAATCCAAAATTGAAAATCTACAAGAAGATGAATAAACCCAAGCAGATAAAAATGCAAGAAATAAGGAAGAATGGTTTTATTTCAAACAAGGTATGAGAGTAAGGTACTGCTGCAAGAAGAGAGAATAAAACCATTAAGATAAAATAAAAAATCAAGAACAAATCCAAAGAGAAGGAATAAACATTGAAAAGGGTAGTAAAATCACTATCTGGCTAATATCTAGAGAGTTTAATGAGAAAGTGGCCCATTAAAAAGCCAGGAATTTAAAAACTCACCAACCAACCAATACACTAAATTGGAAGCCGCGAGAAAAGAGGAGAAAAACAGCTCTTCAACTTCACCCAAACTTGGTCAAAATCGAAAACCCTAAATCGCAAACCTTAATACACTAAATTCGTCTTCTCGCCTCTCGGTTCTAGGTTCGTAGATTCTTCTTCTCACAGGTTCTAGGTTCGCAGATTCGCCTGTCGGTTCCAAGTTCGTAGCTACCCTTCACGAGTGTCCCTATTTTTTAGATTTAACACAATGCGGTTCTTGGTTCTTGGTTTACAGAAACGAGGACCGAACCGCACATAGAACAAAAAATGGGAACCGGAACAATTTAAAAATGTAAGAACCAAGAACCAGAACCGAACTGGAACTGAGCTTCAGTTCTAGGTCGGTTCTTCGTTCTGGTCGGTTCTTGCCCACCCCTAATTGTAGTCAACTTATCAAAATTTCTACAATGAGATCTTGCGTTAACATTGGAGGTTATTTGCTGTGCCAAAAGGTCTGCAAAAAAAGAACTTCATTTTCTATTAAAGAAGTTCAATCTCACTTACTTGAAATTGAAACCCAAATAAATTTAAAGATGAGCCTTGAAGAATGATCCATTAGATCATTGCTCTAAAACCCATAAATTTTTATAATTTTAAATTTCCACATGTAAAATTTTTGCGTAATTTTCAATCAATCGTTGAAAGGTTGATATGTTTTGTCGCATTGTGATCACGAGTGAGTTTTTTGTCAAATAGTCAAAATGTGTATTTTCAAACGGTAATTTAATTGTGAAAATGAATTTGGTAAATTATTTTGGCTAAGAAGTTGTCAGTTATATATATATATAACATTATTATTTAAATTATTATTTTATATATATAAGAATAGAAGAAACAAGTAGTTTTTCCTTCCTCTTGTCAGCAGCGAGAGAGAGAACGCGAAGAAAGGGGAGGGAACCCGAGTCGAGAGTTGTCAACTTTCGACGACAGATTCAAGTTCTCATCATCCACACCAATAACTTTTGTAAAGGCCAGTGGTAAGTATTTTTGATTTTCCTCTCTGTTTTCATGTTTTGGGTTTTGCAATCTATTAACTTTGGATTCGAGCTTAGGAACTCAAATCCAAGGTAAATTTTTGGATTTTATTGGTAGAATACAAGTCTATGCACAGTTTTTTGTCTTTAAAAGTAAAAAAATCAAGGGAGACGCGAGGAAAACACAGTTTTTTTTATGATTCTGGTTGACCAGAAGGGCCACTAGTTGACTAGAAAGGCCACTGGTTGACCAGGAGTGACACTGGTTGACCATAGGTCGACCAAAAGTGGGCAAATTGTCCCAGTTTTGTCACGTTTGAGCTATTTGTGAGTCGGTTGGTTTCTAGACTTGATATATGACCCTTCTACCAAATCTTTGTGACATTTAGTAGGGTTTTAGGCTTGGTTCAGGTTCAGTTTATGTAATTCAAGCCAATTTTCAATAGAGTCATACTCCATTGACTTTAGTTAATTCTCTTTGACTGTTGAGTCTTGGATGGTTGCGGCCATGTCTTGTCGGACGCTGTGACGTTCTGGTTAACCGTCGACATGTCTCATTGACACTAAATGCTCCTAGTTGACCATTGTTTAGTCTGGTCGATGCTGCGAGGTTCCAGTTAACTTTCACTTGCCTCATCAACTGTTGCGTGGTGTCGGATGACCACTGTTGTGCCTTGTCGATCGTAATCAGGTTCGAATGGCTTCAGCTATGTCTTCTCGACTACTGAGTTGTTTAGTTCAAGTGTGTCATGTTCCGTCATTGGTCACTGCATTGCATCGACCGGTGAGTCCTTCAATATCACTTTTGAGGTGCTTGGTCGATCGTGGTTATGTTTTGGTTGACCGCACTATTTGTTTTTTGGAGTTGAACATGGCGAACTCCATTCGACTCCACTAGCAATACTTGGTTTTTGGTCTAGGTTTGTGTTTTGGTCAAGGACTCATGGAGCATTCCTAGATTTGATTTTCGGTTCGGACAAGTGGTTGTCTCTAGAGACCACCTTAGGTTCCTAATCTTGATTGAGGCTTATTTGTTATCGCTTGTGTGATTATAACGATGTTTACATCGGCCTTATTATAGGTTCAGGAGATGTCACATGTTTGACCTTCACTTCTGATAGCATGTGGAGTTGGCTAATCAGTAACGTTGTTGTGGTCGTCTATGAGGTAGGGATTTTATAATTTCCACACTGCATTGCATCATATTTTCAAACTGCTATTTTGTGGGATACGACATTTGAAAACCAGATGATGACTGTTTTGACAGCACATCTGTTTTTAGGTATATGTATGTTTTCTTACATTTATTTTATCATACATGGTATTATATTCTATTATTTGTGGATATGTTGCGAGGATGAGTCTTCTTGATGCTTTGGCCTCTGTGGTGCTAAAGTATCACCAAGCTACCCGTGAAACCTTCTACTGTGTGAAGGTTGATTGTTTGTACATGTGAAATGGAAATGGGGCATTAGTGACTTGTCCTCAAGTTTCGAGAAACAGAAGTCAAAATGGAGATGGGATGCTAATGATGCGTCCTTGGGTTTCGAGCCCCAAAACCTAGCCAGGGTTTGAGTCACATGGATTAGAAGGTTGTTAGTCGTTGAGTTTTGCTATTCTAGCACCGTTTCATTTTACGGATGGTGTGACAGCTCGTAGCTCTGCTTGTTAGCAACCCTCGTCAATTTAGAACTTGATGGTAGCTAGTTGAGGAGCAATCTGTTGCCAGCAACCTTATTTGGTTTATTTGATTGTACGAATTGTGTCATCATAGAGCTTTAGCTTGCTGACAACTCGAGTGATGCGCTGGAATTTCCTTTGTCTCATGAGGTATTGCTATCGGCGAATAGGCTCCTATTCTCTTATAAGTGTTGGATGGATCCTTGTGTGACCATCTTTTTTCATTAATGACATTTTTGAATGGAAAATGGTGTTGGCATATTTTGTGGTATAGCTATCTATGTATACAACGGGTTTTGATGAGGCCACATCGACGGCCTTGGGCCTGGTTATAAAAGGATAAAGAGGTTTTAAATTGTTTAAAATTCCTTCACGATAAATGAGAAGCATGAAAATGATTTTCAAAAGGATGAGAAAAACAGTTTTTAGCATGCATTACATTAGTATAGATTTCTCTACTGAGTTTGTCACTCACCCCTTAGACTATATTTGTAATGACCCGATTTTCATACACTTAAAATGTCGACAATCAAACACATTTTCTTTTATAAAACACAGTGTAGCAGAAGAATTTTTGTACTAAACATTTGAGAATAGAGATGTCAATCATAAAATTGTTTTCAATAAATCTTTAACCTTTACAAAACATGACTTAAATTCAAAATTATTTACATTTCTCTTTTTCCTTTACTCTAATCAGCCACAATATCGGTAACGCGCAAATCCTCCATCAAATTCTCATTTTCTCATTACAATGCATACCTACATCACAAGACATATTCTATAAACCTAATGCTTAGTAAGAAATGAGATGCATAATGAAACATAAAATGCACTTTTCATAAAACATTTTTCGTTTTTGTTTCTTTTTTTTACATTACCATTACCATTTTATTGTTGGAACTCAACTCAAAGCTTCAATCAATGGGAGAAAATCTAGCCAAGGCCTCAATCATTGGGGACCACGTCCTCCAAAGTCTCAATCAATGAGTTAAGTGCCCAAAGCCTCAAATTTTCATTTTAGTTTCTTTTCTTTGTCGTTTTAACATTGGAACTCAACAACATTGGAGGAAAACTCACTCATAGCCTCAATTAATGAGTCAAGTATCCAAAGCTTTACAATGGGACCTTGTTCCCAAAGCTTCACAATAGGGGAGAATCCACCCAAAGCTTCAACATAACATCATGTTCTTAATCTTCTTTACTTTCGTTACTTGAAAATCATATGCATGATTAATCACTTTTGTAACGTTTTGTGAAAAGCATGAAGCATAAATTTGATAACATACAACTTAATAAAATGTAGCATATCATCAACACATCCTCAAAGTATGAACATAATCCTTTAACTTAAAAATCTATTAAGTATGAACATCAAAGCATCAAACAATCATGAAATAATACATCATTGAGCAACAACATTATCAATATTTATATCTAACGAACCCAAGTACCAAACAATCAACAAAAAATAAAATCCTACCTCTTGTGATATAGTCCAAAAAAGGGAAAACACAATCATTCATTTATTATCTCTATTCCTGGAAGAAATTGAAAAACTAGAAACTTCCTCAAAGGTGCTCCTGTCTATTCCTAGAAGAAATTGAAAAACTATAAGCTTCCTCAAAGGTGCCTCTCTCTCTCTCTCTCTCTCTCTCTCTCTCTCTCTCTCTCTCTCTCCCTCTCTCTCTCTCCCTCTCTCCCTCCCTCCCTCCCCCCTATTCTCAAATGCTCTATCACGGTTTTCTTCCTCTTAATATAGGCTCAAAACCTTTCTTCAGCCCTCCAAAGCATGATGTGGCATCTTAACAACATTTAAGTGGTGACTAACCACTTACCGATCCAATAAAAACATGACATCTTTACCTTATTATGGCGACCTTTGGCATTACCGGTGGATCAATCCCTTTAAACGATTGACCGCCAAACAACTTGAAAACAGACTCTACAAATTCTCAAGAAAATCGGTTGATCAATCTCTTCACATGAACAACCGCAAAATCAACTTTTTACAATCTATAATGACTATGATCGACTGCTAAAACCCTTATGATAGGCTGCAAAACACTTGCACTAGTGCCAGTCGTTCACTGAACCACTACAAAACCTCCTCATTCCGACTCTGTAAAGAAGCCGAACGATTGCAATGGTTCATGATCGAGCACCATTCATCAGAAAGCCCTCATTTCTTCACACTACACCATCAGTGGTCGATCGATCCTTCACAAGATCGATGACTCTTCTAAACTTACTAAAACATGAAAATTTAACCATTTCAAGGGTCAAAATCCATTCATAACCATATTAATACTAATATCATCCAATATAACTCTAATCATTGCCCAACATTACCATCATTATTCTAAGCTCAACATAAGAAGAATTTGGGGTTTACAATATTTTTCTCAGGTTCGATGTTTAGGTTTGTACAGGGTCCTTTGTGAGATGTTTACTCGTGTCTTCCTTCGTGGGATTTGGCTTCCCCTTGGATGGGTGAAGGTTCATCGGCAATCCCACTATCTTGGGTACATTGGGATTTGTTGATGTTGTTGTTAAGTTGATTCATGCACAATTTGTTCTTTTGTTTATTATTATGCTATCTTACCTCATGTTGATCACTCTGTGGATCTCAATTCGTATAATTTAAGTTTTGAGCTTAATTTCATGTTAAGACTTCTGCTTCTTCCTAGCCTTAGGCTAGGCGATTGACTTCTCTCCGAGAATTGAATCTCCTGACCTGACAATTTTGTTAGGCTCGTCTCCGGGTCATGACAATTGTTGCATGCAAGATTTAATAACTTATATATAGTTTATTTGATTTATTTTGTATTAAGTTTAATAGTCAATTATTGGTGTCACTCACTTAGGGCATGTCAAGCTGAGTATGTGTTTTCGTGAGGGTAGTTTTGTAACTATGTGTTGTGAATCCTAAACCCTAATTTTGGAGGAGCTATTTAAGCTCTCCTTAGGGCTTTTTGTTTGGGAGTTTTTGATGAATTAAAAATACAGAGCTTTAGTCTCTTTCTCTTTGTTCTTAGCAAGCAAAAACCCATAATTCGTTATGTTGTTCTCAATTGTTGATAATGTGTTCCAGTTGCTAATTCTTCATGAGAGTTGGATTAGATATTGTTTTACTGCATCTTCCTTGTTTCATTCATGCAGTGAATTCATAGTGAAGTTGTTGAATCTCACAAACTATCAAGTTTGAGTGCCTTCTTTGTTCGAAGATTGCCTTCTTTGTGTAGTTGATTTTCTAGATTTTGGAGTAGTTCTATTTGGTGTGAAGAGGCTCTCGTGATTTCTAGGAATGAAGGTCCAATTTGAAGGTTTAGAATTCTTCCCAAAAAGTTGTGAAATGTAGTTATAAGGATGTAGGTACGGCTCATCAGGTCGATCGCTCACTGTTCATCAGGTCGATCACAAGTTAAACAGAGTGAATGTCTAAAGAGCTCTAGTTGACCTCTTACTGTTCATAGGATAACCGTAAATCTTCCAAAAGCAATCTTTTGAATCAGTTTGTTTTCTAGTCAACCACTCTTTAGCCACTGGTTGACTGCTCGCTTCCCAAACTTGCCAAAACCCTACCCAATGCGAGTCACCAATAGTCCTCCTTTCACCCACACTTTATATTATTTTTCCTTCTCCGTGAACATTCTCCCTCCCACGGGAGCCTATCCTAATGATGTACGAATGATAGAGTTTCAGAAATGATGTGAAAGCTCACAATTCAGAGTTGTGTAGAATCTCTAAGAAAACTTCAACTGCATCAAAAACAACCCTAATCAATGAATTTCAGCACAATATTTTGACACAACCTCAAGGGATGAGTTATGAAGTAACCCACAAAATTTTGTAGGCAAATTCTAAGGGACAGCCAAGATATGGCCAAAACAGTGTAGGTCGATCAGAAACTACGTTGACGAAAGATGATGTGCGGTCGTTCAAGGTGGATATGTTGATCGACCGGTTGGCTTGGGGAAAAATAACTAACTTGGCAACTTTTTTCTTCCTCCAAAGAACTCCTTTGATGAATCAAAAAGAGAATTCTCACCCACAAAAATAGTGAGTTTGATTGCAATCTTCAAACTTCTTCACCAATCGAAATTGGCTAGAAGAATTGCAAGAAATCAAAAGGTCAAGTAATTCTCACAACACCAGAACTCTAGTTTTTCAATCCAAGGATTATCAACAATCCAAGAGAAAGAGAGAAAATAGACAAAGCTAAAAGAGATTTTTATTCATCAAAAACTAAAAAACTTCTAATGAGTTTTGATGGGGTATAAATAGCCCATCTTGAAAAACCATTCTACTAGGAAAAGGATTAGTTTATAGTTATTCCTAACTAACCCTTATCTATCTATTTGAAATTTAAAATAACTTGAATTTAAACTATTTAGGAAAACCTTAAGATAACTTTAAAATCATCTAACTAAAGATTTACATGATTTTGAACTTCACTCAATTTGAATGAATTCAAATTCGTGGCCATTCCTCCTCTTTAATGGATTACTTATCAAATTGCCAAGTAAGCACATGTGTTGGCATCTCTTGATCCACTTTATTAGGTGTGCTTTCATCTTGATTCTTTGAATCTGAAAAATAATAAACCAAATAATACTCTGAAAGCTTCTTTGAATTAGGCCTTGTAATAATTCCTTAAGCCACATCATAAATTGATCTTCATATTGATTTGGGCATCTAATCCGGGTAAGTGACATTGGACCACTTAAATAGAAACATAGCTCTCTATTCGTGGACTTTTTGACATAGCAAACAAACTCCAATTTTAACGAACCACCACATTCTAAAAAGCTTGAGATGTCAGCTACAATCTTTATGAATAACACTTTTTGATATAAAATAGTTAGGTTGTCGAAACTGCTAAATGGTCCTCAAAGGTCAGAACCCAAATTTTGCATTTCACCACAAATCCTTCAATCTTGTGCTTGATTTTCCATTTATGTTTCATCTTGAAGAACACCATAATATTTAAATGTTGAATGAATACATTCATCCTCTTTCTCCCTTGAACCTCTTCAAAATAAACACAATAAAAATCATTAGAGAATCTCCATGTTTGATTGTGAATAGAGGCAACCTGTGGCACATCACTATCCTTCCGTGACAGTGAGTACCACTTTCTTCCATATGACATCGCTAGTTTCACTTACACTTCCACGATGTTGTTCTCTTCGGATGTTCCCAACTTCCATGACATATTTCATAGTGGACATTCTTTACATGTGACGTCGTCTTCCATGCCACAGATGCACTCCCACAACATCCAAAATTCCTCAAAAACTTAATTTTCCCAAATTTATTTTTGTTCATAATTTAACTACTCTTATAATAACTCTTAATGCCATTTTTTATGTATAATATAATCATTATAAATTTAGAAAAAATTGCCATCACTTAAAGGTTTTGCATCTAAGAACATAGCATAGTCAGCTGTTTTATTACCTTATTTCTTAAAACACAAACATATTCTCTAATTGTTGAATTTACATATCAAAACAAAGAGTTCCACTTGGGTCAATCAAATTTAGTTTGCACAATGGAATTGATCAACAATTCAAAATAATAAAAATGCATTATTAAGTAAAACATGACAGTAAAAATTATATATATAATAAAAATAATATGTTGTAAAAATAAGATATCTCATAAAAATATGAGAACAATAAGAACTTTCTCTGTTGCTTGGTCTCTCATCTCTTTGATACCTTTTCGGGTATTCCCACGGATGATTTTTCTCCAAACAAAGATTTATGTAATATTTATGATTCTTTGATACATATATAATAACATATATGAACTATCATGCAATCAACGATTACTCTCATTAATATTTTTTGAGCCAGTTAACTTTTATTATCAAGAAATCTAATAAACAGAAAAACTCATGTTCAACTTTTTCTCATTTGTACAAATACCCTAAACAATTGGAATGTTTTAACATTTACATGAGGATGGGAAAAAACTAAAATTAATACCTGTTAGAAAAAAAAAACATAGTTTGCCATGACCCGAAAGGAACCTGTAACGAAACAGAAAATGATCAGGCTCGAGAAATAAATGTGTTAGACATTGAACGAAAAACGCAAAAACAAAATACAATATGGGACACCAGATTTTCGTGGAAAAACCCTTTCGGGAAAAAATCATGGGCAGAGGAATAAATCTATTATGAAGATCGAAATACAACTATGAGTTTTGTGACTCTAGTTTACATCAATTTATAGAGAAAACAAAACCCTAATGAGATCTACAATGCGAGTCCATTGGCCCGACCTAATAGAATTTGGGTCACACTGAAATCTAACAATCACTACCTTGATATGAATTCTATGAAATAGATCCATAGAGCGTGCTAGTTAGCCTGACCCAACAAAACGAATTCAAAACCCTGAATTCTGACAATCTCTATCTCGAATTGAATTCTGATGCAATGAACTAATTTTTAAATCTTCAAATTTACCTCTTCCACACCTTTAAAGAAGATCTATAACGAGGGTCTATATGCCAATCTAAAAGAAATATACAGATCACCAATATAAACGTCTTCAAGGGTAAGTCCAGCAACTCAGGCTGACCAGGTTTAAAAAACACTTAAACCATGATGATGACATTTTCAAATCCCACTAAGAGTCATCCAAATCTACGCGAGTATATCTAACCTCGTGACCTGCCATATCAAAAATGTCTTTCAAAATCTTTTAAAATTTCACTATCGTTATCTTACCATAACGAAATATCAAATCTCGATCTAAAAGTGGAGATTTACTTTAATGATCTCATCGCCACAAAATTACATTCTTGAACAAAATATCTTATCCAAATTCACTAGCTTCAATAAAATATTCGCCTAATAAATTAAAGCAGAAAATCATAAATATCACAAAATTCCAAAAGATATCTCCAAAATTCAGATATTTCTATAATAACTAATCAGCCCCAAAATAAAATCAAATTAAATCAAATCGTCGAATAATTGCAGATATTACAAAATTTGAACCTTATTTGAATTTGAACAAAAAACAATCTCCAAGATTGAGATATTTCTGCGATTCCAAATCTGTCATAAATTATCAAATTTAATCTCCCAAAAATTATCCAAAAATCCCAATGATTTTCAACAGTTTTTATCTCTAGCAAAAATCCAACTTTGCAAAGGACACTCTCACGGCAGCTCCAATCGAAATAGCTTGATAGCGAGAATGGAGAACAACAATGTAGATGATCTATGTCAACTGACGATAAATAGAAAACCCTCTAATGACGAACCTGTTGCTCAGAGACACAACTGCTCTAGAGAACACCAAACAGAGAAAACTTGGAGTTTTCATGACAAAAAGGGTAATTATTTCTTATGGTGGCGGAACAATAGAGAGAGAACAAATCTCATGAAAAAGAGAAATGGTAGAGGAAACAATTTTCTCATTCTTTTTGTTTATTTTCTTTTTCCCAAAAATTGTAATTTTCTAAAAAATTACACAAACTTTGTTCAGTACGGAACGAACAGAGTCAATTTGTTTCAACACACTTGGAAACACGAACTCCCAAAACCAAAACTCTGATACCATTTGTTAGAAATCGAACGATAACTAAAAAAAGGAAAATACAATTTAGGACACCAGATTTACATGGAAAAACCATTTTGAAAAAAAAATCACAGGTAGAGGAATAAATCTACTATGAAGATCGAAATACAACTGCTAGTTTTATAACTCTAGCTTACATCAATTTATAGAGAAAACAAAACCCTAAATGAGATCTTCAATGCGGGCCTACTAGCCCGGCCTGGCCTGACCCAATAGAATTTGGGTCACACCGAAATCTAACAGATTGTTATGTCCTACCTTCAATAGAAATTAACCCATTTGAAGCAAAAGTCTTAGAAAGTCAAATACCATAAAGAGTCAGACCTATTACAAGTGAAATAACAACTATGTCCAACAGTAACATCACAGATAATGTAACACTATAATCTAAGTCTCCTTGACTACACCCAAGCACCTACTCAGTGTCTCCTCTTCTCTCTCTATTTCTTTTCTCCCATTTTTTTGGTCCCCAAATGAAAACTCACTTAGTTTCAGAGAGAATTACCAAAAAAAAAATCTAATATATGTGGTTTGGTTTGTTTTTTTTAGGGGTGGAATTGGCTCAGTTTGGTTCAGTTTTGGGCCAAACTAGAACTGAATCGAGTCGGTTTAGTTCTGCATTTCAAAAACCAAAACCAAACCGAATACATTAAAAACCAATCTCCAAACAGAACTTTGGTTTCGGTTGGGTATCGGTTTCGATTTCGGTTTTGATTTTTGAAATTCGGTTTTTGGTTCTAATTTTCAATTTTTAAATCGGAATGGCTCGGTTTTTTGCTCAGTTTGGGCATTGGTTTGGGGTCAGTTTTTTGCTTAGTGTTTGGCTATCAAAGATGGAGGAAATTTTGCTATCAATGATGCAGAAAGTTTGGCCATCAATGATGAAGAAAATTTACCAACTCAAGATACAAAATTGATTCATCTTTTACTTGTAATATTCCGAAAACAAATATTGAACAAACCTCTGTAACTCATCATGAAAGGCCAAAATGTTAGTTGAAAAAAAATAAGAAAAGAGAAAGTTACAGTTCTAGGTGGATGAAAAGAGGCAGTGCACATTGGCTGCAAATAGGACGGACATTGTTGCGTCAGTCAATTCTTCCTGCTCTTTCTTACTCCATTCAATGGAGTCATAATCTCTAAGTTAAACAATAATGGTGGAAATGCAAAGATTCGATTTCTTCACCATAACTTCTTGCTTCACAATCGATGGAAAATGTGAATGTTGAGCTAAAAAACAAACCACAAATCAATTGAAATACAAAATCGGATACATGGGTAACGCCTTATACTTTAAGCCCTAAGAGACTGCTTTTCCCTTTTGGAATCAATATAAAAGCAGTTCTTACCGATAATTATAAGCATAAATTGAATTAGAATCGTAATTTTCCACTCGTTGCAGCAAATTCAGAAACATTCGAAGCCCATACTACATATCATTTTCAAAAAGGGTCATGGTCAAAGTATCAATGCAATTTCTACTTTTAGATCAGAGGAGTTGAGATTCAAAGATTTACTAAATTCACGCTTACTATGATATAGCAAGAAAATACTTTAGTTCTCTATGGAAAGGGCAGTGACATTGGAACGAAAATCTCTCAAAAGCTTCTCTGATACTTGAAAAAAAAACAGCAACAGAGAATGTGAAAAATGACATTGTCATTGATTTCCACCTTCGGCTAGAGAGACTAAGAGAGAGAGAGAGAGTACAATGAGTTCGGTAGCTAGAGAGAGAGAGAGTCTGAGTTGTGTAGGGTAGGGTAGGAGCAGGCACCAAGTTGCGACTTTTTTTTTACATTCGTTGGTTTGGTTTCGGACTATGCGGTTCTCCCCATTCAAAATCGAGAACCGAATCAAAAAATATTGGTTCGGTTATAACAAAAAATTTTCCCTTAACAAATCTGAACCGAACCGAACTGAACCGACCAAAATTGTTCAGTTCGATTCGGTTACCCAGTTCGAACCGAATCGATTCCCACCCCTAGTTTTTTTAATCTATTTTTTCTTTGTCGGCTTGTAATAAATGGACATAGCCGATTGAATCGAGGTTTCTCCCCAACACTACCTAAGTGTGGACTTGTATTCAGTTCTTGCATTTTGTTCAAAATAACAAGCTCAAAAGCCATAAGCTTACTTAGACATATTTTTTTGACAAGTTAATGCATAATTTGAGATAATAATTATTGAACATTAAATTAAAATTATTTTGGTCATCGCTAAGGATTTTACAAAAATGGCACAAGATGTATACTTAGAAATATCATTGCCCTTGGAAGACATGTCCCACTACCTTTTCTTCACAATACCTATCGCACCATGCTTTATGTATTTCCATAGGCACTTAGTAGATGATGATTGAATTAAAGGATCTGAAAATGATTGTAAAAAAAGTAGAGGTTTTTGTCTATTCAAAGAGATGTACTTGAAGAGAATTCTACATTATTTTAATAGGAAAATAGAGAGATTTTTCCTTTGTCTACTAACAAGTCTATTCGACAAACTTTTGAAAGTATGTTGTGGTTTCTACAAGGTTTGATGTTTGTAATGTAATTGTTATAGTTACCTGATTTCTGTCAAAACTAGGCAATGCTTGTTGTGATGAAACAAAGTTGGTCTTCAAATGTCTCATCCTTAATAGGCACTTAGAAATTATGTTTATGCTTTGAAAATGGTATGACATAAAACTAGATAGTTGAGTTGAGACAAGATACCTTGCTATTACTAAAACTTGCAAGAATGTTTTGTTGATGATATTTTCACGAGAATTAGGTCATAAACAATAGAAATTCTTATAATTGACTTTGGGCAATAACCCTATAAGAATTAAGCAAGTAGCAAGAGATGATCATCACATATTTCAACGGTTAGATTGCTATCCATCGAAAAAAAAAAACTTTATATTTTTTCCTTTAAAAGATCCAAATAATATTGACGCAAGATATTATTGATTTTATAATGCATTTGATATAAAATGTGTAAATTGCCACATAAAACACTAAAGGTAAAAATCTTTAATTATGAAATCTTTTATGGTTACGATTTTCTCTTTCTCCTTAGTTGGTGTAACACCAAAAAATTTTAGTATATAATTCCATGTTTTGAGTCTTATATTATAGAAGCTTGTCAGGTTTTGAATTGATGTTCATGTTATTGTCGTTATATGTTAAGAAGATAATGTTAATGGGTTTAGTTGTTATTGAGTGAGTTGTATGAGTTAGGAAGCTTTGGTATGGAAAAAGGAGAGGTAAATCAAGCTCTGGTGTAACGCCTAGTAGCATAAATATTTTTTCTAACTATTTTTTAAATCATATCATAAAATTGAATATTTGAAAATAAGTCAACAAAACATGTCTTTGAAAAATAATTCTTTTTATAAAAAGAGTTAAATTTAAAAATCCAAACGTATTGAAATCTCAACATAAAATAAACATAAATCTGTTAACTTTAATCATCTATTTGAAAGTTTTGTGAAACATCTTAAATAAACTTCAAACACAAAAAAAAAATATAATTTAAACAAAGGTCTTTCATTTAGCATCAGTTTCCTCAAGTCTTTAGCCAAAATCAATATCGCTTTAACAACGCTGCAACCTCGCCCTTAAGAGTACTCATTCAACTACATTATTCACATATTTTTGTCATAAATTATATAATCAAAAGTATCATCACATGCATCACAAAGTTCATCTATGAGCCTAGAGCTCAATAAGAGATGCATTTATATCATGAGTATGGAATGCAATTCGTAAAAACATGTCTTTTTTTTTTTGTGCAAATGCAAGAAAGAAACATAATTGCTTATACATCAAGGTAGCTAAAAACATTATGAGCAAAACTACCCTACACATGATCTAGAACTAGCAACAGTGGTGTTTGCACTTAAGATATAGAGATTTTATCTATACAGACAACGATGTGACATATTTACTGATCATAAAAGCTTGAAGTATATTTTTACCTATAAGAAAATGAATATGAAATAGAGGCTATGTTTGGAGTTTATCAAAGATTATGACTGTATAACTAAGTACCACCCTAGGAAAACAAACATGATAGTGAAATGCATTGAGTAGGAAGTCAGAGTCGATACATTCTATGTCGTCGAAAATGCCTTTAACGCTACAATAAGAAATTCAAAAGTTTGGGTTGGAAATGATTTTCATGCAAAGGGCATCTACACTGGTGGCCATGACTTTGAAGTCTACACTACCGGAGAAGATTGAAGAAGCTCAATGGGATGATCAAAAGTGAATAAGTCTTAAAACGGGTGATATGTTAAATATGCATTCGGATCTCACCCTTTCCAAAGATGGCATAGTGAAATTTAAATGCAGATGACATGTTCCCAAGAATAAGAAACTATAACAGAAAATATTGTCTAAGGCACATTCCTCTACCACCTCGATACACTCAGGATGCACTAAAATGTGCAGAGATATGAAGTAGCACTATTGGTGGCCTAATCTTAAGGAGGATGTTGCTAAACAAGTAGAGACATGTTTCATTCACCAGCAAGTTAAGGCTGAACATTAAAGGCTCGCAGGAACCTTACAATCTCTGCCAATACCTGAATGGAAGTGGGAGCAAATTGCAATAGACTTCATGGTAGGTCTACCAAGAATAGTGAAAGGGCATGATGTCATTTGGGTGATCATGGACAAATTGATGAAGTAAGCACACTTTTTATCAATAAAGATGGCATATTCAATAAACCAGCATGTAGAATTGTACATTCAAGAGATAGTCCGGTTACACGAAATTCAAGTATCAATTGTATCTTGTCATGATCTTACATTTCCTTCACTCTTTTGGAAGAGTTTGCATAAAACAATGGGAACTAAGTTAGCATTCAACACGACTTTTCATCCCTAGAGTAATGAGCAAACTGAAACGATGATTAAGATATATAGAAGATATGTTACAAGCCTGCTTATTGGAATTTCATGTTTATTGGAGTAAGAAGTTACCACTGGTCAAATTTGCCTATAACAACAGTTATTAACCTACAATTGTATGGCGCCGTATGAGGCTCTATATAGGAAAAAGTGTAGATCTCTAATATAGTATGATGAGGTTGGCAAAACTAAGTTGCTCGACGCAAAGATGTTGTAACAAACCTTAACCACTATAGAGATCATCCAACAAAGAATGTTACCTACCTAAAGTAGACAGAAAAATTATGTAGATTGTTGGCAGAGAGAGCTAGAATTTAAAGAAGGCAATATGGTATTTTTGAATCATCGTTTAAGGGCATAATGAGGTTTGGTAAAAAGGAAAAGCTTAGTCCATGATTTATTGGGCCTTTTCCTATTGTTCATAAGGTAGGAAACACGACTTACAAACTCTGCCTACCACTTTCAAAGGAGGGAATTCACAATGTCTTTCACGTGTCTATGCTTAAGAAGTGCATTCAAGATCTCTCTAAGGTTGTTGAGCCTAAGAAGATTAAAATCCAACATACCCTAAGGTAAGAATAACACCTAGTGCAAATCCTGGATTCAAAGGAAAGAGAGCTTAGAAATAGGCAAGTACCATTGGTAAAAGTATTATGGCATAATCACATCATTAAATAAGCAACTTAGGAGAGAGAAGAGGATATGAAGAGCAAATATCTCAAACTATTCGGTAAGCAAATTTTGGGGACAAAAATTTTAGTATATAATTGCATGCTTTGAGTATTTATTATGGAAGCATGTCGTGTTTTGAATTGATGTTCATGTTATTGTAGTTATATGTTAAAAAGATCATGTTAATGTGTTTAGTTGTTATTAAGTGAGTTTTATGAGTTAGGAAGGTTTGGTATGGAAAATAGAAGGGTAAATCAAGTAGCGGATGCCTTCCGAATAAGGGTGGATGTTCAATCTTAGAGTTGACATTTGGACTTTAACTCCTCTCGGGAGTGGGCATCCTAGTTGTATAATTTTAGAAGAAAAGGAGAGGCGCGAATGACCATAAGATAAGTATGGGTGACTGCAAATCAAAGTGGACATTAGTAGCTTAACTCCTCTCGGGAGTGGGCACTTGAATTATAGACTTTTTAGAAGAAAAGGAAAGTTGCAGGTGACCACAAATCAAAGAGGATGTTTTGAATTTAATCCTCTTAGGAGTGGGCATTTGAATGAATAAATATCCTTTGAAAAATTGGGTTGTAGGCATCCGTGGTTGAGGTGTGGTCGTCCAAAAAATGAAAGTTGTTGGAGGGTGGTGACACCTTAGCCAAACTGATAACTCAACCCAATCAACTTGCAAAACCTCAAGTACTTCCTCTCACTTTAAACATTAAGTTAACAAACACTAGCTGCAGACTCTCATTTTTTATGTTAATGAGACCAAGAAGGAGAGTAGCTTCCTCTATACCTTTTGGAGGTTATCAGATCAAGGAGAATTTAATTGACTTATAAAATTGTGCTTAGACCCTAAGGTAAGCAATGTTGTATGCGTTTGGCCTATGAGCCTACATCATAAGATGCTAGGTTGATCTTTGTTGTTGTTAGTATGCTCTATTAACAATGATAATGTAAATCGAGGATATGCTAGAATGTT
Source organism: Begonia loranthoides (assembly GCA_022433065.1). Taxonomy (NCBI): domain Eukaryota; kingdom Viridiplantae; phylum Streptophyta; class Magnoliopsida; order Cucurbitales; family Begoniaceae; genus Begonia; species Begonia loranthoides. The sequence goes on from CM039469.1 coordinate 31,288,324, forward strand.
TGTGATATTGTTGATCGATACAAGCTATGTCAATTGTGATATTGTTGATTGAGGATATGTAGTGATATTTGTGATGATATTGCTAGATGATATGTCGTGATGCAGATATAGACGTGTGCTGATAATGATCAAGGATATGTTGTATTATACGTATGTTGTGACATAAATTTACATGTGTTGTTATTGATCAAGGATATGTTGTGTTGTTATGATGATATTGTTAATAATATATTATCGTTGATGATGTTGTGGTACATGTAACGTTTCATTGATCTATCAATGAATGTCATGAGCATGCACAGAAGCATTCTACATGCATAATGTTTTATGAGAAAAGATCAAAATGATTATACGCATCTGTTTTCATGTAAGAAAGGTGAAAATGGAAATGAACGTATGTAAAGAAATTTTGTGTGGGCGGGGGTTTGAGGATGGACTATCCCAAAGGTTAGACTTATGGAAGATAAGCTCGTTATTTAGGTAATGTAGGTGTAACATCCCATAACCTTTTTCCATATAAAATTTTTTTTTTCTTTAAAACCATTGCTTAATAAAACACAAGAGTAATAAACAACGGAAGTCTTAAACATACAACAGAAGTCTTTTACAATTTAATACCATAAACTCATTGTTTAAATAAACATTTAAATGAGTACGTTAACTTAAAACATTTATTTGAAATTTTAAAACACTTAAAAGCTTTTAAAACATTTTATTTCATCTACGTGAGCCATAACCACAGACCAATGTCGCCAACAGCACAGACGTCCACATAGTAATACTCCATCAGCTACGTCCATCAACAGCTTTATCCATTCATCGGCTCCTTACCTACATCAACGGGACCTAACTATGAGCCTAACGCTCAATACGTGATATAAACGTAAAACATGAAATTCACATAAAATTTCTATAGCATCACATATGGTTTTCTATTTTGTTGCTCTTTTACTCTTCATATCTTTTATCGTTATTTCATTTTGTTTATATGCCGGACATATCAAACCGAACCATACAAACATTCGTTTACTGTTTATATGTCAGGCGTCTCAAACCGGACCATACAAACATCCGTTTAATATTTATATACTGGGCGTAGTAGACTGGACCATACATCTGTGTCGGGCGTATCCAACCAGACCACAGTCGTTTATTTATCTTTGGTTCCTGTGCCGAGCGTATCTAACCGGTCCACAGAAACAACTTTTTATGTATCTTACTGTTTCATTCGGTTGTCTCGTATTGTTTCAGTCTTTTACTGTTTATGTGCTGGGCGTATCGAACCAAACCACATAGACATCTGTGCCAGGTGTATCAAACCGGTCCACAGAAACTGCTATTTACGTATATTTCTTTTTCATGTACTTTATAATTTTATGTCTTAACATCATTGTGCCATACAATCCTAAGTGTTCCTTAATCGTATCCTTAAAACGTGATTCATTCCTAACTAAGGAACTAAGCTTATTCTATAAACATACAATTCATAACAATCAATAATACAAATAGTAAACACCCCCTAATTCCCTTGATATAGGCTCTTTCGGACAAAACACATGCAGTACCACGTACCTAAAGTACTTAGCTTTAATAGTTAAACACTTTAAGTTTACTCACAGAGAAACCTATCCATTATTAATACATATAGCTATTAATAATTAATTTCCAATAATAAGATCCTCTAACTTCATCTAATATGCTCATACACCCATAATGGATAACTTCCCCTTGCAGTATTATTTTCCAACAATCATTTTATCCAATAATGACAACCCTTAATCTAATAATTACCTTTACATCTAATCTTACTATTTATTTCGACCAATACTTCCAATAATTCCAACCTTATCCTTCAACCCATTGCAACCATTAATACCACATGATAATAATCAACTTCATGAATATCACCATAATATATCAATACTAGCTATTAAACATGCTTAGTGGCTTAATCTATTTTCAACTAATAGTCAACCCTAATCCATAATATATCCATTCACTTAAACTTCAACCACAATAATCACTATCCAAAATTTCAACATTCTATTACCCAAAATAATCAATAGAGAGAGCACACATGATTAAATGCCCAACAAAATGTGAGTGAAGATTGCTTATCAAGAATTAGTAATCCAAGGGAACTCTTCTTCACATTCCAGTACCTCACTATTCTTTATCATCTTCACACCAGAAAACCTTCACTCTTTCACACATAAAATCACTAAAACCCTCACAATTTGCTTAACATCTCAACACTCACAGAGTTTCTCACTGTCTCCCTCTCTCTCTCATTTAATCCCTTCACTAAAGACCACCACAAAGACTCATTCCTCAAGCCTTCAGACAACCAAGTAGTTTCTCCACTGCAGAACACTCATGTAGTGCTCTCCAAATTTTGACAGAGTAACGTTATCACTCCTCCTCCCTCAACTCACGCTGCCATTCTCTCCTATTTATAGACAACTTTGCATAACTCTTCAACGTCTATCATTAACTCTTTAAAGGTGGAAGGCCATGTGTAACGACCCGGATTTTTCTTTATAAATCCCTTCGAAAAACGTGTTAAAATTTGATGAAACAAATATCAGAGTGCGACCCGGGCCGTTAGAAACACTTACTTAAAACGTTGTGAAAATAAAAACATTTGCGGAAGCGTTAAAATAATACATTTTGAAATACTGCGGAAGCGTAAAGAATTTAAAGAAAATAAACTGAACATTAAATTACAAATTAAGAAGAGGAAAACTTAATATAAATTACATTACACTCAATATAAATTTAACTTCTCGTAGCCTAGCCAACCGCAAGCTCGCTCGTGCAAATCCCTCGTCGACTACTTGTTCATATGCTCGAGGATTCTGCGCATCATGTGTACCTACACCGCAAGTAAGACGTGAGCCTAAAGGCCCAGTAAGAAAATGGGTTTATGAGGGATGAAATGCCTCTCTTTAATTCCTTGGAATGGGTCCACCCCAAACCAATCTTTTAATTACGTATATTAGGAATGATTACGTGTTTTAGGATTAGCTCGTATACGGAGCATGGAGTTTGGGGAATCCTATAGTTTCTAATTAATTACGTTAATTAGTCTTGTGGTCCCTACAAGGGAAAGATTAGTTATTTTCCTCACTCAAGACGTAGGATCACCCCGTGATGATGTGCCTAATGGTTTCTAGCGGTATGAGACTATCCTAAAAGCACATACAAGGAATTATCCTAACAACACATTCAAGGATTAACTAAGGGCACATACAAGAGAGTTCATATGACAATCCAAAGAACATAATTATGCACAACGATAACATACAATTCAATCAACAATTAAATCAAAACAATATGTTAAAGAATGGTAACATGGTCGAGAGGTTATAACCTACATTTATTCACGTGCTTATATTAACTAAATTGTTTACATGCTTGGTTGATTAACATGTCCGGGATTCTAGTCTATTCAACATGCTTGAATTAACATACATGAAGATTAATAGCTAATTAACACATTAAACATGCATCGATACAAGGTTCTATGATTCAAACATGTTTGATTAGGTAATTAGCGTGCTCAAGAGTTTATTAATAAATCAACTAGCTAAACATGCTCAAATTTAGTTGTTCAACGACTAGTTAATTAAATTGGTTACTTAGCATGCTAAACCTCCAATTAATTACTTTAATTAACATGCTTAAGATTAGCAACAATTAAACATGCTCAAGAAGATACTTGCACTTAAATTTCCTTAAATTAGTTGACTAGTTCACAATTGTTACGTACATAGATTAACCAAACAAATTAACATGCTCAATCGGTTAACATTTAACTAAATTGATTAACAAGTAGATATGCTAAGCAAGTAAACATGCTAGATAAGGAATAAAACAACCAAATGGTAGAACAACTCCAACAGTATCAAGAAGGGGATCAGAACACTTAAGGTTTACCCAACATCAAGTATAAGATAGATAGTAAGCATTGATCCTCTTACTCATTAACCATTTGTCTTCTTTAGACGTTAGCATTTATCTTTAACATGGCAAGACATTCAAACCACATAACAAAAATAGGACAGAGCTAGGCAATAAGGGAAAAACCACAGGGGCTAATAATAATCAATGGGGTACTAACAACTTTACATTATCAATTAACAAAGAATTGATGGTAGAATATTATTTATGGACTTATAGCAGTAACAAACAGTCAAGAGATCTATATTAATAACAGCCGAAAAGTCAACAGAGAAATAGTAATAGAAAATCATCCAAGAGAAACTACCATCTAATTGACGACTAACTAATACTTGTTGGAAGTAGCATACAAATATCATCTATCATTTAACAGCTAACCTTCAGGAAATTAATGTCAACTCACACACCCAACATTACTTATTAAAGAACTAACAACATACATAATAACAAAGCAGTGAAGTCAACATGGATGGTCCATTCACAGAACTAAAGTGCAAAGCATCCAAAATATACACCCAACAAGCATAGACAGTATCACAGAGCAATATAACGAGCATTCTACATTATCACCATAACGGAAATAACCAATGGCCAGGGAACTAATCAAGAGACATCACAGTGAACTATCAACAACTACCCTGCATATATGTTAAGGAAAAACATGCAGAACATTTATACAGGACCCAACTACAACGAGTATACAAAGAATAACTCTACAAGTGTCACAACGTACAGCAAACAAACAACCAATAGAAAACCTCAGAAAACTAGTCTAAACGAACAAGCATATAACAGGTAGAGTATCATGGAAAAGTATATAGACTCCACAACACACACACCCATACTTGCAGTGTAGGGCCTCCACCTGGCCAACGACACACCCAAGTTCTTACCATACGAAAAACACAACAGGGACAACCAACTCCACATTGGACAGCAGCTCCAATAGCTCTCACGAATGGCAGGGAGCAGCTCTAGCTTCATCAGCACCATTACGTTCCGTCACACACTCACACACTCACTCTTAGCTCACAACTCATAACACACTCAACATACTCCATCACTCACTCACGGCAGTTCACTCGCCAGAGAGGGAGAGCTCTCTCTCGTAGGGAAAGGAGGAAAGGCTGAAGATGGAATCAAAATGACGAGAAGGAGGGAGAGACAGGGCTTTACCTGGGAGAGGGAGGGAGATAGCCACACGAGTGGAAGCAGGGTGTCGGCCAAATGGGGTTTGAGAGGAGATTTTGTGTCAGGGGGTCGGGCTCTCATTGGCTATGGGTCGATTCCTATCGGATTTTAAATCAGATTTGTCGCTAATATGGGCTAATTCGGATGGGTGCGGATGCACAGTGCTCGTCTGTGAAACATAAATCTCGCAGGCTAAAAAGGGATTTCGGATGGAAAATGGTGTCCCTGTCTAAAGTCTGTACCGTCTGCAGACCACTTTCAGACGCGGTTTGGCATCCGTATGAGGCGTCTGCGCAGCGTTCGAATTGTCCCCAAAAATGGACAGAGGTCGCCTCGTCCGCACTCGTCCGTGAATGTCCGAATCTGTCTAGCTTTGGACAGATTCAATTCAGACGGGACTAATGGCGTTAGCATGTACTAGACTGCGTTTGCAGTCACGTCCGCAACGACCACAGGGGCAAGGGCGATCTTTGGGACGCAAAATGGCATCCGTGAGAATCATCCCAAAGCGTTCGGGCACCATTCTATACACTTGTGGACGAGGAATCATATCCGCAGAGTAGTCCGCAGTCGTCCGCAAGTTTACCATCAACGCTTTTCTCATATTTTCTCGCCTAACTTCTATCTCGTAACACTTCCCTCTATTACATGTAATAAAATAACACGTAACCATGCAAAATGTAATATTCTAACTACTCTATCTATCTTCTCAATTACATCGCATGTACAGGTGGAAAATACCCTTAGAATAGTATGTATCCTATACTTTCTACCTTATAATATCCCAACGTGTCCAAATATATTTTTCTTAATATTCTCACTGACCATCAAACCGATTAATATCAGCCAATCTAACTCCAATTGACTTTTATTCTTCTCCTAAGCTAATTGTGAACATAATGGAGTATTATAATTCACTTATTCATATTATGTTTCTCTTGACCAATACCCTTACATGTCCAACACAGTTCCTAATATCCCCAAAATTATCATATAAGCTATGCCTTCAGCTCAATGAAAATTTGGGATACTATAGCAAGGGCCCAAACGAAGTTGACCAAGTCGTCGTGCGTTGAGTGTATGACAACTAATGGAGGTTTCTTGGAATTGAAACTATCTCTCTAAAGTTCACGAGATGTAAGTTTTGTGTTTCTCATAAACTTGCCTATTCTCCTCGAGGTTTGAGTTTGGGTTGTCCTAAATGTTGGACCAAATAGTGTCCATTCTCCCCTAGATTGTTGCCCCCACAATGATGAACAAAAAATGTAAAAAAACAAAATGAACTAAAGAATATAAGGAAACAAAGTGAACAGAAACTAAAAACCACATGTTTTACAAAGTTGCATACCATACTCATATCATTTATGCATTAGTTATTGAGCGTTAGACTTATAGTTGAATCTTGTGATGCAGATGAAGATGTTCTTGATCATATGTGTGATGATAGATCTAAGTAATAAATGTAGTTCGTGGGATGATGGGTGAGTGGTTGGCGTTGTTTGGCGATTTTGACTCGTGGGTCGCACACAAAAAATGGACCTTAATGTAATGAGCTTTTAAGTTTTAGTGAACGTGTTTGTGTACTAAGGTTTTACACCAAAATGTAACTTTTGTATCTATTTGAACCATCGGTGAATGTGATGTATTTCATTTAACTAGAGAAAAGTCTTCTGTAGTATAAATGGTTTTAAAAAAACATGTTTTATAACGTTTCAGAAAAAAAAAAGTACAATAATTCACTTTAAATAACATGATATGACATATGGGGGTTTCCATTAATTGTGGCTTGAGGACTCTATATAAATGACTTTCACCAGCCACAAATTCCACCGTTCAATTCATGATCAGAGATGCTACTATTGGGCAATTGTGAATGGATATAGAGGCAAGAAGGTTTTGAGAAATTTGCTATTAGATCCGTGAATGTGATCAAGTTTTCTTGGAGAGTAGCCAATAAGTTGGACATAATTATATTGTTTTGTTGTTATACAAAAAAGCTTTCAAATTTGATGGAAGAGTTAAATTTCCAGTGCAAGGGCTTGTTGAAACAGAGTTTGAATTGGGGTTAAAAGGAATTCTTAGATAGGAAGTGTAGATTTCACAAAGGTATGTAAAAAGTACTCCTTTTCTTACAAAACTTGATGGAAAATTTTGGTTTCTAAATAGTAAATTAAATTTCTACGAAACCAAGCTTAGATTTTGGTCGAGAAGTATTGATTTGACATTGCAAGAAATTTGCGTCAACTGTGGTATGTAGAACTTGAATCCTCTCTTTCTATACTATTATAGTGGTTTTAGTGTTTTAGTGCAAAGATGAAGTGTTTAGGGTCAAGTTATGTAAGTTACGGATGAAACTTATGTTTTAGCGTACTATTGAAAATCATTGATGATCTTGTTGTAATTTTGGTCGGAAAATATGGAGAATCCGACAAAAAGCCAAAGGGAAAAACGACTAGGCGTTCGAGATTTGACGCTAAGTCGTGGCTTAGCAAGATGTTAAGCCCCAAATAAGACCCAAATTTAGTTGTGGCTTGAGTAGAGCCCAACCAAGGCTCAAGACCTCTTTTTGGGCCAAATTGGGCTTTTGGCCCATTTGTTTGTTGGGGTCATTTTTACCCTGAAAACAAGACTTGTAATAATAAAGGAATCTTATTTTGGTACTAATGGTGATATTATGATAAGGTATTGAGACTTAAAATACATATTAGACTTCTTAGCTCTTGGACTTGAATAGTGACAGGCCTAGTTAAGGTGTGAGTTTATTTTTATATTTGGCATTGCATAGTTTTTATGAAAATTTATTTTAAGACGTGTTCTCATATTCAAAGATGTGTTTTGTTTTTATGACATGTTGGGTTTTTATACTATACATATGTTTTTCACTAAATATGATTTCCTCTGATCATGCACATTATTTTTGTTGGTTATCTTGGTCATGTGAACCCAATTTGATGGACCTATATGGGAGGTGATGTGTCATGGGCCCCACCATAGCTTTCAATTTTTATTTTATTGTTTATTTTATTTAATTTTAGTTGTTACTAGTTTTGGGGAAGAATATTTTCATTGGGTTTAGCGAGTAGACAAAATATTTGAATGCCAAGATTATTTTGAGATAGCAAAGGTTAGATTTTTGTCGCCCTCAAATTTACTAGATACGTAAGTCTAAGATGGGGATAGTCTAAAAGCTCAAAGGAGGAGAGATGGGGAAGAACCGATTACTACTTGGGGGTCTATGAAACAATTAATGAAAAAATGGTTTGTGCCCAAATACTTCAAACAAGAGATGTATTTCCAAATGTAGAGCCTAGTTCAAGGAGGTTTGTGTGTTAATGATTATGTAGTCGAATTTGAGACCTTAACGATCAAGTGTGAGATCGATGATGTGGAAGAGCAGAATATCCCCTATTTTATTCGAGGACTTAATAAACTAATTGGAGATATGGTGGAGCTAAAACGATACAATATCTTGGAGAAAGTTTTTCAGTTGGCTGTTAGAGTTGAGAGACAGAGGAAACAAGGTTTAGACCTCCCTCCTAATAAACCTCTTCAGTTAGATACCACCTTAGCAAATCCTACAAAAGATGGTTGGAGATTACATTCCAATATTGCTACAGAAAAGGGTAGAGACATTGAATATTCATCATCCCGTAGGAATCATGAAGTCCAATGCTTTAAATATTTGGGTTGGGGTTATAGTGCCTCTCAATGCCCTAATCAAAAGGTAATGGTAATGCGAAGAGATATTGTCGAGACTGATAGTGAAGATAACACCGACAAATATGTGAAGGAGAAGCATTCTATTGAGGAGATTATTTTTCCACAAGAGGGTCCTTTGCTATTAAGTCAAAAAGGAACTTTTACTAAACAAATTGAAGAGGAATTTGACTAGAGGGAGAACATATTCCACTCACGTTGTTTGATCAAGGAGAAGGTATGCTCTCTCATCATTGATAGTGGTAGTTGTGTTAATGCTGCTTCAACTTTCTTTGTTGATAGAATATAGTTACCAACCATCGAGCACTCAAAGCCATATAAATTGATGTGGTTTGACAATGAAGAATGAATGAGAGTAAATAGGCAGGTGACATTCTGATTCACTATAGGAAACTACCGATATGAGATTACGTGCAACATTGTATCCATGGATGCTTGTCACTTGTTGCTTAGAAGGCCTTGGCAGTATGATTGGAAAGTGAAGCATAATGGTGATACCAACATTTACTCACTTGATTATGGTGGACGAAAGGTGAAGTTATCTTCAATACCACATCATTAGGGGTTTCTGGTTCTATCCCACCCGCTCGGCCCACTACAGTTCCCCAGTGAGCCAGGCTTGGGCCCGGAAGGCGGGTCGAGCCAAGTCGAGCCCAGAAATTCAGGCTCGCAAGCCCAGGCTCTCGAGCTTGGCTCGTGGGCTAGCCCACTAGCCAGGTGGGCATGCCAACCCACTAGTGGCCCAAACACACATAAATAATTTTATTATTCATTTTCACAAATTTTATCTTTCCACTCTTTCCTTTTTTTATAGTATTTTTATTACACTCTAAAAGGCTACCACCCAACTTTATTTATAGCATATTTCTCAATACACTCTTCACTCCTTTTTCGACGTGGGATTTTTCCACCATCTCTTCTCTTTTATTTTCTTTTTATTTTCATTTTCACTTTTTTCTTTTTTTGCTCCTTCAACTTCCACAATTGACAATTCCACCTCTCCTCTCTATTCTTTCCTTCTCTACTTTACTATCCAAATTAAAATATACTTTAATTAAATTTAATAAATAATAATTATAAATTTTCAAAGCGTATGTTAATTATATATTTATGTAACGTCGTGTATATTTATGTAACATCATGTGTTCTTATTATTTTAATTTTTAAATATCACATAGTGAAAATACTTAATACTTTGCATTTTCCCTTTGAAATGATGACTTTCTCTTTACTTATTTCTTTTTGCAAAACCACTATTCATTTCAGACATCCACTCCATAAATCATCAACTATCCATGCTTCAACTATTTTGATCCAGCGACCATCCTCCTTTCAGCTAGTTCTAGTAGTGGTGTCGGTGGTGGAGCTCCACGAGATTTTGTGGATGACATATTTGATGAAATAGATATCGATGTTCATTCTCATAGTTCACAAAGCAATGAACTCGATATTTATCTTGACACCCGCCATCAAATTTCTCACGACAAGAATTTTGATATATTTGGCTTGGTGGAGAGACAACTCCTTAGTGAAGAGGCAACTCTACTAATTTATGTACTACTCATTTACTTTTTAGTGGTCTAATAAGACATGGAATTGCTAGTTTATATTCTTCTTATAAAAGTTAATATTCTAATATTAGTCGTTCACGTCCTTCTTCACATGCTAGTTCTAGTAGTGGTGGTGGTAGCTTAGCTTCACAATTTAGTATTCATGATATTTGGAATGAATTAAATACGGATATTTATTCTAGTTCTATGCAAAATGAACTAGATATTTATTTTGACACTCGATATCAAATATTTATTTTTATTATTTTTACGACTAACTATCGTTTAATTCTATCATATTATAACATTACAATAATAAATATTTGTTATAGTTTTAATAACTAAAATAATATATATATATATATATAACATATTTATATAAAATAATTTTATTTATATATGTTGGGCTCGTTAATCTCAGCTTGTTAGGCTCGTTGGGCCTGTTGGGCCGGGCTCGTTAGGCTCGTGGCTTGTGAGCCGGCTCGGATTGAAAATTTTTTGGGGTAAGCTCATTAGGCTCACCAGGCTCGGCCAGCTCGTTTAACATCTCTATCTGGTTCCAAGGCTGGAGAGCAAGAAAAAGGAAAGGATACCACTTGTTAACTACCAAGACATCATCAGAGGAGTCATCATGTTTGAGGTCAAATCTTTCTCAACCCCAAAAGAATGATGTACCATGGGACCTGCCCTAACTTAAAATTTTTATTTTATTGTATATTTTATTTAATTTTAGTTGTTAATTTGGTACTTTGACTTATTCGGTCTTTACCATTACGATGGCTATTTAGTCTAGGGTTAAAGTTTGTATTTAGGGAGTTGAGTTTTGATTTTTATAATTGAAGAATTAGAGGTTTTTCTCTAGTCGGTTCTCGAGGGTTGCCTTTCAAAATTGTTTACCTTATCATTCAAAAGTGATGAGCTTGAGTGTGGTGATTTAGTGGAATCTTCGTCTAACTTTTTTTCAGGTCAGAACGAGAGTGAGTTTCCATAACACACCTTCATTTGTCTTTTTATTCGTTAATTTGTGGATTTCTTTCATTGGAGTTTTGGAATTGCTCTTTTGGGGGTTCGAAAAGAGTTCTAATCATTGTGCAAGAGTCCCCGTAAATTTTGGGATTGAGGGCTTGGTTCGCGGAATTCAAAATTCTCCCAAAGATTGCAAAATACGAGTTCGGAGTCACAAATTGTCTCATCCGATCAACTTGAACTACCCATCCAATAGACCACAAATTGTCCAAAAGCCAAAGCTTTTGAAGTTGGGCATCTCCGGTCGTTTGCATTCCAACATCTAGTTGTTCGTGTACTCAACAAAGGTAACGTTCACATTGTCCAATCAATTGCCATTAAATTCTAGTCAACAACATCTACTCTAGAAGCAACGAAATTTGAAGCTATGTGTTTTTGGTTAACCGCAATTTTGAAAAAAGTCGTCCGGTCACATTCAAAAGTCACCCAAAGCACGTCAAGGGATCTTATTTTTGTTATGCACAGTTGATTGTTGGACGATGTGTTTGTTTGAAATATAGTAATACGACAATGTTATTGCGTCGTATCCTTAGGTGCAAAACTGTAAATCTAATCAGGGTTATTTGTGGCTTGTGACCACCAAGTATCGCCGTTATTCTTATATATGTCTCACACAATGTGCGTTGAATCTATGAGTGACTCCTTTTTTATTGAAATTTTTATGTTATTCAGTTATGACTTATTTTATATATGTATCACACTATAGTGAAATATTTTAACACTGAATGATTTTTATACTATGATTTTCACTTGGCATGCTTATTCTTTTTCTCTCATTTATTGTTAAATGTAAAACTTTATCCCTATTGAGTTTAGTCAAATCACCCCACCCTCTTTCAGGTTTTAGTCAATGAGACCCTCAAGTGCCAACTCAAGAGGAGGCTTGATATGCCATGAGTCTCACCCTAGTTTTTAATTTTATTTGTTTAATTTGAAACTTTGATATATTTATAGTTTTTCCATTATGTTGGCTATTTAGTTTAGGGTTAGAGTTTGTGTTTGTTGGTTGTTGAATTTGGATTATTGAATTAAGAAATTAGAGGTTTCTCTCTAGTAGGTTCTTGAGGGTTGCTTCTTGGAATCGTTTACCTTATCAGTCAAGAGTGGTGAGCCTGAGTATGGTGGTTTAGTGGAATCTCCGTCTAACCTGTTTCGAGTTAGAACAAGAGTGAGTTTCCACAGCTCACCTACATTCTTTTTTTCGTTAGTTTAATTTCATTATTTTGTTGTTTCCTCTCATTAGAATGTGGATCAGACTTATTAGAGACTTGAGGAATCTTCCAATTTATCAAGTTGGAGACTTTTCTTTGTTGGAGATCACTAAGGAATATAGAAAGTCAGATTTTTTTGCAGTTTTTAATCGACCTGCACCGTTTTTGCCATATCTCGGTTATCCCTTAAAATTTGTCTTCAAAATTTTGAGGGTTACTTCATAACTCATCCATTGATGTTGTGTCAAAATATCGCACTGCAATTCATTGATTAGAGTTGTTTTCATTACAGTTGAAGTTTTCCCCAAAAACCTACGAAACTCTGAAATTGTGGGCTTTCGCATTACTTCTGAAACCCTATCATTTTTTAGTCATTTGGTATCAGAGCTTCTATTTCTACGTCATTTGGTATCAGAGCCTATTTTGATTCTACCAATTCTTTATTTGTGAGTTTTTCTCTATTCGACCTGATGAACAAAAGTTATATCTATGCTTAGGCTTACATTGCAGAAGAGGAAGACTTAAACATTTATATTCCATCTTTTAGATGTGCAAATTGGGAAGATGATTATATAGAGTGGGAAGAAGATGTTGATGAGATGTTTTTTTGAGTTTCATTTTTTCAGATAAGACCAAAATGAAACTTGTTTCTTCGAGACTCATGGAACAATCTTTAATGTGGTGAACATGCTTGAATATTAATAGAAGACGAAAGGAAGATGAGACTATAAACACTTGGTACCTAATGAAAAGATTCAGGAGAAGAAGGTATGCTCCACAATATTTTGATTCACTTTTATTTTTGCCAACATTGGGAGACTGTGAACTAGAACAAAGGATGAAGTGGAAGGGATCTACTCCTTCACAAAGTCTACAAACCTTACTCATGGATGCAGAAGCTACTCTGAAAAATATTTCTCATCAACTTGATGGTATCATGGAGACTCAAAGGTATGCATGCCCTCAACCTCTACAAACATAAGGTCTTGATAGAATAGTTGAAGAATCTTTAGGAGAAGATTTCTCAGATAATGAAACGTCCGAAATTGAATGTATAGAAAGAGAAAATGCTTCCTTGACACTTATTCTTGAAGAAAAAAGTGAAAAAAAGTTTGTCTTTCTAAACCTGATATTAAATTTGAAGATCATATATTCATCTTCACATGCGTTTAACAACATAGAGAATGTGTCGTGCCTTCTACCTCTAGTATTGGCTAAGAGAGAGCCATTAATTTTCATAAGGCCTCAGAGAGAGCTTGAAGCACAGAAGAGTTCAAAGAAGTTCGTTAGCACATTTTAGAATGATTTCCTTAATGGTTCACTCTTATCAATAGTAGCAAATGATAGTTTCCTATAAGACCATTGGAGTAAATCACAATTGCTATTGGAAGAGCTTGAGCATTGTTGATCTCCTCAAATGAAAGATTTCAGACCCTTTCAACTGCTACACATTCTTAGCCACTTTGATAAATGATGTTGTTTCGAAGGTTCCACTATGCAGTCGTGGCAAGACAAACGAAAAATGAAGACACATGGGGTACATAATTTTCACCAATTTGAGCTGGGTCGCAAGCTTGGAAAAGAAGATAAACGATCCATTGGATTTGAGGTCAAATCATTCCCAACTCCAGGAGGATGATGCGCCATGGGTCTCGCCCTTGTTTTTAATTTTATTTTGACTTTAACTGTTTAATTCGGAACTTTGATATATTTACAGTTTTGCCATTATGTTGGCTATTTAATGAATAAACCCTATATTATGGATCAATGTATATATTATTTCCTTCTTTATTGCCCATAAACTTAATGAATAAACTCTATGTTTATTCGAGGTTCATAAACTGAAGTATATTTCTCAAACTCAATGTGTACACTATAAATTTTATAATGAGAAATATCATAAGAAGAGTTATAAATATTCGTTCTTACAACAAAAAATCACATAATGGACCCAAATCCCATTTTAACAACATGATCCTTAAATTTCAATGGTGGCATGCCTTTAGTCAAAGAATCGGCGATCATCAATTCAGTGCTTATTTGTTCAATGACCACTGAACCATCATTAACACGTTCCCTTACGGCTAAATACTTAATGTCGTTATGCTTACTTCGACTACAACTTTTATTGTTTTTAGCCATAAAGACCGCAGCTGAATTATCGCAATATATCTTCAGTGATCTAGAAATCGAATCAATGATTCTAAGCCTTGAAACGAAACTCTTCATCCATACACCATGCGACGTAGCCTCAAAACATGACACGAACATAGCCTCCATAGTGGATGTGGCAGTCAAATCCTGTTTAGCACTCCTCCAGGATACAGCTCCACCGGCCAACATGAAGATGTATCCTGATGTTGATTTACGAGAATCAACACAGCTAGCAAAATCTGAATCGAAGTATCCAATCACATCCAAGCTATCCGTCTGTCTGTAGGTAAGCATGTAATCTTTGGTCCCTTGAAGGTACCATAACACTTTCTTTGCAGTAATCTAGTGGTCTTTTTACCAGGGTTACTCTGATATCGGCCCAACATCCCAACAACAAATGCAATGTCAGATCTTATGCAGACTTGAGCATACATCAGGCTTCCAACAACTGAAGCATAAAGAATGTTTCTCATTTGCTCCCTCTCAAAATCTTTCTTCGGGCACTGGTTCTCATGGAACCTATCACCCTTCACAATGGGATCAACACTAGGTGAAAAATCTTTCATCCAATATCTCTCTAAAACTTTATTGATATAAGTTTCCTGAGACAATCCCAAGCAACCTTGGAATCTGTCTTGATGAATCTTAATACCAATGACATAAGAAGCATCACCCATGTCTTTCATATCAAAGTTTTTAGAGAGAAATTGTTTCACCTCATACAATATACCTTTATCATTAGTTGCAAATAAAATGTCATCCACATATAGGACTAACAAAACAAATTTTGCTCCCACTAACCTTCTGGTATATACAATGATCCATAATGTTCTCTACGAAACCAAATGAAGAGATGACATCATGAAACTTTAAATACCACTGGCGGGAGGCTTGTTTCAATCCATATATGGATTTCTTAAGCTTGCATACTAAATGCTTACCACTACTAGAGGAGAATCCTTCAGGTTGTTTCATATAAACTTCTTCCTCTAGTTCTCCATTGAGAAAAGCCATTTTCACATCCATTTTTTGCAACTCAAAATCAAAATGTGCAACGAATGCCAAAATTATGCGAAGAGAATCTTTCTTAGATACAGGAGAAAAAGTCTCTGTGTAGTCGATTCCTTCCCTCTGTGTGAATCCTTTAGCATCGAGTCTTGCTTTATATCTTTTGATGTTGCCCAATAGGTCTTTCTTAGTCTTAAAGACCAATTTACAACCTATGGTTTTTACACCATCAGACAACTCGACAAGATCTCAGACTCCGTTTGAATTCATAGAATTCATTTCCTCTTTCATGGCATCATACCATAGACTTGATTCACCACAACTTATAGCATGTGAAAACGTCTCAGGGTCATTTTTGGCTCCTATATTATAGGCTGATTCCTGTAGATATGTCACATAATCACTAGGAATAGCTTATTTTCTTTCTTTGGTAGATCTCCTTAGTGTTGTTCCAACATTTTCTTGAGAAATTTGTTGTTCAACTGGTTGATCAACAATTTCTGGAACTTTCTCAAGAATTCGATCTACTGGATTATAATCAGCAGCTTGTGGAATATCATCTATTGATTGTTCAACACTCGTTTGAACTCTAGGAGTGTTGTTTACAACAATCAATCTTTCACTTGAGTTAAAGGGTTGAACATTAATGTGATCTTTTTTAGAAACAATATCCTGAAATCGATCACTCCTACTAATCAAGTCATTCTCAAGAAATTTCGCATTTCTTGATTCCACAATCCTAGTGCTGTGAGATGAACAATAGAATCTATACCTCTTAGACCTCTCAACATATCCAATGAAATAGCCACTAATGGTCCTTGGGTCTAGTTTCTTTTCTTGTGGATTATAAATTCTCAATTCATATGGGCATCCCCAAATGCATATATGTCTCAAACTCGATTTCCAACATTTCCATAACTCAAATGGCATCTTTTCGACAGCCTTGGTAGGAACTCAATTTAATATATACGTTGTCATCTTAAGTGCATCAGGCCACAAGAAATCTGGAAGTTTGGAGTTGCTACGCATACTCCTCACCATGTCCAATAATGTTTGATTTCTTCTTTCTGCCACACCATTATGATCCGGAGAACTAGGCATGGTGTATTGAGCAATTATTCCATGCTCTTGAAGAAATCTAGCGAACGGACCAGGTGATTGTCCATCCTCAGTATATCTACCATAATATTCTCCACCTCTATCAGTCCTCACGATCTTAATATGCTTACCGCATTGTTTCTCTACTTCTGCTTTGAAAATCTTAAAGGCATCAAATGCTTCATTTTTATTCTGAAGCAAATAGAGATACATGTATCGTGAGTAATCATCAATAAAAGAAATGAAGTACCTCGAACCATTTGAGTCCATAATTAGACTACAAATGTTTGAATGTATGATCTCTAATATCTCTTAACTCCTCTTAGCACCTTTGTTAGATACGTTGGTTTGCTTTCCCTTAATGCAATCCAAACACGTATCAAAATTAGTGAAATCTAAAGTATTAAGTACTTTATCATTCACCAATCGCTTAATTCTATGTATGGAGATATGTTCCAATCTCCGGTGCCACAACATAGAGGAATCCTCATTTATAACACATCTTTTATTACCAGTGTGAACATGAATAACATCATGAGTGGTATCATTTTGTAAATCAATAGAGAAAAGACCATCAGACATTGTACCATTTCCAATAAGATCAGATTTGTAAAAGAAACTGAAGTTTACATATGGAAATGTAAAGGAAAAACCCAAAGGTACAAAACTTGAAACTGAAATTAAGTTCCTAGAAAAACTAGGAACATATAAAGTCTTTTCTAAAACAAAAATAAAACCACTACTAAGAACTAAACTGCATATTCTAACAGCTTCCACATGTGAACGCATCATGCTTCCAGAATAGATGCTTTGTTCACTTCCCATTAGTTTCCGAAGGTTTCCCATACCCTACAAGGTATTTGAAATATGGATTGTAGAACCAGAATCAATCCACCAAGTGTTATAAAGCATATGAGTCATATTAGATTCATAACAAACAAAATAGATTGATATACCTTTTCTTTCAAGTCATGCCTTAAATTTGGTGCAATCTTTCTTAATGTGCCCTTTCTTGTCACAGAAAAAGCACTTGGTTTCTTTCTTGATTTCACCAGATTGGATCAGTATTTGACCTTTCCTTTATCTTTCTTTTTCGCTTTTGTCTTTTTCTTTCTATGGTTTATCATGAATGCACTCTCACCTCTTTCCATCATTAGCCTCCCTTCCTCTTGAACACACATGATCATTAATTCATTAATTGATCATTTATCATTATGTGTATTGTAATAGATCTTAAGGGGACCGTATGGCTGTGGAAGAGTACTCAAAATATAGTGCACCAAGAAAGAATCTGACATATTAACCTCAAATGTCTTAAGTTGAGCCGCAATGTCTCTCATCTACATGATGTGCTCACGCACAACCGTAACTGTAGTAAGCCTCAAGGATGAAAATCTCATAATAAGTGTGCTAGCAAGTGCCTTATCTGAAGTCACAAATTGTTCTTCAATAACTTTTAGCAATGGCACAACATCATTATACTGCTCGATAGAACCACGAATACCAGCAGTGATCTTAGTCTTTATGAACATCACACTAAGGCGATTTGAACGTTCCCAACGTTCATAAAGAGCAAGATCAGCCGGAGTGCTGGTCGGAGTAATAATTGGTTTGTCTTTCTGTATAGCATAATCAATGTCTACACACCCTAAATGAAGAAGAACTCTCTCCTTCCATACTTTATAATTATCACCCTCTAACTCTGGTATATCGCATTTTAAATTAGAGAAACTCAAAGAACTCATAACTGCAATAAGGCAAATAACATGCTTAATTGAGGCAAAAACTTAATATCATGCTTTACCAATGTAAATCATGCAATAATATTGAATCTAGAAACATAAAACTTGCAAGTGGGCTAAAGTTCTAATTTAATAAGATTCGTTTTCACCGAAATAGTAAAACTATCAAGCTATATCCTTTTTCTTAATTCCTGTGGGTAGTTAAAAAAATAACTCGATATTTTATTCTAATTAATTAAATAAATAGAATAAAATCTCCTATGGGATAAATTTTATCATATTTATAAAATTAATTACAACAAATGTCATAATATAATTTTTAATACTTAATATATAATTTTGTTTAATTAAAGATGATGTGGCTACTCTTCAATAAAATTATATTAAATCACTCGACATTTAATTAACTAAATTTTACTGTTATTAAATAACATGCTCTTAATTTTTGTATGCATCACAAACTCCATTATGCATACAAGAATAAACAGGATTTATATTTTCAACTAAATATGTATGAAAAATATAAACGACTTAACATGCAATTTAATTGACAAAAATTATTACAGCAGAATATTTTAGCATTTAATTCAAAAATTTAGATAGTATGAATTAAATATTAAGACACATTTTATTCTGCACTTAATTTAATTTATGCAATTATACACCATAATTGACTTTAGTTGAGGTGGCAACCCATCTCCTTTACATGCGTTTAGGTTCGACAAATTACACGTAGTTTCTAACCACCAGAACTACATGTAGTTTTGCCAATTTATATGCATCCAATAAATGTCAGAACTACATGTAGTTTCTGCGACCAGAACTACAAGTAGTCTTACCCACTGTATAAGCTTTCAATAAATGTCAGATCTACATGTAGTTTCTGCCACCAGATACTACATGTAGTTTTTAAATGTCAGAACTACATGTAGTTTCTCCACCAGATACTACATGTAGTTTTGCCCACCAGAACTACATGTAGTTTCTACCACCAGAAACTACAAGTAGTTTTGCTACCAAAACAAGATGTAATTTCTACGACCAGAAACTACAAGTAGTTTTGCTACCAGAATTACATGTAGTTTCTGCCACCAGAAACTACATGTAGTTTAAGTCGTCTTCAACCTCTAGCACCGTCAATTTGACCTAGTTCGTCCTAACGCGACCCGCTTCAAGAACTCATGATTTTGAACATTGAATTCAATAATTTTTGTCGTAAAACGTTCATAAGAGAATTCATAGATGATTCTTAACAAAAAATACTTTCAAATCACCAAAAAATTTAATCTTTAAAATTTCAAAGATTTTCCCTAAATTTGATTTCAACGCAACAAGACAGAGGCTAACAGGCTCTGATACCAAATGTTAGATATTTCTTAAAGAAATTATAAGATTCTGAAATGATCTAAACATGCTTTTCATAACAAAATAAAAGCTTTCAGATCAAATGCGGAAATTTATCGAAAATACCTCCAGCCATTGATGTGGAAATCAGGGACAGCTGCTTTCCTTCCTCTGCAGAGTTTCTTTCTATACAATCGATTTCGATACGATGGTGAATTTTTCTGAATGAAATCGAAGGATAGAGGAACCTCTTGTTAATGTTTTTCTCTCGGTGAAAAACCCTCTGGAAAAAACTCACTTTTTCTAAATGTCTCTTATTCAAATAGATTCTCCCATCAAGAATATTATTTGAATTAAGTTTCAAACTGGGCACTTATCTCATTCTAATTTAAGTAGTTTTTCTAAATAAAAAACCGATCAGAAAATCAATTAGAAAACCATACCACAAATTGGCAGTTCATTAATAAACCAAAGTAAATGCCAACAATCCTAAGTCACGAAATACAATTGCAACTTGCTAAGTACTAGTTCGCGAACAAAAGTCACTATTTCATGCCATCACAACTTCCTGATAGAGAGATCTTCGTCTGACGACCACTTTGTTCTGTGTTTCCTTTGCACTTGACGACTTCTCCTGTGTTAACCCAGAGCTTACCACCGTCTTCCATTTCATGTCAGTCTAGCGTCTGCATAATTTCTCATTATTTTCAACAAATAGACTAATTTATGATTTTATCTGACCAAATTTCTCCTAAATCTAAAGGAAAAAATGCTAAATTAGGGTTTTCAACAGTTTTTGAGGACTTCATTGTGCTTGAATTATTTGGAAAGTTCAACTCTTTTTTCTATATGTTTTGCCTTTTATCTCGAAAGTGCTTACATATATTAATAATTAAGATTATTTGTTTATTTTTAGCTAATTATAATTTTAACATGTTCATTTATTTTTGTCATGATGCAGATAAGAAGATGGATAAATTTATCATAGAATATAACTATAGAAAAAAGTTTAGGATACAAAAGAGATTATTGTACGTGGGGGGGGGCGTTGGGGGGGACAACAAGCAGTGGTGGAAAACTGTGACATTGATGAAATTTCTATGTTTAAGATTGTTGCAATGCTAAATGAAGTAGGGGTAAAAGGATGGAAGAAGTTCTTTTATGTGGAACCTCCTCATGGATTAGTGAAGGGATTGAGGAGACTGGAGTCAGAAAATGATGTACTTGTTGTGGTGTGTGTTCTTGACAAACAGACAAACAACACTACGTAAAAATATATGTTGATCATGAAAGATTAAGACTAATTCAAGTAGAAGAAGTACAACATAGCAATGATGAATTGAGGGAGTCTAATTTTTACATGGCAGTTGTGGAGGAAGAGCCGACAATTATTGAGGAACAGTCGGTAGTTGGTGAGCAAGAACTGCTAGTTAGTGAGAAAGAGGCCACAGTTGGTGAGGAAGAGCCACAGTTGTTGAGAAAGAGCTGGCAGTTGGTGAAACAGATCATGGACTTGATCAATCATAGTGTGTGGTTGGGGAGGAAGCTGATATGATATCCATTCAGTTTCACAATCTATTAAGGAGGAGCTCCATTATTTGGTTAGTTCTGATGAGGATACAAGTATGGAAAAGATGCCAGAATCAAGTACAAACTCTTTAGAGGTATGTTTGGGCATGAAGTATAGTTTTTTAGCTGAAATCAAGGAAAAAGTGGCTAACTATGCAATGAAGAACAAATATGACATTTGTTTTATTAAGAATGAGAAAATGAGATTAACAACTATCTGTCAAATTGGTTGTAGTTAGCGGATGCATGCATCCAAATTGCAAAATGAAGAGACATATCAAGTCAAGATCTTGATAAATGTACACACTTGTGCTCAGGTAATAGACAAGCATCACACTCTAGCATAATGGTTAAAGACTCATTATTTGCATAGATTAAAAAGTTTGCCTTGGTGGGAAATTGTGTCCAACATTGACACAGTTAAGAGGGACTTTAATAAAAACACATCAGCGAGCATGGCTGCAAGAGCAAGGAGGAGCGCCCATAACACCAACTCAGAAGACCAATATGTGAAGTTATGGTCATATACAGAAGAAATTCAAAGGGCAAATCTAGGGAGCACCTTCGTCGTTAGTGTGGACAGATTCAACTCCACACAATCACCTTTAATCAAGAGATTTTACGTGCACTTAGATGCATGTAAAAGAAGACTTTTATCTGGCTATCAGTAGGTAATTAGTTTGAATGGATGTCATATGAAAGGTCATTGTCCTAGTTAAATCCTAACAGCAATCAGTGTCGATGGCAATGAGGGAATGTATCCCATTGCCATAGCTGTTGTTGAGGTTGAATCAAGGGACTCATAGACCTGGTTTTTAAAGTTGGCATCGAATGATATTAATAGTCCTAGTGGTTCTGGATGGACCTTCATTTTGGACCATCAAGAGGTGTGTATATTTTGGTGATAATTTCATTTTTCGTTGCTGGTGGCTTTTTATTTTATTTTATTACACAATTTTATAGTTCCAGTTTGTTTCACTAGTTTAGGGTTTGGTCCTCAACCCAGAGAGACTCATAGGTAAGGCTGAGGTATTATGATTGTTAGAGATCAAACGATAACTGGAAAAAGAAAATACGATGTGGGATTCCAAATTTATGTGGAAAAATCCTAACAAGAAAAAAACCACATGCAGAGGAATAATCTACTATGAAGATCAAAATATAACCGCGAATTTTGCAACTCTTGCTTACATTAATTTATAGAGAAAACAAAACCCTACATGAGATCTACAATACGGGCCCACCGGCTTGGCCCAATGGAATTTGGATCACACCGAAATCTAACAATCTCCACCTTGACATGAATTCTATGAAAGAGATCCATAGCACGTGCTTGTCAGCCCGGCGCAATAAAACGAATTCAAAACCCTGAATTCTGACAATCTCCATCTCGAAATGAATTTTGATGCAAGGAACCAATTTTTAAATCTTCAAATCTTCCTCTTCCACAAAGGCCACTACTAGGCCAACTCAATATCTGGTACTGATCAAGTTTAAGCCCCGCTTAAACTTGAGAGACACACTTGGAGAGAAATCACATCTTCTCCATTATACCATCAAATTATCAGAGATGTCGCAATGAACTACATGTGAATATACTGAAGACCCCTTACTGGAATCTATACCCTCGAACACACTCAATACGTAACCCACTGTAGAAGTTTCACCATATCGCCGTGAAGGTTTACCCTTTCTCTTTATTCTGCCTTTGACGATACCACTCTGACGTGAAACTGTAACTGAAATTGGTGACATCTTCAAATCCCACAAAAAGTCAACCAAATCTATGCGAGTATATCTCGCCTCTCGGCCTGTCATATCAAAACTTTCTTTCAAAATCCTTTAAAATTTCACTCTTGTTATATTACTATAACGAAATCTCGAATCTCAATTAAAAAGTGGAAGATCTCCTTCAAAGATATCATCACCCCAGAAAAATAATCTTTAACAAAATATCTGACCCAAAAGATCACTTACTGCAATAAAATATTCACCCTAAAATATTGAAGTGGAAAATCATAGATATCACAAGATTCTAAAAGATATATCTAAAATTCAGATATTTTACCATAGAAAATCATCTCCAAAATCAAATCAAATCTAATTGCCAGAATATTCGCAAATATTACAAAATTCAAACCTTATTTGAATTTTAACCGAAAATAATCCCCATGATTGAGTTATTCCCACGATTCCAAATCTGCCATAAATCCATCAAATTTAATCTCCCAAAAATCTTCCAAGAATCCCAATGATTTTGAAAAATTTTTATCTTTTGCAACAATCCAATTTTGCAAAGGACACTCTTGCGGCAGCCCCAATCAAAACGATTTGATAGCAAGAATAGAGAACACCAATGTAGATGATCTATGGCTATTGACGATAAATAGAAAACCCTCCATTGATGAATCTGTTGTTCGGAGACACAACTTCTTTTGAGAACTCTAAACATAGATGAAAAATGAGGCAATTGTTTCTGACGTTGGCTAGACGATAGAGAGAACGAATCTCATGGGCAAAAGGAATGGCAGAAGGACAACTTTCCCATTCTTTTTTTTTTCTTTTTCCCACAAATTGTAATTTTCTCAAAAATTACATAAACCTTGTTCGATGCAGAACGACCAGAGTGAATTTGTTTCACCACACTTAGAAACACAAACTCCCAAAACCAAAGCTTTGATACCATTTGTTAGAGATCGAACAATAACCGAAAAAAGAAAATACGATGTGGGACACCAGATTTACGTGGAAAAACCCTAACAGGGAAAAAACCACGGGAAGAGGAATAATCTAATATGAAGATAAAAATACAACCACATGTTTTTCGACTCTAGCTTACATTAATTTATAGAGAAAACAAAACCCTAAATGAGATCTACAATACGGGCCCATCGACTCGGCCCAATAGAATTTGGGTCACACTGATATGAGTTCAGCGTGATGCAGTCACCACATCATCACCAGTTTCACATTAGAGTGGTATCGTCAAAGGCAGAACTAAGAGAAAGGGTAAAGCGCCACGGTGATATGGTGAAACTTCTACAGTGGGTTACACATTGAGTGTGTTTAAGGGTATAAATTCCAGTGGTGGGTCTTCAGCATATTCACATGCAGTTCATTGCGACATCTCTGATAATTTGGTGGTACCATGGAGTAGATATGATTTCTCTCCGAGTGTGTCTCTCAAGTTTAAGCGGGGCTTAAACTTGATCAGTACCAGATATTGAGTTGGCCTAGCAGGGGTCTTTGTGGAAGAGGAAGATTTGAAGATTTAAAAATTGGTTCATTGCATCAAAATTTGTTTTGAGATGGAGATTGTAAAAATTCAGGGTTTTGAATTTGTTTTGTTGGGCAGGGCTGACGAGCACGTGCTATGGATCTCTTTCATAGAATTCATGTCAAGGTGGATATTATTATAGTTCGGTGTGACCCGAATTTTAGTTAGGCCGGGTCGAGCCCATATCCAATATTATGGTTATTTATTTTGTCTATATATTGATGCTTGAGTTGCAAAACTCTTTATACCTTGATTTCCTTATTACTGATTTCTCCTCTACTCGTGGTTTTTCTCCTTTAGGGTTTTCCACGTAAATCTTAGTATCCCTGCTTCTGCAGTTTTCTTTTTCCTTTTCGCGTTCGATTCTGAACAAATGGTATTAGAGCTTTGGTTTCAAGAGTTTGTGTTTGCAAGTGTGGTGAAACATATTCACTATGTTCATTCCGCATCGAACAACATTTGTGTAATTTTTTAGAAAATTACAATTTTTTAGGAAAAAGAAAAGAAAAAAAAGAACAGGAAAATTGTTCCCCCTGCCATTCGTCTTGCTCATGAGATTTGTTCTCTTCATCATCTAGTTGCCGTTAGAAACAATTACCTCGTTTTTCATCTCTGTTTAGAGTTTTCCAGAGTAGTTATGTCTCCGAACAACAGGTTCATCATTGTAGGGTTTTCTATTTATCGTCAGTCGTCATAGATCATCTACATTGTTGTTCTCCATTCTCGCTGTCAAGCTGTTTCGATTGGGGTTGACGCAAGAGTGTCCTTTGTAAAATTGAATTTTTGCCGAAGATAAATATTTTTTAAAATCATTGGGATTTTTGGAAGATATTTGGAAGATAAAATTTGATGGATTTATGGCATATTTGGAATCGCAAGAATATCTCAATCACGGAGATTGTTTTCGAATGAAATTCAAATAAGGTTTGAATTTTGTAATATTTGCGATTATTTTGGCAATTAGATTTGATTTGATTTTGGAGATAATTTGTTATGGTAAAAATATCTGAATTTTGGAGATATCTTTTGGAATATTGTGATATCCATGGTTTTCCGCTTCAATTGTTAGGGTGAATATATTATTCAAGCTAGTGAGATCTAAAATGGCTTCGAGCATCCGGCTTCACCACTGCTGCCTGCTCTCTCCTTCTTCGGCACTTCCCAGTCCACAACAGACCTGATCTTCTCTTGATCCATCTGAATCACACCCTTGCTGATCTCTAGTCCCAAGCCAAGAAAGAGCACTTTCGTCTGAGCACCGTTTCGAATCTCGTGCAAGTGAGGTTGTGGTTGTATTGGCTGCAAGCGGAACGTAGTTCCAGTCCAACTTTGACATATTGAATACTCTTAAATAAAAGAAGCAGGTTTGAGAATAAGGTGGGATCAAATCACTTCTACTTATGAAATAGTTGCTGTAGCTCTATTATCAGTGCAACTATAACTATAGAATGCTGTAGCTCTGTTATAGCTCTTCTTTCCCTTTTCTCTTCTTTCCCTAGTAGCTTTGTAAGCAGTCAATTCAATACCTTCTCAAACACATATCTATCTCAATCTTGTGGCAATTTCCTCTTAACTTCAAATCACATGCAGATAAAGCTACCTCCGGTATGGGGAACGAAGGAAATTGTTTGTATCGGAAGAACTCCCGAGGAAAAAGTTTGTTGGGTTAGATATTTTGTTAAAGATTATATTTCTGGGGCAATGAGATCTTTGAAGGAGATCTTCCACTTTTGAATCGAGATTCGAGATTTCGTTGTGGTAAGATAACGATAGTGGAATTTTAAAGAATTTTGAAAGACGGTTTTGATATGGCAGGCCAAGAGGCGAGATATACTCGCATAGATTTGGATGACTCTTTGTGGTATTTGAAGATGTCACCATCGTGGTTTAAATGTTTTTAGACCTGGTCAGCATCAGTTGCTGAATTTACCCTTGAAGACTTTTATACTAGTGATCTGTATATTTTTTGAGATAGGCAGGTGAGCCCTCATTGCAGATCTTCTTTAAGGGTGTAAAAGAGGAAAATTTGAATATTTAAAAATTGATTCCTTGAAGCAGAATTCGTTTCGAGATAGAGATCGTCAGAATTCAGGGTTTTTGATTCGTTTTGTTGGGCGGAGCTGACGAGCACGCGCTATGGATCTCTTTCATAGAATTCATGTCAAGGTGGAGATTGTTAGATTTTGGCGTGACCCAAATTCTATTGGGCTAGGCCGGTGGGCCCGCTTTGTAGATCTCATTTAGAGTTTTGTTTTCTCTATAAATTTATGTAAGTTAGAGTTGCAAATTTTGCGGTTGTATTTCGATCTTCATAGTAGATTCATTCCTCTTCCCGTGGTTTTTTCCCGAAAGGGTTTTTCACGTAAATGTTGGTGTCACTGCTTCTGCAGTTTTCTTTTTCTGTTTCGCGTTCGATGATATTGTATTATGATATTGTATACGCCATCTATACGCAAATTTTGTTGCAAGGTATATAAAGAAGGATTGTAGAATGCTTCAATTGCTACAACATCAGCTACCTTCAACTGCCATGATGTGTAAGCAACTACTTTCCTTTGTTGCATAAGCACGTATCCCAGGCCAACTCCTAATGCATTAGTGTATATTGCATAGGATTGGTCAATGTTAAGAACTATCAAAATTGGTGCACTTGTCAACCTATTTTTCAATTCTTCGAATGCATTCCGACACTTATCGTTTAACTCAAATTGTACTCCTTTCTTAGTCAACTTGGTTAGCGGCACAACTAATGAAAAAAACATCTCAACAAATCGCCTATAGTAACCAGCAAGACCAAGGAAACTGTGAATCTCGGACACATTTTTCAGAGACTGCCACTTCACAACTACCTCAATCTTCGCTAAGTCAACTGAAACTCCCTTGAGCAAAACTACGTAAAAAACTTGACCTCTGACAACTAAAAGTCACACTTGCTCCTCTTGGCATAGAACTGGTTATCTCTTAGAGTTTACAACACGACTCTAAGTTACTTCTTATGCTCACCCCAAAATCTTGAATACACCAAGATGTCATCAATGAAAACGACCACGAACTGGTCCAAATATGTCCTGAATACTAGGTTCATGAGATCCATAAATGCTATTAGAACATTGGTCAAACCGAAAGGTAGGACTAGGAACTCAAAATGCCTATACCTCATTCAAAAAGCGATTTTTGGGACATATTCCTCACGGATTCTTATCTAATGATACTCAGACCTCAAGTCAATCTTAGAAAAATATCGCGAACCACAAAACTGGTCAAACAAGTCATTGATCCTCGGCAAAGGATACTTGTTCTTTATAGTAACTCGATTCAGCTTCTGGTAATCTATGCAAAGCCTCAAAGACTCATCGACTTTCTTTACAAATAACACAAGAGCGCCCTAAAGGGACACGCTCTCCTTGTTCAATCCACTTTCTCTTAACTCTTTCAATTGTTTCCTCATTTCATTCAACTCCATCGGAGCCATCCTATATGCTAGAGTTGAAACTAGTGTAGCACCTGGAACTAGATCAATGCAAAACTCAACATATCAGTTCAGAGGCAACCTTGGCAACTCATTAGGAAATATGTCTGGAAACTCTCTCACTACCAAGATATCCATCCTGACCAGAGGTCTTGCCATCACCGTCAACCGACCAGAGATTCTCATACTGCTCCAATCCACTGCGCTTACCTAGACAAAATCACAACATAGGGTTAGTTGTCACTAGACTAGGGTGACCTAGGTAGCAACAACCTGTCCATCCTTCGCAACAACTGTAACCTTTTTCAAGTAACACTCTACAATCGCTTGGTACTTCCTTAGCAAGTCCATACCCAGAATCACTTCAAACTGACTCATCGATAATATTACCAAGTTGGTAGAAAACTTGTGGTCGTTTAAAACCACACAGATCGATTTATAGACCGATGATACCCCCTTAGGGTACTAAGCATCAACGAGGTTTCCATTTCTTCTTCTGACAGACCCAAGATGGACACAAAGACAGTAGAAATAAAAGAGTGTGTCGACCCAATATCGAACAACACTCGTGTGAAAAATTGGGATATAAGAATAATTTCATCGACAACGTCTTGATCCTCCTATCCGCAATGGTACTGCAGATAATACTGTGGACGAAGACCTGACTGCTACTGAGGAATATAATATCGTAGCCCCTGATACTGCCAAAAAGTTGATCCACGTCCACCTCTAAGCGTAGCTCGAGCTACAATGCCTTGAGAGGACGAGAAAGACTGTCGCGGTGGCTGCTACTGTTGACCTTGAGGACAGTTTTTCTTAATATGCTAGGGCTGTCCACACCTATGGTAGGTGTAAGGACTATATCTGCCAGTACTCAATGACTTGTTGTTGATACTTGAAGTCCAACTCCCGCTGGATTCTTGACCTTGAAATTTGGCCTAATTCTTCTTAGTCGCCTTCTTTTCCTCCCTCTTTTTCTGCTTGTCCATAAGGCTCCCATAGTTGGCATTTAGGACCTTCTCTACTCTTTGCTTAGCCTCAAAGACTTCCAACAAATTGTCAAACTACATAGACGCAAGTCCTTGCTGCATTCTCGGTCTCAAGCCCAACTAAAATTTCACCACTTGACCCCGCTTAGAAATACCCTCGGGGTAAGGTAAGAGCTCAAAGAAATTGTCATAGTACTCTATCACTATACTCTTGTCCTAAGTCAACTCATGGAAAGCTCAGGTCATCGACTCATGATGACTGCGACTGTTATATTATGCTCGGAATACCTCCGCAAAGTCCTTTCACTCCATGATTGCACATCAAAATTTGACTGTACGACATTCCACCAGCTTAGTTCCAACTTATCCAGGTAGTGGGTGGCAATCCCCACCTGGTGCTCTTCTGGAACTTAGAGAGACCCAAAATCTCTTTCCATCTTCTGGAGCCAATTCTCTGCTCCCATTGGGTCTGCCCCACTCTCAACACGAATGGATTTAATCTAGCAAACTCCTAGAAATAAGTCATCCTTGTCATACCGGGTTCTTGTGTAGAATTATTACCTGTAATATTTCGCAAGGCCTCCATCATTGCCGCAATGGGGTCGACCATAAAATATCCTTCTTGGTAGAATTCTCAAAATTCTAAAAAGAAAAATACACTTGGTTAGAAACTTCTTATGCATAGTAAACTTCGTCCAGACTTTTCACCACTATATTTTTGAAGCAAAAACTATTTGAAAATCATGGACCTTAATCTTTGATACCAAAATTTTCTGTCATGACCCGGAGGCAGGCCAGACAGAAACACTGGGCCAAACAATCTGATCCTCAGAAATGACTTGATTGCCCAGCCCAAGGCTTGTTGAGATTTGCGGAAGACTTGAATAAAATTTCCAGTCATAGCCCACTTATGATGGACCACAGTTCATATAGTGATGACAAGAGTTAATAGTAAATAAAGGTAAAATTTAAATCCAAGCACCAACTGTGCATATAATCAAAATATCCAGAATTAAAACCACAATACTATACATTAGTTCAATCAATTATTCTTACCAAGGAGAATTACAACTAAATGGAAAGGAAACGAAACAAATCTACTACTACCCCAAAGCTCAAACTCCATGAGTCTAAGTGCTTCTGTCTCTACCTGGAAGGAAGGGGTTGTTGGGGTCAGTGACTAACTCAGTAGAAAACTATACTCACTGCAATGCGCATGTAAAACTTGTTTTACCTCTTTTTCTGAAAACCATGATTTAAGGGGTTATGCATTTTTATCAAATATTTTAAAAATCGTTTACATCCCTTTTAAGGAAAAATTGACCTTGAAGGGCCCCGACGAGATACCAAGGAAATCATGGTTGTATGCTGTGAAATATTGAAGGAGACAAATGATAACATTCTCTATTATTTTGTTGGAGACTAAAACACTCCAATATATAGGATTTACATGTGCCATAAAAGGCATTATTCTTCTAAAATTAAGGGATTAAAATTGGAATAAAATTAGAAAATTTTAATGTCCATAATTAGATTTCCTAATATTACATAATAACTAAAATAAACATAAATAAAACTAAATCTAATAATGGTAACTTTTAGAGAAATTCAACACTCCCCCACAAGTTGGGTTGTATATTTTATACATGACCAACTTTTTACATAAAGCATCAAAGTCAGGTGTGATAGTACCCTGGTTAAGATATCAGCAAATTATTCATGAGAAGAGGTATATATTAGTTGTACTTCTGATTTTTCAATGTTTTCTACTATAAAATGTCTATCAATCTCCACATGTTTAGTTCTGTCATGATGAACAGGATATTTTGCAATACTAATTGCAGCTTGATTATCACATCTAAGCTTTGTTGTCTTCTCAAACTTCATTCCCAACTCAGTCAAGACTCAGCTTATCCAAATTCCTTCACAAATAGTCACTGCTAAGGCTCTTAATTCAGCTTCAGCACTACTTTTGGAAACAACATATTATTTTTTACTTATCCGTGTTACAATATTTCCCCAAACTTTTGAGCAATATCCTGCTGTTGACCTTCGATTCATCTGGTTTCCTACCCAATCTACATCTGAGTATAGGATTATGTCCATGCGTTCATTTTTCTTGAATAATATCCCTTTTCCTGGAGTCATTTTAAGATACCTGAGGATAGGATATAAGATTTCCATGCGTTCCTTCATGGGTTGGTGCATAAACTGACTTACAATACTTACTACAAAACCAATATCCGTCGAGTATGAAAGAGATAAATAAGTCTTCCAACCAGACGTTGATATCTTCCTTTGTCCGATGAGATCTCTTCTTTTTCAAATCCTAACTGCTTGTTAGAATCCATTAGTGTGTTTGCTAGTTTGCATCCTAGCATACCTGCTTCTTTTAGTAGGTCTAGAATATATTTGCGTTGAGAATAAATATCCCTTTTTCGACCAGGCCACTTCCATGCCTAGAAAATAGAGAAGAGAACCAAGGTCTTTTACTTCAAATTCTTTTGCCAAGGACTTTGATTTTCGACAATTCTTCCTCATAATCTCCAATTAAAATGATGTCATCAACGTACACAATGAGAATGGCTAATTTCTTATTAGGAGAGTGTTTCACAAAGAGTGTATGGTCAGCTTGACATTGAGTAAATCCATGTTCTTCTACTGATCGTGAAAACCTACTGAACCATGCTCTAGGAAATTGCTTCAATTCATACAGGGACTTCAATAATTTACACACTCTATTGTCAATGTTATTTATTTGTAGATTGGAGAGAATTTCCATGTAGACTTCATCTTCAAGTTTTCCATTCAAAAAGACATTCTTTATATCAAGTTGGTGAAGTGGCCAGTTTAAATTTGCTGCTAATGAAAAAAGTATTCTGATGGTGAGGTTTCTTGGTAATCAATACTATAAGGTTGAGTAAAACTCCTTGCAACCAATCGAGCTTTAAGTCTCTCAATATTCCCATCAGCTTTGTGTTTCATAGTAAATAGCCATTTACAACTCACGGCTTTCTTTCCTGATGGAAGTTTAGTAATAATTCATATTCTATTACTTTCCAAGGCTGTAATTTTTTCTTGGACAACTTGTGTTCCATTCTGGATGTTTTAATGTTTCTTCAATATTTGCTAGAATTTGAATATTATCCATCATTATGGTATACTCATGATATGATTGAGAGGGTCCTGCATATGAAATGAAATTTCTGATAGGATATTGAGTACAAGTTTGAGTACCTTTCCTCAAGGCAATGGACAGTTCCAATTCTTTTGTAATTTGAATTTTTTGAACATCATTTTCTTTACCTATGCTAGTTTCTTCAGTTCTTGGTACAATTCAGATTCTTGGATAGATGTGAGTTGTGCTAAGGTTTCAATCTCTCCCTGATGTTATTTTTTTTGTCTGACATTTACTAGAATTTTTCCATTCTCTGATGGGGGGTTGGTTGTGTTTGAACAAGGCATATTTGACAGATTTGGACTTGACACAAGTGGATATTCAGGAGTTTGTGAGTTTTCAGGCAAGGGATTTCAACTTCAAAAATGAAGTTCTTTCTTATTCTCCCCCTAAAGTTTAGGTTTGGAGAAATAGGGATTTTCTTTAAAGAAGGTTACGTGCATTGTTTCAAATGTCCTATGTGTAGATGAGCATATGCACTTGTAACCCTTTTTATTTGCGGAATAACAGACAAATACACATTTTGTAGATTTTGAATCAAGTTTGCTTCTATTTTGTGGGTACACTGGACAAATGTAGTACACCCAAATAATTTGAAAGGTAGATCAGATGAGAGAGCACGAGCATGAGGGAATGTTTTGATGAGAGCTTGACGTGGAATTTCAAAGTTTAGTACCCGAGAGGGTAATCTATTCATGAGATATGCAGAAGTAAGAATAATGTCCCCCCACAAATATTTTGGAACATTGGCTAAAAACATGAGAAAGTGAGTTACTTCAAGTAAATGACGATTTTTCTTTTCAGCCACTCCATTTTGTTGAGGTGTGTTGACACGTGAACTTACTTAGACAATTCCTTGTTTAGACAGATATTCCCATAGGTTTGAGGAGAAATATTCTCTAGCATTGTCAGATTTTAGAATTTGAATTTTTGCACTAAATTGTGTTTGTATCATAGAGTTGAAGACTTGGAATACTCTATCAACTTCAAATTTTTCTTTCAAGAGGAAAACCCATGTGAGCCGAGTATGATCATCTATAAAAGTTATAAACTAACGTGCCCCATTAACATTATTCACTCTGGAGGGTCCCCAAATATCACTATGAATTAATGCAAATAGTTGTGAAGGTTTGTAGGGTATACTTGGATAAGGAGATCGAGTGTGTTTTGCTAATTGATAGATCTCACATTTAAAGGAATTTGAGTTTTTATTTAAGAACAAATGGAGAAATAGCTTTTCAAGATATACAAAGTTTGGATGTCCTAATCGATAGTGTCATAACTTAATTTCATTATCTTTATTGATACTCAAATTAGAGACATACTTGGAGTTAGAATGATGAAAAGATTGATTTTTGGGTGAAATGCTGCTAGCAATGAGAGCTTTCTAAGGTTAGTTTGTTTTTAGGAAATAGAGTCCAAAGCACATCTCAACACTACCAATCTTCCTCCTCGAACCCACTTCCTGAAATATACACACATTTGGAAAAAAATTAATGAAGTAATGATTATCACAAGTTAGCTTACTAATGGATAGTAAATTGCAATCAAATTTAGGAACATGAGGCACATATTTAAGGCTGATTTCTAGTGAGATTTGAACCTAACCTGTCCCTGCCACCTTGGATAAAGAACCATCAGCAATACAGACTGTAAGTTTGGTTTGGCACAATTGATACTCATGAAAAATAAACTTGTCTCCTGTCATATGGTCTAATGCTATTGAATCAATAATCCACTGTTTTGAGTACTTGGATTTTACTGAAAACACAGAACTTGTATTACTTACTTGTGCATGCATGACAGTAGATGGGTTGGAAACCAATGTGTTGCTTAGAAGTTTTTTTAGAACTTCAAGTTGTTCCTTGGTGAAAGGGCTGGATTCACTTGTAGTAGATGGTTGTTCCTTGATAGTTTTAACCTAATTTGCCTGGTCATCTCCATCAAAATTTGGCTTTGGACTTTTCCAATTTGTTGGTTTTCCATGTAGCTTCCAACACGTGTCTTTTATGTGTCCAGGTTTAGAACAGTGTTCATACCATGGTCTTCCCTTTTATTTTTTTTTTTTTACGATTATCTTGTTGATTTTGAAATCATGAGTTGCAGGTAGCAAGGGCAGATCCTTCCACAATTAAAGATACAATCTGGCCACCCATCATTACCTTTTTTCTACTTTCCTCATGGAGAACTTCAGAAAAAGACTCTTGAAGGCTTAGGAACGATTTGGTTCCCATTATTTTGCCTTGAACTTCATCAAGGTTTTTGTTTAACTCTAAGAGAAATTTAAACGTCCTCTTCTGTTCCACAATCTTGCGGTATAACGCAATGTCTTCAGGGCACTTCCATTCATGATTTTTAAACATATCTAGTTACTACCAGTGACGAGTGAGCATAGTGAAATATTGTGTTGCAGTGAGATCTTCCTATCGTAGATCATACGGAATTGACTTAATTGCAAATAGTTATGATGTATACTCAGAGCTGGCATAAGTTTCTCTTACTGTTTCCCAAATTTCTTGTGTAGTCTCATAGAGAAGAAAATTCTCACCAATATCGGCAATCATTGAGTTGATGAGCCATGACATAATCAGGTGATTCTCGGCCTTCCACTTCTTGTAACTTGGATCATCTTTTGTTGGAATTGAAATTTCTCCTGTTAGATAATCTTCTTTGCCTGTGCTGCAAATGAACATCCTAACATATTGAGACCATTGAAGAAAATTTGGACCATTGAGTTTACAACTCGTGATGAAAGACGATATACTATCGGCGTCTCCAGAATTTTTGGACTGTTGGAGAGATATAGTTCGATTGGAGTGAGAGGAGATTTCCAACGCAGAGTTGGTTTTCCCGGTTGCCATACCAAAAGCAACTAAGATAGACGAACTCGGAGACCTGCTTGAATGACGGAATTGACGAACAATTGTTGTTCGTTCTGAAACTTTGAACGAGCATTGGTCATTCTGAAACTACGACCGAGAAGACCAGTTCCAATGATGGAGCTCGATGATTTCCCGAGTGAGAGAGCCCAATTTGTTCTGAGCGAGGGAGCTTAGTTAGAATTATAGAACCCAATTTAGGAATTCAGAGAACTGGCTCTAATATCATGTGAACTTTTGCAGGAGAAGAATAATAATTTTATCTTTTATTTTGTTGGAGACTAAAACACTCCAATATATAGAATTTATGTGTGCCATAAAAGACATTACTCTTCTAAAATTAAGGGATTAAAATTGAAATAAAATTAGGAAATCTTAATGTCCATAATTAGATTTCTTAATATAACATAATAATTGAAATAAACATAAATAAAATCAAATCTAATAATGGTAAGTCTGAAGGAAATTCAACATAAACATAGATAGCTATACTCAAAATACTCTCGTCGATTTCATATTGAAATCCATCACTAGTGAAAAATGACGATCAACCATGGACAAACTCCTACAGTCAATCACACGGAAGGGTGGCCACCATCGTAGGCAACACCCCACGAGTCCAAAAGAAAGCAACAGCGGTCTGTAGACCCGATTCATCACCCTGGGTTTGCCGATGAGATAAAGCTTAGCGTCGACGAGCCAAAGCTTAGCGCCGACACAACCCGTATCATCACCCGAGTTTGTGACGAGCTAAACTTAGCACCAACAAACTCATGACACAGTATGTAATACCTCGACCTTTCATATCGAAATTTAATAATGATAGTTGGAAAGTTAATGGACCTATATGGATTAATTGAAAAATTATCGGGGTATTATCAAGTACATAATCGATAGATCATAATTTAACAAAATTTATTGGAGTATAATTAGGGTTAAGTTACTAGGATTTTTTTATTGAGTTATTAAATTAAAGGAGAAAAGAAAGTGAGATTATTAGAATTAAAATGTAAGGATGATTAAAATGGGGATTTAATTGTAAGATAGAAATAAAGAAAATTAAATGGAGTTTGGGAGAGTGAACCTGTTCAGCAAGATAACCGGTTGGGTTCAAAAATCAAATGGGAAGGGAATTTACAATTGGCTTTCGACCATTCTTGTAGAGAGAAACGAGGGAGAGAAAGAACGAGACTGAGAGAGAGGACGATTAGGAGAAGGGAGTGACGAGCACGATGGCGAGCTCGGGGTCAGCCGGGGTTCTCTCGTGGCGAGGCGAGAGTTCGTAGAAAAAATGGAGCTGTGAGTCGTGGCTAGGGCTCAGGATCGAAGTTTCTGCCGGCGACAATATCCGGCTTCCGGCGAGGTCTAGTCGAGGTATGTCCAACCAATTCTTCCTTCCCCTTTTATGTTCAGATGGTCGAGCACTGGCTGGGATGGAAAGGCAACGACAAGAAATTGGCAGCAATTGGCGATGGCAGGGGCTAGCGGTTCGCATGGAATCGGCTTGGCCGGCCTGTTCGACATTGGACCGAACCGGTGAAGGGTATGATGATAATTGGAAATGAAGGGTGTGCTCTCTGGTGATATACTCTATTGGTTTAGATTTTAGTCATTAATTGGACAAAGATATGATGATAATTGGAAATGAATATTGAGATTAATTAATTAAGCTAAGTAGTAATTAATTAAACGACTTTATTTAGGAGATTTTAGTGAGTAACATATAAGGAATTGAAATATAAAAGACGTTGAGATTAATAAGTAGATTAATTGATTTTATTAATGAATAGATGTTTTTAATTGTGAAGGTACTAAAAAGACGAAAGATAACTTTAAGTGTTGAACGCTTTAAGGAAATGAGGTAAGTGATATGTGTGTGTTTTGGTCTTTAGGCCCTACATCATAAGAATAGAATATGCATGTTTTGTTGTTTACCACTTTCTAAGTATGTCTATAGTTTTTAATAGCATGTTTCATTGTTTACTGTTTTTATAGCATGTCTATAGTTTTTAATAGTACGTTTTGTTATTTACCGTTTTTACAGCATGTCTACAGTTTTTATAGCATGTTCTGTGAATCATACGTTGAATGTTTATTTATATTTCCTTATCAACTGTTAGAAATTTCATGCATTCATGAGCATCAATAGCATGAACATTTAGCAAATTATGTATTATCACTTACTGACCATTAGGCTCATAGCTTACGAGTTATGATGTAGGAAAATGACGAACAGATTAGGGAGCAACTGATGAAATATTTACACAAACAAGACTTGTGACTGTCTAGGCTAAAGAAAGTAAAAGAGAAAATGTTTTACAACTAACCTGTAATAATTTGTTTAGTATTCATTAACTAAATTAATTACGCTTCCGCTATGTTTTAAGAAAAGATTTTTATAACTATAGTTTTCCACTACTTATAATGATTTTCATAACAAGTCTAAAGAAAGGATTTTTAACGGTTCGAATTTTTAGAAAAAGAACTCTGATTATATTTTTAAAAGGTTTTACTAAAGATTTAGTCATTTTATAAAAGCTTTCAATTTTCACGCATTTTTAAAAGCAAATAGAAAATTGGATCGTCACACAATACACCCTAATTAGGTTTAGGGGTTCAAAACCTAAGAAAGTGTCGTCACCTTCATAATCTCATTCTTTACGCAGCGGACAGACATCCATCTCCACACAGTATGAGACATAATAGGGATAGCCACATGATACTTTGGTATCGAAACCGTCCAAAGTATCAAGAAGATTCATCACCCCCAAACTAGATATCATACCATGAAAACTATGTGTACGTGTAAAACTCGTATACATAATTATAATAAAATCAAACTTGCTATCGAACAGTCCCTGTCGATTTTACATATGTGATAATCCATAAAATATTAAGTTTTAAAAACCATGGGATACGAATGCAAAGCAAGTAGGTATAAAACTCCTACCTCGACAGCAGTCTCTCCTTCTATCCAAAGGACTAGCAACCTCAGGTGCTAGCTCTGTAACACCCCGATATTTTAAGTTGGATAATTATCGGGGTATTACCAAGAACGTACTCATTAGATTATATATTATTGAAATTAACGTAATCAAAATAAAATAAAAATTCATTTAATGAATTAAAATATATAATAATTGGATTTGGTTAAAATAAATGGGGACATATCTTCAATTAATTGGACCGATTCTGAGAAGGAACCGGTTCAACATTTCTCATTTCGTCTGGCCTTCAGCCATTTAATGAAATGAGAAAGGGAAAATAACTAATTGAAGATAAAACAAAAATTTGCATAATTAACATAAATGTTAATTTAATTAATTAAATATAATGTTAAGATTGATTATAATAGTTTTGAATTAATGATTAATTGAATAATTAATGTAACGTGGGGATTAAAGTGAAAAATTAAGTGAAGAGGAGATTGGAATGGCTGAACCGGTTCTGTTAAACAGTTTAAAGCTGATTGGTTCGGTTTAGAAACAAGTTAAAGGGGGGGAATAAAAATTAGGTTATGTTATGTTTTTTTTGTGCTGAAGAAAAAATGTGGAGAGAGAGAGAGAGAAGCGACGATTGAGAGAGGGGAATCGGAATGAGGCGAGAGAGGTGGAGATCAAGAGGGGGACGGTGCGGCTCGGGGCTTTGTTCGGCGGTCGAAGGCGCGATGGACGACGTGAGTTGCGCCGTTGGATCTCGCAGACAGTGTGGGGTCTTCGAATTTGGAGTCACCCGTCGGGGCTCTGTTGACTTCAGTCGATGACGGCACAGGATGGCAGCAGCGTGGTATTCGACTGAGGAGGACTCGCGATGAACGACTCGGGACGGATGCGGCAGTGGCTGGCGGCGGTTCCGACTTGGGTCGGATTGCTGGAGCTCGGGTCGATCTCTAACCCGGGTGCTCCGATCGGGTATGTCTGACCCGGTCTGGACGATTCGGGTCTTCTCAGCAAGGTGAGGTTCTACACTTGATTCTCAAATTCCCTATCGCACTTGGTTGCACTTCTTGGTTCAATTCGGATGCTGAGTTCTTATTTGGTTTTACGGATCCGTTTTTGCCATTTCTGTTGATGGTTAATAGTGGTGAATCAGTTGGAAGATTGAATTATTATGCAGATTATAAATTGTTGTTTTAGTTGAAGAACATTAATCTGTCGTTGGATTGGTTACACTCTGTATTGTTTGGCATGAATTTGATAAATAATTCATGATGAATATGCGCTATTGTTAGTTGAAATTGTGAAAAAGGAAATAACTAGTTGGGTTGTATATTGTGAATTGTGGAGGATGTTATGCTCTGTTTGTTATTGGATTTCAAACATATTAGATTAGAACTCTGAATATTGAAATATATGAAAATATTCTCTGCTATCGTTATAGCCTTCGGGTCAATGCTGGATTAGTGCATCCGATCAATATTAGTGATGTTTGATATGCGAATATCTGCTCATGATCGTAATTATCCAAGTATGGATATGTTGAATTTGATTATAGTGGCTAAAAATGAATCGTTGATATGTGGTGCTATTATGTTCTACTAAATAGATTACTGGTCAATTTGGATAAAGGTTCCGTCTTTTACATATTGTTAAATGGAAGAGTTTTGTTATGTCGGAATGTTCTAATAAGTTGGGTACTATTGCCGTAGTGATTTTACTTAAGAAACTCTAATAAGTAACTTATAATGATAGGAGAGGACAATAGGATTAATAAATTTATTTATTTATTAGATTAATGATTGAATGTTACCAATTTGTGAAGGTAACGAAAAGACGAGGAAGAATAATGACGAAGTGCGAATACGCGATAAGTTTCGAGGTAAGGAAAATGAGGTGTTTTGGCTATTGAGGCCCTACACCACAAGTATGGGTGTGTGAGTTAGAGTATTGTTCTTAAAACGTTTGCTGATAGATATTACGCCTACTGCTAGTGTTGAGTTCTTGTGTCTATTCCTCTGCTTATTCTTGTTGTTCAATTTATTGCAAATGCTTCACTTGTGTGTTATTGTGAAATCTGTGATATTTCCCTGTTGTAGTTTAGCTTTGTTTTATTGTATGTTAAGTAATTCAACTGTAGTTTAGCTTGTTTTACTGTATGTGATTCAAAGGCCTAATTGAATGAAGAAAGATAAATGCTAATGTCTAAGGGTGACGAATGTTCTAACGCATGAAAGATAAATGGTTGCTGCATTGTATGACTATTGTCCTTTCATTTTGTGTTGCTCCACAAGAATGGTTCTTTCACTCACGTCAAACACATTTAAACACAGCTCCTAAATTACAATTCCTAAATTAGAAGTTGAGCATCTCTAATTGAGTAATTTGCTAAACTTGATGCACGATAAAGTACTAATAACGTTGAACATGTTTAATTGCAAATCCACTAAGTAGGCTAACCAAATTGTTTAATCAAGCATGTAAACTACTTTAGTTGTAATTATAATCTTTTGAGCATAATTGGTTACAACGATAGAATCTAAGCACGTTTAGTAATAGAGTTAACTAGAAATAACTACACTCTTAATTCTAGCATGCTTAATTGACTGTGATAATTAGAATGAATATGATTAAGTAACTGATCAATTCATCGTAGTTAGCAATAATTGTAAATAGTAATTGAGCATGTAATCAAGAAAGAAAATCACGAGCATGTTTATATTTTACTTGAGCATGTTAGACAATTAAACTAACGTTTATTAATTGTATTTAAGCATGTTAAAGAACTTAGACAATTATTATAGCATGTTAAAGAACTAGAGAACATGACTAAAGTAATCAACCCTTGAGTATATAAATTACTTAGGATAATTAACTAAATGATAATTATAATTCCACCTTGAGCACGTAAACAAAAAATAGGATGATTAACTAGATGATAATTAGGATTCCTTCTTGAGCATGTTAATTTCATTATGTTTTGCTTCCATACGCACGTCGCTTGAGATTCATTGTACCTCCTTTATTATTGTGATGTATATATTCAAGCATGTTCCCCGATGATTAATTAGCTCTATAATTGCTTCCTTCACATGTTGTACGTTATTATTACTTGTCTTGGATGCTTGTTCAGCTATTGTTATTTCCTTTGTTTGTGCTTTAATTTCAGTTACTTTTGTTTACGCGCATTTCAATATCTGTTAAAGTTATGTTATACGCATCATGCATCATGCTATGTTGAGAATGTATGATCATGCATAATGTAATAGAAACAAAGTAGGGAGTACACCCACGGGGTAGTACTCACATGCATGGTAAGGGAAAGTAAAACGATAAAGAAAAGACCAAAGGAAAGGAATGAAAAGAAAAGTGAGTTAGGAGGTGGATGAGTAGCGGTCCTAGTCTGACAATTAGGAAATGCTCCTACCATATCGGGAACGGGATCTAGTTGTCCATAGGAGGTTAGGTCCAACCCACTATACCATCCGATATGGGTTCTTCTAATCTCTAGCTCGGAGTACGAGTAAAGAAAGAAAGAAGAAACATGAGAAAACAATTGGTTTGGGTGGCCCCCATTCCAAATGAACTAAAGAGAGTTATAAGCATAATGCATTTTCCTTTTTCCTTACTAAGCCCTTTGGACTTACAGTTGCTCGTGGTGTAGATGTAGGTACTGTAAGTAGAGGATGCACAGACTAGGAGTAGTGAAAGATAAAGAACAAACAATAGCAAGCAAGGATGTTGGGTTTGCATGCTCGAGGGATGCTCACGGCTGGCCAGGCATAAAGAGGGTAAAAGAGAAATGGTTTTAATTAAGTTGTCTAAGTTGTAGTTAACATAAGTTTTATTTGACGCGTATTTAATTTAGTGAGTCCTTTCATTCAAATGACTAACGTTTCTGCTAAGTTTCTAAATGATGATTTTAATTATGCTTCCGTTATGTTTTCAAATGGTTTTCATTTTAACGCTTCCGCATAAGTTTTACAAATTATGGGATTTTATGACGAGTTTTATGAACGGTTGGTAGCGATCCGGTTTAGATGCGCTCTGATTTACTTTCAAAAAGAAAATTCAAAATTTTAACTCATTTTAAAGGATTTACGAAAATCCGGGTCGTTACAAGCTCGAAGTCCACAAACTCGTCCGAGCTTAAAAACATGTTAAAGGATAAGAATTCTCGTCAATGTTTATTAAGGAATAGGTGGAAGAGTCTCATATCGGGATTGGGAACCCTGCTGCTGTTTAATTTACTCAATTATACGTGTCTACACGATGGGGTAGGCTCAGGGCAATCTACCCAATTACCAATCGACCAACTCATTTCTAGTGGACGAATTTTCGACTCAGGTCAATTTGCAGTCAACCAATTTATTCTTGGTCGATTGACTACTTCATCAATGGTCGAGTAGTGGTCGGCTAGCTGATTGACCGGTTGGCTTCTGGTTGACTAGATTCGGTGCGATTCCTTCGCTAGAAACGCATTGTTTTCCCCCCTTTTTGCCTCTAATTGATAAATAACCCTACCTAGATTTCAACTATATCAAAATAATCCAACAATGTCCCTCATATTCGAGTTTTCAAGCTCGAATCTAAGCTAAATATTTTCAAACTTTAAACCCTAAAATCGAAGACAAAATCTTACTAATTCGTAAACCTCATTCTTAAATGTCATTCCCCTCGACATCGCTAACGTTTCCCCTCTATTAGATTTGTCCAACGGTCAATTTTGCCCATTGTTCCCTCTCCGTGTTTGGTCTACATCTCTTCTTCTTTTCTCTTTCTTTAATATATTTAATTTAATACAATATAATATAAAATATATATTAATATATTTTTATATTAATAACTCAAACTTCAAATTTCATTGGTTCCAACCCCTAGTCGACAACCTTTTTTCAATCAAGTTAATTTTTTAATTTCATTTCTTGGATTAATGTGTCGTCATTAATATCTAATTTAATCAATTTTTGATCATTTAATCAAAAATTCACGCGTTGTAATTATGCGATAAATCAGGTTAATTTTTTAATATCGTGACTAATTTTAATGCGAAAATTTTACGCGAGAAATTTATTATAAAAAATTTTAGAAATTTTACACTTTTTCACATCTTTGTAACGCAGTCAAAAGAAATATGGCAGACCATACGAAACATTTTCAGAAGAAATCACATGCAAAAAACCTTGCATTCTTAACTACTTAAGCACTGTGATGTGAAAAGTTTGCCTTTATCAATTAGATATGTGGCCTCAGGTTAGTGTCCCAGTTTAAGACCTTTTTTTTTTAATTTTAGAAATTGGTTTATCTAGCAAATTTAAGTACTTTAGCCCTGTAATTTCATTTAATCTAAAGGAAACGCAGAACGGGAAACACAAGAGAAGTATCGGGTGTGACGGAAACGCAGACTGGAACAGTCGTCAGGCGTGGATCTCTCTGTCAGGGAGCCGCGATGGCACAAAATAGCGACTTTTGAACGGCGATTGCAGTTCAAGACCTAGGGCTAAGCCATTGCAATTCGCGACCTAGGGTAAATGTGAGAATAATGAAAGAAATACGTTAAAGGAGGGTAACTTGGTAAAATAAAATTATTTGTGTGCTGGGCATGTGCTCTGACTTAACTGGATTGTACAGAATATGTAACATTTAAGGGGCAGGCAAATTGCTTACATTAGATACATTAGCGTTTAAATTGTTTAATAACATAAGTAAACATACTCCCAGGTGATAAATTATATTTTACTTTAAGGAAAAATGACAAATCAACCATGTCCTTTATTATTAGTGACAAACCAACCATCATTTTTTTTTACTAATAAATTAACTACTGAAATATAAAAAATTGACGGAATAAACATCGTAATTACATTTTTTGTGTTGTCGCACTGCGGCAAATTATCATAGTTCATGGGTTAATTTGTTAAACTATAGCGGATCATCATAGTTTAGGGGTTAAATTGTTACATTGCTGCTATTTGTCATCGATCTGCAGCGAATCGTTATCATAGTTCAAAGGTTAAATTGTTAAATTACGGCAAATCATCATAGTTTAGAGGTTAATTTGTTAAACTATTGCATTTAGTTGTCGATCCGCTGCAGATCGTCTTCATAGTTTAGGAGTTAAATTGTTAACCACGGCGGAT
The DNA here is from genome assembly GCA_022433065.1 of Begonia loranthoides. Taxonomy (NCBI): domain Eukaryota; kingdom Viridiplantae; phylum Streptophyta; class Magnoliopsida; order Cucurbitales; family Begoniaceae; genus Begonia; species Begonia loranthoides. The sequence continues at coordinate 31,332,765 of CM039469.1, forward strand.
TATTATAGTTCAAGGGTTAATTTGTTAAACAACAATGGATCGTCATGGTTCAGGAGTTAGTTTGTTAAACTGCTGCAATTTGTGTCAATCCGTAGCAGATTGTCGTCATAGTTCAAGTGTTAAATTGTTAAATTGCGGCGGATTGTCATAGTTTAGTGGTTAATTTGTTAAACTGCTGCGGTTTGTCATCAATCCACAGTGGATTGTCATCATAGTTTAAAGGTTAAATCGATACACCACAGTGGATTATTATAGTTCAGGAGTTAATTTGTTAAATCGCGACAGATCATCATATTTTAGGGGTTAATTTGTAAAATAAGAGTGGATCGTCATAGTTTAGGGGTTAAATTCTTAAACTGCAATTGATAGTCGTCGAACCGCTACAGTTTGTCGTCGATCTGCAGCGGATCGTTCTAATAGTTCAGGGGTTAAAATTTTAAATCATGACGGATCGCCATAGTTTAGGGGTTAAATTGTTAAACTACAGCTGATCATCATAGTTTAGGGGTTAAATTGTTAAAGCACCGTGAATTTTGTGCAAATAAAAATACTATTCATTCTCTTCTTCGTAGAAAAACCATGACAACACAAATATTCTCTCGTGGAATGTAAAACAATTGTAAATCATCTAAAAACTAAAATATTAACATTTTTTTACAAAAAGTTCTAAATTATAAAACTCAAAATCTACTAAATCCATTCTTTTACAAAATTCAAAATTTTCTAAATCAATTCTCTATGGATATTAAGTAATTTCCACTTAAAATTTTTTATAAAATCATAAATTCTTTCTGTTTTTTCCATGAGTATTTGTTCTTTTCTGCTGCGATTTGTAGAAAATTAACAATGATGTTCACGACTACGATTTTTCATAGTTCACGGTTCGTTATCAAGCCACTGCGGTTTCTCGTCAATCCGACGTGATTTGTCGTCAATCAGTTGTGGTTTGTCATCATTAACGGCAAACATAACAGTGATGTTAATGGTCATTTTTTTATTGTTCAATGGTTGATTTATTAATAAAAAGAATGACGATTGATTTGTTATTAACAAGTAAAAGATGATGGCAGGGTTGTCATTTTTTGGTAAAAATAATAAGAATACAAAGTTTTGTTGGGAGAGTGTTCATTCTATGAGTTAGAGTGGGAAAGCGGGGAAACAAGAGAAATGATAGAGAGAAATCTAATCGTTATTATTATTCCAATAACTCTACATTTACTTATATTTTTTTATTTTTTACTATTATCTATTTTAATTAATAATTTATTATATTAATTATACTAATTAATATTTATCACGTTAAAAATAAATAAATATAGCATTATTACTTTATTACTCATATTTAGTGAAATGATTGATTTCTTTTTTACATCGAAAGTTTACAATTTAAGTTTATCCTCAAAACATGTTTTACCTACATTTTGGCGGAACTTCCATATGTTTTCGTGGCATTTAATTATTAATCATATTTACACACTTTGAATTTTCCTTTCTTAATCACACAATTTTGCTAGTGCCCGTTTAGTGATGTTCTTTTTGCACTCTTCATTTCCATAACTTCATATTCTATCGTCCAAATTCTTGAGTCACACGCACAAAATTGTGAAAAATATTCATAATTTAGTTATGGGTAATTAACAAAAAAAAAACATTGAACTATAAAATTAGTGGTAAGATAGATACTAAATAATTTTCACTAAAATATAAAATACTGAAGTAAGGAAAATAAACGAGTTTAATATCGTTGTCACATTTTTCATTAAAATTTTAATTTTTTTAAGCAGCAGATAGGTCTTTTTTTCACAACAGACCTGTAAATGAAGTAGTTGCAGTCAAAAACTTATTTTCTGCAACGAAAGACAAGTATCTACTACAAAAATGATATTTTCTGCAGCAGAAATTTGTTTTCCACTACAAAAAGTAAGTCATATTTCAATGACTTGTTATCATTAGCGAAAGCCAAAATCCACAATGAAAAATGATATTTTTTCCAGTAGAAAAGGTAATTTTTGCAACTAAAACTTGTTTGTAACTGTGGAATCTTAGTTTCCTTAGCGGAAACAAGTTTTCTATTTACATATCAATCAATGTATCAAAATATACTCTTCTAGATACAATATTCTAATGATTTTTAATATCAACTTCGTACCTATCGTTCGTCAATTCAATTTTGAAGATCGGTGAGTAAAAACAATATGATATTAGTTGGATATAGACCAATTGAGATATTAATCGTGCTTGATGTTAAGGTTGTGTTTCAAATTGAGCTCTTTTTTCAGATTGGGATCATGCTTCACATTGGAGTTGTGCTAAGGAAATTAAGATTTTGTAGCGGAAAACAAATATCTTGAGGAAAAAAAAAATTCTGTTGCGGAAACTAAATTCCATTGAAGAAAGTAAATTCTATTCTAAAAACTTACTTTCATTTTTCACAAGAAATACTTATTTTTTGTTACAAATATCTATTACAGAGAAAAAATTTAGTGAAAAACGTAAAAACTACATTTATCTAGTTTATTTATAATAATTCAATATTTTATTTATTAAAAAAAAATTTAATATTTATTGTCGGTGCGCTAATAGTTCACTGTTATTATTTTTTATTAATTACCCTTGAGTTATTCATTCATTTCTTAAGCGGACGTTGCGCTATACGTATAGATTTTCGTGATTGTCGTAAAATGAGATGAGTCTCTCATTTATTACAGTAGATGATGTCATAAATTCATAACATTTGCCCGTTTAATCCGGCACATAAATAACTAAGAGCATCTCCCATCGTACGATGCCGAACAATGAGCTATTTTATCTTCTAATTATATTACTCACCCCACCTCAATTAATGCCACTGCTCCCAGCCATTCAGGTCCAGCTGTCTTTTTGCTCAATTATCCGATCCTTTCGGTGATGGAGTTGGAAAGGTGGATCTTTTCTTGATCTCTTGCACAAATTCCTGGATGTTGAGGTCGGAGGAGCCGCCTTCTGCAACCGCTTCTTCTGCTGCTTTTTTCCACTTCAAAGCGTTTTTCTTCATTTCAATGGCGGTGGGTCCAACTATAGCTTCCATCAAGCACTTCTCCACTTCGTTTCTGGTTATCAATCGATTTTCAGCCACTCCTCGCCACAATCTGATCCCCACTTTGAACTCGTCCACCATGAATTTAGCGTTTGTAACCTGATCGCCCCACTGCGGAAAGGTCACCACCGGAACGCCGCAGGTGAGAGCTTCGACGGAGGAGTTCCACCCGCAGTGGGTGACGAAGCAAGAAATGGAAGTATGAGCTAGAACTTGTTCTTGAGGACTCCACGTCACTACTTTTCCCCTTTCCCCAGCTTTTCCCAGAAACCCATCGGGTAAAACATGGGGTTTCACGTTCACCCATTTCGGCGGCTGTCGCATAACCCATAAAAAGCTCACACCGGAGTTAATAACGCCGTGAGCAATCTCGTCGACCTGATCTTGATTCAAATAGACGATGCTTCCGAAAGAAATATATACCACCGACGATTGAGGCTTTGAGTTCAGCCACTCGATGCAGTCGTCGGCCGCGAAACAGTCACCGCGGACGTCGCTGGATTTTTCTCCTTTCAAGCTCTTGAAAAGCGGACCAACAGTCTTAATTAAGAAAAATTTGGACATGTAACTTAAAATCTCGCTTTCCAGTTCTTGAAAAGTGTCCATTACTATGCAGAAAGGAATTTGCAGAGTTTTAAACTGGTCCAAAATCGGTTTGGCCAAATAGTGGTATGCGTCCAAAGGGTTCAAAAAGCTTGGAATCTCGTCGAACGCCAGAACCGGCAAGGACGGAAGCTGCAGTTCTGTTCTTAAATCGGGTTCGACGTAAAAAGAACCCATTTGATGATGAAAAAAATTGTAATAAACAGAGAAAACAGCACAGGACTGAACCCAAAGAACAGAACAAGGGATCTCAAGCTCATCAGCAACATCAATAACCCAGGGTATAAATGGGTTTCCGACAATGCAGGAGACTCGCCGATTCTCTTCAGAATATCTCCTCACCATTTTCGGAAGATTTTGCCGGCCGGCTCGTTCGAGTATTTGCACATAAACACTCAAGTTCGCTCTTTCCTGTTGGTTCTCATCGCAGCCGTCGTTGAAAAAATCAAACCGGATAAAACCATCTCCGACAGGAGTCTGCTCGTCGGAGATACTCACGGCTTTTCGCATGTCATTGCCGATAGCTTCGGTGCAGGAGAAAGTCACGAGCATACCTTTTGAAGCAAGTTTTTTGCCGAGTCTAAGCATGGGGTTTATGTGTCCTTGAGCTGGAAAACAAACCAGAAGGACATGGGAGGGAACTGGTTCAGACTCCATAGTATTGGGAGACCGAGGAAAAAGATGACAGTAATTGCGGTGAGACAGCCCTTTACTTGGATGAATGATTAGAAAGTCGATTTTATAGCAATTTGAAGCGGCAGTTGCATGTTCATCTCACGAGAAATTGAATATCTTATTGGTTGTATAGCGTGATCTCAAAAAGTTAAAAGAAATTAATAATACAAAGAACTAGAAAGTTATTAAGAAGATAATGACCGAATAATTTTTAGGAAAAATGACAAATTATTTATTATTTTTTATTGTTAGTGATCATTTGTTTTTTTTATTAATAACTTAATCTCTTAATTAGAGGAAAATATCGTGATAACAGTTTATTGTAAATGTTTATTGATGTTCTTGCAGTTATGTTTTTCGATAACATTATCTTCGCAGTCATATTTTTTAGTGACATTATTGGTGAACTTTTGATTCTGATTATGATTTGTCGATAGACATAATCAAGAAGATGATGTCGAGAATATTCGACATAGTTTGGTCCACAATTTTCACATTTAGTTTTTCGATCATCTTCTCATCATCAAAAGTAGTTTTCATCGCCGTCGTCGTCGTTTAGTATCTCAATTCTGCCGCAGATCATCCTCAAACCTTGGCAGTCTTTCTCAGATCGCGGCGGTCTTTCATAGACCACGACGGTGTTGCGATACACCGCTGAGGTTTGAGAAACACCGCCGCGGTCAGTGAAAGACCGCCGCGATCTGAGGATGATCCGCCGCTGATCATCGTGCGTCGGTCTGCCAAAATAAGAATAAATGACAAACTCCATCCTAGCTGTCCGTTCTCGATCAAACGGTTGTGAACCATCAATGAGCATGACGGATGTCCCCCGATAATTGATGTAATGTTAAGAGAAGTCCGACGAACATACAATGGACGTCCATCGACCAAAGACAGACGTTCGTTGTAGCCTGAACGACGTAGTCTTAAGTCAAGCGACGTCTGTTATGAGACTAGGGACGTCCGTCATCGCCATTTGAAAAATGATAAACTCTATCCTAGTCGTCCATTCCGATCAAGGGACATTGGTCCTTGATCCAATGGCCATGAACCATCATTCCAACGGGCATGACGAACGTCCCCCCGATAATTGATGTCCTTCGTCAGTCTGTTGAATTATTGTTCGATGGTTTTTTGGCCGACGAATTTTGATGGACGTCTCTTGTTGTTGTTGCCTTGGACATCTCCATTCGACGGTCCTTGACCAACGGATTTTGAAGGACCTCGCCCATTGTTGCTGCCTTGGACGTCTCTGTTCGTCGTCATCAAGCCTTCGCAGTTCGTCGTCATTAACGGTAAACGTAACAGTGATGGTTGCCACGACGTTTTCTCATAGTTCAGTGGTTAAGTTGTTAGCGAAAAAAGGATGATGATTATTTTGTAACTAATAGTAAAAGATGATACTTGTTTTGTTATTTTCCCTAATTTTTACTAACAAATAAAATTTTAAACTATAAGAAATAAATGGAACAAACATCACTATAATGATTTTCATTAAAAATTTCAATTTCTTTCCTCAGCGGATGAGTCCATTTTCTATAACAAACCCTTACATGAAGTAGTCTTAATCATAGGATTTGCTTTCCACAGCAGAAGACACGTTTTTGCTGTGGAAACTTGTTTTCTGCGGCAGAAACTAAGTCCTAATCTATGGACATCTCTCAATACTAAACAACAACGTTGTGCGACCTTCAACTTCAACTATATAAGTTGTAAGGATGTCCTTTGCAAGAGCAAACAACAACTCGAAATCTATGAACAACATCCATGATCGAAAAAGTATGAAAAATGGAGGTGGAGTCTATTTTGGCAGTCCAGGGCGATGAGCAACGTGCGTTCAATCACGAAGTTATTATAAAGGTACATTCGATCTCGATATCTATAAACAATGAGTTTTGTTCATTATGAGACTCATAAGTTTATGATTGGGAGGAGAGTAGGTCTCTTCAAGTGGAAAGTGTACAATATTGTATTGACGAAAATTTATCAGAAAGTGGCTCAAAAAAGTGATATTTTATTGTTGAATTATCTATTGAAGCATATTGTTACCCTTAAAGACTTGCAACAACAACTCTCAACCATCTCCAAGCTTCTTGAATTTTGCCAAAAACATGGAAAACAACTACATTTCTAGTAATAGAATAGCGATAACAAGAGGTTCGCAAGTATATATGTGTTGGTATTTCATATGAATTTGTAAATTAAGTTTTGGATAGTTCTATATAGATGTTGATGAATGGATAGATGTATTGTATTGGAAACATCTAAATGTCAATGAAACTATCATTTGAGTTGTGAATTGAAAATCATAAGTCATGAGTTATGAATTGACTTTAAAATTATGTCATTTGAGTGACGAAATAGAAATAGAAAGCTATATCAATTCAACGTTAACAAAACTTGAAAGGAGAGAGAGGAGAGAAATTGTAAGCCGAAGGACGTTCATTGTAGGCTGAGAGATGAGATACTGAGGGTAAGGGTTAAGGAGTTGCAGAAAATACTCTTTCCACAATGGAAACGTATTTTCCGTTGAGGAAAGAAAATCTTGGATTATAACTTACTTTTTTGCAGCAGAAGGTAAGTTTTTGCTAAAGAAAAAAAATTTCTGCAGTAGATACTTGCATTCCATTGCAGAAAGCAAGTCCATTGATTAGGATTTACTTTCCACGGCATAAGGCAAGTATCCACTATGTAACAAAATTTTCTACAACGGATACTTAACTTCTGCTGCAGAAAGCAAGTCCCTTGAATAGGATTTTGTCACACCTCAAATGGGACCCAAGACGGAAAGGGAGAACAACCTAACCAAAAAATGGACCGAATTATGTAATCCACATCTTAATAAAAAAATTAGCGACGGAAGAAAAGTCATTATCTTACAAACCAGATCCAAAAATATAGGTCCAACGTGAATTTTAAATAGCGTGAAATAAATCAGTACAAATTAAGAGAAAATAATGTAAAATAAAAACTAAAGTATGACCTCACTAAAAATATTCTAAGTCTCTCTAGAAAAAGCAAGAAATGAATTTGCACGAGAGAAACTCATAAATCTACTCCTATGGTGGTAATTGGGAATCACTCTGAATATTCCGTAAAAGGGGAAGTCAATTTGGGATGAGTCAAGTAAACTCAGTCGGGATTGAATTTTATATTTAGCATTTATATTATAGAAGATATGTGTGCATTCCAATTATTTATTTTAAACAAGTCAATATGTGAAAAAAGTAAAGACGAACAATAAAGCAAATAACAAATTTAAACAATAATGATACTCAAGCGACCGCAACAGCCAAACAGACATTGATCAAATTTAGGGTTTTACCTCTACAGACATGACACATACAACTGTCTCATTACTCTAGTTAACAATAACAGTATGTAAATGTAAAAATAAATATAATTAAGCATAATAGTAAATTAAACATGTTTAATTAAAAGAATGTTGTACATTTTATAAATTTTGACATGCTAAGTAGTGCCATATCATTTAAAACGAAAATGTGTCAAAAATATCATTTTAGAAATTAATGTATGTTGAACATAAAATAATATCAACCTCAAATTTGGGCTTACCAACACCAAAGCCCAACTTATAAAGGCCTAAAGAATGTAATTGCAGATAAATCCAATTTATTCCCTTTGGCCTCAAAACATATTTATAATATTTTGACCAAAATCAGAATTCAAACTCTAAAACTAAAATTGGGATTTCTATATTAAACAATAACAATCTAAGAATTAGAGGGTCGAAAGCCTAACATGGTCCAATATAGTCCTCAAAACGACCCCATAACGATCGAGTTAAATTTTTTTGGTAAAGTAAAGTTTTGGGCCAAAATAGGACTTGAGTTTTGGCCCAAAACACTATGGGCTGAAGCCTAATTAAATTCTAGACTGAAGCCCTTTTTTTTTTCCTTGAGCCGTGGCATAAGAAAACCTGGGTCGCAACCTAGAGAAATTTGATCCGCAAACTAGATTATGCCCAGTCGTAACTTGGGATAATCCAAGTAACGACCAACCCCCCTCCAACCCGCCCC
>CM039469.1:31341464-31484423 GCA_022433065.1 Begonia loranthoides
TTCAGGTTTGAGTGTTGGTTTTGGACGTTGTGAAACTGTTCCCAATGAGGTTTGTTGACTGTGAAGTGCATCACTGATAAGAATTAAGATTATTTTTAAAATTTCTTCTGGAGTTCAACGAATTACTGAATTGTTAGGCTTGGTATTGAATTTTGATTACAATTCCAGGGACTCTATAGAGTCGTTAGTCGAGCGAACAACCAGGAGGACGATCAAAATTCTCCTTCTAACCTCCGTTCGCCTCCCTACACTGAAATCCATCAACACAATACATTAACATCTATAATTATAATCAAAATTCAATACCAAGCCAAACAATTCAGTAATTCGTTGAACTCCAGAAGAAATTTTAAAAATAATCTTAATTCTTATCAGTGATGCACTTCACAGTCAACAAACCTCATTGGGAACAGTTTCACAACGTCCAAAACCAACACTCAAACCTGAAGAAAATTGAATTGTCCGTTAAACTTTGTCCTCCAAAGAATTAGAACAAAACGCAGGGGAGATCAAACTTAGCACGGTGATGAACGGAGTTGCCCACTCGTCAGAGAACTTACCTCCTTCACACTGCCAATTTACTAGAGAAAAATGAAAATTTCAGGGAGGAGAATAGGAGAGTGGGAGGAATACTATTTTAAGTGAACCTTGGATCTCTGTCTGAAACTATATTGAAAGGAATACTATGAAGACAAACAATATTCTCAATATACAATTTGCTTAACCTTGTTAAAGAAAAATTCATCATGACTGGAATAAAATACGCAGATTTAGTCAATCTATCAACTACTAACCATACTGCATCAAATTTCTGTGTTGTTTTTGGCAAACCGATCCTAAAATCTATAGTAATTTTATCCCACTTCTACTCTGGAATGGGTAAGGGTTGCAACAATCTAGCTGCTGTTTGATGCTCTACTTCTATTTGCTGACAAACTAAACATTTAGAAACATATTCGGATACATACAGTTTCATTCCAACCCACCAACATTAACGCTTGAAGTCATGATACATTTTTGTGCTGTCAGGATGAATAACAAACCTCTATTTATGGTTCTCCACTAAAATTGTCTGTTCAAATTCGAATAATTGGGTACCACAATTTGATCTCTGAAATATAGAAAACCATCTAAACTAATCTGCCAACCATCAAACTATCCACCTGCTCGGATCTTTTCCAACTTTTATTAGAGCTCATAGTCAAATTTCTGCAAATCTTTGACACACTATAGAAGTGTAGGAGTTGCAATCAAATGACACACTTGTATTGTTTGATCATCCTCCAAACACTCCAGTTCATAATCTCCAATTATCAAACAACTTTTCCAATCCTCTATTACCAGACAAGATAAGGCACCTCAAAGATAACAACTCAAGACATTAGCTATAATGTTAACTTTCCCAGGATGATATTCCAAAAAGATATCATAATCCCCCATGTATTCCATCCATTGGCGATGTCAAAGATTTAAATCCCTTTACGTGGAGAGATATTTCAAACTTTTGTGGTTAGAAAATATCTCAAATTTAGCACCATATAAATAACTCCGCCAAATCTCAAGGCAAAATAATAACAGCTAACTCCAAATCATGAATAGGATAATTTCATTCATGAGTCTTCAACTGTCGAGATGCATAAGCAATCACTCTATTTTGTTGCACCAACATACAGCCTAAACCAATTCTTGATGTTATAGCGTACGACAAATTCTCATCAGGCACTACCAAAACTGGAGCAGTAGTTAACCTCTATTTAAGCTCATCAAACGTTGTCTGACATCCATCGTCCAAAAGAAACTTCACATTTTTCCTAGTCAATTGTGTTAGAGGCAAAACAATGAAAGAAAATTTTTTCACAAATCGATAATAGTAACCAGCAAAACCCAAGATATTTCTTACCTCAGTAATGTTTTTTGGTGGCTTCCAATCTAACACAACTTCGATCTTAGCCGGATCCACTGATATGCCATCCTGAGAAAGAACATGGCCTAAAAATTTTAACTTAGTCATACAAAAGTTGCACTTTTTCCGTTTTGCAAATAACTAATGTTCATGCAACGTCTCTAAAACAATTTTTAAGTGTTCTATATGTTCGTCGTGAGTCTTGGAATATATTAAGATGTCCTTGATAAAAACTACTACAAATTTCACAAGATAGGGCTGGAAAACTCTATTTATCAAGTCCATGAATGTTGTAGGTGCATTAGTTAATCCAAAAGGAAGCATTAGGCCATGTTTTGAAGGTGGTTTTAGGAATATCCTCCTTACAAACTTTCATCTAGTGATAACCCGACCTCAAATCAATCTTTGAAAAATATTACATCCTCCTAGTTGATTAAACAAATTATCAATTCTCGACAATGTAAATCTAGTCTTAATTGTCTGTCGTTTGATTTAACTTTCCATAATGGATACATAGGCATAACGTACCATCTTGTTTCTTTACAAACAAAATTGGCGCACCCCAAGGCGAAGTATTATTCTGGATAAAACCTTTGTGCAATAAATCATTCAACTAAGTCCTCAACTCGTTTAGTTCAGCAAGAGCCATGCAGTATGAAGTAATAGAAATCAAAGTAGTACTGGGAACTAAATCAATAGTAAACTCAATCTCACAATTGAGTGGTAACCCAGACAAATCCTCATGAAAAACATTGAGATAATAAGAAACTATTAATATCTCAAAATCCTGCTTGACCTCAACAAAATCAAAATCCTGCTTGACCTTAACAAAATCACTATTAATAGCAAAGACACTCTCGTAGATCTCCACTTTTCTCTGACCGCCAAGACATGCTCGAAGAATATAATCAACGGGATTTACATGATTACCACACTGATGCACCCAAACTTTTCCATTTTCTAACATAAGAGTTATTTTTCTACGATAACAATCAATTTTCACTTTATAATGGCTCAACCAATGCATGCATAGGATTATGTCAAACTGATCCATAAGTTTTATAATTAGATCAACTAATAGTTTGTGCCCACACACAATGAGGGTAGCAGACCAAACAAAGGAATTTATTTCATAATTCTTATCTATAGGGGTACTTAAAATCAAAGGTGTTCCTAATTTTTCAATTTCTAAACTCATTGCATGAACAAACATTATAGATATCAAAGAGTGTGTAGCTTTGATATCAAACAACATATGCACTGCAGTATTAAAGAAAGAAATTGTACCCTAAATAACGCCCTAGCCAATCTGATCGGGAACCTCAGACCCTATAACTGCATATGTCCGACCATTAATTTTCCCATTTCCTTTCTTGTTTCCACCATAATTACCTCTAGATGAACTTGGAACTGATCCAACAACCTGACTAGAAGATCTCACAAGAGTGGGACTAGAAGCGAAACTCTACTGATAACAAGAAGGCCTCATAAAGTCATGTCCAATAGGTTGATGTTGATGTTAATATGACTGTTTATACATAATTGGCTAAGGAGAATTGAAAATCGGGGTTCTAGAATAATTACACTGCCCTTGTCCAGAAAATCCTTGGTCAACTCCAAATTTAGGTCTAAATGATGTTGTATGTGTAGGTGTAGAATTCGCTTGAGTCGGTCTCTGATTTATTGGATAGTTCTTCCTCAGATGTCTAGGCTGCCCACAAGTATGACAGATATAAGAGCCTGAATGTCCAACAACATAAGGTGTCCCACTAAACTGACAACTAACTCCACCTTAAGTATGCCCACCTCTATTTGAACTCTTTCTTTGATCTCTTCTGGTCATTTTTCCTCGCACTGACTGTTCTTTAATCCCTTTGCCTTTTAACACAAAACTGCTCCTCTAGATCGACCTCAACATGCTGAGCAGCAAAAACAACCTCTGATAAGGAGCTAAATTCAAACGCAGATAACTGATGTCAAATCTTAAGTCTTAATCCCACCCTGAATTTCACCATTTTATCCACCAAGTCCATGTCTCTGATGTATTGAGAAAATTCCATAAACTTTGCATAATATTCCAATATAGTCAAAGTCTCCTATTCCAAGTTATGGTAAACAATAATCATATTCTGCCGATGTCCTGCATTGCAATAATTATCTTTGAAGATTGATTCTAAGTCATTATTTCTACCAAATAATCTAATCTTAGCGATTCCCACCAAACCTTAGCCATTTTCTCAAAGTAAATTTATAACAACCCGTTTTTCCTTTTTCTTAAAATTTGCATTTTAAAAGGCATTAATCTTTGAAAATCACGTAAAATTAAAACTTTATCATTTTGATTAAATCTTTTTGTTTGAGTTGTGTAGCGGAAGACTTTTCATTCTTAAAACCATTTGAAAAGATGATAAATAAATCATTCTCTTTAAAACCTTTATGACTTATAAAATGTATCATAACTTAAAACAATAAACAATTACGTTTAACAATATCTTTACAAAACTTTTTACATTTAATCTTAACTCTTTAGCCTAGCCAGCCACAAGGTCCACAACTGTGCAAATCTTTCATCAATTGCTTCTTATCCCGATCAAAATTATCCAACAATTTCCAAATAACAACAATCAATTCAATAGATTTAATTCAAGCCAATATATCCAAAGAATCACAATATCACACAAAAATTTTAATTTACCTGCTCTGATACCAATTGTAGGATCGATATGCACCTAACTATCCCTAAAGCAATTCCCAAGTTTACAGATGAGGAGAGTTAGGTTACAAGTTCACTAATTGATTCGGAATTGAGTATGAAATTTAGCAGAGCTTCGTCTCAATTCCCAGTTTGTTAAAATGAGCTTGGAAGTGTCTTGTATTTACTGAAGTTTGCATTTTTGGTCGACCAATTCCTTTTCGGTCGACTGCTTCTAGCCGTTGGAAAATAGCCATTGGAAAATCTTACCATTAGAAGTTACTAGCAAAATTCATCTGCAGTGGTCGAACGACCACTATGCAGGAGTTGACTGCTGCTCTTCAGCAAGCTCTTCAGAGTGTAGGAATTGCATTAGCGGTCGACCGTTAGTCCCTAGTAGTCAACTGCTTCTCGTGCAATTTTTTTTTTCAACTTCTGTGACATTTTTCGCTCGACCGAAAAGCCTTCCTCGACCGCCTACTTGACTGAAAAACCCCTGGAGCAATCAGTGATGTTTTTTGGTTGACTTGCTCGACCACTGCTCGATCGAAAACTCTGGGAACACTCTGTATACATTGTTGGTCGATCCACTAGATCGCATAGTCGACTACGGCTTGGACTGCAACACCAAAGAGGTGTTTTTGGTCGACCAAAATGCCATTTTGCTCAACCTCTTGCCTCCTAGTTGCCATCTATAATATTTTTAAGTCCCAAACATGATATATATTCACTACATGGACTTAGATAAACATGTTAGCACAACTTAATACCCATTTTGAGGGTATTTCCAATAAATATGAATATAAGTATAATGATTAAACAATTAAGCATAAATATCAATAAAGAGCTTATAATGACAATAAAACATTCTTTATCAAAATAATTAAATCTAATACCATTTAGGCTAACACTCCTCCCTTATCTGAAATAGGGGGAGTCACCCCTACCTTGACAACAACCCCTTGAAAGGGGGGTTTTGAATTTTTTTTAAAATTAAAATGTTTTTTTTATATAAGTATATTGGGCCGAATTTAACAGATTTACTTTTCATAATAGAAGACAAGTAACCGCTGCGGTAATTACTCTTTCCATAATCGAAGACACGTTTCCGCTACTGAGAATACTCTTTCTGTGGGGAAAGGTGCATTTTGCAGCAAAAAAAATCTATAATTCTATATATAACCCAACACTACTGAGACTTTATCTCAGCGAACCCTAGATCCTTTCTATGAGTCAAAGCGGACAACATCCATGCGAATTTGAATTGTTCTTAATTGTTGCCACAAATGGCGTCGAGGAGAGGTAATAATGTCTGTGCATTGAAAGCATCACAATACCCCCATGCACAGGCAATATTAGCCTAACTAATTTTCTAAATAAAATACATATATGTAATGTAATTGGTGTTTGAATGCTTTATTTTTCAGACACAAAAGAAAGCAATGATAAGGAATCCTTTAATTGCAGATTGGAGGTGGAGCCGATGTTGACATATTTGGCCCATGAGCTTTGTGCATTTGGACATGATGCTCATATAGAGACAGATTCAATCTCAACGACTCTAGATGACGAGGAGCTCCATTCATTATGTGAATTTGAAGATGAAGACATTGGGGAGAGTAGGCCACAACCACAACCAAAATATTCTAACCCTAAGTGATTTATCAATAATAAATAAAAGAAACAATCACAAATATAAGAGAAAGGGTTAGAGAGGTGACACAGATATGTTCACGTGGTTCGACAACTCCGCCTATGTCCGTGCTCCAAGTTTCCTACTTGGAGATCCTTAATCACCTAACCTTCCTAGTTGGTGATGATTGACTTCATGGGTGTCAACCAAATCTTTACAAGTTGACACTTTCTAAGGGCATCACTCTTTTCTCTTAACGATTACGGAGTGTCACCCTTTTGTTTACGGTTTACAAATATTGCAAAAATAGAAAATACAATTTTAGAACTCAACTATCTAATATGAAATCTCAAGTTGAGAATTGAGAGAGTTATGCCTATGCACTCATTTGATTGGGGAGAATACGAGTATGAAATTTGGGAGAACTTTTCTATGATTCTCACGTTGTTAAATTGAGCTTTAGAGTGTCTTCTATATATAGACAAAGCTTGACGGTTGACCACCCTTGTTTCGGTCGACCACCTCCCGACTATTTGAATGTTACCATTAGCTTTTGGTCGTCCAATTTTTGCTTTGGTCTATCAAACAGGTAAACCTATTCCTCGTCAGTCGACTGCTTCTTCACTTCTCACAAATTGGCTTGAATCTATCTTATTGGGCGATCAGCCATTTCTTCACCAGTCGACTGCTTTCCAGCATTCTTGAATTCTTGAGCAGTCTGTCATTTTGGTCGGTCACCACCTTCAAATTAGTCGATTGCCTCCATTGATTTTCATTAAGCTGGTTGACCACCTCAGTGCTTTAGTTGACATCTTCTTCGTGTTTTACCCAATTTCAATCTTCTAAGTCCCTATAGTCAACCTATAAGTTACATGGACTTAGGTAAACACATTAGTAATCAATAATATCCATATAAAGGGCATTTCCAATAATGAATAAACATATTTACATAATTCAAATAAATGCATAATAAACAACTTAATTATCCAAATAAAATTATCATTATCAAAACAAATAACATAATGTCTATTAGACCAACAATCTCCCATTTTTGATGATGATAAAACATATTAAGTTGTTTAATTATCTATCCTAAGCATGATCATGATGTCAATTGCATATTTGATACTCTCTCTTAGTTCATGCAATTTCTCACTTTTTAAATTCATGCTAATCATGCTTTTCTAACAACTTACTTTAACTTCTCCCTCTTTTTGTCACAATAAAAAAGAAAGCAATTAGGAGGACTAACCAAAGCCATTGGAGGAAATTCATCACAAACAAATATTATTCATATAAAAAAAACATTCAATAAATTTTCTCCTCCTCTATCAATGTGCAAAATCAAAGCAACAAGGATATCTAAAACATAAAACAAAACAATTTAATCAAATTAATTCTCCCCTTTTGTCATTAAATAAGCATAAAATTTGGGGTGTTACTCAAAACAAATCATTCAAATAACTTAACTCTCCCCCTTTGTCATTAAGCATATATAAGAGTTGAGGTTAGCTATCAAAACAAGACAATTATATTTCTCCACCTTAGAAAAACAATTGTTGGGAGAAACCATGTGTAAACCAAGAAAAATAATCCAATTTACCAATTGTAATAATGAAAGCATTCAAACTTTGATAAAAAGAATATTCAAGTTGAAAACTTCTTCTCCCCCTATTTCAATGTACAAATTCAACTCAATGGGGATCTAAAAAAAACTTGTTGGATTATCAAATATTGATCTATAAGATTTCAAATGTTAAAATCTAAAATTTCAAAAATGAATACCAATTTTAATAGCCAAATTAAAATAGCTCATTTCATCAAACTCAAATCCAACCAACACAATACAAAAAGAATTTTATGATACCAATAGTTGGATTATTAAAATTTAAACTAAAAGATACCAATTGAAGAATTAAAGTCAATTGAAGGATTAAATAAAAAATTTTAAGCCAATGATACCAAAAAAAATTGCAAACAATAAAATCAATATCAATCAAAAGGAATATAAACCTATATGCATATAATCAACTCAAATAAAAAATATAAAGTTTTAACCTATATGCATGCTATCAAATCAAAATAAATCAAGATTATAGGCAATATAAAGCATTTTTATCAAACAATTATCCATACTCTTGATTCACAATTGAAAAACACCTAAATCTTTTTGGGTAATTGACTCTTAGGAATGGTTCCTTTAGGAACCAAAACTATTTTAGAATTTGCCCTTTTATCACTCAATTTTAGTTGGCAATTAAAAGATTTATGTTCTATACAATTACAACAATTACAAATAGTAGGACAAACAAAGAAATTATTATAACTTTTTTCTTAGCAAAGGGTTCATAGCCAATTTCAGCTTTGTCAAATGTAACTTTTTACCTTCCTAAAAGCATGTTAAAATTCTTGCTACCATTTGTGAATTTCAAAACAATGGAATTCAAATCACTATTTTTACCATGTAATTCACAAATATCATTTTCAAGTGATTTGATAGTAGCATTTAAATTTTCATTCATGCTTTTCAACTTAACAATTTTATTTTTAAAAGATTTAATCATCTCAACATGCTTTTTCAACAAATTATCATTCTCATTTTTCAACAAATTATACTTAGACTTAAGAGCTTTAAATTGATCAAATAATTCATCTAAAACATCCATCAAGTCATTATCATCACAATTATCTTCTAAATCACTAGAAGAATTGTTTACCTTATTTTCCTTGGCCATTAAGCAAATGTTTGTCATATGCTCATCTTCGGAGGATGATTTTTTATGTGTGGCCTTAATGAGTCTCCAAATTTGATGTACATTCTCACATCTTTGTATCATTTCAAATTCATCTCTTGCTAAAGCAAAATATTGCACATTAGTAGCTTTAGCAGTTAAACTCAATTTGCATTTATCAAATTCATCATATTCATAATACAATTTTAAAACATTGGTACCATTTACGCATTTCATGGGCACATATGGCCCATTTTCAATTATATGCTACAAATCATAATCCAAAGCTTGAGCGGTCGACCACCTCTGTTTCAATCGACCGCCTCTCGACCATTGGAATGTCATTGTTAGCTTTTGGCTATCCAATTTTCGCTCTGGTCTTTCAAATCAGTAGACCTATTCCTCGTAAGTTGACTGCTTTTTCACTTCTCCCAAACTGGCTCGAATCTGTCTTATTGGGCGGTCAACCCATTCTTCACCGGTCGACCGCTTTCTAGCATTCTTGAATTCTAGAGCAATCTGTCATTTTGGCAAATTGACCACCTTCAAATTAGTCGACTGCCTCCATTGATTTTCAATAAACTGGTTGACTGCCTCAGTGCTTTAGTTGACCTCTTCTTCGTGTTTTTCCCTATTTCAATCTTCTAAGTCCTTATAATCAACCTATAAGCTACATGTGTAATATCCCGTGTCCATTTATCCATAATTTAACCCGTATAAAAATTTTCACTTTTATAACACGTGTGGGGGAAACTTAGAGTTAACCAAAGCGGAAGTTTTAACCATATAAAAATCAGAGTAAATAAAATGTGAAAGTCTTTATTTAATAAAACATTACAATCCATAAATTTAAAAACTATTTAAAGTAAACGACTATTTAAAAATGTTCTTCACAACTAAAAATCATTAAAAGACTTAAATAAAACTTTGAAGTATTTGACACACTTAAAACCATCATGAGCCATAACCCACCAAGGTCAATCTGACAACAGCACAAAGGCCTAATCCGACAATACTCCATCAGCTGCATCCTCTATAAGCTTATATCCTATCATAGGATCCTTACCTACATCATAATACTTAAACTATGAGCTTAAAGCTCAATAAATGATATAAATATAAAATGTTCATGCCATGCTATAAAAACACATGCAGTTTTCATTTTGTTATCCATTACCTTTACCTTTATCGATGTTGGACATGTCAACTTGACAAGTACAACCCATGTCTCACAACATCATTACATTTTATTTCAAGGGTGTTCCATTTTCATTTAGTTCTAGTTACCCATCCAAGTGTTAGAGATGTCAAATTTGACAAGTTAAAACCCACATCTCTAAACACCTATTTACGTTTATTCAAGTTGTTGAGTTTACATTTTCAAAACGATGTAGAAAACCATTTTCGTATATTTTAGGAAAACAATGATGAATGAATGCACACATATAATCCTATCATACATGTCTATCTAGCATATCCTCAAAACATGATCAATCCTTAACCTAAAACATTGAACTTAATCTAATAAACACACAATTAACACCAAGCAATCGACAATACATCCTTGAACAACATTTATCACAACCTAATCATCTAGTAAATACAATTTGCATACAAATCCTAATTCTTGTGATGTAGACCCTTTCGGGCAAAACACATACAATATCACTTACCTGGAGTCCTTAGCAGGTTAGCACTTAAATTATCCTTCTCAAAACCTATTGATCAATAACATGAAATCAATAATAATAATTCTCCAATAATCAAACCCAACTACAAGCAAATCATTGCCTAAAAGAATTCTTCAAAACCTCCAACAATGTAAATTTCCTTAAATTATTTTCAATCAGGTTATATATTCAACACCTCATGGATTAAAACCTCAACCAATAGAATATAATTTCCAACCTTAATCATCCTAATAATGTATTCCAATTCACCAACAAATAAACATAAGTATATTGACAAATATAAAATCATGCATATGGCAGTAACCAAATTCCATACTTCATAACATACCCCCTAAACAATACCTAAATTCTAGCAACATGTAGTGTGATTTCCAACTCCATACAAATCAGACATGTAGTGTGATTTCCAACTCCATACCAATCAGAGAGCACAAACAAAACAACTTCTTAAACATTATCCAACTTAACAGTTTATTCAGTGTTTAGAAACAAAACCAAACATACAGCAATGACCAACATATTCACGAGTCTTAGGCAATAACCACTACAGTATATTATACTTGATAATAACCAACAAAATGAAACTCACTCAATAGATTACCACTTTCATCCAACAGAGAAAAAAAGGGAAATACAGAACTATATCACAGATTACCCATCATCATAGTGAAAAGAACAAAAACTAATCCTCTATTCCAACAAGAATCCATAGAAGAGAGAGTCTGTTACCTGTAGGACTCGAGAGCAGTGAAGCTGTTGAACTTCCTTTCTCTTTTCTAGAATTTTCCTTCTCGTCACTCTCCTTTCCTCCTCTTTTCTCTAAAATCCCAGCAACTCTCTCTCTCTCTCTCTAGCCCTTTCTCTCTCGGACCTTCTCTCTAAACTTTCTCACCAAATCCTTCACGGTCTCTCTCTATAAAACTCCGCTCCCCATTGTCTCTATTTATAGACCACATCATTGCCCCTTCAATGTCCATTTGAAGATGAAAAGGTCGAGAGAGGGACAATTTGAGCATTCATGAAGCATCAAATGTCAACCCCTTCCATTTCCAAGTGACGGTTTTCCATTTCTGGCAACTTTCCAGTTCGCCGGCCGATCAACCCCTTCAGGTGATCGACCGCAAAACTTTTAGATTAAACAATTTCCTTTAGTGCCGATCGATCACCTTCTTCATGTGATTGACCGTATATCCTTCAGAGAACAATTTTCTTCAATGTCAATCAATCATCGCCTTAGTGGACGATCAACTGTGACTCAATATTTTCAAATCTGCATTGTTTTCGGTCGATCAACCCGCTTCAAGTGATCGATCGCCCAGCGTTCCACTCGCCACTACCATTTTTACGGTCGACCCCGTGATTGACCCATTCCAACTATTGCTGCACTCTGGATTAAAATCACTTTGGATCCGGTCAATCAACCGCCTTTGGATGATCAACCTGTTCAACATTCCTTTGCCACTGTAATAATTGCACAACAAGTGATCGACCGCCTCCTTTGAGGATCGACCACTCCTACGTCTTCTCCAATATATATATATATATATATATATATATATATATATTTATTTATTTATCCTTAACAAACATAAACTACTTATTCCATATCATCCAAACTAACTCTTTCTAATATCATTCCTTTTAACTCAAATTATCATCAAATACATCTCCAATCAACTCCAATATTCTTAATCTTTCTCCTAATCTTAATATGAACATAACCTGGAGTATCAAAATTCACTGTATCCTAATACATTTCCTTGGACCAAAACCTCAATCGTCCAATTCTACTCCTAATACCCCAGAAATCATCATTTAGGTCTATACTTAGCATCATGAAAATCTGAGATATTACAACATGGACGTAGGTAAACACGTTAGTAATCAATAATACTAGTATTAAGGGTATTTCTAATAACAAATAAATGTATTTACATAATCCAAACAAATGCATATTAAACAACTTAATTATCCAAATAAAATTGTCATCATCAAAACAAATAACCTAATGTCTATTAGGCCAACATGTTTATATTATGTGTTGTCTATGAATGTTTGTTTCAACCCATTCATTTTTGTAGGGGTTGGTTTCAGCTATTGGTGAGTTTGCAGAGTCAGTAGAGCATTGTTTTACCTTAGAAACTTATATGCAAACTTCGAAAAACAATGTAGAGGCAAGTTGTACAAGTATGTGATGTGGAATGCATTTAAGGCCACAACAATAGTGCACTTTGAGAGAGGTATGCATATATTGTATCTAGCAAACGTGGTGGCACACTCATACCTATGAGGAATCAATTCAAGCTTGTGGTTGAAACATGCCTTCAGTTCGATTCCAAAGTGTGACATAAGCCTCAACAACTTGAGTGAGTCCTTAAATGCTTGTGTGATGACCCAATTTTTAATAACCTTTTAAAAATGCGTAAAATTTAAAATTTTTGTAAGACAACTAAAATTCTTCATAATCGGAGTGCTAAAACTGAATCGTAAAAATTCATTCATTATATTCGTTATGAAAATCTTCTATCAAAATATAGCAGAAGCAATAATAATTTATTAAAAACATAGCGGAAGCGAAAACATACTAATTAAAACATGTTAAGTAAATCGTTACGTTTTACAAATTACTTTACTCGTCTTTAGCCTGACCAGCCACAATTTCTACCATGTAAATCCTTCATCAACTCTTTTGTGTTTTGTTCATCGTTCTTCTCGTCATACACGTATACCTACACCACAAGTAAACTGTAAGCCCAAAGGCTTAATAAGGAAAGGGATTATGCAATATGATCATGCCTCTCTTTCATTTACTTGGAATGGGTCCGCCCCAAAACAATCTTTTCATTTTGTTTCATTCGTTCGTTCATTACTCGTATATCGAGCTGGAAGTTGAAGGAACCCATGTGTGATGATATAGTTTGATCGGCTTCTAGCCTCTTGTGTGCAAACTAGTCAATTTCCCAACTAGATAGGGGTGTAGCCTAGCTGCTAGACTAGATTCGAACTACCCATCCACCCTCCAACTTCCCATCATTAATTCGTTCATTTCTCTCACATCATGCATGTGAGTACCACCTTGAGTACCACCCCAAAGTGGCACTCCCTACTTGTTTCTATTATCATGATGCATAAGACATACTAATATGATAAAATAAAAGCAACGAAAATGAATAGCGAATACAACTAATTGAAAGAAATTATAACAATGAACTAAAATAGCAGCATTTATAACAAACAACTACAATTAAGATCACATAAAGAAGACAATAATAACGAATAATTAGCACATCGAATAACATGTTTGGTTGCATCTCCGCTAGAATCACATAATCTATTAACATACAAGGTATCTAAGCAAATTAACATGCTTAACAATGTTATAAAGCTTAGATGTAAAAATTAATGATTAGACAATAACATGCTCAGTAATTTAGCAATTGGAAACGTATTTAACAACTACTAATATGATAGGTTCCAAGAAGCACTTGGAAACCTTAAAGGAAATCTGCTCCAACAATNTAAAATAAAAGAACCCTTGGCTCGGGCTCAAGTGACAGGGATTTGGGGCACATCATAATAGAAACATGATTGATTCCCCAATTATAACTACGTTCACATGCTTACCAAAACAATTCCACAAGCTAAACTAAGTAAACATGCTCATATAAACAAACACTTATATGGAAATATAGTCAACCAAATAGAAAACAGTACATGCTTGATAAACACTTATGAAACGTCCTCAATAATTTGCTTAACAAATAACTAGGGAAACATGTTGTCATTTTTATACGATGAGAAATATGCTCAAATGAGATATATGATTCTTATCTTAATTGAGTAAACATGCTCCTATTGGTTATTCAGTTAATTAGACATACTGGGATTAGTCCTAGATCACACATGTTCGGAACTGTTGAATATGTTAAATATGCTCGCATGATTATCATCCTAATTAATCTACACATGCTTGATAATGGAATGAAGTAAGCATTAATCACTAGAAAACTACAGCAAGTAATACGATGATTTTACAGGAAACTACAACAATTGAATATAACAGATTGTACAAAATAAAAAAGGAAATCTTCTATTCATTCATTGTCATATGTACATATCATGTTATCCTCCATTTCCTCATTCTATCTTACATCTTAACGTCATCGATTACCATTCATTCATCACACTTCCATTAAAGTAAACATTTGTAATAAAAGACAAGAATTATATTTCCTAACCAGTACCAAGAATAACAACATTATAAACTAGATTTCATAATGCTAAACTAATCTATCTACACATACTTATTTGAATAAAACAGAACATAGACATAATTAATAAATTGAAATGAGTCAATAACTACAATAGCCTAAACATGCTCGGATTTAAGAGATCCACACAAAGCAAACCAACAATTACAAGTACTAAGAAGTAATCACAGCAAGTAAAACATTTCACAAAATTGAATCATGGCTTATGCAGTTCATAACTCATTCATGTTTATCACATCATCCTACAAATCTTCCATTCATCATTCATTCCATCCTTAGGTATTCCATTTCAACGTTCAGAATAAGGATATGTACAGAAATGAAACAACACAGCAGTAAGATATAAATCAAAGGAATTTCGCAAGGAATTGACAACCATACATCTAGCACAACACACACACACTACTTGTGGGTAGGGCTTTGACGGCCAAGACTCTACCCAATCCTTACCTCTATTGAAGAATTTATCTCACGGACATCTATGATAGAAATTGACAATTCCTCCGCCTATGGAAGTACACGATCACTCCACTTTCAAAATCTTCTTAGGATGAATTTACTATTCTAAAATTTCCCAACACTACAGAAGATCTCGCCTCACTCCAATGGGATACTCTCGTAGGGGCAGGAAATCTCAATCTCCCAGAAGGAAGCTTCAAATTAGGTTTAAAAGGATGAAACTTAGCTGGATGAAATTGACATGTACCAATTAGAGAGGAGGGATGAACGAAAATGGGGGCGACGTGATCCAGTTGTGGGAGAAAGTATCTCCATAGCTGATTTTGTGGTTGCCATCCCCAGTTTTTATCCCCAAAATTCATTATTTAAAACTTATTTTTTGCAAAACTGGGGACTTTCAGACTCCAATTCACGTCCTGGTCTCATCCGCATGTCATCCAAAACATGACTGTGCAGACAGAAATGAGGATTGGGACGAGAGTTTGCGTCCTGATCCCTTTGAAAATCCATTCGCAAGCGACATTCGGACGCCAAATAGCTTCCGCACCTCATCCGAATGTACCCAAAATTTGGACAGATTCAAATTGGATGCGTCTTCATCTCGTCCACATTCCTTTGCTACCATCCGAATGTACCCAGTTTTCCACAAAGTCGGGTGAGGATTTGATGGCCAGCAGTGCACTTACGGACGCCATTCGTCGTCCTAGAGGCATCCGCATTTGTCCTAAACTGTCTTGGACAGTTAGTTTTGCCTACTTAATTTTCATCCCATAATTACCCCTTTGTCCCAATAAATCCTAATTATCCTCCAAATAATTTCTTAAGTTATAGTCTATGATTACGTCCTTAGTAACACTCTGACAATTATCCAATAAATCTAATATTGTTAATTACCCTTCAATTTTACTTATTTATTCCAACATGTAAAAGGTCGGGGTGTTATAGCCTGCATCCTACCAGCCTGAGACAAACTGATCCTAACTATATTTGAGATGATATGAAAGGGCATCATGCTGAGGATAGTTAAGAAAAATGAAAAGATGGCTGAGTCGACAGACCTTTTGTGTCCTCAAATCAAGAAGAGGCTTGGCAAGCTTCAACTTTCGTCAACTTGCCTCTTGAAATTGGAATCCAATTCTTGTAAGAGCTAGCCGGTTTTAGGTCAGCAACAATAATGAATAGTATTTAGTCAATTTGGATAGGCGTACTTGTAACTGTCACCAGTGGGAGTTGACTGGAGTCCCGTGTATACATTTTATGAGGAGACCAACTGAATAATTTATGCATGTATGATACCACTTGAAACATACATGAGGTTTTACTAGCACTTTGTCCAATCGGTTAGTAGACAACTCATGTGGCCTATAACATACCATTACACAATTATGCCATTGTCAATTAAGGGACATTTCGAAAGACTTCGGGAACATAGAGTTAGGAATGTTGACGAGCCACATAGCCGGACAGTCCTAAACAAGAGAAATGCCAACCTGACATGTAGCTGGTGTCGGGGTGGGGGCCACAATACCTATACTTGTCCAGGTGGAGGCCCAAGCATAGAAAAGGCAAGTGGCAGTGATAGGTTTAGAGGTAGAAGTGGTAGAGGTGGGAGTGGAAGCTCGCAAGACACAATTATGGGTTTCACAATCATTGGGACGCAGGTGATCACATTATTAGATTTACATTTTTAAGTGTTATTTTAACAAGGTTAATTTTATTGGCAATGTGTTTCAATCGTTATGGAGGAGTCTGCCATGCAAGGTCTACATATATGAGAGACCGCTGCAAAGGGCAAGTTCTTTTTATTGACATGTTGGTCATGATGTAATGCACATTTTCTTCATTTTTACTCATTATAATGAACATGTTATCCTTTGATATACACTCTTATTATATTCCTCTTTCTCTCTCTTTAAATGTTTTTGCAAATTAGATATTCTCTTTACCTCTCTCATCTCTCTCTCTCTCTGAATGCACACAATGCAATCATGTAGTTTTTGATACCAAAAATAAAGTTGCATGGGGGAATGAAAACATCGATACTAATCCACCATTTGTACATGAACTTCATTATACAATTAACCAATATCTCTATACATCAACCACCTATGTTGGCGCCTTGCTGTGAGATTTCCTCCATAAATCGCAATCCCAACTGTGCAAGTCGACTCCATGTATACGTTGAAACCTTTGTTGTACAAGGGAGTTTCATCTAATAGATCCGCGTGAGGGTGGAAGCTAGTCTCGCTACAATTTTGGAGTAGCCCTAAACCTCCACTGGTATAGCAAAATATGTTGTGTAGACTAAAATAGAAAGGGAAAAATCACCACATAAGTGAAAAACAATAGGAATCGACACAAGTGAAAAGATATACCTCTCTTTATCTGTCGGTGCCATGATAATTACAATTGCTTCTAGCAATAAGATCTTGTATAGGTAATGAATGTGCAAGTCAATGGATGACAGAAAACACGATTGTGATTGGTGTGCCAGAAAAGTAAACCATACGTTAGAATTGTTCAAACATGAAGTACAACAAAATCAAGAAGTTTCATTACATTAATCGACCATAATGTAATAAGCGATCTTTCCATTTGAACATCAAAGTCTTCTTCTTCATTCAACATATTACAATGCATACAAAGAACATAAGGACGAGTAATAAAATAAAATCTTCTAAACTACTTAATTTAATAGAGCGTAATTCTCACCATGTTTTTTATCGCTTCTTGCTTTGGGATGATGAGAGTAGTGATGTGGTACCCATCGTCTCTCTGAAAATGAAAAAGCAAGAAAAATATCCTATGAATATCATCCTCCATGGCTTACGATGGTGATGATGGAGGCTGTCCCATTGAGGTGGACGGAGGTTGTCCCGCCGAGGTGGTTGGAAGCTATCTGATTGAGGGGCCTGGAGGCTGGGCAACCTTGGATTGAGTCTTCGAGGCGAACTTCAATGGAGACTTGGATACCCATTACCATATGATTTTGTTAATCCCCATACGACCCACTTTCAATTTTATGTAGACGTCACAAAGCTTCTTTTGGATTCTTGGCTCCTCATCCTAGACTGGTACCCTGTTATGCTCAACAATCTTTTGAACAAGCCAATTATATAGCAGGCTCTTGTTCGGGTTGTTGAGGATGTCATACATGTGACTAAAAATCATATACCCGATATTCACCCTCTTTCCATTAAACATCTTCTCTAGCATATGGAGATCTACATAGCTAACATGGTCTCGATGCCCATCCCATTATAGAATAGTGTGTGTTATGATGTTATGAACAACTCAAACTTTAGTGTCCAAGTCCTTGGACTTTGGCTTGTTGAACACTTCAATCTCATAATTGCAGTGCAACTGTCGAAGTATTACCAAACATGTTTCTCATCTAATGAAATCTGGATCCTAAGGTAGGTGGTAGTATTGCTCTTTTGGTTCCTCCGTCGAACATCCAAGAAGCAGGTTATTATCTTTGGGAGTCAACATCAACTCCTGTCCAAATATGTAAGTCTGGACCTCTAATGATTTTGTTGACAGTTCTAAATTGGTATAAAGCAGCTTGACAATCCGCTCATAGTAACTTCCACCTAGTCTGCACAAACTCCCTAATCAAGCACTCTCAACCATGTCTTGTATTCCCATATTAGGCAATGAATCAAAATCCACTCTTCTGGATACAATAATCAAACGGTGTTTAATATCATCTTCATATCTATTGTTTGCTGACACAATCTTGAAGACTGGTGAGTGGAAACGTTCTGATCAAGGTTGGAAATGTATCAATTGAGATACTGGTTGTGCTTGAGGTTGAGGTTGAGGTTGTGCCTCAGGTTTAGGTTGTGCTTCACCCTTGAGTTGTGCATTGCACTGAAATTGAGAGCAAACAAACTCAATTGCATTTCATCTATGGGCACTGCCTCATTCAGATTTGGTTTGAGGTGGTAACACCCCGATAATATTTTCCCCGTATACGCGACGTAATCAACTTTTGGTATAATTAATATATTACATTGCGTATTGATACGTGTTAATTTATGACGTGTATTTACAGGGTAAATATTATGGGACAAAAATTAAGTATGAAAATGTGAAGAAAAGTTGATATCTGGCGAATTCGGACAAGGGCAGATGACACAAGGACGAGGAATGTTGCCCAGAAACACATGGAGCGTCATCTCTGCAGTTTGGGATGCTGCAAGATGAGGTTTTGCATCCTAATACATTTGTAACTCGACTTTGTGGATGAATGTAGATGAATGTGGACGCTGTGATTTTGAATCTGTCCTAATTTTGGACAGTTTTGAACGCATGCGGATGCGGGATGCGGATGCTTTCCTTTGTTTGAATGACAAATTCGGACGAAGGCAAGGACGACTTCCCTCGTCCAAAAACATAAAGCTGGCAGAAGAAATGAGAATTTCGGATGAACGCGGACGAGGCCAGGATGAACACCCTCGCTTAAAAAGTCCCAGTTTTGCATAAATATATGTTTTAAATAATGAAATTAAGGATGGGTAGTCATGGTAAAAACCCAAGAACTCGACTCTGGAGGTGAGTTTCCCCATGACTGGACCACGTCACCCCACCCCCACGTCTTCCTCTACGGTTGGTGCATGATCACCTCTCTCCAAGTAAGGCTTTACCTTTTAATCACTCGATTAGGTCTCTCTCTGCGAGTTACCTACGAGAGAGTTCCTTGTAAGAGAGAGTTCCCTGCGTGAGAGAGAAATCTTCCTATGAGTTGCGAGAATTTTGAGTGGTGAGTTCATGTGAATTTCTTCAAGGAGGATTCGCGGGTGTGGTGTGAATGTGTGATTTGGTAAGATGGGGATTTGCTTGTCCCTACTACTACCATACTGTTCGTGAGAAATTTATTCAATAAAAATAAGGATTTGGTAGAGTCTTGGCCAGTGGAGGCCCTACCCACAAGTAGTGTGCGTGAGTTCTGTGTTTATTTCCCTGTGATTTTTCCTTACTACAATTCTAGGTTATAATTGCTAAGTAGAGAAGTGATGATGATTACTGCTAATTGATAATGCCTTTTGTTAGTTGTTATTGTTTCCATAATGGTCTTTGACATCAAGCTTTGTGGAATAGAATGATGAATTGAAAATCTCCCTATGTTATGATTAATCATGAACAATGTTAAGTAGGAACGATGTTAAGGATGAACGAATCATGAATTTCTGTGAATGCAATTTATTGTTTTACTTAGTGCTATTTTGTCCTGTTATACTATTTTTCAAATCTCTGGATTTAATAGAAGTTATAATTTCCTTAATCTGAGCATGGGTAGATATTAGGTTAATACTCTGTTAATCCACTATATTAGTTGTTAATAAGGTTAACATTCTGTAACGATAATTATGCTTTACCTTCGAATATACATTGTAGCTCAGCTTGCTTAGAACCAATTCATGTTATTAACTCTTAGCAATTTATTAAGCATGTTTCTGATAAAGCGTTGCATACAAATCTACTTAATAATGTCATACATGTCTATTTCCTTTGAGCATCTCATAGGATTTGCTGATTAAATATCAGTATAAAAACATGTAAATTTTTAGTATGTTCGTTGTCTATTTTCATTATGAAAAGCATGACAAATCGCTATATGTTTGCTGTCTATTTTGTTGTTAGAAGCATGATAAATCATTGTATGTTTGCTATTTATTTTTGTTGTTAGAAGCATGATAAGTCATGGTAAGTTTGCTGTTTATTTTCATTGTTAGAAGCATGATAAATTAATCTGTGTTCACTGTTTACTTTCGTTAATAGAAGCATGCTAAAATGTCATTCCTTTTATTGTTATATTCTGTAAATTCAAGCATGTTATTCACTATTTAGGTCGTTGCTATATTCAACACTTTTACTTACTGCTATTCAATTCTATGCGTTGTTTAAATTCTGTTATTTATTACTGTATCAACATGCTTCACGATAATAGAAACAAGTAGAAAGTACCACCTTTGGGGTGGTACTTGCATGCTTGATGTGAGGAAATGATAAATGAAAAGAATGAAAGAAAAGAAAATGGGGAGATCGAGGATGGAGGGGTAGTTCAGATCTAACTTGGTAGCTGGGCTTATGCCCCTCCCTCGTCGGGAACGGGACCAGTTACACATAGGAGGTTAGAAACCGACTAAGACTATTCCCACACACATGGGTTCCTCCATCTTTCGCTCGACGTACGAGTAACGAATGAATAAAAGAATGAAAGTAAAGAAAAGATTGGTTTGGGGCGGTACCCACTCCAAAAGAACTAAAGAGAGGCATAACATACTGCATAACCCTATTCCTTACTTGACCTTTAGGCTCACGTTTTACTTGTGGTGTAGAAAATAGTCAAGAGATGGTAATGTCAGGAGCAGAGGAGGACGTATTTCCCATGGAGTCTGCTGATTATCTAGATGAATCGTGACCTGAGTAGGATTATGGCTCGAAAGAAGAAAAGAAGAAATCACTCTTTTGAAATAAATTGAGAATAGTACTATTTTGTAAAAAGTATTAACTCTTACTCTATTCGCTGAATCGTGTTTTAATTAGTAGTTATGTTTCTTTTTTTTTTTTTAACCTAAACTTTATTTAATGCACTTAATGTTTTTGCTTTACTCTAATTTACCTATATTTCTTAGATTTTTGTATTAAACTTAAGTTTTACTTTCACCCATTTTAAGTAAATAAAAATGCACGAAAAATTTAAAGAGAAAAGTTAAGAAAGAATGGTTTTTGATGCAAGGCATCACAGAGGTTGAGGTTGAGATTGAGTGGGAGCAACTTTACCCTTGAGAGTCAATTTTATAGTCCTGGTTGAATCCATTGGGTTGGATGAGATAGTGAGGGATAATCTTAGGGTTCGAATTTTACTGAGGAAATCGCTATAAGACTAGTGTACTCTATCTAGAGCGGAATGTGAATTTATATAGCAAGGCAATAGAAGACAAGTATCCACCAAAGACATACTTTTTGACTTTTCACTTCGGAAACTACTCTCTCTGCTGTAGAAAGTATTCATTCTATTGTAGAAAGTATTCATTCCACTGTGGAAACTACTCTTTCTGCTATGACTAGGAGAGCCATGGATTAGGGCTTACTTTTCGCAGTAGAAGGCAAGTTTCTGCTGCTGATTAAATATTTTCTGCTACGGAAATGTGCCTTACACTACGGAAAGCAAGTCCTTCAAGTAGGACTACTTCATGTATGGGTCCACTGCAGAAAGTGAATTTGTCCGCTGCGGAAAGAAATTGAACTTTTTAATGAAAACATGCCTTCTGGTGCCAAAAGCAAGTTCTTCGATTAAAACTACTTCATATATGGGTCTGGTGCGGTAAGTGAACCTGTCCGCTGTGGAAAGAAATTGAAATTTTTAAAGAACACCATGATATCAATGTTTGCTTCATTTATTTTCCATAGTTCAGTATTTTATTTGTTAGCAAAAATTGTTTAGCGGTTGTCTTCTCACTTATCGTATAGTTCATTGGTTATTTTATTAATTTCCCAAAAATTTACCTGTAAAAGATGTGTGCACTTGTGATCTTGATTACATTTACCCCCTTCAATATTTCATTTTTGACACGTCCTTACCATTGTTGTCTCTCATTTTTATCAAGTACAAGTATTTGCCTCTTGAGTTCAAATTTATAAATCTCAAAATTCTTATACTTTCATGGAAATTGAAGTTTATGATAAATAATTTTGTGTGTCGTGGATAATTTTGTGGAAACTTGTCCCATAAAAGCTAGAATAACTTAAAATCAGAATCATTTGTAC
The DNA here is from genome assembly GCA_022433065.1 of Begonia loranthoides. Taxonomy (NCBI): domain Eukaryota; kingdom Viridiplantae; phylum Streptophyta; class Magnoliopsida; order Cucurbitales; family Begoniaceae; genus Begonia; species Begonia loranthoides. The sequence continues at coordinate 31,364,622 of CM039469.1, forward strand.
AAATCCAGTCTATATTAAGGTTTCAAATCGCGCATCATTGAGTGTAATTGAAATAAGTAATTCATAACATCTTTAATTACTCTACTATGAGGCGTTTTGAAGTAAAACTCGAGAATAAAATTGTTCTACAATTTTGTACTACAGTGATGAGTTTTTACTAATTCACTTCTATACTAATGATCATTTTAGTGTAACGATTCACTTCACAAAGAATAAGTGAAATTACTTGTGGGTGAAAATATCTAAGTTCCATAAAAAAAATATATGTTTTGTCCAATAAAATCATCTATGTAGACTTCCTTGCTGTTTTTTGAATGTAAATTTTCATTTATTTCAAAATAATTTTTGAACATTTATGACATTGGATTTTGATGAGTTTACATACGTGCAACTAATCTTATGGACTTGTCCACCTTGTACCTTAAAACATTTTGGACATAACTATTGTCTATTAGAATTGATGGAGCTAATTTGGATAAAGTCATCACTAATACTTGTATATATTTGCGAGTAAATCTTAATACTTGCATATGATATATATCAAGGCCAATATATACAAAATAACCATAACTTTTGTACCATATCTACTTTATTTGATTATTGTCTCCATCACTTGAAACATAAAATAATATTTGAATTTGTAAAACTAGGGAAAATGATAAATCAACCATCATCCTTTATTGTTAGTGACAAACCAACAATTAACATTTTTTTACTAACAAATTAACCAATGAACTATGAAAAATCTTCGCCCCTACCATCGCCGTCAAAATCCATCAATTGTAAACGCCGTGGTCACATTAATGCCAAAGACTGTCAAACGGAGACATCGAAGGCAACAACAACGGGCGATGTTCGTCAAAATTCGTCGGCCAAGGACCATCGAACAGAGACATCCCAGGTAGCAACGGGCGATGTCCGTCAAAATTCTTCGGCCAAGGACTGTCAAACGGAGACCATCAAAATCCATCGACTGTAACGCCGCAGTCACGTTAACGCCAAGGACCGTCAAACGAAGACGTCCAAGGCAGGAACAACGGGCCTCCTGCAACGACGAGGGATGTCGAACAATAATCCAACAGACTAACGAAGGACATCAATTATTGGGGGACGTCCGAATGGATGTCCGTCGGACCCGTTTGAACGATGGGTCATGGCCGTTGGATCGAGAACAAACGTCCCTCTATTGGAATTGACAGTTGGGATGGAGTTTGTCATTTTCCAAATGGCGATGACAGATGTCCCTCAGTCTACAATGGACGTCCATCTTCCCAGTAAATCATCATAGTTCAGGAGTTAAATTGTAAAACCGCGGAGGTTTATCATACTTTAGGGGTGAAGTTGTAAAACTGCAACAGTTTATCATAATTTAAGGGTAAAATTATAAAACTGTGGCAGTTTTTCATAGTTTATGGGTTAATTTGTTAAATTGCGGCGGATTGTCATAACGGATTTTGACGGCGATGGTAGGGGCAAAGTTTTTTCATAGTTTAGTTGTTAATTTGTTAGCAAAAAAACGTTAATGATTAGTTTGTCACTAACAATAAAGAATGATGGTTGATTTTTTATTTTCCCTAAAATGGGTTAATTATATATATATATTATGTTTTTTTTGGGGTCAAAGATTAGAATTTAAAAATTTATTCAATATATGATATAAAATATTAAATAAAAAAATTAAAAATTAAAATATAGTTTTTATAAAAAGAGATTCCAAACAACCCCTCTTCCCCTTTTAGAGAGGAAATGAGAGAGAGTAAGACAGAAAGCAATATTTCTTTAGTCCCATCCTAATCTCTGTGATTATTGGACAATTTTCAGGTACATGTAAAACCCACATTTTTTTTTTGTATTTTATATTTTTTTAAGTATTTTTTTCCTTAATTGATTTTAATTTTTTTTGTATTGATCAGGTTCTTATCACGATCATGAGTTTTCAGCAATGTGTGAGGGGTTTAGTCAAAATATTAACTGGTGAATTTTGTGTTCCATGCAGCCCAAAACTGTAAGATTATGTTCAATAAGTTTGTGTGTCGTAACTTGAGTTTCGAGTTTTGTCAAGAATTGTTAGGTTATGATTTAAGTATTTTATTTAATATTTATAATTTATTAGTTTATTTTATATATATTAAATAAAATAATTAAATTAAAATTTTATTTTATTCTATTTCTCTTTTTCCTCTTCGGCAGAGGAAATAGGCAGAGAAGGGGGGAGGCGAGACCGGTAAGCAAACCTCATTGTCTTTCCACTCAATTTCGATTCATGGCATCCTGATATCTAACTTTTGTGAAGGAACTTCACGGGTACGTCATTTTCTAACTATGTTTTGTTCACTTGAAGTTTCCATTTTGTGTTGGTCGCGAATCCTTCGGTTGTTTCTATATTGTTGTCGTGGATTTAGAGTTTAGATAGGAGTTTGAGCCAATTTGGGGAGAGAATCGGTGAAAGAGGCGCGTTTTCCTCATAACTTTGCGCTGAAAATGTTTTCCTTGGTCGACAGCTACTATGGGTCTGGTAGATCGATACTTTGCTTTGAACGCATTGGGGGACATCGAACAACCCTAGTAACCTTACTACGATGCAGAGTCAGACGTTCGCGGAAGCACAGACATCCGTTGAAACATGGATGTCCATGTCGTTGTTGAGTCTTGGATGGTCGCTGACGTGTCATGTCTATCAGTGTGAGGTCCCAGTTTACCGTATTTGTGTCTTGTTGACATAGTGTAATCTCGGTTGACTGTAGTCATATTTGGTTGACTCCAACTGTGTCTCCTTGACTATTGAGTTGTTTGGGTAAGGCATAATAGTATCTTGTTGGCAGTAGCCGTGTTTTATCGACAGATGGGCCTTTTGAGTCGATTGTTGATGTGTCTGGTCGACTGATGCCATGTCTTGGTCGATCGCACTGTATATGTTGTAGAGTTTGAGGTTAGTGAACTTCACTTAGTGTCCTAAGCAATATCTTATTTCTGGTCTGTGTGACTTCTGTTTGGAACCCTCATGTTTTGTCATTAGTGTTGATTTGGGATTTTAACGTTAGTTTAGATTTAGGTTATGATGGTGCTCTTGGTTTTGGTGCCTACGTTCAATGACGTGTGCGGCTAGTTGGCTAGACTTTTGTCAACATCAAAGTAGATATTTTATAATTTATCAAATTGCATTGCATAATGGTTTTCTAAACTTTTTTTTGTTCATTGTCTCATACGAAAACTCAACAGAGACTATTTAACAGCACATCAGTTTTTATGCTAATATTATATATATATAAGTTTCACATGTTTATTTTATGTACATGATATTTCATGGATTGCTCTGTTATAGATACTGGAATATGAATCCTCTTGATACTTTTGATGGTAATGGTATCAAAGTATCATGGGGCTCTCCCAACACATCTTCTACTACGTGAAAATATTTTGTTTGTGCGTTGTGTGAAATTGGGTAATAGGAAGGTATTGACTCACTCATTGGGTTTTGAATCCATAAACGTAATCAATGTGTATTTATTTTGGGTTGTGTCATTGTTGATTGGTTTACCAACAACCCCTGTGAGGTGGCTTAATCTTCAAATCACACTCACAGTTCTATCTCCAAGCTCATGAGGTGTGGTATCTTCAAACTGCAGTCTTTCTATGTGTTTGTATCAAAGGGGTCTTTGAGTGAACCTCCTTTTTCACAGGTCCTTGTTTATAACTGTGAAAAATGATGTAGACTTATTTTACTATAGCTGGCTAGGTATCCAGTGGGGTTTTGACAATTGCCTCATCGGTAACTTGCGGAACATGTTTTGACTGTAAAGAATATTTTCAAATTGATTTTAAATCTATGCATGACATTGTTTTTTTTTTTTTATTTTATCTTGGTTTAATTAGAAAGGAAAAAACTAGTTTTACATGTGCATTGCAGTTCGGTTTCATTCTTGATGTTTCTTTGTTGTTCTTGGTGAGGATTTATTTTTTTATTAGTTTGTAAAACTTTTCGTATTGTGTTGAATAGTTTCATTTCATGCACATTATTATTATTTATTTATTATTACACCATCTATAGCTCTTGTTGATTACTTTATGGACCTTAGCTCATTTCTTTGGGTTTTGAACTTAAAGTCATGCTAAGTCTTCCGTTGACATCTTAGCCTTGGGTTGAGTGATCAAGTCCTCTCCAACGATCAGATGTTTCCATTGTTCTTGGGAGTGATCACTTGAGAAATCAATAGTGTAATATTTTGGATGTTCGTCCACTGAGCATGGAATTGTTCCAACACCTAGTCAAAAAATTCAAATGAATCAAGATGCTACTGGGAAGGCATCTTGGGGTCATCTGCTAGAGGATGACACTTTCTTTTCCAATCTGTGCGAGTAGTGATTGTGCTCCGTTGAACATTAAGAGAAATGTTTTTAGATTATCAGTCTGTGAACTCGTCTCGGTTCTTGTGTGGGCTTGTGTAGTTTAAGAAATTTGTTTTACAATGAGTTCTTAAGTCCCTATCCTTTTATGAAAATTTGAATTTGTCTTATCTTGTTTGAAACTCATTAGTCTGAGTTTGGACTTTTGGTTCGTAAACCTTGGATCAGCTACATGTAGTCTATGTTCCTTTGGTTCAGAGACTATTGGTTAAAGTCTCTAAATGAGTTTGTTCCTATGTGTTTTAGCAATTTTATAAACCTCTTCGTAGGTTGTTAGAAATACTTAGTCTGAGAACTATAGTCGTCCAATGGGTTTTCCCAGAGGGACGACAGCATGAGACGTTTTCCTATTCGATGCTTGTTTTGAATCCGCTTAGGAAGGGGTGGTGTTGTCGTGATGTTCACGCATTCATCTTCGATGACCGTTGCGCTTGTTTTGTAAGATGAGTCTGACTGATGAGACAACAATGTTTCTGGTTAGTCAGAATTTGAATGTCCATCTTGAAATTGTTCTCCTTAGTTCTCGTTGTTCTTGAGGGTTCTTGTGCCTTGGTATGTCGAGGGATCACTATGGTTGATCCTTGCACCATGACATTCTATTGGAAGATCGTTCAGTTCAAACTAATCGTATTCTTTTTTCGTGTATGGTATATTGATGGGCTGTGGGAAACCCCTTGATACTTGACACCGCTATTTTTTGTATTGAGATCCTTCCGACATTTGTGGAACTCAATTCATCTTGATCAATGTCAGTTTTCTGCACTCTAGACCATTCATTTATTAGGACGATGTGTTTTAAATCCTTCTAAGACTTCTTGTGAGATGAGAGTTGTTGTTGATCCTTATCTAATAGGGGTCTTAGGTATCAGTGAAAGAATGGAACATTGTCTTCTTTCCTTGGGTTCCACATCCTGTCAATTAATCTCTTCTTGTGAGTTGTGTAGACAGTCGTTAGAGTTGAAGCTGGGTGGAGATTTTCGTTGGTTGGCTAGGTTGGCGTCACCACTGGGCTAGGTCCATAGTTATAGGAGTTGTTTTGTACAAGGGTCATTCATGTGTTTATGTCCACGTAGTTTTCATTTCATCTTGTACGTTTTCGTTCGACACTCCTGTGATCTAATGAGTAGTGTTGTCTCTTCGGGCTTTCTTTCATTTTCTGTTAGAGCCTGTAACGTGTTTGAGTTGTGCTAGTGTGTTTTAAGTTGGAGAAGTTGATTTCTTGGTTGTTCGATAAGTTTTGTTGCTTGTCCTCCTAGGTTTGAGCCTTGTTATGATGTTGTCGGTCATTGATTTGCTGGAGTGTTCTTTTGTGGTGGTTTTCTGTTCTGGAATGGGGCATCATATATTGTTGGTCTTATCCTTAAGTTTGACCAATGCATTGCTAACTTCATGGATGTTAGTGTTAGGTTCTAGACTTGAGATGTCTCATCTAGCATCTTAATTATATCATCTAGAGTTGCTTGCGCTAGGTAATAATAATTGTCTAGAGTCATGCTAGAGTTCACAGATTTCTAAGCCTTGTCAGCTGTCAAGACTTTGTTAGGATTCATTTTCCCTAAATAATTCATTTCTTTGTTACATTCATTTAGACCGTGTGAGATAGGACATGTGTTAGGTTTGTGTTAGATGTTTTGACCCAGGTGTACTCTGGGTTTAAAGTGCCATTTGTTGAGTGTATCATATCCGGAAGTTCCTGACTAGAGTAGCATTAGACAATCTACACTTGAATCCCATTTGGTTTCCTATGAGTTTACAAGATTTGGTTTTCGTGGCATGCTTGGTTACCTTATCTTGTCTTGGTTTTGTTGCGAAGTTTTGTTTCGTATCTTTAATAGGAGTTTTAAAGAGTGTTGTATGGTTGTGATTCTAGTTTAGAGTATTGCTTAGATGTGGAGAGCATTTTGACTGATGCTCCAAACCTACGTCCAATTGATATCTTTCCCTATCTAGTTTCGAACATGTTTTCAGTGGAGGGAATTCATTAAGTCGCGTCTAAGGTGCTACGGGACTCCACATCAATTCGATATTGTACAAGTCATTGTAATAACCCTATCTGTCTTCTATTAATTCATGTAGGTTTTTCCATTTAGAAATCGATTCGTCTATTTGTGACGATCTAGTTTTTCATAACCTTTTAAAAAATGCTTGAAATTTAAAACTTTTGTAAGGCAATTAAAATCCTTCGTAATCAGAGTGCTAAACCGAACCATCAAAATCCATTCATTACATTCATTATGAAAACTGTTTGTCAAAACATAGCGGAAGCAATAATAATTTATTTAAAACATAGCTAAAGTGAAAACAAACTATTTAAGAAATGTTAAGTAAATTGTTACGTTTACAAACACTTTACTCTTCTTTAGCCTAACCAGCCACAAATTTTGCCCGTGTAAATCCTTCATCAACTGCTTCATGTATTGTTTATCATTTTTCCTGTGCATATATGTGTACCTACACTACAAGTAAACTGTAAGCCAAAAGGCTTAGTAAGGAAAGGAAATATGCAATACGATCATGCCTCTCTTTAGTTCGCTTGTAATGGGTGCCGGCCCAAACCAATCTTTCATTATGTTCATTCATTCATAACTCGTACATCGAGCCAGAAGTTGAAGGAACACGTATGTGATGGTATAGTTTGATCACCTTCTAGCCCTATGTGGACTAGATCCAAACTACCCATCCGTCCCCAAACTTCCCTTCATTCATCATCGTTCATTTCGTTCGTTCATTTTCCTCACATCATGCATGTGAGTACCACCCTAAGCGGCACTCCCTACAGCAAACAAACAGTCATTCGTATTAGATCATACATAGAAATCTACTTAACATGTTATAATTAGGAACATGCTTGATAATTTAATATAACAAAAACATACTAAATGAATTTATGCTAATTATCTAGAGCATTTATAGCTCCTAACCAGAACCAAGGAATAACAATAAGCATTACAAGGAATTCATAGCAAGTAAAACAGTTCACGAAAATGGGATTCTTAATTTATACAATCATTCATGCTCATCTTATCATCTTATCATTCATCTTCTTCTTCTGAAATCCTTTCATTTCAACAATTTCAGTAGATTAATTTATAGAAAATAAACATACAACAAGTTGAATTCAATGCACAATATAAGCAAGCAATGGACATCAAGGAAAACCAACACAATTCATACATTACTTATGGGTAGGGCTTTGACGGCCAAGACTCTACCCAATCCTTACTTCAATTATTTATTGCGCATTAGCACTTACTCGCTATCCTTCTTCATCTTTTCGATACCTTCACAAATTAGTAATGCTCAATCATTAATCTAATCAATTAATAAACTTATTAATCTCATCGTCTTCTCCTATCATTATAAGTTACTTATTAGAGTTTCTTAAGTGAAACCACTATAGCAATAGAACCCAACCTATTAAAGCATTCTGACATAACAAAACTCTTCCATTCAACAATAGTTAAAAGACAAAACCTTTATCCAAACATGACCAGTAATCCATTCAGCAGAGCATAATAGCACCATATGTTAACGATTCATTTTTAGCCACTAAAATCAAACCCAACATATCCATACTTGGACAATCACGATCATGAGCATATATTCGCCTATCAAACATCACATAATATTGATTCAACGCACTAATCCAGCAATGACCCGAAGGCTATAACGATAGTAGAGAGTATTTCCATATATTTCAATACTCAGAGTTCCAATCTAATATGTTTGAAATTCAATAACAAGCAGTGCATAACATCCATCACAATTCATAGTATAAAACCCAACTGGTTATTTCCTTTTCACAATTTCAACCAACAATAGAGCATATTCATTAGGAATTATTTATCAACTTCATGCCAATCACATAGAGTGTAACCAAACAACACAGAGCGTAACCAATCCAACGATAGATTCATGTTCTTCAACTAAGGCAACAATTTATGATCATCATAATAATTCGATCATCCAACCGATTCAAGCCTTAGAAAACACAAAAGGCTGCCATACAAGAAGTACGCCAGAGGAGGCAGGGGAACTGGCCAGCAGCAGCTCCAAGCAATTGCCAACAATTCGCAGCAGCCACCCAATGCTCATCCATGAAGAACCCGAGAAGTATTTCTCCTTCTGCTTCATCCCTTACCTTCTTGTTTTCTGTAATTGAAAACCCAGATTGTTTCTTTCTGCTATAGCTCTCGTATTTAGACACAAAAGACAGGATCAAAGGGATGAATTGTGTATCCCATGACATCCGGCTACAGATCCAAATTTTTTGGCCGATATCGTCGTCGCCCATGCCAACACCTTAAGCCGCACGCTACCGTATTCACCAAAGCAAGAACCAACCAGCGAACCGATTTGGTCTAATTGCGAGTAAACCAAACTAGCAGCTGCCCAGCGAAGTCCCGATCTCTAGACTACGACCCGCATCTCAGCAGCAGCACTAGCCATTCACCTAGATGTCTCGCACGCCGCGAGGAAGCCGTCCCGAACACGCCGATGCTCGTTGTACGCCGGACCGCACCTCATCATCACGAAGAAATCAGCCCACGAGCTCTCCCATGTCACCGCTTTGTCGCCGACAAATTACTCATTTGCCAGATGTCGATTGGTTCCCGCGACTCTCCCCTGATCTCCCATGGTTCTCCCTGTTCTCCTCTTCCCGATTCCTCTCTTCCGCTCCCTCTCTCGATCTCACACTCTCTGTTTTGCACCGTGAAATGGGCGAAGGACACGTGAAAATCCCTTCCCCCTTAACTAATGACCTGAATCGGGCTAACAGAAAACATGCTGAACCGGTTCTTTGCTGAGCCGGTTCACACTCCAAATTTTCATATAATTTTTCTTTTATTTTAATTCATTTAATTCTACATTTAAGTCTTAATTTAATTATAATTCTACATTTCAATTTTAATTAATCTCTCACATAGTTAATCCCAAGTAATAGAATTTATCCCACTTTAATCCCGCTATTTATTAATTTCTCCTTTTAATTATTGTCTCTAAATTATTTATTCCACATAATAATTTATTTTAATAAATTAATATCTATTCTAATTACCTTAATTTCCCATAATTTATAATCTTACGAATACGTCATTGGTAATACCCCGAAAATTATCCAATAAATTTGAATATCCCCAAATTACACTCCAATTATACTTATTAAATTCCGATAAAAGTCGGGGTGTTACACTATTGATCGATTGATCGAGTCACCCATTTCATTCCTGTTCGAGTGGTATTCCCTTGTTCCAGTTAAAGTATCTTCGTTTTGTGAACTTTGTTTGTTTCATGGTATTTGCTTTGGTGTCAATTTTGATCATAGTCTTAGGTTTCCATCATATTCTAGGCGTGTAGGAAGCCCGAAACATAGGTATTTGAGTTCTCCCTTTGGAGATTCCATTGGTTCATGTGTTGTGGATATCACATTGGATAGCAAGTTTCCAAGAAGTTTGAGTCTGAGGTACTCCCATCCGTGTGGTGGCTTCTTGAGTTGTGTTAAATTTTGAGGATGAAATTCCTTAAGGGGGGTAGGATGTAAAATCTACAATTTTTATTTTTATTTTATATTTTTATGAGTAAAGTTTTGTTTTAATCGATGTTAAATTATTTGTGTTGAACAAGTCATTGTTGCATGTCATGGGTCTTTAGCCACGTGTAAGGAGTTGAGTCAAATGGTCAACTAGTGAATTTTGTGCTCCCCTACAGGCTGAAGCTGTAGGATTATGTTTGATAAGTTCATGTATTGTCACTAGAATTCCGAGGGGTTAGGATTTAAGAATTTTATTTAATATTTATAATATATATATTAAATAAAATAATTCAATTAAAAATTTATTTTATTCTATCTCTTCCTTCCTTTAAGAGGTAGAGTTTTTTCTACCTCTTTGGTAGAAGAAGGAGGCAAAAGAGAGAGAGGGGAAAAATTGGCTAGCGAACCTTGTCGTTTTTCTACCCAATTTGAATTCATGACATCCCGATCTTTGACTCTTGTGAAGGAACTTTGCAGGTACGTCATTTTCTATCTCTAATTTTTCCTTTTAAGTTCCCATTTTGTATTGGTCTAGGATTTGAGCTTGGAAACTCAAATCCCTTGGTTGTTTATGTGTTGTTGTGGATTTAGAGTTTATGTAGAAGTTTAAGTCGATTCGGGGTGAGAATTAGTAAAAGGAGTGTGTTTTCCTCGCAATTTTGTGTTGGAAAGGTCATCCCTGGTCAATTGCTACTGTGGGTCTGGTCGGCTGCTACTGTGGGTCCGATCAACTGTTACTGTGTTTTGAACACTTTAGGGGGTGTTGAACATCCACAATGACCGCATTGCGATGCAAGGTAGGACCTCTATGGAAGCACAGACGTTTGCGTTGAACGTTTGCGTCGAATGTCATCAAAAGTATTGACATTCGCGATAGAACAAGTCGTCTGCCCGAGACATTGGCACTCGGGTCGGTAGTTCATTGTACGGTCCTGTAACAACCCACTTATCCTTATCATTTTTCATTCCTTTTTTAAAATCATGTAACAAATAGAATTTATAACGTAGCGGAAGCCTTTCTTTTTTTTTTTTTTTTATTAAGAAGATCATTTATACTATTCAAACTATTTAAATGATATAGTATATCATTCAAAACATTTAAAGGATATATTACACAACCTTGTCTTAATCCCTACATAAAACATTATACAACCATTATTTAAAATAGTTTTAAAAACAAAGTGAGTTATAACCCATCGATCAAAATCAAGCCACATTGGTGCTCGATGTAGCTACACTCCTTTGGCTGCAGTCCTATGCTATCAATCCACATTTACTTTATTTTGATCATATTCTTCACTTATATTACAAGATTTATCTATGAGTCTAATACTCAGTAAGAGATAAAACAGATATAAACAATGTGATGCTTACGTTATGTAGTCTCATTAAATATGCACTTTCATTTAAGTTTTTCCTTTTTCAGTCACATAACAGTCCAGATGTTGGAGATCCATAGTTTAATAGAAAAAAAATACATCATCTGGTCCTTTTAAGTAGAACCATCACTCAATCCTTCTAAGGAAGAGATACATAATCTGGTTCTCTTAAGTAGGACTGTCACTCAACCAAATCTCACAACGCTTATTTACATTTATTCAGTTCCTTACCATTCTTTCTATCACAACATTCAAATGAAAACATTTTCGTAATCTTTTTCAAAAGTATGATGCACGATATGCGCATATGAACACAATGAAGCATAATTTTTTTTATAACTCCTAGCATACAAAACATGTGATAGCATACAATTTGTATCACCACATTATACTAGCCTCATATAATGAACACAACAAGCAATGTCATCAATATAATACAATCTTATGACATAGGCCAAAAGGCTAAAGACATGCATATTTCTTACGTTAAGTCTTTAATGTAGTTTCAACACATAGGGTTATCTTTTTGAGTAACAACACCTTCAAAGATAATAAAACTTTCATCAACATCTATTTAATGTATATAGCATAAAGTATACATAATTCCGAATATACACAATCTTCACCACTATTGTGTACATTACTTAACCATTTAGTGCTTTTTACTTGCACATGTTTAAAATAACACATTTTAGAACTTCAATCCAATATGCATACATTTTAGGTTTTTCTTCTAAATTTATGTCCATCTTTGAATGCTTATAACTTTTATCCATACTTAATCAAATTCATTAATTCTAGAACAATCAAATTCATTAATTCTAGAACCTTTCTCTTCCTTAAGATGTCAAGAATAACATACTCAAATGGTTTTACCTTACAATCCCATTAAGATAGTCAACATATTCCAATAACATAACTACCCGATTATAACTATTTTTCTCATTTTTATTTCTTCCCACCATAACAACTTCCTTAAACTTATAGAATTCTTAAGAATCATAAAGAGAATTCTTGTTACCTTCAAATTTTTGAGAACGAGAGAGAGTTTCCCTGAGAGCTTTTTGATAATTGCTCATCTTTTTGATTCTAAGCCTTCTAGCCTTCAATACAATAAAAACCTCATTCTCCAGCTTCAAGTTAGAGGTGTTCACTAGGATAGGTATGAAGGTGGTGAGTAATTACTCCTTCACTAATCAAAACATAACATTGAATCTTATTCCAGGTGGCCTTTTGTATTCTGGTCATCTGCATTTTAATGTCCGGATGACAGCTTCCACACATTTTTTATTTTCTGCAGAAACTTTTCTCCTTGCATATGCCAAAACATCTGTTGCGAAAGCCTTGCCCCCAAAAAATCGCAATTCTAAATGATTGTACTCTATTTAAGTCAAAACACAAAATCGTAATTCCAAATGACTGTACTCTATTCAAGTCGAATTATTAAAATTTGTTCATGGACAGGTCGCCCAGTCTAAAATGTATTTTCGCCTTCTGGTCGCCCACGCCACAAGCATATTTTCACATGCGGATGCCCACCCTAATTGTGGAAGCTCGCATATGCAATTTTTTCAAAAAATAACACTAAGCCAGGATGCCCACTCCAGATCCACATTTACACATGTGGACGTCTGCACTCGTGCTAAACAAAATCCTGATTCCAATCATATGTGTAACATCCATCAATCAAGCCACAATATAATCCAATTCACCATAAACTTTATTTCACATATGAATATATCAACTCTCATAACAACCATAAAATCATATCATTATCAAATATATTTTACGCATGATTCACATTTAGCAAACTAAAAGTTTCCAGAGATTACAAATTCAGACGACTACGATAGTCATTTTTGGTCAAATTACGTCACTCGGTACTATGCGCCTCGACGAATTTTGTGACCATGGTTCATTCACTTTCAATTTGAGTTTCTATGAGGTCTTAGTTGACCACACGGTGAGTCATCAACTGTTGCTTGGTCTTGGTTGATTAAAATTGTGTCCTATTGACAGTTGTGGATGCGCTAACAGGTGATTTTTGGAAGTGAGCAGTTGACCTGTTACAGAATTATGGACAATCAAAAAACACATAGTCTTGAAAACTTAGCCTCTGGATGATTTTGTGGTCGACTGAAAATTGATGAGCGATCGACCTGAAGAATGCAAATGTCGATTTTGTTGAAGAAGCAGTATACCAAACGAAGGAAACTTGCAAACACGGGTTTGTGTTTTGCACATTTTTAGGAGAATTTTAAGACACTCGAACCAAACCTTTAATTCAAAAACTTAAGTAGGCTTCTTCACGACAATTAGGACTATTTTTAATCCCCAAAAGAACAACTCTGCAAATCCCACTTGAAGAAACAATGAATTAACGAAGATAAAAAGACAGATACGAAACAATGGTTAAATTATAGGATCCCATTTGCTTTCTAACCTGAGAGAGTTAAATGTAGATCCCACTAAACTGCCACATTCAAGCTCTTTACTCTTGAATGTTATGATAAATGATCCAAGAAGCAACCGTAAAAAATCCACTAGAGAGAAATCTCTAATCTTCAATTCAATAATAAAAACTAAACCATCTTAAACAAAACCCTAATCCTAGACGAAATAGCCAACATAATGCCAAAACTATAAATAAGTCAAAGTTACGAATTAAGCTATTAAAATTAAAACCTAGGGCTGGCCCGTGGCACATCATCCTTCTAGAGTTGAGAAGGATTTGAATTCAAAACTGATGGCTCCTCCAATGGTGTCTTTGTAGTTAACAAGTTGTCTAATTTCTTTTTCCTTTCTCTCCAGCCTCGTGACTAGATAACCCTAACGAGGTGGCATGAGAGATAACTTCACCTTTTGTCCCCTATAATCAAGTGAGTAAATGTTTGTATTACCCTTAGGCTTCACCTTCTTATCATACTACCAAGGTCTTCCAAGCAACAAACAACAAGCATCCATGGATAATCACACATAATCTCATCCCAATAGTTTACTATAGTGAATGAGAATGTCACCAACCTATTTACTCTCATTCCACCCTTGTTGTCTAACCAACTCAATTCATATGGTTTTGAATGTTCGGTGGTTAGTAACTGTAGTCTATCAACCATGAAAATTGAAGCAGTGTTGACACAACTATAACTATCATTGATAAGAGGGCATACGTTCTCCTTGATCAAACAATGTGAGCAGAATATGTTCTCCCTTTGGCCAACTTCATCTTTGATTTGGTTGGTAAAAACCCCTTTTATACTCAATAGCAAAGGACCCACTTATGTGAAAATGATCTCCTCATTAGAATGCTCCTCCTTCACATGTTTTTTGTTGTCATCTTCACTTACAGTCTCAACATTATTTCCTCGCATTACCATTACCTTCTGATTAGGGCACTGAGAAGCGATGTGTCCTAATCCTAAACACTCAAATCATATGACTTCACGCTTCCTACCAGATGATGAATCTATGATGACTTTTCCATTGGGATGCAATCCCCCAGTATCTTCTGTTGGTTTGCTAAGGTAGTTTGTAATTGACGAGGTATACTAAGAGAGTAGGCTAAGCCTAATTTCTTCTATCTCTCCACCCTAATTTCCAATTAAAAAACTTTCTCCAAGGTATCGTATTGTTGGACATCCACTATATCTCCAATTGGTTGGTTAAGTCTTCAGACAAAACAAACAATAGTTTACTTTTCCACCTCCTCAATGTCACACCTGATCATTAGGGGCAATGTAATCATCAACACACAAATCACCTTGAACTAGGCTCTGCATTCAAAAATGCATCTCCTACCATGTTTGGGCACAAACGGTTTCATCATTCTTCATTTCATAAACCTCCAGGTAGTAATCGATTTTTCCCTATCTCTCCTACTTTGAGCCTTTAGACTCTCTCACCACAAACTTACATATCTAGTAAATTTGAGAGCGACAAATCTAACATTTGCTAACTTAGATTAATCTTGATATTCTAATATTTTCTCTTCTTGCTAAACTCAATCCAATTATTCTTCCCCATAACTAGTACCTCTAAACGATAGAATTTGTAATTTTAGTCCCATCATCTCGTTACGCACTCGGGTACCTGTTGCTGGAAATTCATAAATGACATCATTGTTAAAGCCACCTCCTTGATCGTTTTTAATGAACTCATTTACCCTTCTACCCCCTCCGTACGCACCTCTACCCATTGGTCCCACCAAAGGTGTTGGAGTTTTCTGGTGGAGTAAATTCTAAATTTACTAGATATGTTGAGTCAACTAATCCTTGAAATTATGTAAATTATTAAACTGCCTTGAGTGACATACTCGTGATTGTTTGGTGAAGCTTCTTCGAATGAACCAGCTAGGTTAGGATTGAAAGCCATCTCATTCATGTTAGTCATCTTTGTGCTCTGATACCAAATGACATGCTAATGGGTGAATTTTGGAAGTGAGAGTTTGACCGGTAGCAGAATTGCAGATTACTAGAAAAAACACTATCTAAAAAACATAGCTTTTGGAAGATTTGTGGTCGACCGAAAATTGATTAGCACTTGACTGAAAAAACATGAACATCAACTTTGTTGGAGAAATGGTTGATCAGATGAAGGAAACTTGCGACTGTAGGCTTGCATTTTGAATCTTTTTGGGAGAATTTCGAGACACTCAAACCAAACCTTTGATCTCGAAACTTAGGGAGACGTCTTCACGACAATTAGGACTATTTTTAAGCTCCAAAAGATCATCTCCATGAATCCCACGTGAAGAAAGAATGAATTAACAAAGATAAAAGGGAAGATACAGACAAATGGTGAACTTATGGCAACCCACTCGCTTTCTAACCCAAGAGAGTTAAACAGAGATCTCACTAAACTGCCACACTCAAGCTCACCACTCTTGAATGATAAGGAAAATGATCATAGAGGTAACCCTTAAGAATCCACTGGAGAAAAATCTTTAATATTCAATTCAATAATCAAAACTCAACCATCCTAAACAAAACCATAACCCTAGACTAAATAACTGACATAATGGCAAAATTGTAAATAAGTCAAAGTTTTGAATTAAATAATTAAAATTAAAATACAATTAAAAGCTAGGGTGGGGCCTATGACACATCAATTATTGAGTCTTGGATGGCCATTGGTGTGTCTGTCGACTGCTGTGAGATCCCAGTTGACTGTCGCCATGTCTTGTCAACACTGTGTGGTCTCAGTTGACCATCATCATGTCTTGTCAACACTAGATGGTCCTGGTTGATCGTAGTTGTATTTGGTTGACTCCAACTGGTTCTCTTTGACTACTAAGTTGTTCAGGTTGGGCGTTGTATCTTGCCGACCATAGCCATGTCTTGTCGATCGATGGACCTTTCATGTAAAGAACCCAAATTTATTTTTGAAAACAAACATTATTTGAAATCTCTTTTATTTCAAAAATTTTAAAACCTTATGAAAACATATACATTTAAACCATTAAAACCTTTTTCCAATATCTTGAAATCATTTACATAACAGAAGACTCTTAAACGTTTATTTTCTTAAAACATTATGCAGCTGAATCATAAGACTCAAAGAATATAAATTGTAATTAAAATCATTTTCAATAAAAGTCCATACATCAAACTTTACCTGTACAACTATTCTTGTTGTAACAACACCAAGTCTTCATCATCATAGAGATACTTTCTCAACTGCGCCTTTCAACCATATCTTTCCATTCATGAATTCTTGTCTAGTCCATTACCTACATCACAAAATTATCTATAAGCCTAATGCATAGTAAGTAATGAATAATGAAACATGAAATGCAATTATTAAAAACATGCTTTTTCAATCTTTTTCTTTTATGTTTATGTTTATGTTTTTCTTCTTTCTTGTTCTTTCTTTTCTAGGAATAAGTAGGATTGGTAGTGGGACACACACCATTATTCTCCAACCTTTGGGAGACATATTCAAACCTTTGTGACTCCTCCATTAGGTAACATGCATTTCAATGCATAGTGACCCAACAACCTTTGGTTGGTCTACCTTGACAATAATCCAGAACAAACTAAATGGCTTATGTACCCACTGGTCCAACCTTTGGGACAACCTAACCTCTAGAACCATTTAAATTTCTTCTTTCATCTTTTATCTTTCTTAAATAAAAAACATTTGCTTTAGAAAACATTTTCGTTTATCTTTATGAAAACATGATGTATAAAATAATACAACCTACATGCAAATCTAACACGTCATCATCATTTAACAGAGCATATTATCCATCAACATCATCCAATAGATCATCATATCCTCAAATCAACTATAACATCATATAAAAATTCATCAACTAGAACATCATCTAACATATCATCAAATCATGAAAAAAATCTATAACACTATCTAACAGATCACCAAATCCTTGAAGCAATCTTAACTTTATCTAACAGTTCATCAAGTATAACATCATCTAACATATCATCAAATAGGTCATCAAACTACAGAACATCATCTAACAGAACATCAATCATCATTAAACAACACAAAGTTCTTAAAATCAACTTAGCGTTTTGTGGTGTAGTCCTAGAAGGGCCAAACACATGTAGTCACCACTTACCTTCGATCCTTAGTACAATTCTAGCAATGAATATTTACTTAACCCTTTGGTTCATAGAACCCTCAGACACTAGAAAGCAACTGTTATCCAAGTGGGTCTCCTTTGCATAAAATGGATATTTACAGCCAGAAAGTCTTTATCATATATTAATTGAGAAAACTCTTGAGCTTTTTCATTCAGATGGGGAGTTATCATTAAAGTAAAGAGTCATTGCTTCTCTACACTCATAAACATGTCATGATTCATCCTCAACCTTTCCGTTGATCTCACCCCTTCAGCCAAGAGGTTATCACCTTTTATATTTCCAAACGTCTATATGAACTCCCCAGGCCACTATTCCTCCACGGCTGTTAATATTTCCATGGCTAAGATGCGGATGATCATCTGTTGTTATCATTTGTATAACATTGTCCTCACCTTTACAAATGTCATTCATCATCTAGAATTGTTTCCACAAATAGGTGACCTTCTGTTATGGAAGCAAGCCTGAGCTACCGCAGTGGCTACCTTCGTATCCACTACGAATATTCACTGTGAACTCTCTTCAACGTAAGTCAACTAATCAAATTTTGCCACATATTTATGCGGACGCGTTCCTTTCCATGGATATATGTATTCTCATCCAAATGACATCCATTCTTTTTCTTTCTCTTTTGTCGCAGACGTGTTTGCTTTTGATGACACGGTTCATAACATGAAATGGTGATATTTCTTCCTCTTTATTATGCTACCATGGTAATGTTTCCCTTCATAACTTCACTATCCAACAAACACTCTTTATCCAAAATGATGACATTTGTCTCGCTTATCCATTTTCTACATGACCTTTTGCCTTTTTACGAAAGCATCTTTCCTTTCTGCATATATATTTTATTCCACAGATCCTTTCCCCAGCATGAGATCTTACCCTTCCACGACAGTGTGTGTCTCTTCCTTCAATACAACATTGGTCATTTCATTTACATTTATGTAGTGCTATTCCTTTCCACATATACATTCATTTTTGTGGAAATGTTCTCTTCTATAGACACCTATACTCCTGCAACGCCACTATATATGTGTTAGCTTAAAGTGTCATTAGGTTTATTTATTTTGATGATGAAGATGTTAATTGGAATTATAAGTTGTTTATTGTTTGATTATGCTTACTTGTATTATCTTTATATTTATATGGATATTCGTTGGAAATATCCCTTAACAAGGGTATTTATATGTTCTAATATGTCTACCTAAATCCATGCAGCTTATAGTATGATTATTGGGACTTAGAAGATTCAAGAAAGGTCAAACAACTAAAAGAGGTTGACTAAAATTGTTAGGTGATCGACCAAATTTGCTAGAAAACTGAAGCGGCAGTTGACCGGCTAGGACGAGGAGATCGACAGTAAAATGGACAGAGTCGAGGAAAGTTTCTAAAATGTGAATAGATGGTCGACCGATAAGATACAGGTAGCCAATATGTCAGACTTTATAATGCAATGACTAGTTTCCAATAATCAAAAGACGGTTGACCAAAATGGAGGTGGTCGACCGGTTACACAGAGTCTATATATAGAAGACTCTCCGAAGCTCATTCTAACCAAGTGAGAATTAAAGCGAAGGTCTACCAAATTTCATACTCGATTCCTCATCAATCATAGATTGTCAAACCTACCTCTCCCATCCTAAAACTTGAGAGTTTACGTTTGGAGAGCTTAGGTTCTTGTTTATAATTTTCATGTTACTTTCATTGTACCCAAATCGAGGGTGACACCTTATTAATAGTCAAGCTAAGGGTGACGCTCTGAATTTTTTATGTGATATTGTCTTTATTGGTATAAATTGGTTTCGAATTACATCTATTGGATTATTTTTCTTGTAGAAATTTATTTGGATAAATTTGATTAGATTTTTGGATATTTTGTATAATACACATATTATGAATTTCAATACTCATGTTGAAGGACAATATTTGATTAGACATCCATTTTTTGATAGTAATGATTATGTTTATTGGAAGTCTAGAATTAAAATATATATTCAATATTTGGATAATGATATTTGGAACATTGTTGAAAATAGGCCTTTCATTCCGCTTAAATTTGAAAATGGTATAGATATTTCAAAATTGACACTAATAAAGTAAAAGAAAGTAAATTGAGCATGTTTATTCATGACTATGAATTATTTTTGATGGATAAAAATTAAATCATTAGTTGTATGTTTCCTCAGTTTACTAATGGTTTAAAAGTTCTTGGTAGAATTTATCCCAACGAAGAGTTGGTTAGGAAAATTCTTAGGTGCTTACCAAGGACATGGCAACCTAAGGTGACGACAATCCAAGAGGCTCGTGATCTCAAGGTTTTAAAATTGGAGGAACTTATTGGCTTTCTAACGACGCACGAGATCACATTAATAAGAAATGAGAAGGAGGAGCAAAAAGAGAAGGAAATCTTCAAACCTAATAATATTGCCTTCAAAGCCTCCTCAAGCACACAAGTGGACTCTAGGGAAGAGGATGAAGATGAAGATATCAAATTCATAACCGGAAGTTCATTAAATACTTTCAACGAAAGAAAGAAAAAGGGGAGAAGGTAATAATTTGCTTTGGATGCGGGAAACCCGGACATACATCAACCGAATGCCCCAAAATAAAAAAGAAATCAAAAGCCTCAAGGAAGAAAGCATTCAAGGCCATGTGGGACAATATCAATAAGAGTTCTTCTCCCAAGATAGAAGAAGTCTCCAATTTTTGCTTCATGGCCAAAGAGATTAAGGTACACAACTCTTCTAGTGATTCAGATGATATTGATGATGATAATGAATTGCTAGATGCTTTTAATGAGTTGTTTGACAAATTTAATTTGCTTAAACATAGATATAATTTGTTGAATAAGGAGAAAGACAATTTGATACTAGAACATGTTGAAAAAGTTAGTCTTTTAGATAATCAAATTGTTGAATTAAAAAGCATGAATGAGAAATTTGATGCTACAAGTAGATCTCTTGAGATTAAAATTAGTGAATTGAAATTGAAAAATGATAAATTATACTCTATTATTTTGAAATTCACTAATGGTAGCAAAAACTTGAGCATGCTTTTAGGAAAACAAAGAGTTATTTTTGACAAAGCCGAATTGGCTATGAACCTTTTGGTAAGAAAAAAAATTATAATAATTTCTTTGACTATCCATCTACTTGTAATACTTGTAATTTTGTTGGGCATAAGTCGTTTTGTTGTCTATTGAAATCAAACGGCAAAATAATTAATTCTAAAATGGTTTGGGTTCCTAAAGGAATTATTCCAAAGATTAAAGGATCCAAAAAGGTTTAAGTGCCTAAGAAAAGCACCTAGGTGCCTTTCAATATTTTGAATCAAGAGTTTGCATATAGATTGATGAAATGACTTAATGTTCATACTTTTGATTTGAAGTGAATTGATTATATGCATATAGATTAAAAGTTTATACTTATGATTAATATTGATCTTATTGGTTGCATATTCTTGTTTTTATTTTTTATTTAATCTTTCAATTGGTATCTTTGGTATTTAAATTTTGTCAATCCAACAATTGATTTCATAAAATGCTTATATAGAATTGTTGTTGGTTGATAGACTTTAATATTTTTTTTGGATATCCCCATTGAGTTGAAATTGTTTATTGAAGTAAATAACTGTGGACCGATTTGATACGCCCGACATAGATGTTTGTATATTCTGGTTTGATACGCCCGGTACATAAACAATAGAAGACTGAAACAATATGAGATAACATAATGAAACAGTAACATACGTAAATAGTTGTTTATGTGAGCCAGTTTGTTATGCCTGGCACAGATAAACGACTGTGGTATGGTTTGTTACGCCTAATACAGATATTTGTATGGTTGATTTGATACGCCCGACATATAAACAATGAAAGACAGAAATAGTAAACGAATGTTTGTATGGTCCCATTTGTTACGCCCGACATATAAACAATAAAAAACTAAAATAGTAAACGAATGTTTATATGGTCCGGTTTGATACGCTCGACATACAAGCAAACGAAATAACGATAAAAAACATGTTTGTGAAATTCATGTTTTACGTTTATATCACGTACTGAGCATTAGTCTCATAGTTAGGTTCCGTTGATGTAGGTAAGGAGCCGATGAATGGATAAAGCTGTTAAAGGACGATGCTGATGGAGTATTGCTGTGTGGAAATTTGTACTATTGGCGACATTGACATGTGGTTATGGCTCACGAAGATGAAATAAATTTTTTAAAGGCTTTTAAGTATTTTATGACTTCAAATAAATGTTTTAAGTTAATGTGTTTATTTAAACAATGAGTTTATGATATTTAATTGTAAAAGACTTATGCTATAAATTTTGTAAGATTAAGACTTGCGCTATTTATTACTCTGTATTACGCAATGATTTTAAAGAAAATAAAATTTTATATGAAAAAAGGTTTCTGGATGTTACACTGCAGATTTTCAAAATCCCCCATTGATTATATCACTGAACTTCACCGTGGGCAATTCATCAATTCGTCCTTGCTGTAATTTGCAGCCCGTTCCCAAATACAGAAACAAATGGCAAAACAAAATCAATTGAACCATTTACCTCGGCCAATCGATTTCGCAGCATCGGGAGAAATCGCCCAGCGGGTTCGGTTCCACGAACCCTAGCCCCGCTCACCTACACATCCAGCTTGCCGGACAGCGCCACACTAGCCGAACGCCATAATCCATCCCCGCGTCGGACGTCACCTCCCTTATCACCCGTACCGCTTGCCCTCTTCATCTCTCGCCCTCGATCTCCTCTTTTTCCCCCTCTCGGTTTCTCCCTCTCCCATTTCCTCTCTTCTCTTTAGCCAAAGTTTCCCCTTTCTCTTGTCAAAACAAATGGCCACGGGCCATTTGTTTTCTTTCCCAAACCGGACAGCAACGAACTGATTTACAGAACTGGTTCTTCACCCCTCCCATCAACAATCATTTCTTTTTAAATTTTCCTTTTAAATGTTTAATTCCATTTATCCTTAATTCAATTAATTATTTATTTAATTAACCTTTTCATTTAAATAGTCCACTATTTAATTTATTTAATTAATAGACCCAATTTCAAATTCTCGATTTATTCAGAATTTTTTTCAATGATAATTATCGGTCCAATTTAATTTTTTCGATTCGATTTCGCAATTAATTTCCCATCAAATAAATACTTATTGATTATCCAAATATTCTCAATTAAATTTCTCATCATTAAATAAACCTTCAATTATCCAATAATACCCAATTAATTCCCCAATTATCGTTACTTAATTCAGTTAAGGGAAATAGGGGGATTACACAAATATTCCTATATGTCTACATAGAAACTTACATTAACGCTGATTTATAGAACAAAAGACCAATTCTGAAGCCTCTATAAATAGTTTTCAAACCAAAGTTTACGAACGTAAAGTTTTAACTTAGACTAACAAACTCCAAACAGGTCAAGGCAAAATTTTGGATCTTTGGAGGAACTGAGACTTTATACTGCCCCCAAAGATGGATTTCTTAAGTCCAATTTCACAGCCCACACACAACCCAAAAGAGTTCATAGATCCATATTATCATAAAGGTTTTTTCTAACGATTTATGAAGCGTACACCTTATTGCTTCTAACTAAATTTTATACCACTCTAAACTATATGCATACGAATAACAAAATATTGTCATTCTCTAGCGGACAATCTCAAGATGCCTTCCTAATAGCACCCTCATTTAAATTGATCTTAGTATTACATTCTTAAGCACAATAATTTCTCATCTCTTGTTTATAACTATAATATCTACTTGGGTATGATACCAAAATTTCTTTCATGACCTAAAGGGGACCGGAGACAAAATGGGGAATGACCCAACCTGAAAACGAATCAAATCGCTTGACCCTTGAACTTATTTCCTTAACGAGCAATGGACAACTCAAAGATAAATAAAGTGGTCAATGCCCAAAATAAATAAGCTAAAATAAAGGTCCATAAGTAAAATATAAGATAATGCGGTAATATAAATTCTAAGTAAATGTGTCATAAATAAAAAGGAAAATAGTAAAATTCTAACACTGGTTTTAAATATGATCCAACCTCACTACAAATCCTAGAAAGGAAAAATATCAAAGTAAAACAATAATTCGCTAAGTTCACCATAGTGTCGGCAACTGTGTAACGACCCGAATTCTTACTTGTCTTAAAAGCTCGTTGAAATTTTTAAGTTAATTAAAAATTTAAAGAAAACTTCATTTGGAAACCCTTTGGCATTTAAAATCAGAGTGCCGAAAAAATCCAAGCGTTACCAACTTACAAAGAAAACAATTGGTTTAATCAAGGAAAAAGGGTAACTGTGATTAATAAAAAGTAGCGGAAACGTAATTTAGAAGCGTCACAAAAACAAACGTTAACTAAAAATTCCGATAATCCTAATAAATATCTAACTAGGGTAAAAATGGTAAATTAATGCTTACAAACCATGTTCAACGTTAGACCATTTTCAAAGCAACTTCTACTTCCTTAACTTGGTGCCGCACTATTACTCTGCTTGCGTTTCCTTCGGATATGCCACAGGCTCCACTGGAATGGTCTCCTCTATAGCTCCTAGCATAATCACTTCATTACCTACATCATAAGTAAGGACGTGAGCTTTCGCCTAGTAAGGAAATGAGAAAAAACAATTATGTATATCTCTCTTAAATTCTTCTTGGAATGGGGCCACCTAAACCAATTCTTTTCATTACATTCGTTCTTCGTTCCTTTTTTACTCGTACATCGAGCTAGAGATTGGAGGGTTCTTAGAGGATGAAATAGTTGACCGAACTTAACCCTTTTACTTGCAACTAGGTCCCCGTTCCCGTCAAGGTTGGGGGCTTCGCCTAGTCGCGGAGTAGTTCCGCTACCCATTTGCCCTCCAACTCCCTTTTTCGTCCCCTTTCAGGCGTATCCCGCCTTCAAGGTTCCTCCCCTTCCGGCGTGTCTTGCCTTCAGGGTTTCTTCCCTTCTGGTGTATCCTGCCAGCAGGGTTTCTTCGGTGGTGGGTGTATCCCGCCCATCCCAAACATTCCTTTTTCTTATCATTTTTCCTCATTCATGCATGTGGGTACCACCCCGAGAGGATACCCCCTACTTGGTTCCTATTAACGTAATTACAGCCTAGCACTCTCAAATTAGTTAACACATATATGGAAGTAAAGGACAATGCTTAAAGGTATTCACAATAATAGATAGAACAAGTGATAGAGCATGCTTACATTTAACGAAAACAAAACAACGTATAATTACAAGTACAACTAATCATGCTAATATTCGTCCAATAAAACAAGGAACAGAGCATGCTTTATACAGTGAGGGTAAAAAAAACATAGGAAAGTGAACTAATTTTGAATTAGGACAACAAGCATGCTTTTAACCGATTATATGAGCGTCCAAACATGTTCTTGGTTGAATATTTAGCAGAAGAGTTACGAGCATATAAGCATGTCTTTAACCGACTATGTGATAGAAAGATAAATATGAACATCTATCATGCTTTTTAATCGACTAAACAAAGGAACTAAACATGCTTTTAATGACTAAAATGGAGCAACACAAATATGCACATCTACACATGTTTTGAATCGAGTATAACAGCGAAAATTGTAAATGACTAAGAATGCTTTAATTGAATATAACAGGAAAAAATTAGAACATCTAAGCAAGGTTTTAATCGACTACCATAGCAAAATTTTAATCACTAATATGCTTTTCTAACGATTTTATATATAGCAGTAAACAACTTCATGACAGAGCAGCAAAAACAACTTCTAATCAGTAATTAGTGACAACTAAATGGCAGAAACATGCTTCTTACTCGAAACTAAGCAGCAATAAATAATAATCAGAATTAAACTACGAGATGTGGTTCTTGTATGCTAATAAACAGCAGCGATTAGGTATGCAAATCAAAATGAATAACATGCTTCTTAAATGCAAATAACAGCAGCGAATATCAATCGAACAATCGGTGAAACATACTTCGTAACGACAATGGCAACAGTGAATATGAGTAGCATGACAGCAGATAATATGAACATCTAACATTCTTTTGATCAACTAAAACAATAGAAAACATGAGTAACTAAACAGTGCGGCAATACAGGCTTATTAATGACCAAGAATAACAAGGACTATGTTGAACAGATCAGCGGTAATATTCAAACTAGGCAACAAAATCATACTCAATATCAACTAAACAAAATATAGTAGCAAGAAATGTCAACTAAAAGAACGACAAAACATGGTTTTTTTTAACATCCAACGGATGAATAATAGGACAGGTTTTTACACTAAGGAATTTACAGCAGCTTGTAACAATGAAATAACGGTAAATCATGTTGTTAACATCCATTAAAATGAACGATAGAACAACAGTAAATGATAACGAAAACAGTAGCTGAAATGGCAAAAACTAGACAACAACAGTCATGCTCTTTAAATGTTTGTAACACCAACAACAATAAATGAATCGAAACGGCAAACACATGCTGCATAACTATACATTTGACAGTCAACAGACTACTCAACATTCAGAACCTAACACATGTTTCAGAAGATAATGGAGCAGCAGAAAATAGGATAAACTAAGGGATCTCATGGTTAGTAGAGTGTTTCGTTCCTTCTTCACAGAGTAGATGAGCACAAAAAACATATGGCTATAATATAAATCATCCATCCCTTCCACTAACATTCACATTTCAACCTTCATTATCATTCACATTTCAGCCTTCATTATCATTCTCATTTAGCCACTATTCTTATTCATATTGCAGCAATGTAGATTGAAAGTAATGACAAGGTAAGCAACTACAAAGTGAAGAATAAAGGCAATAAGAAAAATTGTAGGAGAAATCAATAGAGTTCGTCTAAGAAATTTCATAGATTCTAGCTACAACAATTAAGTCATTCACAAAACGCACCCACACGTTTTACTTGGGTGTAGGGCTTCCACCTGGCCAAGACAACTCATTCCTTACCTTCACTAGCGTTTCCTCTTTCCAAACATGGTAGCTCTCCTTCCAAGTAGCTCCCTCCAAGTAGAAACCCACCAGACCTCTCCAGGCTCCAGGAAGAACAACGAAGAAGGGAGGAAGGGTTGAAGAAATAGGGCTCACTTGGGAGAACCATTCGTACTCTGGCAGGAGGAAAGAGCAGGCGACAATCTCTGTGGTCAGGATCGTGGGAGTGAGAGGCATCGGGCTGTGTTTTGATTGGTTTCCACGTCGTTTTCATTCTGCCTGTCGCTGAGCTGCGATGATTCAGATGAGTGCGGACGAAATCTTCATGTCCACATTCGTCCGCAAGACCAGTTTTCGCAAGCAATTCCTGAGGTCTTGGATAAGAGTTGGCGTCCCTACTTTCGTCCGTACCATCCATAGTCGGGGTTCGGACGCCATTTGGCATTCGCATATGTCGTCCGCATAAATTTTAAGTCAAACAGATTCAATTCGGATGGGCTCTATCACTTCCGCATCGTCCGCATGTATTGTCCGAATATGTCCAGGAATTGGACAGATTCAATTCTGATGAGTGCTCGCCTCGTCTGCAATCATCCTAAAGTCTCCAGACTTAATAGATTCGATGCGGACGTGTCCTGTTCGCGTCCACATCGTCCGCGTCCACGTCCGCATCACCTCAACACAGTGAGATTAGGATGCCAGAGCGCATCCCGAGTCGTCCCAAAGCCTGGGTGACGTTCCATGTGTTTTGCGGACGACATTTTTTGTCTGCAAAGGTGTTTGTATGCATCCTAATGGTGCAAAAGTCCAATTCCTTTGCATTTTCGAACAAGTTTTTATCTGAATTGATTTTCACGAAGTTATGAGTCATAACTTAACGCGTATAGAGGCGATGTAAATACATGTATTACGCCAATTCTTTCCTCCAAAGTCTGATTACATCGTTTAACGAAAAACTTTAGGATCTGGTTGTTACAAACTGAGAATCTTCAAAACTAATATATGAGGGAGACTTTGTTAGGGTGAGTGAACTAAACTTAATAAGGGTAAAATTTACGTACCATGTTAAAATTAAAACAAAGATAAAATGAGGAGCATGCCATATAAAATATATGAAATAAAATAGGTTTATTAAACAAGTAGCAGGGCAAATGATAAAACTCTCTAGGATAGTGTGGTACATATAGAAAATAGATCTTACTATACATTATGAAAAGCCAGTGAAAATAGAGCTACTCATGGACTTCGGACACACTATGTCATAGGCATAAATAGTAACGGCTGTACTCGACAATCACTAAAACCACAAAAATAAGCCCCTAATCAGGTTTAGGGTTTTGGACCTAGGGATACGATAAAGTCAGCTGGGTTGTGGCATTGCCTCTCCCGAGCCATGGTCCAATGTCTTCTACCTAGACGTCGGCCACATTGTTTCTCTAGATTTCCTATATTTTTGGGCAAATTTGAGAACCGAATAAATTCTCAACATTTTGGTTCACAATATAGCATAATTTTAATCCATTAACCAACAATTCTAAACCCAAAATTCAATTTTTCTCTTAGAATAAATATTCAATTCATCAAATGGAAACCAAAATTCCAAAATTGTTGAACGAATATAAAGGTTAAGCTTTTAACTTAAGAGGATGTATGATTATCCAAAATTTTTAAGTCTCAATCCTAATTGATTCAACTCATTTGAAAGAGTGAAAAACCTAGATTGAATCGATTGATCAGAACTTCAATTTTTCTTTGAAAATTTTCATCAGTACGAATAAGACTTTTCACTTACTTGAAATTCATCACGAACCTTCAAACGCTAAGCAAATCTCCCACACGTCGCAAAATTCTCTCATAGAGAGTTTTTTCCCAAGGTTCAAAATGGTGTACCCGCAAGGAATGGTCTAGTGAAATAATAAAGAGGTACCATTATTGGTAACCACCAATTAATTGGTAATTAACAAATAGATCAATTCTGATTATTATTATTATTATTATTATTACTATTATCATTATCTGTAACGCCCATATTGTAAATTCTTTTTTCTATTATTTTTTAAAATATATTTAAATTGTGCCTTTAAAACCATACAAGGGAAGACTTAAAAGAAATCTCATTTAAAATTTAAACGTAGTAAAACCCAATATAGACATAAATACTCATAAAATATTTTAACTTAAATTTAAACATTTAAAAACATAATTAAAAATAAAAAAATGTTTCTTTTTCCAATATATTTTTTCTTAAATCTTCACTCACGGGTCAATTTTCTCCAACAATGTTGTAACTTCGCCCATGAGAATTCTCCATGAATTATGACCATCATTCGTTCACATCTTCAGGTTCCTTAGTAAATTCATCATCACCTATACCACAAACTTCATCTATGAGCCAACGCTCAGTAAGAAATGGATGTGAAACATGAGTATGAGATGTAGTTTTTCTGAAAAACATATATTTTCTTTTTCAGTCTTTCTTTCTTTTCTTTTTTTTCTTTTATTCTCTCCACCTTTGATTCTTTTCTTTCATTAACATTGGGGCAATACCAAAGTCTCAAATCATTGATGAACAAATCCACCAAGCCTCAAATCATTGCGAGATAAACCCACCAAAACCTCTAATCATTGGTACCATCGGCAAAGCCTCTTACATATTTTTCTTTTCATCTTTTTTCTTTCTTAATAAAATTTTATCAACTACACTTTCTTTGAAAGACTTAGAAACAGTTTTATAACTCCGTCGTTCATCACCATCATCCATTAACTTTTACAAAATCCTAACTGTAGAAAACATACCTTAAGAGAGCTTGAGAGAAATCTACCAACTTCGCTGCTGAAAGATAATTAGGATTTCGCCCCAATCCTTCATATTTATAAACCGATATTCTGTAAATCTCGTGGAAGAAAATCCTACAGAGAATGTATCTTCTTATTATTGTTTCCTTTAACAATCCGAGAATCAAGTTGTAGCTTGTGGATTTTGTGAACAAACATATTTTGAATCTGTCCATAGTTACAGCGGACGTGCGGGGTTCCACAACGGACATCTGCTTTCCTTTCTCCTCTAATAACAATCTTCCACTTTTTCATTTCACACTTACTTTTGCGGTTTCCAATGTCTCTACAATCATCAATGCTTCTACGGATGCTAACATTTCCAAGTGATGCATGCATGGAATGCCGACAGATGAACTATGGATGAATGCACCACTTCTCACCTCCTTTGATAAGGATGTGGATGCAAGTTTCTCTCGTGATATAACTCATAAAAGAGGATCTTTGGATATGACTCACCAAAGGCCTTTGCATATAACTCACCAAAGAAAGGAAAAGGATGACTCCAATTTTTGAATCAAAGCAAAACTTTAATTTGTATTCAATTTTCAACTAACTAAAACATAAAATTAGGTGGCTTTATATAGCTTTTTACAAACATAAAAACTAAATAAAAGATAACCTAGATAAGTAGATCTATATCTCCTAAATAAGTGTATCTAGATCACCTAGATAAGTGGATCTTTTTCATTGCGATTCTCGGCCGATTTAAAAAGTTTGCTTGATCTTCGGCTTGATAGCTTTTGATTGACTCTCTTGTCTTCCAAGCATGTCTTCTTGGGCTTCTTTTCATTGTGTTAAGTGAATGGGCTTCACTTGATTTTCATGGGTTTGGGCCTTTGCTCTTGTCATTGGGTCTTATTGAAGCCGTCCACTTGAATGACTTCCACATCTTGAGTTTCTTGATCTCAAAGTTTGGAAACTCGGGCTTCTCTTAAACTTTTGCTCTCTGTTTGTTGGGCTTTTACCATAGCAAAAGAACTTTGAATTGCACGATATAACATATGTTAGAAAGATTAAAACGTTGATTACAATTTTCATGAAGAAGACATTTTAAAATGACATCGTTTGGAATGCCAAAATAATCAAATACGCCTTGGAGGTCAAAAGGAGAACAGTTTTGCAAAGTCCTTTAATTATTCTCTTGAATTTCCATCTATGCTTGACCTTGCATTTACCCATGATAATCTTTGAGGCTTGATCAATAACACATCACCAAGGATTCCTAGATTTACAAGATCAAGCATAAAGCAAAGTGGTAGAGAGATACAAAGCTAGATTAGTAACTAATTGGATAAGGATTCCTTCAATAAGTTATATTCGAACCCCTATTATACGCAATTGCTATCTGCCACGTACACCTATCCTTTCATTGATATCCTTCTTGTGGACATTGCGTTTTCGCAGTTACCTTATCTTGCAGGTACTTCCATTCAATATCGACATTTTACTTATTTTACTTATCCAGCACAAATACGTTCCTTTCCATGGATATTCATTTTCAGTGTACTTCAATCCGAACGGCGACGTTTATCTCATTTTATTTATCTACCATAGATTTTTCCCTTTCTGCAAGTCCTCTTCATTAGTGGATACTCTACCTGAATGACGACATTCTCTTTCCTTTACTTATCCACTACATATTTGTTCCTTTTCGCAGACCTTAGTCATTAGCGGATACTCAATCCGAAGGACGACATTTTCTTCCCTTTAATTATTCGTTGCGGATGTATGCCCCTCCCTAATATTCATTTCCTTTGTGGACATCTCACTTCGCACACAAACACTTTTGCGGATATCAATTCTTTCACATTGTTTGTCATCCCATGTCTGTTACGTATACATTTCCTTCGTATACATCTCACTCCTACAGACACTAATGCTTACGCTGACACTTACACTTCTGCTGATACAAATTCTTTTGCATTGTCCGCTCTTCCCTATCCTCCACGTATACATTTCTTTCGCGGACACCTCACATCTGCGGACACAGATGCTTCCGCAGAGCCATTCCAATCCGCGAGCACTCTTCTGCTGACACTTTGCACATTAATCTTTCCTTATTCTCTACAAACTCACCTTTCAATACACAATAAATCTAATATTTTTAAAAACAACAATTCTTTTGCAGATATTCTAACATTATTCTAACATTATTCTTTTCAATTTCTTTCTACATCAAACTTTCATAATTTCTTAATTTATTTAATAAATTTCATATTTTTTTATAAAAATAAAATTCTTCACTCTAGCTTTTCTTAATTCACAACTTACTTTTCTATCGTGATATTATTCATTCTACTTATATTTCAAACTATCATGTCACACATGAAATTATACATAAAAATATTTAAGGTATTACATTATTACTATTATTATTATTATTATTATTATTATTATTGTGGTGGTGGTGGTGAAATGATGATGATGTTCCTATATAAATGGTAGCCATTACATTGGCTGTATTTATTTTTATCATTCACTATTTCTTCTATTGACGTGATCTATTAGTTGACATATCAATGTCACGTATTCCATTTTTTTAAATATTAATTAGGTACTTAAATTTTGTCATTTTGGGGTAAGAGTTAGCAACACGTTTCTTAAGCGAAATTTTTAATGAAAAAACATGTTTTCATGGTTATATCAAAAAATAAAAAAATGTATTAATAAATGAGTAAATGACAAAAATATAATTGAATAAAATTTTATGTGGGTAAAATGTGAAAATGATTTTAAATGAATTGGTCAACGTATTTGAAATATATTAATTTAATGTTGCTTTTATTGTACATTATAATTTTCTATTTTGATGCTTACGTATAATTTATTAATTAATATAATAATTATAATAAATTACAAATATATAAAATAAAATATTAATTTCATTAGTTAAATAATAACATATAAATTTGTATGTAAGATTGGTATAGAATTAAAGTTTACTCTTCAAAATAATGAATACAAGGTGTGATTTACGAAACATTGAAATTACATTTTATGATTTTGAAAAGAGATGAATGATTGTAAATTATGTTTAATAAATTTCAAAGTAACTAACCAGCGAAGAAAATCTTTATAAATTTTAAGTTTCCACCACAAAACAAAATATTATATTTATATAATTTTGAATCTTTACTTTCCTCCTAATTTTAGGGAAAATGATAAATCAACATTGTACTTTGTCATAAATGACAAATCAACTACTAAATTATTTTTGCTAACAAAATAATCAATAAACTATAAAAAATGGATGAAAAAAACACCTCAGTTACGTTTTACGTTCACTGTTCCACCGTAGATCCTTATTTTTAAAAATAACATTATTATATTGATGGTCCGCTGTAGATCATATACGATCCGCCGCGGATTGACTATGATCTGCGGTAGATTAATAATGATTTGCCGCGGATTGACTACGTCGTCTGCCTTGTATAAATTCATACTACAGTTCTCACGATTTTCTAAGTGATTTTGTCAGCGATTAATGAACCTTTGAGATTTGTAAGAGTTGAATTATACCATATTTTGGCGAAGTTGAAGCATTTGTTGAACACCAAATGGTGTTTTGGAGTGTCGAGGAATATGTTATTAACCACCAAGTTGAAGTGAAGCCCACGTCGACACACGTACCAAATAAGGTATGTGCAATTGGAAACGAATCTGCTATAGTGGTGCAGTTTGTCTGGCAACTCTAGATGAGGAGGACGAGGAAGATCTCCATTCATTATGCGAATCCAGTAGTGATAAAGACATGGACATGGTCGAGAGTATGCCTAGATGCCCACCACAAGCAGAATGTATATTCGCTGGAATGGGTCTTGGCAAGAAGTATAGTTCACTAAATAAAATTAGAGAAAAAATTGTCGATTATGCGTTGAAGAATGGGTACGAGATAAAATTCACCCATAGTGATGCTCATCGGTTGAGGGTTGACTACTAGGAAGGATGCACGTAGCTGATGCAAGCCTAAAAAATGCAAGGTGAAATGACGTTTCAAATAAAATGCTACAATGACGCTCACATTTACTCGAGAAAGATGAAAGCCACCATGCCTTTGTCAAATGGGTGGCAGCACATTACTTGGACATATTTAAAAGTCAGGCTGACTGGAACCTTTCTTTCATAATTGAGATAGTTATGAAGGACTTTAACGTCATCATCAAACCCAGCATTGCTAGAAGGGTAAGAAATACGGCCAAAAAAATAAACGAAGGGGATGGCAATGAGCAATACAAGCTCATATGGTCCTATGCCGAGGAGATTCAGAGGTCTAATCCTAGAAGCTCAGTGCGTGTTTACCTAGAGATGAGTTCATTTAAAAGGATATACATGTATTTGGCTGCATGTAAGATGAGTCTGTTGAACTGTGGTAGACCGGTTATTTGCTTGGATGGTTACCACTTGAAGGGAAGGGAGAGACTTTGGGCCAGCTTGTAATATCTTGAAACTTCATTATGCTAAACATACGACTTAAGTGATAATTTTGGGGATGATAGGAGCTGAGTTTGACAAGTAAAGATATTGGTCAAGAGAAACGTTATTGGAGTAAGTGAATTATAATACCCCGTTATGTTCGTAATTAACTTATGAGAAGGATTAAGGTTATTGGATAATGGGTTGATAATATTTGGAGTTAGAAAGGATGATATCATGACTAGTTAGTGATTTACAGTCGGTGAAATTAGTAAGAGAAAATATAATTGGACATATTTGGATATTGTATGGATATAGTAAGGATTGAAAGCTTGAGAAAAATAAGGCTTTTAACAGTTATTGGAATTTGACTTGGGCAAAAGTGAAGAAAGAATAGTGGAACATATACTATAAGTTGGTTTAATTGATATCGATGTTCAAATATATATTTATGGATTTAGTGCATGTTGATCGTGGATATAAGGTTTATTTAAATGATACAAGAATAAATTGGAGAGTTAGAAGAGGATAGTTGGAGTTAAGAGAAGTAATATTGGAAGTGGTTAATAATGAGGTTATAAGGTCATATAAATGTATATAGTTTAGTGAGGATATTCATATATATATATGTGTGTGTGTGTGTGTGTGTGTGTGTGAATATAAATATAAGAAAGTGATATGGAGGAAATACATATATATATATATAAATGGGAGCTCGTGGTCGTTCCAAATTTTAATGAAGAATTTTTGGGGTCGTTTAGCTGCATGGTGGTCTATCAACTAACTGAAGAATCAATAGACCGCCATTTATGAAGGCCAATTTACGATGATAATCTTGAGAGGTTTGACGTGAAGATGAAACGAATTGACCTTTGAAATGTCTAGACGTCAAAGGGTTGCTGGATGATGAAGAGGTTGCATCCTTTGGCCTTCTGTCTTCATGCAGAAGTTGGAAAGTCATGGTTGTGGCCCATAAATTGAGGAGGGATGAGTGAAGCTGAAAGTTTTGGGAAAGACTTGGCGAAGCTCTGTGTTTTTATTAT
The DNA here is from genome assembly GCA_022433065.1 of Begonia loranthoides. NCBI lineage: Eukaryota > Viridiplantae > Streptophyta > Magnoliopsida > Cucurbitales > Begoniaceae > Begonia > Begonia loranthoides. The sequence goes on from CM039469.1 coordinate 31,399,808, forward strand.
GAGATAATGGCGTTGCTGTGAGGTTGTGTGAGAGAGTGTGAGGATATTCTGGGTTATGAGAAAGTGAAACAGTGAAGAGAATTATATCTCTGTGAGTTGCTGGAATTGTGAGGTTATTATGATTTTGGAGTTTTGTGAGGAAACCGTGAAACAAAAAACGTGCAAAAGAGTGAAGCCGTGAGTGTGAAGGTGTTTGTGATGGTCTAGTGAGAGACGTAGAGCAACGAGTAAGTTACAGAGAAAGAATATTGAAAGAAAAACTGATGAATTCTTCTGGAGGTATGTTTTCTTCAGTTTTGGCTATCGCATAATGAGCATGAACTGTTGTTTCACGTCAGCTTAGTTTTTGCATGAGAAGTATATAGGATATTGGTTTTGCCGAGTGGTTGTATTGAATATACTGTAAATATAACAGGAAAATGAGTTGTAGTTTCTTCTACTGTTGTTTTGATGAACATGTAAGAGACATGCTTTATAATTGGATTTGATTAAGTTATGCGTTTGTTACCATATTAAGTGTGGTGAAATAAGGGTGCGCTATTAATTGTGTTTTGGATCTCTATTGCATGTGTTGCTTTAGTAGGAAAACAATGTTTAAATAAAGGCATTATTCAGTGAAATTAGATATAAACTGTTAAGTGGTTCTATATTCATGATTAACCCGACTCGATGTCTACTAAGTGGCTAGGCTAGGTTGTGGTTCTTTAGGTTTTGGGTGTTGGAAATAATTAAATGAATAATAAGATATTGGGTTACTTACTACTGGTGGTTAGGAGTTAGAAATTATATTGTTGGAAAAATAATTATTAATGCCTATACGTGTTTAATTATGAATAGGGATTTGGAAGAGTAACTTTAAGTGGTAACTCATTAAAGCTAAGGATTTCAGGTAAGTGGTACTGCATGTGTTTTGTCCGAAAAAGGCCTACAACACGGGAATTAGGGGTTTTTACTATTTGTTTAATTGATTGTTATGAATTGTATATTTATTAGATTTAAGTTCAGTTGTTTAGTTAGGACGGATTACGTTTTCAGGATACGATTGAGGAACACGTTAAATAGGATTGTATGTCCACGACAACGTTAAGACTTAGAATCCTAAAGTACACGAAAATGGAATGAATGTAAATAGCTCTTTTTGTGGACCAGTTAGTTACGCTCGGCACAGAAACCAAAGATAAGTAAATAGTTGTGGTCTTGTTGGATATGACAAACACAGAAATCAAAGATAAGTAAATACATGTTTTTGTGGTTTGGTTGGATACGCCCGACACATAAACAGATTAAATAACAGTAAAAGACAGGAACTGTAAATAATGATTTTTGTGATCCAGTTGGATATGCCAGACACGAAAACAGAATAAATGATAGTAAAAGACAAAAACAGAGTATTGTAACTGTACCGACAATGGCCGAAACCTAGCCTCCAACTCTTTCACATCTTTCTAGCTCCCAAGTTTATGAACATCAAATATTGTCTTGCTCGACAGGAAAACCATAGTACTTAACCCTTAGAACATCTCCGTTGAACTATACTCCGACATTGCACCAAGCGGAGTCGAGGATATCGTGGTTCGCAGTCAACTTACTAGACTGCATTGTCGAGTCTTATATATTAGGGCACGGAACGATCGGCCACAGATCATTTTAATCTGCAGCGGATCATAGTCAATCCACGGCGGATCATTTTAATCTTTTGCGGACCATCAATATTATAAAAATAATATTTTGAAAAATAACGATTTGGGGCGGATCGTTTGATGGTCCGTGGCAAGTCTTCAAATGATTTGCTACAAATTGACTACGATTTGCCATGGATTAACTATAATTTGACGCGGGATGACTAAGAACAACGGCTGATTGACAATGATCTGCTACGCCTCGTCATCCATCATCTGCCTTGTATAAATTTATACTACAGTTGTTGTGATTTTCTCAGTGATTTTGCCAGCGATTAGCAAACGCTAGAGATGAATGAACCATTTTGGCAAAGTTGAAGTATTTGTTGATGATGAATGAAATGGTTTCAGTCAATTTCTTTTTAAAAAAATTGAAAGTTTTGCACAAGTTTTCCTTATTTTTAGTCTATCACTCCTGTGATATTATCAAAAACCATATATTAACCAAACTACAAGTTTTTTAAACAGATATTAAGAGAGTAAACAAAACAAAACATAAACATCAACATAATTTTTTTATTATGTACAACAAAATGAGTATCTCAATTTGTATCCATACACATCTCAAATACCATAAGCTGCCTTCTTGCCATGTTTCTTCCGCAAATACATGATCTCAAAATACAACTGCGTGTCCATGATTATGTGGAACGCTTGGGCGAACAACAGACCCTTCATAGGTACATCATTGTGATGGTGGAAGTCGTCATTCTTCTTGCAATGTTGGATCACCTCCAACCCCTCAGTCGCACACCGAAAGATGCCATGTTGGCTGAAATACAAAGGGAAAAATCAGCACATAAACATAAAGTAATATGAAACTACACAAGGGAAAAGATATACTACTCCTTGTCCATTAGCATTACGACGATAGCAATTGCTTCAGGCAGCAACGCCTGGTGAGGGAAGTGAGTGTGCAGGTCTACAAATGACATAAAACATAGTTGCTTAATGCAAAGGAAATACGCCTTAGAACTGTTGAAACATGAATGACAAACTAGAAAAGCCAGAAGTTTACTTACGTGAATCCACCCTATTGTAAGAAGCGATTTTTCCATTTGAATTAGGAAGTATTTTGCTTCATTCTCTACATAGCATTGCATACAAAGAACGCAATGCATAGGTGAGTACTAATAGAACACCTTATGAACTACTAGATGTAACATACCATAATTCTCACTGTGTTTGCCGTCCCTTTTTGCTATGGGAAGATGATTTCAGTGATGGTGTACTCATCCTAGACCAGCTTTTCAGAAATAATTGTGCACTCTCCAGGTTCTTCCGAGTATTTCCAAAAACATACATCTTAAAAATATCCATCAGATCACTTGGCTGCAAAAAATATTGACAAGAGACTGTCAAAATAATAAGTCATGAATAAGTGCAGACACACGTAGATAACCAAATCGAAGACATACCATGTGCACAGTTTCAGTTACGGAGTCTGTGATCCACCTGCCGCATCTATCTCCTACACCTTGGCAAGCATGGTAGGAGGAGCAAGTTTGAATATGAGGGCAATGGTGCTGCAAATTTCATACAAATTATTACATTGCATACAAATAAAGTAAATAATGGATTTTGCGTAAAAAGTAAATGACTTACAACCGGTCTATGGTTTTCATTGCTGAAGAGGACGATGGAGACGGTGCTGGAGGGGCTACTCATTTCTCTATTCTCTGAAATGCTGGCAACATCTCATGATGACACTACTCTGCTCGCTCCTCCATTTTTTGCATTTGGAGTAGCCCTATTTCACATTGCTCCTTCATGTTTTTTTTTTTAAATTTGGAGCAACTCCATTTGAAAGTGCTCCTCCATCATTTATATTATATTTAGCACCATTTGATGGAGCTCCTCCATCCTGCGCATCCAGCCGAAAATCTCCTCAGGCATCGATGTAAAATGAGATGATTGAGGAGGGGGCGAGTCATAGACTGCAGAGCATCATCCTTTTCATCCTGTAGAAGTGATGCTAGGAGGCTGTTCCTTTGAAGGGATTGGAGGCTGAGCCACTGAGGGGGTGGAGGCCGTACAACTGAGGGGGGGATTGAGGCTAGGACACTATAGCTTTCTTCTTTGGGGAGGGCTTGGGTGGAGTCTTGCAAACCCATATGCCTTCAACTTTGGTGAGCCCCATTTAGTTCACCTTCAATTTGTTGGGGACGTCCATGGTTTTCTCTTCGATTCTCGGCTCCTCCTCCGAGATTGGTATCCCGTAATGACGAAAAATCCTCTAAATGAGCCAATTAAAAGGTAGACTCTTCACCAGGTTGTTGAAAACCTTCTACATGTGACTCAAAATGACAAAGCCGATGTCCACTTTTTTCTTGTTGAACACCTTCTCAAGCAAATATAGATCCATGCAACTAACATGGTCTCGATGTCCATTCTGAGGCAAAATGGTGTGCGTCGTGATGATGTGGTTCACTTGGGCTATGGAATTAAAGTCCTTGGACTTTGCCTTCTGGTACCCTACAATATCAGGATCATGTGGTAGTAGTGCTCGCTTGGGGCCTCCACCAAACATCCAAGCAGCCCGTTAACATCTTTGGGAGTCAGCCTCAACTCCCTCCAAACATGTAAGTCTAGACATCTAGTGATTGGGTGAAATGTTCCAAATTTGCATAAAACAATTTGACAATCCGCTCACAATAACTTCCACCCAATTGACACAAACCGGCTAAGCCAGCCCCCTACAATTTCCAATTCAGCCAATGACTTGAAGTCTACTCTTCTAGAAACAATAATTGAATGATTTTTAATATCAGCTTCATATCATTCCTTCGCGTTGGCTGTCCTAAAGAGTGGGGGAGTGGAAACCCGCTGTAAAGGGTTGGAAATGAACCAGTGCACCTGCTGCCGGTCGTTGTTGAGGATGAGATTGAGGTTAAGGTTGTTCTTCAACCTCAGCTTCTATAGGGGCAACCACGGGTCCTCCATTGTCAAATGCAGCTGCTCCAACTTGAACTGCGGGTGCTCCACCTTGCACCACAGCAGGTACATTGCCGTGTAACAAATCGACGAGCTTAGTTGCAATCCGACTTCATTCACCGACCTGAGTTTGTCGTTCATAACCATGGCCGAGCTTCAACCTGAGATGGCCCACCCTTTCTCTTGAGCGACATTTTCTTTGTTGTGCGTGAATCCATTGGAATCAACTAAACAGTGTGAAATGATGGTCTGAGAGTACGAATGTTCGCCAAGGATATCGTGGTTCGCAGTGATCTCACCGCTGCGGTTAGTCGAGTCTTATATTGTAGAGCACAAGAATGCATAATGATGCATGACGATCCTTGGCGGATCATTATTAATCTGTGGTGGATCATATATGATCTGTGGCGAACCATCAATAAAATAACGTTGTTTTTAAAAATAAGGATCTGCGGCAAAACAGTGGACGATCCACCACGGACCGAAGTCAATGCATTTAATGAAAAATGTAACTGCGGTGTTTGCTCTGTCCATTTTCCATAGTTCAGTGGTTATTTAGTTAGAAAAAATAGTTTAGTAGTTCACTTGTCATTGATCACAAAGTACGATGGTTCATTTGTCATTTTCCCTATATTTTATTTTGGTTTATTTTCCTTCATAAAAAAGGTACTTGTTATGAAAAAAAACAAGAAGATTATATATTTTGGTTTGAATAAACTGAAATTTATCTCTTGAACTTACAAATAAACTTTTTTATTGAACACTTCAAACCATAAACCTATGACTGTGAGCTAATGAAATTCTTGAATTTTTTCTTAGCATAAAATTTTTTGTAACATTCAAACTCCAAAGTATCTTAACATATTAAAATTTTAATTTCTCTCATTCTACTAAAATAAGTTAAGAGGAAAAGTATTGTCAAATGAACCCATATATCATGACCTTTTTGCAAACCGAGACATATAATTCATCTTCAAATTATAGTTTATGACAATAACTAAACAAATGTAACCTAAAAAATACTTTGGTTGCAAGAAATTGGCCTCGACCTCATTTATTACATTTAGGAACAATTCAGAAAGATAAAAAAAAAAATCCAACATGTCAAACTACTATTAAAAAAGACAATGATGTGTCCACATGTCGAAATAATGATGGCTTGAAAATGCCATAAAGTGATTCGTAAATTTTCTATGTAATTACGCATGCCATGCCATCATCTTGTTTGGAAGATTCTCATTCTTTAACTAACACTTTCCATTGGGGAAAAAAACACAAATTAATATCCTGATTTATAAATAGTTTGTAATAATTATTTTCCAGAGGTTGAAACATATAATTTTTAGATAATCTTACAACATATCCTGTGGGGCATGTGATTTTAAATAAATGATACGTCAAGATTGAAATGCACGTTTTAAAAGCAGTCGTGATTTTTCGGTTTTTTGAAAATATGACAAGTTGTCCATTGTATTTAGGAGGGAAATATCAGATTTCTTGTTTGTGTGGCCATATAAATAAATGAAATATCAAAGGACAAAAACTTGGACCCAGAAATTAAGAGAAGGAAGGTGTTTGGAAAGTGGTACTATGGCTTAGGGTGACTAATGGGTGGGCTAGCGGCCCGTTATTGTAGCGGGCTGAGCTTAGTAATCGAGCAGGCTAAGCCCGAGCTCAGTAGACGGACTGAGCCAAGCCCACCAATTGACTGTCCGGGCACGGCCAGGCGACGAGGCTTCAGGTGTCTCGCTCCAGAGAGTCGGCTAGGCGAGGTTCAGTCATCTCGCATCAGGGAGTCGGCTAAGTGAGGTTCATTCGTCTCGCGTCTCTGTCTCGTCGTCGTCTCGAGATCATCCCGCAGGCCGCAATCATCAGTCGCGAGGTCGTCTCCATTTGGCGTCCTGCAAGTTGCAATCGTCTTGGTCTCGACTCTCGCATCGTTGTGAGATCGTCAGGTCGCGATCTCCGTCTCGCGTCATCGCGAGACCATCAGTCGGCACCCGCTCGCGTCAGTGGCGACTGGAGAGTTCGTCTCCAGCCTGCGTTCGTCTCCATCTTGTCGTCGTGGTTTTGTCGTCGCAAGCCGCAACGTTGCCTCGATTCATCATCTTCAAACTCTGAAGATGATGAATTGAGGCAGTCTGAAGTTCAGACTGAGTCTGAGGCTCAGACTCATCTGAGCCTTAGAGTTTGAGGCTACTCTGAGGTTCAGATGATTCTCAGCCTCAGACTCTTAAGGCTTAGTCGCTCAGACTCAACTTGAGTCACCACTCAAGCAACGTTCTTGAAGACCGTTGCCTGAGTCTCAGGCCAGCAATGGTCTTGAAGGATTGTAACAATGCTATGACGAGAGATCAACAACGAGAGGATGATATAGTTCAAAAATTCAAAAATTTGGATGTCGAAGACTAAATTTTTATTTAAATTTGAAATTGTAATTTTCATTTTCATATATTTTCTTCAACTTGTAAGTTGTGTTTTGAAATTGTAATTTAAATTTTCATTCAAATTTGAAATCGTAATTTTCATTTTCATTTTGAAATTGTAATAAAAATATTTATTTAATTGAATAAAAATATTTATTCAATTAAATTATTAATTATAATATTTTTACATTATAATAATAAATGTTTATTATAGTTTTAAATTGTATAATATTGAAAATAATTTATAATATATTTATATAAGATATTATTATTTATGTACATTTGGCTTGTTAGGCTCGGCTCGTTAAGACTCGTTAAGCTCGGCTCGTTAGGCTCCGCAGGCTCGGTTCGTTAGACTCGGCTCGTTAAGCTCGACAGGCTCAACGAGCCAAATTTTTTTAGGCTCGACCACTCGGCTCGGCTCGTTAGCCACCTCTGCTATGGCCAGACCACGTTTACTGTCAACTCTTTCAAAACTGGGTTTTTGTTTGTTTTCCAGTTTAAAGAAAACACTCCACAAAAGCTTTGCGTTTTGATAACTATGCATCATGATTGAGGTTGAAGAACCACTTGGTCTAGATGAGTATGAAACACTAAATCTTTGTATGTGGTTATAGTTTTTATGGTAAATATAAACCAAATTTATATGAATAGTTTTATAGAGTTTTCAAACAATTAATTTCGGGAATTGTGTGATTAGGGTACTTAAGACTTTTGCATTGGAAGTATATATATTTTTAGCAGTTACCCTAACAGAAGTAGAATAACTTTGAGACAATAAATGCACAAGTATTTGTGTGATTAATTAATAAGCATGTAAACTGGTCTCTGCAAGTTATATTATAAAATATGTCACACCTAAAAGATTCGAAACAAAATGGAATACGACCGACCCAAAAATGAAAAGAGTCATCCAACCCTTTAACCTTTACACTAAATAGATAGCGAAATACTTGAATAAAATTTAAATATTCAGAGCTCAACCAATTGGGTTAGTCTAAGCTCCATCAGTGACATTAAAATAAAGTGATAATATAAATCTATTATAAATGTGCCGAAACAAGGAAAATAACATAATAAAATTATAATGCAAATTTAAAATAAGGTTCAACCTGACTGGAACTCTAAAAAAGAAATACTAAATCAAATAAAGTCAAGTTCACTCTTTCACTAGTAACTGAAAATCCTCTAAACTAAAATTTGAAGAGAATGTCGTTAGGGTGAATCAACTAAACTTAATAGAGATAAAATTTTATGAATTACATTAAAATCAAAACAAAACACGGAACATGTCTTACACAAAAAGACATAAGAAGTAAAACATTTTTATAAAACAAGCAGTATGACAAACAATAAAATATTCCACTCTAGTGTGGTACATAGAGAAAATAGGTCCTATTGTACAAAACGAAAAATCCAGTGAAAGTGGAACCACTCACAGACTTTAGACCCACAATGTCTTAGGCATAAATTGTAACGGTGATATTTGGTGATCGCTCAAGCCACGAAAAGAAAACCTTGATCAAGTCTATGGTTTTGTGCCCATTGACACAATACAGTTAGCTGTCTCATTACTTTAGTTAACACAAATAAGTACATCCTCAAACTATAGAATGTGCATACAAAAAACAAGACACATTCATGAGTCGATCAAACTTGGTACACTTAACCAAGATGATCAATGAATTTATGTGCGTGCTCAAATAAAATATATCCAGTAAAAAATACATAATAGTACCAAAGACTGACGGTCATAAAATGAACGCGTCATTTTATATGGGAGCACATATCAAAATAAAGTTTTATAAAACCATGTGATGCTGAACATAAAAATAAACTCTTACCTCAAATGGTCTACCAATAGCCAAATTAAAAATCCAAAAAAATATAAATCCAACTGGTCCAAAAACTTCTCGTTAATCTATTGAACCTATTAAAGTATATATAACCAATATCAATTCATTTTTCTAAACTTTTATAAGTTTGTTAGAACACATGACCAAGATAGAAACCAACTTTGGGAACTTACATAATAATCCAAAAATGTCCAACTTTTAGAAAGTGTACCAAACGTCCACTCTGCCAAAACTAGGTCGACCACAGACTCGTCCAGACGTCTGCTCTTCAAGCGTCGTTATCCCTTCTACCATATACTGGTCGTCTGAGGACTGGTTTGAATGACTAATTATAATCTGGATGTCCTTCTTTCGAACGTCCTTCACACTACTAAAAGTCTTGTTTAACACAGACAAGCCTAGACGTTCACTCTTTAAGCATTTTCCTCTCAACCTACTTTTGCGGAAGCCTATGCTCCAGCGGATGCACGCTTATTCGTAGAAGCCTCCACTTTTGTAGAAATATGGCTTCCACATGCTTTGACGGAAGCCCTCGCTCTAACGGACATGTAATGCCCTAAAGCATTAAAAACCTTTTTCTTGGCATTTTTCTCTTTTTTTTTAATAATAACAATATGACAGTTATATAATTCATACTTTTAAAAAAATATTTGCAGCGGAAGTCTATAAAACAAAATCCATTTAAAACCAACATACTAATATCTGATTAAATAAATCTCAATATCCGTGGGTAAAACTAAACATAATAAGAAAAGTCTAAACAATTTATTCATTTTCCTTTTGACACTCATGGTCAATTTCACTCAAACAATGCGCTAGCTTTCCCATGAATATACCCCTTCATTTGCCACCATCAATCATTTGTTTCATCAGGTTCATCGAAGAATTTATCCTCACTTACATCACAATGGTCAAACTATGAGTCTAACGCTTAGTAAGAAATGCATAAAAAATATATAAATATGAAATCATGAAATGTAGTTCATACGGAAAATCATGTCTTTTTCAATTAATAGTCTTTCTTTTGCTTTCATTTTATAGTCCAATCATTGCAGATAATTCAGTCTAAGAGAGAGAATGACACCATTTGGTTCACTTCATGCAGGATAGTCAACTCGAACTCCGCCCACAACGACCATTTAAGTTTATTATATTATTCTTATATTTCTTAAATGTATGCATAAAGGTACATGTAGCATGAACATCAATACATAATGCATATAATAATATATAGTAAATAGAGCAAATCCTAAAGCAACATCCTTAATTATGAACAGAAACTAAATAACAGACATGACAATTATTCAAATATCTCAATGTAAATATCAATCAAACATCAATATGCGTCCTTAATTCATAGTTTAACTTAAACTACCACATAAGCATATTTTTCGAAAGCAAACAGTCTATCAATATCACAGTGTAATCACATGATTTCTACCTTACCCTAACACCTTATGATGTAAGCCATAAGGCCACACAACAGAGCATCTCTTACCTGTGAGTTTTAGTAGAGCAAAAAAACTCAATTATTCAAAACCTGCGATTACCCTTACATCAAATAAGAAACAGGTTAGAAAAGGGATTGTTTTAGGCACATTATTTCTTTTACTGAAAATAACATCATGGTTTTCTATTCTATTACCCTACCAAGACTCAAACTTTTGAATGTAAAAATCAACCTCTAGAAAGATTGAAGAAATTCTCCCGAGGCAAGAGTACTTTCTTCATCCAAAACGCCTGGAAAATAGGGTTTTGTTCTCTTCAAACTTTTATATAAATAGGAGATTTAATGTGGGATCCCATAGAAATAGAAATCATCTAGAAACCATATCCTATGTGTGATTGTTTCCTAATAGTCTAGAGAAATGAATCACAACACGCACTTAATATGGAAATATCACGTTTAAAGTTTGCCTGCCGAGCAGCGAACATGTAAGCTACTGTAGGGGACATCCGCTTCAACCAATTAGACAAATTGTAGTAAGCCACATTAGCCCTTATTCTTAAATTCGGGGTCAACAAATGCTACCGTGGATGCCAATCCTTCTACGGATGTCTACGCTGTCGCGGATTACCAACGTTTATGCTAAATCTAACTTCCAAATGACGTTGTTCCATCGTTTAAGTTTGCCGCCAAAGACACATTTGCTACCACATAAATGCATTTTCCCACAAATGATGACGTTCAACTTAAGCATCTTCTTTTCGTGTGGCATCTTTCCTTCCTTTGGAAGAATCTTTTCCTAATCTAATGGTTCACGTTCTATCCTTAAGTCAAAATCTAACGATCCTTGTACTCCCGCATTTATGCGGCTTCCAACACTTCCGCGGGAGCATCTTTTCTAGTCCAACACAATCTTAGTCATTCCATGACTCCATCCAGCAACTATCGATCATCCGTCTTTCCTTCCACTTGCTGCATGAATAAACCTCACTACACAACGATGTTTTTCCTTCTCCAAAATAGTTACTTCGACCAATTTTTCATCCTTATCTACTTGCCTTATAAAAATCCAATTCTTAACTTGTTTATTTATTTACTTATTTTTTTCTTAATTTTCTTTATAATTTATAATAAAATCTTAAAATGCACAAAGTGTAAAATTCACTAAATTGTAATACAAAATACATTTTCTATTAAATTTCCAAACGTCACATTACATATATAAAATTATTGTATAAAAAATCCTGGTGTTACATCCCTTCCCCGTTAAATTAAATTTTGTCCTCAAAATTTGTGTTATGGAAAAGCTCAGGATATTTCTCTTCCATATCTTGTAGCCTTTCCCAAGTTGCTTCCTCCAACGTGTGATTCTGTCATACCACTTTCACCAATATAATTTGCTTGCAATGAAGTTCCTTGATCTTAAAGTCCAATATCTGAATTGGTTCTCCTAGTAACTCAATGTTGGTTGAACAATAATATTCTCATGAAATACCACTTGCGAGGGGTTGTGAACACATTACCTCAGCATAAACACATGAAAAACATAATGGACCCCATTCATCAAAGGTGGTAACTCCAATTTATAGGCAGTCTTTCCAATTCTTTTCATAAAAGAAAATGGTCCAACAAACCTTCGACTGAGCTTACTCTTCTTGCCAAACCTCATAGTCCCTTTGAAGAGTGAAATCTTCAAAACACCAAGTCTCCTGGTTCAAATTCTAACTCTCTCCATCTGTAATCTGCATAACTTTTCTGACTGCTCTAGGAGGTTAACATTCTTTGTTTAATAAGGCCTACCATTTTTGTTGTTTGTTGAATAACATTGGGGCCTATAAGTTGAGCTTCACCAACTTTGTTCCAATATAACAGAGATCGACACTTATTTTCATATAACACTTCATAAGGTGTCATTCCAATCGTGACCTGATAGCTATTATTATATGCGAATTCCAATTCCATTTGATTTGGACGTCAAGAACGCAAGTCTGAAACTTATCCTCTAGTATTTGAATTGTCCTTTCAGATTGGCCATCAGTCTGAGGATGGAAAGTTCTACTCAACTTTAATTCCATGCTCATAGCCTTGTGAAACTCTTTTAGAAAGTTGAAGTAAATCTCAGATCGTAGTTTGAGCTAATAGAACCTAAAACCCCATGCAACCATACCCAAATCGCATCATGTCCTTTCACGGTCCTTAGTAAACTAACGATGAAGCCCACCGGAATTTGCTCCCATTTCCATTCTGGTATCGGTAAAGACTGTAATGTTCCTGCTGACCTCTGATGTTCTACTTTTACTTGTTGGCATACCAAACATAACTCCACGTGTTTTGTAACATCTTCCTTGAGATTAGGCTACCAATAGTACTAATTCAGGTCTCTATACATCATGGTACTCCTAGGGTGAATCAAAAAATTAGATGAGTGTTTTTGCCAAAATCTCTTGTCATAACAGGTTATTCCTAGAGACATACCATCTATTCTTGAACTTAATGATTCCTTCACCAAAAATAAAGTAATTGGATTTGTCTAATAATTTCTTATCTGATTTAAGGCTCACATACAAAGGGTTGTCTGTCTATGCTTCTTTGATCTTTTCTAATATTGTAGGCATTAACATCATAGCTAAAAGAGTAGAAGCCAACTGAGAGGTGACTAACTCAAGTCCAAATCTTTGAATTTCTTACTATAAGGTTAAAGATACAACCATCCATAATGAGTACACTGAAACTACCTTTCTACTTAGTGTGTCAATTACTACATTCACTTTTCTAGAGTGATACTTGATCTCATAGTCATAATCTTTAATGAACTCCAACCATCGTCTTTGTCTCATGTTTAACTACTACTGAGTGAAGATATACTTTAAACTCTTGTGGTTTGTAAAGATCTCGCACCGCAATCCATACAAGTAATGCCTCCAAATCATGAGCGCGAACACCACTACGACTAATTCTAGATCATAAGTTGGGTAGTTACGCTCGTACACCTTTAACTGTCTGGAAGTATAGACAATCACTTTTCCTTTTTGCATACGCACACAACCCAAACTGTTCTTTGAAGCATCATAATAAATATAGTACTTACTATTTTAGGATGGTAAAGCTAAGCCTGGGGCCGAAGTCAATCTTTGTTTCAAATCTTTGAAGCTTCTTTCACATTCACTGGACCACCAAAATCAAGATTTTTTCTTGTTAAACTTGATTACACCAAAACAATATTCGAAAAGTCTTCTATAAACCTTTTATAATATCCTGCAAGTCCAAGAAAACTCTGTACTTCATTGATGTTCCATGGTTAAGGCTAGTCCAAAATTACTTTAATTAGTTAATTGAACATGCTCGAGTAGGAATTACAAATCCTTATTCTAAATGATTAAACATGCTTTTGTTAATCAAACATGCTAATTGGTTATCCTAGTTATAGTTAATGAACATATTATTAGACATACTCTGAGGGTTAATTATAATTAGTTGCTTAACATGCTCAGGTATTAACTACAATTAGGATTCTAATTGGTTATCCTACTTAATTTACATGTTCAAGGATTTAGTAGTTAAATTAGTTAGTTAACATACTTGACCAATTAGTTAATACTCAAGAAAAGACTTTGATTATAAATTCCAATTAGTTATTCCAATGGATTATCATGCTCAATTTCTAGTTAAGTTAATTACGCTAGTTAATCAGCATGCTCATCCTAATCAATTACATGTTCAGATTACATTAGATTACATGCTTAGTTAATTTGATGCTCAGATGGTTAGTTAATTACTCGAATTAATTGACATGCTGCTAATTGATTTACACATGCAAAATAAACATGCTAGTTAGCTAATTGAATATACTAGTTAGTAAATTCAAACATGCTAGTTAATCAACCTAACATGCTAGTTAATTAGTTAAACATGCTAGTAATTACTGATTAGTTAATTTACATGATTAAAGAAGGGATTACCACCTATTAACTAAACAACCAGTTAAGTTAATGGGTACATTGGAGTAATAATTAACATGGTCAAGTTAATTAACATGGTTATAGCAAAACAAGGAAATGACAGCTTATAACTCACACGGGGATAATTAAACCAAATACAGCAGAATATTGTAGGAGGTAGTTCATCATTTCTTTAAACCTTCAGTAACCATTCATCATGTCTAACCATTTTATTTCCCTAAGCATTCTCTAAGCATCTTCATTCCTATATTTGCAGTAAATAAATTACAGGAAATAAGAAAACTAACAGCAAAACCAAGAATATTGTAGTAATTGAACTACATGAAAACTAAGGAAACTAATAGTAGTCAAATCAACCAAGAATACACTCAACTCACGCACACTACTTGTGGGTAGGGCCTCCAAATGGCGAAGACACACCCAAATTCCTTACCTCGAAACTTTATTGTGCATTAGCACTGAATCTTTATTCTTCTTCTTCTTCTTTTCAATACTTTCATAATTAAAACATTTACTTATTAACAACAACCCTTTAACATATTCCTCGAATTCCTAAATCATTCCTACTATCCACACCTATCCCAACTTCATGGTTTAATCCACTTGTAATAATCACTAGAAACTTAACTCAACGGAAATTAAACATTGAAGCGGTAATTCATTTCATAGTAATTAACTAAATCATTCCTCAATAATCAAAACAATCAAGATAACATTCTCAGAGCATAATAAATTATGATCGAATGCAGACTAAACTTAAAGTATTTATCTAATCACCAAGACAATAATTCACCATTCAGTAACATCAATCAGATAGCACATATCCATCCACTATTCTTCAAATCGATAATTAACTTGCATGACAATCTTACCAATAGGGGTCAACCAAGAGTATTAAACCAACAAAAAACATACATAACAAACTATTTATGGCATAAATTCTATTTAACAGACTCTTAAACACACAAAACATATTCCAGAACATAAGATGAAACACTCCAACACAAGTCACACTTCACCTCATAGCAACATAACAGGTTGAACACATTGTTTAGTAACCAAAACTGACCCAACAAGAGACAACCAAGGAAATTCATAAGCAACTTCAACGACAGAACCCAACAGAGGCGTTATTCATCCATATTGTCCAGAGAATCCAACCATAAGTCTTAACAAAATCATACATCCATAAACAGAATCCAGACAGAAACAATAGAGAAAAAGGGTAATGAACCATACCCAAAGAAAGGGAAGTTCTCAACTCAACTCAGAGAGAGCTCCTAGCTCCGCACACCCGAGGGACCACCCTGCCAAAAGACCCCTCTCCCGCATGGCTTTAAAACCCGTATATTGGGGAAGGTTAGCTAGCCACTTATATTCTGCTCTCTTTCCCTTCTCCAAGTCGATGTGAGATTGCAGACCACCTTTTCTTGTGGGGTCTTACAATCACCCCTCCTTTTGGGGGCCCACGTCCCCATGGCCACAACGAGCTGGGTCTAGCTCTGATACAATAAGTCTAAGAGTCTAGCTCCCACCCAGTAGAAATTGTATGCTTTGGGCCTAGATCCGCACGACTTTAAAATGCGTCTACTTGGGAAGGCGAGTTAGCCACTTATATTCTGCTCTCTTCCCCTTCCCCTTCCCCAAGTCGATGTGGGATTACAGACCACCTTTTCTTGTGGGGCCTGAAAATCACCCCTCCTTTTGGGGGCCCACGTCCTTGTGGCTACAACGAGCTGGGTCTAGCTCTGATACTATAAGTATAAGACTCTAGCTCCTGCCCAGTAGAAATTGTTCGCTTTGGGCGTTGGCCCCCACGGCTTTAAAACGTGTCTACTGGGGAAGACGTGTAAAATCCAGTTCTTTTTCCAATTTATTTATTAACTTTTCAACTAGGTCATAAAATTTTTCATTTTTCATTTCACAATTTAAAATAGGTCATCAGAGTAAATCGAGCGAAATGACACAAAACAGTTTGTAAAAGCTAGTTCGATATTCACAATAGTTTACGAAACAGTCCGATTACAGTTTTCAAACCAAAACAAAATAGTCTAACTAATACTAATACCAAAATACCAGTTTTCAAAATCCAAAATACCAATTGTCTGATTACCAAAATATATTGTGATGAACCACAACCAACATATCAAAATGGCTGATAACCCAAGGCATCGTCCTGGAATAACTCCTCCACAATTTGCTCATTATCAACCAATACATCACCTACATCACGAGGGAAAACAATGAGTCTAACCCTCAGCAAGAATCAGAATGAAATGTAATGCAATGCAATGCATAACCATACAATGTAATTAAGCCAGGAGTTTCATACACCATAGGGCCATGAGAAAGAATCAGTCAATCCACTATAAGTATACTCATCATAGGTATTCCTCATGCTGGTATTGACCCTTTTGTTCTGAGAACGTTGGGGATTTCAGAACAGGAGACAATGAATCCTAGATCCCATGTAACTAACCAATTTCCTTTCTAATCTTTCCATCGTGAACCTATATGAACAATGGGATGTCATTGTTTTCTCGAACCCCCACACGCCTATTTACATAGATTTATTATGACACACAAGTATGAGAAGCAGTTTATAAATTCTAATATGATGCATGTATGTCAACAATATAATTGAGAAGAACAACATAGTTATTACAAGAAATTGCACTGAATTGAAAAGAACAACACCACTATAATAATGAAGGGCAACTAATCATATTATACATGCTCAGGGATTATCCAATTATAACAACTTCGACATTTACATCACAGAACCAACTAACATAAAATGGATATAGTTTCTATGCATATACAGTTTACCAACGTATCACAGAAGTTCATAACAATCCAATATCAATCCTTTAACCGAAAGTCATGACATCCTTTAATTGAGACAACAAAAAGCCTTGTTTACTAACATGGATTTTCTCTATCTCATTGAAAGTAAGGTAACGTTAGCTCAATAT
Source organism: Begonia loranthoides (assembly GCA_022433065.1). NCBI lineage: Eukaryota > Viridiplantae > Streptophyta > Magnoliopsida > Cucurbitales > Begoniaceae > Begonia > Begonia loranthoides. The sequence continues at coordinate 31,417,084 of CM039469.1, forward strand.
GTTAGCTCAGTTCATTGCAGTATTATTGAATAGCATATTTGTAATTCTTCTATAGCTTGAATAAGTAATTCACAACACAAAGAATATCAACACAAAGAGCATCCAATAATTGCAAAAGTGTTAATCAAACAAGAACCCTGTGATGTAGGCTACAACTGGCCAACACATCATTCATAATCCTTACCTCAACGTTTTGTATGATTCTCAAACTGCAGTACTCCTTCACAACACCTTCACAGCAATGCACTATCCAAATTGCAGAGGACCAAACTAAATTTCTCAGAGCAATGAAGAACATAACTCAACTCACACATACGTTCACGTACCCCACTCAGTTGATGGATGCTCCCCCAAAATGATAACTTTAGCTACATATAATTAAAGGAGGAGGAGAGTCGATTCCCTTTCCAAGGGGAAGAGGTCCACCTATTTGAAGCCAGGCAACCCTCCACCGTAACCGCCAGGACGTGTCTTCAGCAGAATAATCAAAGGAAATCAAAAAATTGAAGGAGAGAAGCTGCAGATTTAAATGGTTTTTCAGTCAATTTTGACCTTTCGGATGCGGTGCTGCGTCCGTGGCTCGTCCGCAGTCGTCCGAAATCTCTTTAGGACGAGAAAATGCGTCCTTAATCACTCGTCTGTACCGTCCACAAGTCATATTCGGATGATGTGAGGCGTCTGCATGATGCGACCATAATCGTCTGAATGTGTCCAGAATTAGGACATAATCATTTCGGACGTGGTCCGTCATCATGCACAGCATTCGAAAGTCCCTAGAATATAGACAGATAATGCTGCGGAAGGCCCTGCTATCGTCCGCAGCATTCGTAGGTGTCCGAACTTTGACAGTCATGAGTTTGGGATGCAAAATATCGTCCCATGGCGTCCGAAACTCCATATTATGTGTTCTTCTTTAACTTTTTATATTTAATTTTAGTTGCTAGACCAACCCCTGTGTTACGAACGTGACAAACGCGTATAACATAAAATTACTCATTATATAATTCTACAAATTACACGAAAGTTTATTTTGGGGATATTACAATCTACCCACCTTACAAAAATTTTGTCCCCAAAATTTAGTTACGAAACAATTCTAGATATTTAGCTTCCATGTGAACTTGTATCTCCCATGTGGCTTCTTTTCATCAACTTGGTTTTGCCAAAGCACCTTAACGAGAGGAACTTCTTTATTTAGCAGCTTCTTTATACAATAATCTAGAATTCGGAGTGGCTTTGCTTTGTAGCTCAAATTAGTGCGTACTTGAATTTGCTCTTGAGGTCTTAGGGGAGTAATATGTCCAAGACACTTCCACAACATAGATATGTGAAATACATTATGTACACTAGACATAGCCTCAGGTAGACGTAAACGATACGCCACGTTGCCAATTCGCTCCGTAATTTCAAAAGGTCCAATATATCGTGGATTTAGCTTGCCTTTACAACCAAACCGCATTACACCTTTGAATGGCGATAACTTTAAATACACATAATCACCAACATTAAACTCCAGGTCTCGTCAACAATTATCAGCATAACTTTTCTGACGATCCTGAGCAGCTTGCATACGTTGGTGAATGAAAGCCATAGTATCAGTCATTTGTTGAACCATATTAGGCCCATAATATTTATCTTCACCAACTTCACTCCATGCGAGAGGGTTCGGCATCTGCTTCCGTATAATGCTTCGTATGGAGCCATCCCAAAAGTCGCTTGATAGCTATTATTGTAAGTAAACTTAGCCAACGGCAAAATCTTTTCTCATCCTCCATGATATTCTAGAATACAAGCACGTAACATATCTTCTAATATCTGAATCATCCGTTCACTTTGACCATCAGTTTGTAGGTGGAAGGCCGTACTAATTGTCAAATTAGTACCCATAGCCTTATTTACTCTTTTCCAAAACATAGATGTAAATCATGGATCACGATCAGACACAATAGATACAGGAACACCATGAAGCCGTATAATCTCTTTGATATATAGGTCTGCAAACTGCGTCATTGTAAAAGTCATACGTACATGTAAGAAATGAGCAACTTTTGTTAACCTGTCAATAACGACCCATATTGCTTCATGGCCGTTTACCGAACTTGGCAATCCAGTAACAAAATCCATAGTAACACGTTCCCACTTCCATCGTGATACTGGCAATGATTGAAGTACTCCACCAAGGCGTTGATGCTCAGCTTTTACTTGTTGACAAATCTCACAATGGGTCACATAAAAAGCAATAGTAACCTTCATTCTTGGCCAGTAATAATGCTTCCAAAGATCTTTATACGTCTTATTACATCCAGGATGAATAGAATAACTGGATGAATGTGCTTCTTTCATGATTGCTATTTGTAAAAATATTTTTGGAACATACCATCTATCCTTATACTTCATAATTCCATCGGCAGATAAAGAATAATGGCGAAACTCCGGTAAAGTTGAGCATCTTTCATTTGAACTTCTTTTATCCTTTCTAATATTGTAGGCTAAAGAGTTAAGGTAGATAAAACATCTGTTAAATATTCTGGAATCAGCTGTACATCCAATTCCTGCATATCTTTCAATAATCTAGCTGGCATCTCCTGACTTGTTATTTTTATCATAGCAAGCTTACAACTTAAGGCGTCTACCACTACATTTGCTTTACCGAGATGATACTTAATTTCACAATCGTAATCTTTTACAAATTCAAGCAAATGTCGCTGCCTCATATTAAGCTCTTTCTGTGTAAAGATATATTTCAAACTCTTGTGATCTGTAAATATTTCACAATGCTGTCCGTATAGATAATGCCTCCAGAGTTTTAAAGTAAAGACCACAGCAGCAAGCTCAAGATCATGCGCCGGATAATTAAGCTCATGTGGCTTGAGTTGCTTGGAAGCATAAGCAATCACTTTTCCTTGTTGCATCAACACTCCACCAAGCCCTCATCTGGACGCATCACAAAAAATGCTGAAATTTTCATTCTCAACAGGCAAGGTTAATATAGGTGCAGTTGTTAATTGACATTTGAGTTCTTGAAGACTCTTCTCACACTCGTCAGACCACAAGAATCGCACATTCTTCTTGGTTAAACTGGTTAGAGGTACAACAATCTTCGAAAATCCCTCAATAAAGCGTCGGTAATAACCAGCCAAACCAAGAAAACTGTGAACATCTCTTACCCTTTTTGGTTGTCCCCATTCAACAATGGCTTGAATCTTTGCAGGGTCAATAGTAATACCTTCTTGTGATATAACATGGCCGAGGAAACAAACTTTCTTTAACAAGAAATCACACTTAAAAAATTTTGCATATAGTTGATGCTGCTTGAGAATTGACAGAGTGGTTTTTAAATGCTCAACATGCTCTTCTTCAGATCGGAAATAAACAAGAATATCATCGATGAAAATGACTATGAATTTGTCTAAATAATCCTTGAATATTCGATGCATCAGATCCATAAAAACTGCAGGAGCATTCGTTAAGCCAAATGACATTACCATAAATTCATAATGCCCATATCTGGTTCGGAAAGCCGTCTTAGGTATATCTTCATGCTTTACTTGTAATTGATAATATCCTGATCGAAGATCAATCTTAGAGAACACACATGCACCATTGAGTTGATCAAATAAATCATCAATACGAGGCAAAGAGTATTTATTCTTGATCTTCACTTTATTTAATTCATGATAATCCACTCACATGCGCAACGATCCGTCTTTCTTTTTCACAAATAATACCGGAGCTCCCCAAGGTGAGAAAATCGGATGAATAAACACTTTTTGCACCAACTCTTCTAGTTTTACCTTTAATTCGTATAATTCTGCAGGTGCCATACGATACGGATTTTTAGCAATCGGTTATGCGCCAGGATGTAACTCTATCATAAAGTCAATCTCTCTGATAGGAGGTAATCCTGGGAGATCATCCAAGAAAACTTCAGGAAATTCACGAATGGTCTTTATATCTTCAACTTTTGCATCGAATTTTATTGTTGTATTCAATATATGAACAAGAAAACCTTCACAACCATGTCTCAATAGTTGATCTACTTTGAGAGTAGAAATAATTGGTAACTTGCCCTTCTCTTTCATCCCTTGAAACACTTACGACTCCCCATGTAAAGGATAGAACTGGACTTCATGTTGTGCACAGTTAATAATTGCATGATTAATGTTTAACCAATCCATATCCAAAATAAGATCAGACCCCTTTATATCTATCGCGATTAGGGTAGCTTGAAAAATATGATTATTTATTTGAACTGCATAATCTTCAAGAATTCCATGTGCAGTCATATAGCAACCAGAAGGGATAAGGACTCGATAACCTTTCTTTGGAATCTTAGGGGAACATCTTGCTTTTGAGCAAAATTGTGTTGAAATAAACGAATGAGTGGCCCCAGTATCAAATAACGTATAAGCAGCTACATTATTAATATACGTTGTACCTACGTTACTCAGACTATTATGACTTGAAAAAACATATCATGCTTGAAAGGATATAAATGCAGGTGTACAATAAAACGTACTTGATATAACTGCTAGCAATTTTGCTTCCTTCTTCTCCTCTTCTTGCAATGCAAAGACTTGTGGAGCTACACCACCAGCTAAAGTTGGACAACGCCTTACAATATGTTCACGTTGTCCACATTTATAGCATACAGTTGTTCCCACTCGACATGGTCCAGCATGATTCCGTTTACATTTTGGGCATATAACTGGCGCAGCAACGGGTGCAGTAGTAAGCACTTCATTTGCAGGACGTTTCTCTCACCCTTGTTGAATGTCCTGTACGAGTGGTCGTCTAACTCCATGGTTGTTTACTGGTTGTCCTTGTTGTTGAAAATTCTGATTACTTCTCCCAATTATTTGAGAAAATTCTCATTGTCTTGCTGCAATACTTTCCATATCCTCATCATCCAATGCCCTTGCCACTATCTGTGCATAAGGAACACCTCGGATGCTTGTCATTCTAACTCCACGGACGATTTTTATCTTCAGTCCCTTACAAACTATTGCACCTTCAGCCCATTATTATTTGCTACATGTGGAGCAAATCTTGATAATGCCTCAAATCGACGGATGTACTTAGATCCGTTCCAGTTTGGCGAAGTCTCATAAATTCCATCTTCTTTTGATTTTGAACCGTAAAACTGAAATACTTCTCATTGAATAATTCTATGAAATTCTCCCAGGTGAACGTCGTAAGATTCAATGTTGTCTTCACAGAATCCCACCAGAACTGTGCATCATGTGTTAGAAGATAAGTGGCACACTTCACTTTCTCTGTCTCTCGTATCTCCGCATACTCAAACATCTTTTCAAGGGAACGTATCCAAGCTTCAGCTCCAGCAAGATCAGTTATATTTCCATCAAAATTAGGGGTTCTGAGTAGTTGAAATTTCTCCCAACCATCTTCAATAGGTGGAGGTACTACAATAGTTCGGTTATTTCCATTTTCGTTATTACCACCATTTCCACCATTGCAACGCTCTATAAGTCTTTCGATTAACTAGGATTGGCGATCAATCACGTCAGCGATACGGCTAAAAGTTTCATCTCGTTCATTAGGAACTGTAGTATTATGTCATGTTCTTCGTCCATTTAATCTTAGGAAGTGTGCTACAAATAAATTAGGAAATAATAAATTTACTGAGCATAAAACAAAATCTACCAAAGCTTATAAAATATGGAAGAGTGTTTTCCATGACAAGCCTCGTGTTATCAGCAATCAATATAACCGACTTTGACTCGGTTGTGCTCTGATACCAATTGTAAAATCCCGCTCTTTTTCCAATTTATTTATTAACTTTTCAACTTTAAAATTTTTCATTTTTCATTTCACAATTTAAAATAGGTCATCAGAGTAAATCGAGCGAAAAGACACAAAATAGTTTGTAAAAGCCAGTATGATATTCACAATAGTTTATGAAACAGTCCGATTACAGTTTTCAAACCAAAACAAAATAGTCTAACTCATACATATACCAAAATACCAGTTTTAAAAATCCAAAATACCAACTGTCGGACTACCAAAATATTATTGTGATGAACCACAACCAACAGATCAAAATGGCTGATAACCTAAGGCATCGTCCTAGAATACCTCCTCCACAATTTGCTCATTATCAACCAATACATCACCTACATCATGGGGGAAAACAATGAGCCTAATGCTCAGCAAGAATCGGAATGAAATGTAATGCAATGCATTGTGTGACCATAAAATGTAATTAAGCCAGGAGTGTCATACATCATAGGGCCATGAGGAAGAATCGGTCAACCCACTGTAAGTATACTCATCATAGGTATTCCTTATGTTGGTATTTACCCTTTTGTTCCGAGAATGTTGGGGATTTTAGAACAGGAGACAATGAACCCTCGATCCCATGTAACTAACCTATTTTCTTTCTAATCTTTCCATCGTGAACCTATATGAACAATGGGATGTCATTGTTTTCTCGAGCCCCCACACGCCTATTTACATAGATTTATTATGACACACAAGTATGAGAAGAAGTTTATAAATTCTAATATGATGCATGTATGTCAACAATATAATTGAGAAGAACAACACAGTTATTACAAGAAATTGCACTGAATTGAAAAGAACAACACCACTATAATAATGAAGGACAACTAATCATATTATACATGCTCAGGGATTATCCAATTATAACAACTTCGACATTTACATCACAAAACCAACTAACATATAATGGATATAGTTTCTATGCATATACAGTTTACCAACGTATCACAGAAGTTCATAACCATCCAGTATCAATCCTTTAATCGAAAGTCATGATATGCTTTAATTGAGACAACAAAAAGCCTTGTCTACTAACATGGATTTTATCAATCTCGTTCAAAGTAAGGTAACGTTAGCTCAATATGTTAGCTTAGTTCATTGCAGTATTATTGAATAGCATATTTGTAATTCTTCTATAGCTTGAATAAGTACTTCAGAACACAAAGAATATCAACACAAAGAGCTTCCAATAATTGCAAAAGTGTTAATCAAACAAGAACCCCGTGATGTAGGCCACCACTAGCCAACACATCATTCATAATCCTTACCTCAATGTGTTGTATGATTCTCAAACTGCAGTACTCCTTCACAACACCTTCACAGTAATACACTATCCAAATTGAAGAGGACTAAACTAAATTTCTCAGAGCAGTGAAGAACAAAACTCAACTCACACATACGTTCACGTACCCCACTCAGTTGATGGATGCTCCCCCAAAATGAGAACTTCAGCTACATATAATTAAAGGAGGAGGAGAGTTGATTCCCATTCCAAGGGGAAGAGGTCCACCTATTTGAAGCCAGGCAACCCTCCACCATAACTGCCAGGACATGTCTTCATACGAATAATCGAAGGAAATCAGAAAATCGAAGTAGAAAAGCTGCAAATTTAAATGGGGTTTTCAGACAATTTTGACCTTTCGAATGCGGTGCTCCGTCCGCGCCTCGTCCACAGTCGTCCAAAATCTCTTTAGGATGAGAAAATGCGTCCTTAATCACTCGTCCGTAGCATCCGCAAGTCATATTGGGATGATGTGAGGCGGTCACATCGTCTGCATGATGCGTCCACATGTGTCCAGAATTAGGACAAATTCATTTCAGACGCGGTTTGTCATCATCCACAGGCATCCACAGCGTCTGAAAGTCCCCAGAATATAGACAGATTCAAAACGGATGGCCCTGCTATCGTCCAGATCATCCGAACTTTGATAGCCATGTGTTTGGGATGCAAAATATAGTCCCATGGCGTCCGAAACTCCATATTATGTGTTCTTCTGTAATTTTTTATACTTAATTTTAGTTGTTAGACCAACCCATGTGTTACCAACGTGACAAACGCATATAACATAACATTACTCATTATATAATTCTACGAATTACACGAAAGTTTATTTTGGGGATATTACAAGGAGAGCTAGCCACTTATATTCTGCTCTCTTCCCCTTCTCCAAGTCGATTTGGGATTGCAGACCACCTTTTCTTGTGGGGCCTCACACTAATTTTACACTGTAATTTTGTATTTTCTATGATATTTATTGTAATTTATTTATGATGATTGTAAATAATTAAAATTATAGATGACATAAACCAATAAATAAATGACTTGTTGGCTCAGGTCATAATGTAAGATTATTGCTTGAAATGAAAGTATTATAGAATTGTCCGAGCTAGAAAGAGAATTCTAATGAGAAGAGATGGTGGGAAAGCAATATGGTTTCTTAGAGTTGTGTGATTTCAATATGTTATTGGATTTGGGTTATACTTCATAAGAAAAATATAAGCAGTAAAAATGATAGAAGATGCATACCAAAATTTATCAAGAATAGTTTCATACATCGTTAAAATATATTAAACTGAAGTAAAAGAAATAATAGATGAAAATAAATATCAAGAATTTTAGATGGAAACCTAATTGAAAAAAACATGGGAATTGAGATCGGATAGATATCACAATGAACAACAAGATTATAGTATTATTGTTTTAAAAATAATTCTAAAATATATCCACCACTCTTAAAAATTACCTTGCACATCGGTTAACCTTACCTATTTTCTCTCATATTTTTTCTTTTCTCTTCTATTCACATTATTAGATATATTTCTCTCCTTTTCTCAATGATGAAACCTTTCTCTACAACTCTTAATTTATGAAGGAATATGAATACAAGATGATAAAAAAAATTAAAGGTACACGTGAAAAATAGTCATGCAATTGCAATTTGGCTCTGCATTTGTTTCTTCCTTTTTCGTTTAATATCATGGATCCCTCATCATAATGAAGGATACCAAAAAAATCTCCATTTATCAATTTATGATGAGGTTTGTAATATCCCATTTTCATTGAGCTGAAGGCATAACTTAAGTGATAACTTTGGAAATGATAGGAGCTGAGTTGGATAAGTAAAGATACTGGTCAAGAGAAATGCATTTGGAAAAAGTGATCTTATGATACCCCGTTATGTTCGTAGTTAGATTTTGAGAAGGATTGAAGCCAATTGGAGAACTATTTGATGATATTACAGTTTGATTGGACGATATCAATTAGTTTGATAGTTAGTGGGAATAGTATGAGAAAATATATTGGGACGTATTTGGATATTGTAAAAATTGAGAGCTAGTTAATAATAAAGTCAAAGGTATATGATTTATACAAATTTAGGACATATTAGTTATAGGGAAGAATAATGTGAAGGAGTAATGGTGAAAGATATAATATAAGTTGAGGTTTGGATATTTGGAAAATAGAATAATAGGTGATTATGGATAATTATATATATAAGGAAATAATATGGAGATTTAATCTTGCTTGGAGGCAACAGTCGATTGGCGAGGTGCGATCGACCGGCGTACTAAATGATAGTTTTCTGAAGAAAACTGTGGTCGATCGCCATGGAGGAGAACAGCCGGCGTGATCATCTGCTAGCATTTATGAAGGCATCTAGAGAGTTTTAACAGACAAGAAAATAAAAAGAAGCACCTGTCTCCTGGATTGTCTGAACGTCTAACGAGTTAATGGTCATTGATGGACTGTGTCCCATGGCCTTCTACTTTCAATGAGTTATTGATGGATGTGAAGAGTCATCTTTGTTGCCTATAAATAGGAGTGAGTGGCAGCGTGAGTTGAGAGAGAGGAAATGATAACGTTACTCTGCAATAATATTGTGAGGAAGCTATGAGTGACGAGAGGTTTGTGTGAAGCAGTGAAGGATTGTTGTAAGTTTTGGAGCTTTGTCAGAAAACATTGAGTTCTCTTAGTGAAGGAGAAGAAATCGTTAGGTTTCTCGAAGAAGGAAAAGTTACAGAAGCTTTGATTGGTGATGGAATGGCCAAGAAGGTTTTGGTGATGGGTGGAGGAGTTTAGTTTTTGGCTTCTCTATTCGCATGAATAATTTAGGTAACAGACTCTCTCTATATTTTGTTGGAGTTGAAAGTCTTGTTCTGCATGCTATGGTTCTGCCAAGTGATAGTATTAAATATAGTAATTAGTTAGACTTATGATGTGCCGGTTATTCAATATAATTGTGTTTGCATTATTTTATGCGACAAAGATTGTTAATGAGTTTGGTTAGACTCTGAACATATTAATTGGTTAATGTATTATTTTGTTGGACGTTGAAGAATATTGTATGGAAATTAAACAGGTAATCGAGTATTATTTGGGAAATAATACTAAAGTTAGGAATTTAATAGATTTGTTAACAATAGACGAAGTGATAAATTGTTCGATTAAGTGACTATTAAATTAGTTGGGGATATGAGCTTTACTATTTGCTAGATTATTATTGGAGTAAGAATTTGTCATTGTTAGACATATTGCTAAGCTATACCTTACTGGAGTAAATTGTTAAGTTAAATTAAGGAGATATGTTAGGCAATGAATTGCTAGTACTTAGGCTTGTTATTCGGGGAATCTTTATCGATTATCTCATGTTGTTAATAATGGATAGGTTTTGTGAAATAATCTTAAAGTGTTAAACCCTTTTAAAGCTAAAGACTTCAGGTATGTGGTACTGCATGTGTTTTGCAAAAAAGGGCAAACATCACAGGAATTAGGGGGTGTTTACTATTTGTGTTATTGATTGTTATGAATTATATGTTTATAAATTTAAGTTTAGTTTCTTAGTTAGGATGGATCATGTTTTAAGGATACGATTAAGGAACACGTTAGATAGAATTGTATGTGCATGACAACGTTAAGACTTGCAATCCTAAAGTACACAAAAATAGAATATACGTAAACAGCTATGGTCCGGTTAGTTACGCCCGGCACAGAAATCAAAGTATATGAAAATGAAATGAATGTAATTAGTCGTCTTTGTGGACCGATTAGTTATACTTGGCACAGGAACCAAAGATAAGTTATAACTGTGATCCGGTTCTATACTCCCGGCACAGATGTTTGTGCGGTCCGGTTTGATTTGCCCGGCACTTAAATAGTAAAAAACTGAAACAATATGAGACAACATAATGAAACAATAAGATATGTAAATAGCTGTTTCTGTGGACCGGTTAGTTACACCCGACACATAAACAAAAGATAAGCGAATTAGTCCGGTTAGTTACTCCCGGCACAGAAATCAACTGTGGTCCAGTTTGTTACACCTGTCACAGATGTTTGTATGGTCCGGTTTGATACGCCTAACATATAAACAGTAAAAGACAGAAACAGTAAACGGATGTTTGTAAGGTTCGGTTTGATACCACTGGCATATAAACAGTAAAAGACAGACACGGTAAACAGATGTTTGTATGGTTCAGTTTGATACGCCCGACATATAAGGAAATGAAATAACAATAAAAGGCATGAACAGTAACAAAGAAACAAAATAGAAAACAGTATACGATGTTATAGAAATTGTATGTGAATTTCATGTTTTATGTATATATCATGTACTAAGCATTAGACTCATAGTTAGGTCTTGTTGATGTAGGTAAGAAGCAGATGAATGGATAAAGCTATTAAAGGACGTAGCTGATAGAGTATTATTGTGTGGCCATTTGTGCTGTTGGCGACATTGACCTTTGGTTATGCTTACGGAAATAAAATAAATGCTTTAAAGGCTTTTAAGTGTTTTATGATTTTAAATAAATGTTTTAAGTTAATGTGTTTATTTAAACAATGGATTTGTGGTATTAAATTGTAAAAGACTTCCACTGTATATTTTATACAATTAAGACTTCCGTTGTTTATTACTCTGGTGTTTTATTATGTAATGGTTTTAAAAGAAAAGAAAATTTTATATGGAAAAAGGTTACGGAATGTTACAAAAGGTATCAGAGCATAACCGGGTCAAAATGGTTTGTGTAGACTATCAACAGTGCAAACTCAACGCGGGAATGCTTCATCAACTATAAGTATTAAGTATAGTGCTTTATTTGGAATAGTGTTTTGTTTATAGAATTTGTTGTAGATAATTATGATAGTGAGGGAATGAATAGGGTTAGGACTGGAAATAACTTGGTGGGATACTATTAAGGCAACTCAGGGACAACTCAAGACGTAGGAGAAATGACTTGGACACAATTTAAGGATATTTTCCTTGATAAGTATTTCAATAAAATGGTTAGAACTTAGAAATTAGGTAAGTTAGTGAAGTTTGAGGAATTCATTTAATGGACTAAAGGCTGGAGTATATCATGGAATTAAGAGATATAGTATTGAAGATGTGCCATACTCTAGGATAGTAACAAAAACTTTGGAAATCGAGGAGGCTGAACTGCAAGTTATTAAGCAAAGAGAAATGGATCAGAAATTGAAAAAGAATAATCAAACTAAATCACCAGTTGATGGGTAGTTAATTGATAAAGGAGTGAAGTGGGCATTTGACAATGAAGATAAGTCAGCAAGGGATAAGCATACGCGGAACATAATAGATATAGCTTTGGTTGGAAATATTCAAGATGGACTGTGCCCTAAGGGTAGAAAAAAACATTATGGTGAATGTAGTGCTGGTACTGTACAGTGTTTTAAGTGTGGAAAGCAAGGAAATCTGGTTAGGAACTGCACGTTGATGGTCAAAGAAAAAGGAATGGTAGAACCACGAGTATTTTCAATGTATGGAGATCAAGAAGATGAACCGTCTACGTCTAGCTAAGGTACTTTATCATTCAATAAAATTTAGAATGTCATTATGTGTGTTTGTTTGGTATTTATCTTCACTTATGCATTGGGTATAGGTAATAGTAATAAGAGAGAATACTAGTAGAATACGAATTAGATAGGCATAAATACCTTTACACTAGACAAATTTTAAGAACAAAATTTATATAACAGGGGAGGGTTGTAATATCTCAAATTTTCATTGAGTTGAAGGCATAGCTGAAGTGATAACTTTGGAAATGATAGGAGCTGAGTTGGATAAGTAAAGATATTGGTCAAGAGAAATGCATTTGGAAAAAGTTAACTTATGATACCCCATTATGTTCGTAGTAAAATTATGAGAAGGATTGAAGTCAATTGGAGAACTATTTGGTGATATTGGAGTTTGATTGCACAATATCAATTAGTTTGATAGTTAGTGGGAATAGTAAGAGAAAATAGATTTGGATGTATTTAGATATTGTAAAAATTGAGAGCTAGTTAATAATAAAGTTAGAGGTATATGATTTATACTAATTTAGGACATATTGTTTATAGTGAAGAATAATGTAAAGGAGGAATGGTGAAAGATATAATATAAGTTGAGGTTTGGATATTTGGAAAAGAGAATTATAGGTGATTATGGATAATTATGTATATATATAGAGTATATACATAGATAGGTGTCACGCTAAGGAAATAATCTGGAAATTTAATCTTGCTTGGATGCAACGGTAGATCGGGGCGGTCGATCGGCGAGGTGTGATCGACCAGCGTACTAAATGATAGTTTTTTGAAGAAAAAATGTTGTTGATCGCCATGGATGAGAATAGCCGACGTGATAATCTGCCAGCATTTATGAAGGTATCTAGAGAGTTTTAACCGACAAGAATATGAAAAGAAGCATCTGTCTCTTGGATTGTCTGAACGTCTAAGGAGTTAATGGTTATTGATGGACTCTATCCCAAGGCCTTCCACCTTGAATGAGTTAATGATGGACGCAAAGAGTCATCTTTGTTGCCTATAAATAGGATAGAGTGGAAGCATGAGTTGAGAGAAAGGAAATGATAACGTCACTTTGCCAAAATATTGTGATGAAGCTATGTGTGCCGAGAGTTTTGTGTGAAGCAATGAATGGTTGTTGTAAGTTTTGGAGTTTTGTAGTTTGTGAGAAAACCTTGAGTTCTCTTGGTGAAGGAGAAGAAATCATGAGATTTCTTGAAGAAGGAAAAGTTATAGAAGCTGTGAATGGTGATGGAATGGCCGAGAAAGTTTTGGTGATAGGTGGAGGAGTTTAGTTTTTGGCTTCTCTGTTCGCATGAATAATTCAAGTAACAAACTCTCTCCATATTTTGTTGGAGTTGAAAGTCTTGTTCTGCATGCTATGGTTTTGCCAAGTGATGGTATTGAATATAGTAATTAGTTAGACTAATTTTGTGCCAGTTATTGAATATAATTGGGTTTGCATGATTTTATGCGACAGAGATTGTTAGTGAGTTTGGTTAGACTCTGAACGTATCAATTGGTTAAGGTATTATTTTGTTGGACGTTAAAGAATATTGTCTGAAAAATAAATGGTTAATCAAGTATTATTTGGGAAATAATACTAAAGTTAGGAATTTAATAGACTTGTTAAAAATGGACGAAGTGATAAATTTTTGGATTAAGTGACTATTAAATTAGTTGGTGATATGAGCTTTAATATTTGGTAGATTATTATTGGAGTAAGGATTTGTCGTTGTTGGACATATTGTTAAGCTATACCTTATTGAAGTAAATTGTTAAGTTGAATTAAGGAGATATGTTAGGCATTGAATTGCTAGTAGTTAGGGTTGTTATCTGGGAATCTTTATTGATTATCTCATGTTTTTAATAATGGATAGGTTTTGTGAAATAATCTGAAAGTGTTTAACCCTTTTAAAGCTAAAGACTTCAGGTACGTGGTACTGCATGTGTTTTGTCTGAAAGGACCTATATCACGGGAATTAATGAGTGTTTACTATTTATGTTATTGATTGTTATGAATTGTATGTTTATATATTTAAATTTAAATCCTTAGTTAGAATGGATCACGTTTTAAGGATACGATCAACGAACATGTTAGATAGAATTATATGTGCACGACAAGGTTAAGACTTGGAATCCTAAAGTACATGAAAATGGAATATACGTAAACAGTTGTGGTTCAGTTAGTTACGATCGGCACAGAAATTAAAGTATTCGAAAATAAAATGAATGTAATTAGTCATCTTTGTGGACCGGTTAGTTACGCCCGACACAGCAACTAAAGAGAAGTAATAACTATGGTTCCGTTCGATACGCCCGACACATATGTTTGTGTGGTCTGGTTCGATACGCCCGACACATAAACAATAAAAGACTGAAACAATATGAGACAACATAATGAAACAATATGATACATAAATAGCTGTTTCTGTGGACCAGTGAGTTACGCCCGACACAGAAACCAAAGATAAATGACTGTGGTCCGGCTAGTTACGCCCGGCACAGAAATCGACTCTGGTCCGGTTTGTTACGCCCGACACAGATGTTTGTATGGTCCGATTTGATACACCCGATATATAAACAGTAAAAGACAAAAATAGTAAACAGATGTTTATATGGTCCGGTTTGATACGCTCAACATATAAACAGTAAATGAAAGAAGAAGTAAACGAATGTTTGTATGGTCTGGTTTGATACGCCCGGCATTTAAGCAAATGAAATGACGATAAAAGGCATGAACAGTAACAGAGAAACAAAATAGAAAACAATATACGATGTTATAGAAATTGTATGTGAATTTCATGTTTTACATTTATATCACGTACTTAGCGTTAGGCTTTTAGTTAGGTCCCATTGATGTAGGTAAGAAGTAGATGAATGGATAAAGCTATTAAAGGACTTAGCTGATGGAGTATTGCTGTGTGGACGTTTGTGTTGTTAGCGACATTGACTTGTGGTTATGGCTCAAGAAAATGAAATATATGTTTTAAAGACTTTTAAGAGTTTTATGATTTCAAATAAATGTTTTAAGTTAATGTGTTTATTTAAACAATGGATTTGTGGTATTAAATTGTAAAAGACTTCCGTTGTATGTTTTATACAATTAAGACTTCCGCTGTTTATTATTCTGGTGTTCTATTACGTAATGATTTTAAAAGAAAAGAAAAATTTTATACGAAAAAAGGTTACCGGATGTTGCAAGGTTATTGTAGTCATGCTAAGATTTTACAGAATTCGTGTTTATTTTTCTGTAAGCTTTTATAGAATTCATGTTTTTCATTTTTCATTAAATCTCATGAGTCTGTTGTCATAATTCATGGACTCCACAAATCTCTTTATCTTGACTTATGATGATGAGTCCAGTTACTGCATGTGAATTCAAGTTGTATTTGTTTTATGTCTAACACATCACTAATCTAATTATATATTGTACCTATGCATTTTGATCTTAAATGAAAACTCATATTCTTATTTAGATAGACAATACTTCGACCATCAAAGTACGAAATGTATTTTTCTTGTTTATGACTTAGTCTTGATCGAATTTTTAGATCTACAAAACTTTTTTACAAGGTTTTACTATGACAATAAATTGTGTTTTTTTTTCTAAACAATGTAGTTGATTTTCTAATTAAGATTAACATGATACGACATCCTCTTCAAATGTAATCAAATATTATGATGTTGATTTTTATGTTTGATATCTATCTTACAAACAAAGTCTTTTTACTTTCAAAGTACAAATTGAATTCAAAAGTACATTCGAGATACCTTATAATTCATTTTACAATATTTCAATGTTTTTTGCTTGAATTTGATAGAAATTTACTGATGAGTCCAATAAAACGTGAAATATCATGCCTCATATAAATCATGACATAGATTAAGTTGACAATTGCTAAAGCATATGAAGTTTTCTATATATTTATTTATCTTTCCTTAATAAAAGGACTTTGTTAGAAAGTAAACTTGAAATTAATTGGAAGTAAAGTATGGAAAAACTTAGCCTTATTTATATTGAATTGGCTTAGAACTTTCTTGATTTTTCTATCATACGTGATACTTAAGCACAATATCTATTTAGCGGGTCCTAGATATTTCATTGAAAAGCCTTACTGGATCCTTTCTTCAATTTAACAATCCTTTTACTAACTAGATCTATAATCAGTATGCCATGAACAAAAGTAGGAGGATTATAATTATATAGTTTGTGAATCTTTTCACAAATACGTAATGGTCTGAAGATGTTCTGATTTGTTATTGACTGATCATATAAGAATCAACTTTTTGGGTACTTGTTTCAATCCATACGAGCATTTCTTCAATCTACACACTAAATGTTCTTTTCATTTGACAATGAAATTTTTTAGTTGTTTTAGGTAGACTACCCCTTGTAGTTTACTGTGTAGAAATGCAGTATTTATATCCAGTTGCTCGATTTCCAATTTGCGAGCTAAAGCTAATCTATTTACATCTCATATGATCAAAGTCCATCTTTCTTCTAAAAACCCTTTTATGACCAATCGTGCTTTATACTTTCAATGTGTAGGTTTGTCTTTAGGTTTCCATTTATTCTTGGGTAGTTGTCTCCCCTTTAGAATTGAACCAACTTATAAATGTAGTTCTCTAAAGATTTCAACTCTTCTTGCTTAACATCCAACTAGTTTTTCTAATGTTAATGTTCCATCCCTTTGTCATAGCACTTAAGTTCATTACTATCCTTATTAATTATATTCTCCTTTACATAATATCTTGATGATTGACCACTTCTTGTTGACCTTGTAAGCATAGGTTCTGTAAAAGGTTCAGGAGAAGTCTTCATTTTTCTTTGGTGAACAACACTAGTTATTTGATTATCATATTCCCATTCACTTGCATCTCCTTTTTCAAAAGTTGATGACATTGGATCGGTTATTACTAGATACTCAAAAGTGATCTTCATAATTTTCTCAATGTCTTCAATAGTTTGATCTTACAAAAAGACAACATAACAACATCTAACAATTTTCATGTCAATTGGATTTCAATTCCTATATATGAATCTATCACTTTCATATCTAAGAAATATGCATTCTTTTGTTTTGCTATCTAGTTAGAATTTTTCATGTTTGAGAATATGAATAATGCTATACATACACATATCTTTAGATGCTTATAGGAGACATCTTTTTCCATCCAAAGTCTGTTTAACAATTCTCGATTTGAAGATGCTAATGAAGATAAACTAATGATATTTATTATAGTCTTCATTTCTTTTTGGAAAGTTGGCATGTGATAAAATGCGCACTATCTTCTCCACGATTGTTTTGTTCATTTTTTTTTTCTATAATGCTATTTTGTTGAGAAGTCTTTGGAATTGATTTTTTCGTGTTTGATCTCATGCATCTTGTAATATTCATCACTATTATCCTTACAAATATACTTTAACTTCTTTCTAGTTTCATACTCCATGAGTGCATGGAAAATTTTGAACACAAAGAATTTCATCTTTAGTTTTAACTCCACACATAGTTTTACTCAACATGGGACCACAAACACTTGAATATATGACTTCTAACATATTTGATTTCCTTGATAAAAAATTCTTTTGGAAGGATATTGTGTATTGTTTTTCAGCCAAATAATGAATGTAGCTTTACAAAGCTTTACATTGAAGATATTGTGAACAAATTTCCTTGCCAAGTATTTGAAGTAATTTCTCACTCTTATAACTCAATAGATGAGTTATCTCATACAATATTTATAGATGTTCTCTTATAGTAGCTTGAGTCATATATAAGCAAGACTAGAGTCATTATTAGAGAGCATATGATGAGTTTCCACTTGCCTTCAATAAATTTACTTAAATAACCATCATCATCAAGAGCACTAACCAATACTAAATTTAATCAAATATTTTATATATGTATGACATCCTTAAGCAACAACTCACACCTTGTATCAGTGTGAATGAAAATATCACATTTTCAACTTTTTTGGATACATGATTATTTCATAGTTACTGATGTTAGAATATACACTAGTGTAATATGAAAATATTTTACTTTATAAGTAATATGATAATATCTTCTTCAACCTAAAATTCTTCAGTGGCTATTTCATCCGAATCATCCTCACCTACAATGCAAGGTTCATCTATAAGTCTAAAACTTAGTAAATAGTGCATGAGACCATAAACTAGACATTTTATAATATTAGTTTCTCTTTCTTTTTTCTTCGTTAACTTTCTTTTTTTTTTCTTTCTGTTTTATGTATGAGTACGCTTGGTAGTGAGACACCCACCACTATTCTACACCCTTTTGGAGAGTCTCCACCCTTTGGAAACAGACTCCTCCCTTTTTGGGAGTCATCCATTAGCTCTGTTAGAGATCGAACGATAAGCAAAAAAAGAAAATACAATGTGAGACACCAGATTTACGTGGAAAAACCCTTTAAAGAAAAAATCATAGCCAGAAAAATAAATCTACTATGAGGATCAAAATACAACCATGAGTTTTACGACTTTAGCTTACATCAATTTATAGATAAAACAAAACTTTAAATGAGATTTAAAATTCAGGCCCTCTGGCCGGACCTAATAGAATTCTAGTCACATCAAACTCTAACAAGCTTCCATGCATTCCCATGCACGCCAACCCAAAAACTTCATGTCGATCTATCATGAACACATAAGAAAAAAAACTAGTGGGCTTATGTACCCACTAGTCTGCTCTTTTGGATAGTCTATCCTTAGTATCCATTCATCTGAATTAATCATGTTTTATCTTTCTTATATGCAGACTCATGCATGAAACATATTATCGTAATGCAATAGAAGAAATCATCATCATTAACCATAAGAACAAAGAGCATTTTTAAACAAATAATAGCAACAATCCTAAGTAACTACTCAACAAATCCTCAATTAAGATTTTACCACTGTAAACAATGTTAGTGCCTCAAAACAACCCCAAAACAAATCATCCAGCAACGTTTTCATCACTATAAGAAGAAAATATCTTAAACCAGCTATAGAGAGATTCTCAACGCTTATACTTACAAGAATGAACATATCATAAATCATCCCAAGTTACAGAGAACACAACCTCGAGTCATCAATAAAAATAATAAGAAAAGCAAATCGAACATTCGTAGCACTTTGCGATGTAAGTTGTGAGGCCATACACATGTAACACTACTTACCTTAAGCACTTTAATGGAAGAAAATATTTATCATAGCTTGTCCTTGTCTTCCAAATACTCTGTTCTCTTGCAAAAATCCCAGACAAATTTATTACCACCACCAGTAATAAAATAGTTTCAAGTCTCTCAAAATCCCCCATTTTATACTCATGGTTAGGGCGTGGACAGACGCCTTCTACGGATGCATTCCCTATCTTGGACGCCTATGGCTCTATAATGTGCATCATCCTCCATCAATTTCTGACCTAAATGACTGTGTTTCCTTGGTTTTACAGGCACATTCTCTTCCGCAGACAGATACGCTTTCATGTCGCTCACTTTTCCTTTGTAGTTCATAACCCAAACAATTACATTGTCTTTGATTTGCGAACGTATTCAATTCTACGAGTGCCTACGTGTCGGCAACTTTTGTTTTTCTTTGAAGACTATCCCATTGAAACAATGGTGTTCCACGCTTCACTAGTTTCCATAGAAGTGTTCGCTTCCACAGATCCTCATATCCCAAAATATTTTTATCTAATTGATAGCGTTTCCCACGTTTCACTATTCACCATGGACGCGTTTCCTACCATAGAAGCCTATGCTCCCGTGACTTCCACTGTTCAACATATGCTCCCTATCCAAATGACATCACTCATTACTTAACGTACCTATTACAACTACATTCCTTTCCGCAACAGCATCTTTCATCTCCTCTCTTTTGATCCATCAGTCAGCATTTCATCTATCCTTTTAATCCAATGGACATGATTTCATCTACCCCTTATATGTTTTTCGAGGATACTTGATTCTGAATAGAATCCTTTCCATCCATAGAAGCATATTTTCCTTCTACCATTCTCATCCAACGTTGACTTTTATCCACACTTTCCATCTTACGATCCTTAATTCATCCACTCCTTTCAACCCTTCCACCGATGCATTCCTTTCTGCAGATGCTCGCTTCCAAAATGAAATCTTTTTCACCCGGAGAAGCATCTTTCCTTCTGTCCTCTTCATCCAGCGGCCAATCTTTGTCTGCTTCTCCCATCCAATGACTAAGGTATTTTCCACTTCTTTCATCCATTCTACAAACAAGTTTCCTCCCTCAACCTGCATTCAATAGTTAGTGCTTTGTCCTCTCCTTCCATCTAACACTCATAAATTTACCTACTTCTCACATTCATTCGACAACAAATTCTCAACCGCAGATCACTCCTTCTTAGCGAACAATTCACCCCAATGACATTATTTTATTTCTTACCCTTTTTGCTACAAGATATATTTCCATTTCACACGAATTTCACATTCTCTTATTAAACAATTGTATTGTTTCTAGAAAATCAACACAATCCTTTCCTTCAAAGTCACAGTATATTCTTCGAACCGAAAATTCTAACCATTACTCCAATTCCATCATGGCAGAAAGTATCACAAGTAATTATTCCAATCCAACAACCATCAAATAACATATTTCACCAATAAACAATCAATATAAGTCATTGCATTACATATACATATTTAAATATTTAAAAAATCCTTTTTCAAAAAGAAATTTCTGGTCACTACATAACTTCCCCTATAATTTAAATTTTTTCCTCAAAATTTTATTATATAAATAATTTGAAGTAAATTCTCACATTTTCCTCTCTCTCCCACGTTGCTTCTTCTAGGGTGTGATTCCGCCATAGCATGTTCACTAGTGGGATTTGTTTGTTCCAAAGTATTTTTGTGGCTCAGTCTAGAATTTGAATCGGTTGCTCCTCGTAACTTAGCGTGAGCTAGATCACTACATCCTCTTTCGCAGTAATTTCAGATAGATTCCCCATGCATTTCTTTAGCAGGGACATGTGTAAGACATTATGAATTCCCTATATTGCAGTTAGAAATCCCAATCTTCAACTTGTGGCTCCTATCCTTTCAGCCACTAGGAGTGGTCCTATGTACCTCAGGCTCAACTTCCCTCTTTTACTGAACCCCATGATTCCTTCAAATGGCAAGACTTTCAAGAAGACTTGCTCCCCCACATTGAATTCCAATTCTCTCTGTCTCCAATCGACATAGCTCTTTTGCCAACTTTGAGCTACCAATGTAACGAACGAAAATTTATTTTTGAACGAATTTTAAAATGATTAAGGATGTCGTTCAAAGTAATTAATAAGTCGGATCGATCTATTAATACAGTATATTATTTTAAATTATGGAGATTTAATAGGAATTTATGGAATGTCATGGTGAGATTATTATTGACATAGGAAGTATTAATTATAAGGAAAAGATAAGAAATATTTTAGAGAAATTAAGTAAGATTATAACAATTAAATTAGAAGAACAGTTAGAAATTATGTTGGGGGTTATTGTATTTTATTTTGGTGAATATTAGAATTTAGAACTGGATTCATGGACATGTGGATAAGGGGTATCGTACTGGAAAACAAGAGAATGAAAAAAAAAGGGGAAAATGCTGGGGTTTGGAGAGGGCATCTTGAAAATTTAAGTTGGATTTTATTTTATTAACCCTTTTGCTGGGAAATAACATATTATAAAAGAAATAGAAAATAAGAGGATGAGGAGGGAAAATGTGCAGGGGAGGGAAAATGTGCAGGGGAGGAAAAATAGAAAAGGATAAAACAAAAAGAAAAAAAAAAAAACAAAGGCAAAGGAAAGGAAAACGCGGGGGACTTGGCTGGAGAAAGGAGAACTCGGGTGGAGAAAGGAGAACTCTACTCCCATTGCCGAGAGATTCTTCACAAAGAAGAGAGACGTGTCGGCCATACGAACAGCGGGACGACGGCGTCGAGCACAGGCAATCAAGATCGTTGCCGTCCCGCTTGCTCAATCGCGGGAAAATGGCGAGAGCGCCCGAGCCGTGGGTACGAAAGAGACCGCGAGTTGTGATTATCGCAGTGCATTTGCAGAGGGAAGGAAGAAAGATGATTTTTTGAAGTAGGGAGAGGGGTTCATAGCGGCCGATCTTGTTAACCCATTGGAGATTTTGGCAAGAGCAGGGCCTTCGTAGGAGTGAGATGGAAAAGGGCGATTGAGCGACCTCCGTCCCTGGCCATTGAGGTAAGTAGATGCTGTTGAGAAAAACCACCTAAAACAAATATGCGGAATATGGTTTTTCCAATCTTTCATACCTAATTCGAATCACAAACAAACACCGTAGATGCAATAATACTCAAGTGACAATCAATGCAAACCAATCAAACAATGCATACCAATTTTAGCGTGGAAAAATCGGGTATAAACCACGGGACCGATTTGGCAGCTTAAAACTTTCACTATCAATGATAATAATGGGTACAACTAAGTCTCAATACAGCACAATCATCATCTATCAAGATGGAATCAAGAGAGAAAAAAAAAACGGACAAGAGAATCCGATTTCTCATGTTCGTGTATAACCTGCGAGGCGGACTTATAGTGCTCAAGCCACAATCTTCACCGTTCAGAATGTTTTCCAGGACGTGAAAAACACATTGTCCAATTTTCACGTCGATCCAACGGTTGAAACGCCAGTAAATGGAGAATTTCCGAAGCTGCCCTGTAAAAATCCGAACCTGCTCTCTCCTTTTCTTTTGCTGCTGTTTTCCTCTCTTCCCGCCGTTTAGGGTTGTCTGCCTTTTAAAAAAAACATTTCTTTCTTTAAAACAGGGGTGTGGGCCGCTTGTCTAGCCCACATGCCGAACACAACAGACTCCCCCTTTGGCTCAAAAAGTGGGCTCCAACAAACCCACTCTCCGTCGACAAGCCTCAAGCTTTTCCTTCGGTAGAGTCTTTGTCAACATATCAGATCCATTCTCATTAGTGTGAACTTTCTCCAAGTACAACTGCTTTGTTTTAATCATGTCTCGAATCCAATGATACCTCACATCAATGTGTTTCGATCTCGAATGAAATGACAAGTTTTTAGAGAGATGTATAGCACTCAGACTATCACTGAATACAACATATTTCTCATGGCGCAAACCCAATTCTTCAAGGAATCTCCTCATCCACAAAGCTTCTTTGCCACCCTCAGTAATTGCAATGTACTAAGCTTCTGTGGTGGATAACGCAACACACTTTTGCAATTTTGATTGCCACGACACGGCTCCCCCTGCAAAAGTCATCAAGAATCCTAAAACGGACTTCCTAGAGTCAACATCACCTGCCATGTCTAAATCGGTGTATCCAACTAGCATAGGATCACTACTACCAAAACACAAACACACTTTGGAAGTACCTTGAAGATATCTCAGTATCAACTGCACTGCTTCCCAGTGGTCTTTGCCTGGATTAGAGAGAAATCGACTGACTACTCCAACGGAATGAGCAATATAGGGCCTAGTGCAAACCATGGCATACATCAAACTGCCAACCGCAGATGCGTATGGAATACGACATATGTCCACCTTTTCTTCCTTACTTGTAGGACATTCCTTTGAAGTGAGCTTGAAATGACCTGCAAGTGGAGAACAGACTGCCTTGGCCTTACACATGTTAAACCTTTCAAGCACCTTCTTGATGTGTAGTCTTCTTGTGACAACCACAGTTTCCCATTCTTCCTATCATGAGAAATCTTCATGCCGAGAATCTTCTTTGCTGATCCCAAATCTTTCATGGCAAAGGACTTGCTCAATTCTGCTTTCAACTTCACAATTTTGCTAGCATCATGGCCTATTATCAACATATCGTCAACATACAAGAGGAGAATAATGAAGTCATCTTTGGAATACCTCTTGACAAACACACAATGATCTGACGATGTTCGGCTGTACCCGTGGCTCACCATGAATGAGTCAAACTTTTTATACCACTACCTTGGAGCTTGTTTAAGGCCATACAAGCTCTTCTTCAACTTGCACACAAGATGCTCTTTTCCTCTGACTTCGAACCCTTCAGGTTGCTCCATGTAAATTTCTTCCTCCAACTCGCCATGAAGAAATGCTGTTTTCACATCAAGTTGCTTAATTTCCAGGTTCAGGCGTGCTACTAGACCAAGAGCAACTCGAATCGAGGACATCTTTACAACTGGGGAGAATATTTCTTCAAAATCGATTCCCTTTTTCTGACCGTACCCCTTCACAACCAATCGATCCTTGTACCTTTGTTGTGAGCTACTGATTTCGGTCTTCAATCTATAGACCCATCTATTCTTGAGAGCTTTCTTTCCCTACGGCAATTTCACCAAATCATAAGTGTGATTCTCATGAAGAGATTGCAACTCTTCTTCCATGGCTTTCAACCACTCTTTGTTCTCATCAACGGAAATTGCTTCTTGATAAGTTTTTGGCTCTCCAGCATCAGTGAACATCACGTACTCATTTGAAGAGTACCTAGTAGAAAGACGATGCTCTCTGGTAGATCTTCTCAAGATAGGTTCATTTGGCAGCTCTTGAACCTCTTCTTCGAGTTGCTCAATCGATTCAACATCATCAACTGTGCGAGGCATATCATGGCTGATGCCATTGGAAATATCTAACCCTGATTCTCTGTGATCATGACTCTCTACAGGTGTAGGAATTGAATCCAAATCAATCATATCATCATCATTCCCCATCGTTTCTGTCACATCACTGTCTTTGATGCATTTGTCTTCTACAAACACTGCATCTCGGCTCCTAATAAGCTTTTTCTGCACTGGGTCATAGAACCTGTAGCCAAACTCATCAAGACCATAACCAACAAAAACACACAGCCTTGTCTTGAGATCGAGCTTCGATCGCTCATCTTTCAGAATGTGAACAAATGCTTTGCACCCAAAACATGCAGATGAATATATGAAGGTTCCTTTCCATAGCAAACTCGATCTGGAACCTCAAAACCCAACGGAACACACGGCGGGTTATTCAAAACATGTACCACTGTATTCAATGCTTCACCCCAAAAGGACATCGGCAAATGTGACTGCGAGAGCAAACATCTGACCCTTTCCACAAGTGTTCTGTTCATTCTTTCAGCTAACCCATTCAACTGAGGAGTTTTTGGAGGTGTCTTTTGATGTCGAATACCTTGCTGCCTGCAATACTCATCAAATGGACCACAATACTCACCACCATTATCCATTCGGATGTACTTAAGCTTCACACCTGTTTCTCTTTCAGAACGAGCATGAAATTGTTTGAAGACGTCCAACACTTGATCTTTTGACTTCAACATATACACCCAAACCTTCCTTGAGTGATCGTCGATAAAAGTCACAAAATAAAGGGCACCACCAAGTGTTCTTGTCATCATCGGACCACACACATCAGAATATACCATATCAAGTACTCTCGTTTTTCGCGAGTGAGGAGCACTCTTGAAGGAAACTCTAGTTTGCTTACCTACCAAGTAATGAGCACACCGCTTTAGAGAACCATTTTTCACACCCGAGAGAAGATTCTTCTTAGCTAGTATCATCGATCCCTTCTCACTCATGTGGCTAAGCCGACTGTGCCAAAGTTCTATCATGTCTTCATCATCTACCGCATTTGTGGTAGACTCCGCGATCTTCGCATGCATCACATATAATGAGGAACCCTTTTGTCAATATATTATTTTTTACATTGGGAATGTAATAAACAGTTGTGATATATTGATGTTCTCCATTATTTAACCGAATGAGAATTTTACCTATTCCTTTTATGGTAGCTAGAGAATTGTCTCCAAAGGCAATGTTACCTTTTGTCATCTCGTTCAACTCTGCAAACATCTCGTGGTTCCCACACATGTGATTTGAGGCTCTAGTGTCAAGATACCGCATGCTATCTCGACTCTCTTCTTCTCCCTTTGAAGCCATGAATAAGGTCCCGTTCTCCTCCGCATAATTGGATTGCCCTTGATGGGCGTTGGATGTGCTGACTGTCGACCGGTCCTGATGCTTACGGTCGATGGGCTCTGTTTGGGGTGAGTAACACTCATTCGCATAATGTCCATATTTGTTACAATTATAACATTTCGGACTTTCCACCACGTCTTCCATGACCTCGGCCTCCTCTTCCTCTTAAAGATTCACACGAGTTTTGAGAAATGTCGGTGTTTGTTTCACCTCTTCCACCACGGCCTCAACCACCGCAACCTCTTCCACGTCCACGACCATTCTCCTCCTTGAGTTTGAGTTGGAGAAGTTGTTCAACAATCTTTGTTTGCTCCATTTTCCTTTTCCTTTTCTCTTCATAGGCTTGCAACGAGCCTATAAATTGTTCAATTGTCATGTCCTCGAGATCCTTTGTCTCCTCGATTGTCGTGGTGATGACCTCAAAGTTAGTGTTTAGGCTTTGTAGAACCTTCTCCATGACACGAACATCAGCGATTTCTTCACTGTTCCATCTCAATTGGTTGACAACGGTCATTACTTTTGTATGATATTCCGCTATTCCCTCGATTTCCTTCATCTGTAACGATTCAAACTCACCACGTAAAGTTTGTAACTGTACCATTTTCACATGATCGGCTCCTCTATGAGTCGATTGGATCTTGTCCCACACTGTCTTTGATGACTCGGCATTGGCGATGGTCACGAACGTGTCTTCGTCCACCGATTGGTACAAGATATAAAGGGCCTTTTTGTCCTTCTTTCTAATCTCTTTTAACGTGTTTCTTTGCACTTGATTGGCTTCCGCTTCCGCCTCTTGGAAACCATTCTCCACGATCTCCCACACGTCTTGTGCTCCTAGTAACGCCTTCATTTTGATGCTCCAATTGTCGCCATTATTTAAATTCTGTTACTTAATTTATTATTGTCATTATTTCTTCACATAATGATCTGCTTAAAATATATAATTGAAATTTTCGCATAATCCATATGATAAAAAATTTGAGTATAAAATTAAATCCCTACTGAGTTGTTTGACTCACCATTATTCATTTTCATTTTTCAGAAAATAATGAAATTAATCCCCAAATCCCATTACAAGAGTAGAAATTGGAAGTTTTCTGGTGCTAATTATTTTGTTATCTTTTCTAAAGAGAATTGAAATATATTTAGTGAGGTTTGTATATTAGTTTTATTGTTTCTTTTAAGTTTATTCAGAATAATTTTAGATTCTATTATTTTACATTATCTTAGTGTCACTTTTGGACCTATTTCTTTTGGGCCTAGATTGTAAATAAATTTGTATGTCTTCCACTATTAAATTTAGGATTTAAGAGAAGGGTCAGACAATTTGATTCGTTTCGGGCCGCGTCGTTTCCCATTCTATCTCGGGTCCTTTTTGGGGCATGACAGATTTGGTCTCAAAATATTTCCTTAGGAACTGAAATCGTAAATCCAAGCTGAGCAGACCAACTCTCCCTTGAGAATCAAGCTTCTCTTTCCATTTATGTCTTGGTCCAGTCTCAATTCATGATAGAAACTAATGGTGTTTCAGATTGCTGATTTCAAGAGTCTCTAGTAGTAACACCACTTGAAAGTAATAGTACAATTTTGGATGCTAGTTCACTATACATGAAAATTTTGTATTAGCTCCTAGTGATTCTCACATATAAAGAGAGAAAATGTCTATAAGAAACTCATAGAACCAAGAACCTAGACATGGCTAATGGGCGGGCTTTGGCTCGGCGTGCTATAGTAACCGAGCAGGCTAGGCCTAGGCTCGGAAAGCCTACCGAGCCGAGCCGCACCGTTTGGTTGCCCTTGCCAAGGAGGGACCGTTGCCCTCCCTCCCCCTCTCTCTCTCTCTCTCTCTCTCTCTTTTCTTACTCTATAAATACCCTTCATATTCTCACAAAAATTTTCACCAAACTTTCTCTCAATTTCTACTACAGTTCCACTTGTGCTAATACATTCTCTCTTATTTTAAACTCTTTCCATTAATTTAACAAAGTATGTATTAAAATTTATTATTTAATATATTTTTATATTGTTGTTAATTTTACGTGTATGATTTAACAATTTTTGTGTGAATTTTTGTACGTTTTGTATACGTGAAGGTGATGACAAAATTCACACCACCTACAAAATATTGTTGATTAATTGAATTTGTGGTATCAATTTGTTATTTGAAATTTATTTTAAATATTTATTTTTAATGGATTCACGTAATTATAATATTGGGGAAAATAGGGAGTTAAATCTTGCATTTTCAATAGGACACTCATCTGCACAAGCATCCACTTATTTACCTAAAAAAAAAGGAACAAAACGTCTGAGGTATGGAAACATTTTGAAATGAAAGAAATTAAAATTGGTGGAAAAGTAGAATTTAGAGCTCAATGCAAATACTGTATAAAAAATTATGCATATGTTGCCAGTAGTTCAATTAGCACACTTGGTAGGCATTATAAAAAATGTCACTTAAATGAGCAAGTAAGGGATCCTACACAAAGATTATTGAATGCTAGTGGTAGTGACACTTTTTTATAATCACAAAATAAAATAAGAGAAGGAATAGCAAAACTTGTAGTACAATGGGAGTTGCCTTTATCGTTCAACGATAGTGATGAATTTGAAAATTTTATGAAAGAGTATGCTACTCTTAATTTTAAACGTGTTCCTAGAAGTACAACTAGAAATGATATTATTAAAATGTTTAATGATATGAAAAATGAACTAGTTTTATTTTTTCAAACCTCCATTCAATGTCTATTTGTATTACCTTTGATTTATGGAGTGCACGTAATGCTATAGGCTATATTGTTGTAACTTCTCATTTTATTGATGAATCTTGGCAATTAAATAAAAGAATTTTAGGATTTCGTAATTCTGAATATTCTCACATTGGTATTACTATTTATTGATATATTGTAGCAATATTGCAAGAATATTCTATTAGAGATAGTGTATTTAGCATAACTCTTGCTAATGCTAGTGCTAACAATGTTGTTATTTCTCATTTTAAAAATTATTTTCAATTAGATACTATTCACGATTCTCTTTTCCATATGAGATGTGTATGTCCTATTTTGAATTTAGTTGTTAAAGATGGTGTGATATATATTTCATCTCATATTGAATTAATTAGATCCGTAATTTCTTATATCATTGGATCTAATTCAAGACAACAAGAATATAGAGATTTTTGTAAAACTACCCAACTTAAACCAAGAAAAATAAAAACCGATGTAGATAATAGGTAGAATTAGATTTATTTAATGTTGGAAAATACTAAGCTATATTGGCAAGTTATTTGTGCTTTTATTAATGATACAACATAAAGTATTAATTTTGATAAATCTAGTTGTGATATAGCTAATACATTTCTTGATTTTTTAAAACCATTTTATAATGCTGCAAATGAATGTTCGAAAATTTACTATCCCACTTTTTATCTTGTTCCCCCAATTTTTATAAATTTAACGAGTAATTTTGCACAATATGGACAAATTGATTAATTTAGAGATATACTTTATAAAATGGAAACAAAATTTAAAAAATATTGGCTTGACATTTCTCATATTTTTTGTTATGCATGCATAATAGATTCTGGGTATAAATTAAGAGAAGTGAGTCTCATGATTAATAGAATTTCCACTAATTTATGTACTACTCATTTACTTTCTAGTGATCAAATAACACATAGAATTGTAGTTTATATTCTTCTTATGAAAGTAAATATTCTAATATAAGTCGTTCATGTCCTTCTTTACATGCTAGTTCTAGTAGTGGTGGTGGTAGCTTAGCTCCACAATTTAGTATTCATGATATTTGGAATGAATTAGATACAAATGTTTATTCTAGTTCTATGCGAAATGAACTAGATATTTATTGTGACACTCAATATCAATTTTCTCGCAATGAGAACTTTGATATTTTAGATTAGTGAAAAAAGTTTTCCACTACATATCCTAATCTTTCTATAATGGCACGTGATCTACGAACACCTCCGGTCTCTACCATAGCATCGGAGTCTGCTTTTAGTGCAGTTGGACGTGTGTACGATAAACGTCAAGGAAGACTTGCACCTGACCTCGTGGAGGTACTCATTTGCATAAAGTATTAGAATGACGCCATTACAGGAAATCAACAACGAGAGGATGAAATACTAGAAGAATTTAAAATTTTGGAAGTTGAAGATTAGATTTTCATTTAAATTTGAATGTGTTGTAATTTGAATTTTTAAGTATTTTTTTAACTTCTAATTTTATTTGACATTTTGCAGATGATTGACCATTAGATGTGTCATCCTAGTTGGGATATATATAATCTGTAGTGATGCAAGTGTCAAATTGATAATGAATGATATTCTTTTTTATATATTTGTCTCAAATAATATTTTTGTAATTACTTATTGAAAGATATTAAATAACCTAAGAGATTTTTGTAGTTACTTATAATTTCTTTGAATTAAAACTCTCGCAAAATCAAGCTCTCAAGCTTTTACAACGAACCTCACAAATAATAAATCTCACTAGGCTTATGTGAAGGTTGTGTTTCGTACACTCTTTATAAGCTAGAAATCGTGTCGAGATTTTGGTAGAATTTCGGTGCTTTATTCGTTGGTTGCTCCATCCTCATAGTGCCTTCTATTTATAAGTTCTCTACTTACGGACGACCCAATCTTTTTGGTCGACCTCATCTGAACGAATGAAAACAAGCAGTTACACATTTCTGCACATTTTTAGTCACCTTGCTCAATCGGAGACTCGACCGCGTCTTTTCCAAAAAACTTTGGAACTCTTTGTTTTACTCTTTCGGTCGCATTCCTCAGCCAAAATCTTCGACCGCAAAAACGTCAAATATTACAGATTCGTTCTGTGGTGCATTTTTGGTTGCCAAATTCGACCGGGGCTTCAACCGCGTCTTGTCTACAAAATCCCAAAATATTACAAATTCAAAGTTTGGCAAATTTTCGGATGAGCTATTCGACCGCAACCTCAATCGTGTCAAGTCTGCAAAATCACCAAATATTACTGAAGCGAACTTTGGACTTTTTTCAGTCGAATTACTCATCCGTAGCTTCGACGGTGTCACGATCTACACAGCTTGACATATTCAGATGCATTTCCTCGCGTCTTAGCTTTGTCCAAAACACGAAAATCGATCTGTGAAGTATTTCGGACGACTTCCTCGACCGGGTCTTCGATCGCGTCTCGTCCAAAAACTCCAAGAATGAAATACTTCACTTCCTATCTGCACATCTCGAATTCTCTAAGTCCCACAAGGATATCTACTCACTACATGGACTTAGACAAACTCGTTAGACAATAATAATACCTTCATTATGGGTATTTTCAATATAATCGATAATGTTTGTGTAATATAAATTTAACAAATAAACAACTAATTAAATCCATTGATATTAATCATCATCAAAATACAAATATGCCTAATACACTTAGGCTAACACTTATTACTTATTACATGTCATATTTACATTAAATAAATAATTTTATTATTTATACGACTAACTATCATCTAATTTTATCATATCATAACATTATAATAATAAATATTTATTATAGTTTTAATAACTAAAATTAAAAAAATATATAACTTATTTATATAAAATAATTTTATTTATGTATACTAGGCTTGTTAAGCTCGGCTCGTTAGGCTCGTTGGGCCAATTGAGCTCGGCTCATTAGGCTCTTGGCTCACAAGCTGACTCAAGTTGAAAATTTTTTGGGGTCAGCTCGTTAGGTTCACCAGGTTCATTAGGTTCAGCTTGTTAGGCTCGTAGGGCTTGGTGAGCTGGGCCTTCACAGCTCAGCTCAGCTCGGCTCGGCCGGTTTGTTTAACATCTCTACAAGAGCCGCTGAAAGACAGTGACCCATTTGGGGCTCTAATTGAATTAGAGAAGCATGACGTAGGACTCAAGGCTTGAAAAATAGCCTACTAATTTAAAGAGCTCGACCATCTGAACCTACCAGCGTACTGCGAGTCATGGTAGAGTATAGGGTAGATTTCACAATCTTTTACTTGATGATACAAGTTGGGTCATTGATAACTCTTGAAAAAAAATTATTACGCAGTTATATTTTATGTGAACATTGTTTGAAATTGGTCATGAAATAAATAAAGACACATAGTTTTTCTATAGAATGCCACAACATACTATGATATTATGTTTTTACATAAAATAATTTGTTTTATATAATTTTCATATTATAACAATGCAAAGTTATGATAAAAATAACATTCAAGTGCAGGAAATGAAGCAACGAATTAACAAGGGGAATGAGATTTAAATACTAATTAAGTCAAAGATTCTAACGATGAGAAAGAAAAGTAAATCTTAAAGATAATAAGGAGGAAATAGATGACTGTTGATATCATGAAGGAAAATATGGATCTGATTCAAGTCTCAAATTATTGGTTGAATGAGACAGAAAACATTCAAAAAATATGGATCTGATTCAAGTCTCAATTATTGGTTGAATGAGAGAGAAAACATTCAAATCATCTAAGCTGGATACAGAGGGATTTAATTTGCTAAATTGGTGGAAGGAATAATGGAGAAAAAGAGGAAATTTTGGGCATAAAAACAGGGGGATTTTGGGAAACAGGGTGCATAGAAAAATAACCCCATGAAAACTTGGATTCTATGTAGAATAGAAAGAGGAGAGAGGGTGCATAGATAGAAAAATAACCCCATGAAAACTTGGATTCTATGTAGAATAGAAAGAGGAGAGAGGGTGCATAGAAAAATAACCCCATAGAAAAATGATTTTTGCTTTTATTATGGGCTAATTTTCGATTGGCTAGGAGGAGAGAGTGCTTGACTATATGAATTTTGATATTTTTGTTTAACTTTATTGCACGAATTAAATTGGATAATTTAATATATTTTTAATGTTTCTTTTCTTTATTGTTTGTGGGCTAAATATTTGTGTTTCTATTGTACTTGTTGGTAAATAAGTATCAAACTCTGATATTAAATTGTGTGAGGATAAACATTTACACATTGTTTTGTTTGAATGACATGACATATTTAGAATAGCAATTAATAAAATTTTTTGTAATATTTGTCTTTTATAAGCATGAGAAAAATATAATGAGAATTTAACAAGCAACTCGACAGAGGCTTGAATTAAAAATTAAATTCTAAGTCGTCTAATTGTTTAGCTCATCCTACAACATTTTTAGTGAAATTCTCATAGGAAAAGAAATCGAATTTACAATAAGTTTTTATCATATGAATTTCTCACTTGTTTATTTGCATTTTAATTTAATTGTTTGTCACTCAAATCACTATTCTAAATCAATTTCTATTTTTATTTAATTGTTTTTCTTAGATTTAAATTGTGCTAAAATTTTTTATTATGAGATCGACTTTTACTTAGTACTATTATTTGATTTGTGACACGTGCACTTGTGTAGAGTGTAGTTTTGCACAAACAAATTTTTGACACCATTGTCGAAGACAATTTTAGCATTTTTTTTCTTTGTGAAACATTTTCTATAAAAAATAAAATATATTAAATTTTGATACTTTCTTCTTTTTTTTTCACGAACCTATTAATTGATGCCTAACGAAAACGACCAACATATAATAATGCCTTACTATTTAGAAATTGAGAGGATGTTTCATGTAAGAAGAAGACAACAACAACAAACAACAAAATTTTATTGGAGGAAATATGGCCGAAGAGGAAGAAAGGAGAAATGGATATAACTGAAACAATGATGACAAAGAAAGGCCGATTCAAGATTATGTCATCCCAACACTTCATGGGTTAAATTAAGTTATTGACAAACTAGACATTCAGGCATTATAGTTTGAATTGAAGCTTGTAATGTTCCAAATGCTTCAAATGGTTGGACAATTTAGTGGCATGACGACAAAATATCTACATCTCCATATCAAGGTGTTTATGTAAGTCAATGATTAATTCAAGCTTCTAGGAGTGACAAAGATGCTCTGATGCCAAAGTTGTTCCCATATTCCTCGAGAGATCTAGCAAGAGCATGGTTGAATACGCTGCCATCAAATTTAGTAAATACTTGGAATGAACACGTAGAGAAATTCCTGATGAAATATTTCCTTTTATTAAAAATACTAGAATGAGGAATGACATCTGAAATATCACGAATTTTCGTTGGGCTGAAAGCATAGCATAAGTGATAACTTTGGAAATGATAGGAGCTAAGTTGGACAAGTAAAGATATTGGTCAAGAGAAATGCATTTGAAAAAAGTGAACTTATGATACCCTGTTATGTTCGTAGTTAGATTATGAGAAGGATTGAAGTCAATTGGAGAACTATTTGATGATATTGGAGTTTGATTGGATGATATCAATTGGTTTGATAGTCAGTACGAATAGTAATAGAAAATATATTTTAACGTATTTTGATATTGTAAAGATTGAGAGCTAGTTAATAATAAAGTTAAAGGTATATAATTTATACTAATTTTGGACATATTGGTTATAGTGAAGAATAATGTGAAGGAGAAATGGTGAAAGATATAATATAAGTTGAGGTTTGGATATTTGGAAAAGAGAATTATAGGTGATTATGGATATATATATATATATATAGGGTGTATACTTAGATAGGTGTCACGCTAAGGAAATAATCTGGAGATTTAATATTGCTTGGAGGAAGCGGTCGCTCAAGGCGGTCGATCGGTGAGGTGCAATCGACCGGCGTACTAAATGATAGTTTTCTGAAGAAAATTCTGGTCGATCGCCATGGAGGAGAACAGCCGGCGTGATCATCTACCAGCATTTATGAAGGCATCTGGAGAGTTTTAACCGATGAGAAAATGAAAAGAAGCGTTTGTCTCCTGGATTGTCTGAATGTCTAAGGAGTTAATGGTCATTGATGGACTGTGTCCCATGGCCTTCCACCTTCAATGAGTTAATGATGGACATGAAGAGTCATCTTTGTTGCCTATAAATAGGAGAGAGTGGCAACGTGAGTTGAGAGAGAGGAAATGATAACGTTACTTTGCCAAAATATTGTGAGGAAGCTATGAGTGCCGAGAGTTGTGTATGAAGCAGTGAAGGATTGTTGTAAGTTTTGGAGTTCTGTGAGAAAACCTTGAGTTCTCTTGGTGAAGGAAAAGAAACCGTGAGGTTTCTTGAAGAAGGAAAAGTTACAAAAGTTGTGAATGGTGATGGAATGGCCGAGAAGGTTTTGGTGATGGGTGGAGGAGTTTAGTTTTTGGCTTCTTTGTTCACATGAATAATTCAGGTAACAGACTCTCTCTATATTTTGTTGGAGTTGAAAGGTCTTGTTCTGCATGCTATGATTCTGCCAAGTGATAGTATTGAATATAGTAATCAGTTAGACTTATGTTGTGCCGGTTATTGAATATAATTGGGTTTGCATGATTTTATGTGATAGAGATTGTTAGTGAATTTGGTTTGACTCTGAAACATATTATTTAGTTAAGGTATTATTTTGTTGGACATTGAAGAATATTGTCTAGAAAATAAACGGATAATCGAGTATTATTTGTGAAATAATAGTAAAGTTAGGAATTTAATAGACTTGTTAACAATGGACGAAGTGATAAATTGTTGGATTAAGTGATTATTAAATTAGTTGGTGATATGGGCTTTATTATTTGGTAGATTATTATTGGAGTAAGGATTTGTCATTGTTGGACATATTGTTAAGCTATATCTTATTAGAGTAAATTGTTCAGTTGAATTAAGGAGATATGTTAGGCATTGAATTGCTAGTAGTTAGGGTTGTTATCAGGAAATCTTTATTGATTATCTCATGTTGTTAATAATGGATAGGTTTTGTGAAAGAATCTTAAAGTGTTAAACCCTTTTAAAGCTAAGGACTTCAGGTACATGGTACTGCATGTGTTTTGTCCGAAAGGGCCTATATCACGGGAATTAGGGGGTGTTTACTATTTGTGTTATTGATTTTTATGAATAGTATGTTTATAGATTTAAGTTTAGTTTCTTAGTTAGGACGGATCACATTTTAAGAATACGAACAACGAACACGTTAGATGGAATTGTATGTGCATGACAATATTAAGACTTGAAACTTAAAGTACACGAAAATGGAATATACGTAAACAACTTTGGTATGGTTAGTTATGCACGGCACAGAATCAAAGTATACGAAAATGAAATTAACGTAATTAGTCATTTTTGTTGACCGGTTAGTTACACCTAGCACAGGAACCAAAGATAAGTAATAATTATGTTATGATTCGATACGGTCGGCATAGATGTTTGTGTAACAACCCAATACTAACTTTCCCGTTATGCAATGTAATTAAACTTTGGAGAATAAAATTTCATGGTACAACTCGTTTGTTTATGTGTTAAGTGGTGGCTTGCAAATTCATGAGAATTTATTCGGATGAAAGTCAAGTTGAAAATTTGAAGGAAGTGGAATTTTGGTCTTTTCGGACGACTTCGAAAAATTTCAGACGAGGCGGACGTTGTGCATTTGAATTTGTTTGAATTCTAGGTGAATTCAGACGACTCCGAACGATTTCGGATGAGGCAGACGCAGGCAGACATTGTGCGTTTGAATCTGTTCGAATTCTAGATTAATTCGGATGATGCGGCTGACATCTCGAACATCATTTTTATGTCCGAATTTTGAATTCGGACATTACGGGCAGAATTTGGACGCATCCTCTCATCCGAATCCTCACTGTGCAGCAACATAACTGATTTAAAAATCAGAACGAAAATGACACTCAACCAATAAATTGCCACCTCTCGACACAAAATCGCACGCCCAGACCGACCAACAGGGATTTGTCCACTGTTTTCCCTCTGCTACATGTACAGATGGTCCCCCTAGGTGAACCCTATTTCTTCAGATTTCACCTTCTTCTCCTGGGTGTCGTTCTTCGCTTTATTGCTGGAGTGTAGCTGCTGGAAGCGTATAGCAAAGAGGAGGAGTTCCTGTCCGTTGCATCTTCATCAGTGAGGTAAGGAGATGGTGTAGTCTTGGCCATTTAGAGGCCCTACACCCAAGTAAAATGCATGTGTGCGTTGTGTGTTCAATATGTTTGTTGTAGTTAAAATTTGTAAAATTTTCTTTGATGAACTTTGTCGATTTTCTGCAACTTCTCTTACTGCTTCTACTCTTTATCTTGTGGACGAGTTACTTAGTGGTTATTTTCTGTAGCAAATCTTGATTTAATGCTTGCTTACGTTACTAAAGGTGTGTGATGCTAAGTCTAGAAGTTGGGATCATGAATGTTTGTCGTCCCTTTTTGCTACAAGAAGATTATCTCAGTGATGGTGTACTCATCCTGGACTAGCTTTCCCAAAAGAATTACGCATGTCTCCAGGTTCTTCCGAGTATTTCCAAAAACATACTTCGTGAAAATAGCCATAAGCTCACCTGGTTGTAAATAACATTGACAAGAGACCGTCAAACTAATAAGTCATGAATAAGTGCAGAGACATAGATAACCAACTCAAAGACGTACCACGCGCACAGTTTTTAGTGACGGAATCTGTCTCTTGCACCTTGGCAAGCATGGCAGGAGGAGCAGATTTACGTCTGAGAGCAATGGTGCTGCAAATTTCATACATGTTATTACATTGCATACAAATAAAGTAAATAATGGACTTTGCGTAAAAAATAAATAACTTACAAGCGATTAATGGTTTTTGTTGCTAAAGAGGAAGATGGAGAGGCTATTGGAAGTGCTGCTCGTAGTTCCATTCTCTAAAATACTGCCAACATCTCATGATGCCGCTCCTCTACTTGCTCAATTTTTTGCAATTGGAGCAGCCCCATTTGACGTTGCATCATATTTTTAATTGGGAGCAACCTCATTTGAAGGAGCTCCTCCATCATTTGTATTATGTTCAGTGCCATTTGATGGAGCTCCTACTTCTTGTGCATCTAGTCGGAAATCTCCTCAAGCGTCGATGTAAAATGAGATGACTGAGGAGGGGGTGCAGTCATCAGCTGCGGAGCATCATCCTCCATGTGCTGCAAAGGCAATGCTGGAGGCTGTTCCTCCAAGGGGGCTGGAGGCTAAGCCATTGAGGGAGGTAGAGGTCGTACAACTAAAAGGGTGGGGGGATACTGTACCTCGCTTCTTCAGGGTCTTGCATACTCATTCCCCTCCAACTTTGCTTACCCCCACTTGGTCAACTTTCAATTGTGGACGTCTGTGGTCTTCTCTTTGATTCTCGACTCATCCTCCAAGATCGGTACCCCAGACTGCTCAACAATCCTCTGAATGAGCCAATTGAATGGCAGACTCTTGGCCAGGTTGTTCAGCACCTCGTGCATGTGACTTAAAATGACATAGCTGATGTCCACTTTTTTCCTGGTGAACACCTTCTCGAGCAAATAGAGATTTGTGCAGCTAACAAGGTCTCGATGTCCATCACGAGGCAAAATGGTGTGTGTCATGATGATGTGGATCACTTGGGTTATGGCATTCAACTCATTGGATTTTGGCTTCTTATATGCACCAATCTCGGGATCCCGGTGCAACAATCTAAGCTCTGTCATCCCTTCTCTTCGCCTGATGAAAGATTGCTCCCGAGACACGTGGTAATAATGATTGTTTGGTCCCTCCATTGCACATCCAAGCATCATGTTAAGATAATTGGGAGTCAGCATCAATTCCCGTCCAAACATATAAGTCTGGACCTGTAATGGCTGGGTGGATAGTTCCAAATTTGCACAAAACAGCTTCACAATCCTCTCACAGTAACTACCACCCAATCGGCACAAACCACCAAAGCCAGCCCCCTCAAATAATTGTTCAATTTCCAACTTAGCCAATGACTCGAAGTCTACTATTCTAGAAACAATAATTCAACGGTGATTAACATCATCTTCATACCGTTCATTCGCGTAGGCTGTCCTAAAGAGTGAGGAGTGGAAATCCACTGCAAAGGATTGGAAATGGACCAGTGCACCTCCTATTGGTCGTTGTTGAGGTGGTGGTTGAGGTTGAGGTTGTGCTTTAACTTCGGCTTCAGCTTCAATTCTGCCAACATGGTCGCCACGAATGCTCCAGCTTGCACTGCGGCGGTTGCTCCTTTTGCCGTAGGTACTCCATCTTGCACCATGACGGATACAGTGCGGTGAAACTGTATGACGAGGTCAATTGCAAGCTGATGACGTTCATGGGAAGAGTCCATCATTTCTGCCTGTGGTTGCGGGTGAGTCTGCGACTGATCACCCTTTCATTTGAGCATCATTTTCTTTGAACGAGAATCTATTGGTATCGATTACACAGTGTGGAACGAAGGTCTAAGAGTACGAATGTTCGCAAAGGATATCGTGGTTTGCGGTGAACTCGCTGGAGCGCATGATCGAGTCCTATAAGTAGACCCAAGGAACAAAGAACGAGACATGATGATCCGCAACGGATCAGTATTAATCCACCACAGATTATTGTCAATCCGTGGCA
This sequence comes from Begonia loranthoides, assembly GCA_022433065.1. Taxonomy (NCBI): domain Eukaryota; kingdom Viridiplantae; phylum Streptophyta; class Magnoliopsida; order Cucurbitales; family Begoniaceae; genus Begonia; species Begonia loranthoides. Next base: position 31,457,075 of record CM039469.1, read on the forward strand.
GATCAGTATTAATCAACTGCGAATTATGTCAATCAGCGGCGGATCATGTATGATCCATGGCAGACCATCAATAATATAAGGTTATTTTAAAAAATATTGATCTGCGGTGGATTAGTAGACGTTTCACTGCAAATCAAAGATAAAGCATTTAACGGCAAAAGTGATAACGATGTTAGTAACGAATTTTTTTCATAGTTTGTTAGCAAAAAATGTTGAGTGGTTGACTTGTCATTGATCGTAAAGTATGATGGTTGGTTTGTCATTTTTCCAAAATTTTAAGTGAAGTATTCTTTATGCAATAAGTGAAAACCTGAGATTGCAAAGTAAATTGAGGGTATTAAATGAGACAATAAATGATAAGAATTAAATTAAGGATGCTAGAAAATATGTCTCATGATAAACATTTGAAAATGAGATTAGTATGAAATGTTTGTCACCTAAGTTGTTGTTTGCTATGTAAATTGAGTGATTTAATGATTTAAAAGGATCATTGTTTAAGGTCAATGAGTTGAGATGCAAAGAGTTGAGATAAAAGAGCTACGTTGGCCTCAAAAGATATGAAGTTGAAATCAAGGCAGACAACCATGTGAATCAGAATGTACAGCCAATTGTGGAACAAATTGCAAACTTGTCATACTGACTGGACCTACCTTCCCGGTCCGTAGAGAGTAGAAAGTAGAGAGATGAAATAGGAAGAGATGGCTAAAAAGAAGGGGAAAACTAACAAACCAAAAAGATACGTCAAAGAAATTAAAGGTATGACAATATCGTTAGTTTTTCTCAACGTCTGAAAAATTGGAGATTTTGGATGAAAATCCCAAAATTATTAAATGAAATTTAGATATGAGGCCCATGGAATGTCCATAGTCATGTTATAATAAATTTTACGTAAAATAATAGATGAATCATAGGAAGAATTAGGATTTCATGAAATATCAATTTGATAAACCTAGGTATTGTTGCAGTGCTAAACGCTAAGCATTATATCACAGATCATGAGTTATGTGCTTGTTAAATTTTTAATCCTAGTTAGGCAGACCAACTCTCCCTCAGATTGTGGCAACAAGAGACATTATTTTAATTATTGATTATCTTATCATAATTATTTTATCAATGATATAATAATAGTTAAACGATATGTCATTGTATAAAATTATAGTGTAAAATTTGGAAATCATCTCATAGTGTAAAATTTGGAAATCATCTCTAGAATTCTAATGCATAGTTAATGAAACTATGGAAATTGTTGTAAGATTACTAAAGCAATTCGAGACATTATAAAAATCTTAGTTTCAGTAAAATTTTTATTACGAGTACTGTAGCTGAGCTAGCTGAAGTGAGTTGAAGTCATCTACGGAATTACTAAGTGCAGATTAATGAAGAAGACTGAAGCTTGCTAATATTCGCCACGTGTTATCAGTCGTTATTTTCACTTTTTCCTTTCTTTCATTTCTTCTTGTAAGAACTCTGTATATAAAGAGTTCAGATGAAATTATAATAAGTTTTTTTACAGTTTAATAAAAACTTCTCTTTCTTCTTGCATTCTAACATGGTATCAGAGCAATTTTGCTCTCTCTTCCGCATTTTTTCTTCATGACGCAAAGTAAGAATACTGTCAGAGCGGCAGCTGCGGGACCTTCATCATCAGGTTTCATTCCTATGTTGAACCTCCTCTCGCAATTCAGCCTTCTTCTTCGAATTTGTCAAACAACAATTTCCAATTATTTTAGGTCAAAAATGGACGATTCTGTAAATCCATTTTTTTTTGCATAACTTTGATCATCCAGGATTAATCCTTGTTACACATCCTCTTCACGGACCTAATTTCAATACGTGGAGACGAGACATGACAATGGCTCTCAATGCGAAAAATAAATTTGCCTTCGTTGATGGATCCATTTCTCAACCATTCCCTTCAGATAGTAAATTTCCCAGTTGGAAGTGCTGTAACAATATGGTGATTTCTTGAATTCTCAATTCCGTAAATAAAGAAATTGCTGACAGTCTTTTGTATTTTGATTCGGCCACAGCAGTCTGGAATGATATTGCAGATAGGTTTAAACAAAGCAATGGTCCTAGAGCTTATCAACTGCGTAAAACGTTAGCTTCTTTCTGTCAAGGATCCATGGATGTTAGTTCTTATTACACACAAATTAAGATTTTTTTGGGATGAACTACAAGAATTTTGGCCTATTTCAACCTGTAATTGTGGAGGTATGAAATCTTTACTTACATATCAACAGCAAGAATACGTCATGCAGTTTTTGATGGGCTTAAATGATGCCTATTCTAATATTCGTGCTTAAATACTAATGATGGATCCTTTACCTACGATTGGAAAAGTATTTTCTCTGATTATTCAGGATGAAAGACAGCGATCAGTGGTTGACAATCGGGTTATTTATGAGCAAACCACTCCCATGACTTTTCAATCCGCTGCTGTTTCTGCCCAGTCTGCTTCATTATATAAGGGTAAGAAAGATCACCCTTTTTGTACCAATTGTAAGCTACAAGGTCATACTGTTGAAAAATGTTATAAGTTGCATGGTTATCCTCCTGGTTATAAAATTAAAACTGGAGGCAAATTTTCTGTCAATCAAACTAGAAATGACACGGTAGGTACTGCCACTGCTCAACCTATGATTCTTAATTCCACTGATGGTCCTTCAGTTGATCAATGCCAATAGTTAATTGCCCTCTTAAGCTCTCAACTACAGCGAAGTTCATCCTCATTCAGCAACAACTCGAATTGTTTTTCTTCATCACCTTCTGCCTCAAATTTCACTGGTATCTCTTTTTCTTTCTGTTCCAATTCTGTTTTTCATCTTCTTCAACACATACTTCTAATCATTGGATTATAAACACTGGTGCTACTCATCATGTCTGCACCAATTTTAAATTTTTTTCTCAATCTCATTCTGTTTATAATCAATTTGTCACTCTACCAAATCATTCTATGATTCCTATAAAGCGAATTGGCTCTGTTAATATCACTTCAAACATTTGTCTTTCCAACGTTCTTTATGTTCCAGATTTTCGGTTCAATTTACTGTCCATTAGCGCTTTGACTTCTTCTATGAATTGTTCCATCCTTTTTCAATCCACATCTTGTTCTATCTAGGACCTTATCTCGGGCCAACTGATTGGGATGGGTGAAAGGCATGGCAACCTCTACATTCTCCATCAAATTCATTCAGTTTTTTCGCCTAGTTCTACTGCTACAAGTTATCCTTCTTTCAATAAAGCAGAGTTAATTCAATGCAATTCTAGTTCTTGTAATTCTAAATTTTCTTTGTGGCATTACAGACTTGGACATCCGTCAGATGTTGTTGTTCATGCTATTAAAGACATTTTGTCATTTTCTTTGCCTAATAATGTTTCTCTTAAGCCTTGTACAATTTGTCCTATGGCTAAACAAAGAAGGTTGTCATATACTTCCCACAATAATTTTTCAGATTCCATTTTTTCACTTATTCATTGTGATGTTTGGGGTCCATTTGTTACTTCTACTCATGATAATTTTAAATATTTTCTAACCATAGTTGATGATCACTTCAAAGCAACATGGGTCTATCTCATAAAATCAAAATCTGAGGTTCGTTCTATTTTCCTCAATTCTATCGGCTTATTGAAACTCAGTTTAAGGTATCTATCAAAAGCATTCACTCTGATAATGCTCCTGAATTTGCTCATATTGATTTTTACAATAACAATGACATTGTTCATATTAAATCTTGTGTTGAAACTCCTCAACAAAATTCGGTTGTTGAGAGGAAACATCAACACATTTTGAATGTTGCTAGAGCTCTTATTTTTTAGTCTAATCTTCCTCTTAAATATTGGGGAGAATGTATACTCACTGCAGTGTACTTAATCAATCGATTGCCATCACCTATTTATTCTAACAAATCTCCTTTTGAGAAGCTGTTCAATAAATCACCCTCTTATAGTCACCTCCGCTCTTTTGGTTGCCTTTGCTTTGTTTTCACTTTAACAAATGGCAGAGCTTGTGCCTCTATTTTTCTTGTACAAGTTTACTCCAAGAGCTTGTGCCTCTATTTTGACAAATTGTACAAGTTTACTCCAAGAGCTTGTGCCTCTATTTTTCTTGGTTATCCCACTGGTTATAAAGGTTACAAAGTACTTGATATTGAGACAAACAATATTTCTATTTCTAGAAATGTTGTTTTTCATGAGAATATATTTCCCTTTGTGACTAATCTTTCTTTTCCAGATTCTATTTCTTCTATTTTCTCAATTTCTGCAGATTCTCTATGTCATTCTGACTCTGTTCCTTTTCCTCATCGTGATTCATCTTCTTTTATTGAAGTTCCTTCTGTTACTAAAGCTTGCCAAAATCTTTACCTTCTGAGCAACTTGGTACACATTCTAGAATTGTTAAAGCTCATTCTTATTTGAAAGATTACCATTGCTATTTTTCTAATGCTGACATGTCTTTTAATTCATTGCATTCTTCTTCAAAATATCCCCTTTCCAATTCTTTATCATATCATCATTTGTCTCCTTCTTTCAAAGCTTTTAGTCTTGCCATCTCTTCTCATGTTGAACCAAAATCGTTCAAATAAGCTGAGAAGGTTGTTGAATGGCGGAATGCAATGCAAGCTGAGTTGCAGGCTCTTGAGCGCAATTTTACATGGTCAGTTGTTCCTCTTCCACCTAATAAACCTGTCTTTGGATGCAAATGGATATACAAAATTAAATACAATGCAGATGGATCAATTGAGTGTTACAAAGCTCGTTTAGTGGCAAAGGGTTTTACACAAACCGAAGGTGTTGATTTTTTTGACACTTTTTCACTAGTAGCTAAACTTGTTACTGTGAAATTATTGTTGGCTTTAGCTTCTTTTCATGGATGGCCTTTATTTCAATTAGATGTTAACAATGCTTTTCTTCACGGTGATTTACATGAGGAAGTTTTCATGGCATTACCTCCTGGATACCAGATGCAGTCTTCTACTTCTCAGTTCAATACTGCCTCGCCATTGGTTTGTAAGTTGCACAAATCGTTATATGGGCTAAAACAGGCTTCGCGTCAGTGGTTTTCCAAATTTTCCACTAACTTATTGCATCATGGGTTTAAACAATCTGATTCGGATTCGTCTTTGTTTATCTGTTTCAAGTCAGATTCTTTCATTGCAATTTTGGTTTATGTTGACGATATTGTGATGACAGGTTCTTCTAGTGATGAGAAGCAGATTTCAACTCAAGGACTTAGGAAATTTGCATTATTTTTTGGGTCTTGAGATTGCTAGATATTCTAAAGGAATCTCCATCAATCAACATCATTATGCTTTACAGTTGCTGGAAGACACTGGTTATCTGGGGTCCAAGCCTATTTCTACACCGATGGAGGCTAATTGCAAACTATCCATTGACAGTGGCTCTATTTTGGAGGATCCCACTATTTTTAGACGTCTTATTGGTAAACTTTTGTACTTGATGATTACTCATCCTGATATTTGTTTTGCTGTCAACAAGTTAAGTCAATTTCTGGCTCATCCTCGTTCTTCTCATTTGCAAGCTGCTTACCGTATTCTAAGGTATATCAAGAGTTCTCCAGGTCTTGGTTTGTTTTATCCAGCTTATTCTTCTCTTCAATTGAAGGCATTGAGTGACTCTAATTGGGGTACTTGTTCTGATTCCCGACATTCTATTACCAGATTCTGTGTTTTCCTTGGCAATTCTTTGATATCTTGGAAGTCGAAGAAGCAACATATGGTTTCAAAGTCTTCTGCTGAGGCTGAGTATAGAGCTATGACTCAAGTTACTTGTGAGATTATTTGGTCGAAGGCTCTGCTTACTGATTTTCGAATTTCTTCTTCGCAGCCTACTCTTTTGTTTTATGACAGTCAGTCTGCCTTGCACATCGCGGCTAATCCTGTTTTTCATGAGCGCACTAAAAATATAGAAATAGACTGCCACATCGTTCGTCAACAAATTCAGCAAGATCTCATCAAGATGCTTCACGTTTCTTCTCGTCATCAACTGGCAGATATTCTCACTAAACCAGTTCAACCTGGTTTATTTCATGATCTTCTCTGCAAGATGGAAATGCTTGATTTGCACTGTCCATCTTGAGGGCGGCTATTACGAATACTGAAGCTGAGCTAGCTGAAGTGAGTTGAAGTTATCTACGGAATTACTGAGTGCAGATTAATGAAGAAGACTAAAGCTTGCTAATACTTGCCACGTGTTATCAGTCTTTATTTTCAGTTTTTCCTTTCTTTCATTTCTTCTTGTAAGAACTCTGTATATAAAGAGTTCAGATGAAATTGTAATAAGTTTTTTACAGTTTAATAAAAACTTCTCTTTCTTCTAACATTCTAACAATTTTCATATTGTTAAAATAAAAAATAAATCTAGATTTTTAGGATATTTTAAAGATTTTTTTTATATTTTTAGGTTACAAAATCTGTCTAATTTGGAAACCCTCTCTGTATGAAACTTCTGCTACGTCCACAACAAAGGAGGGTGGTGAAGAGCATCTTTGAGAGCCGTATTAGAAAGAACAGTCAGAATATTCGTACGTAAAAGAAGAGTAGATGTTGAAAATAGAAAACATCAAGAAGGAGAAATTCTGCAGAAAGCCATTCATAAATTCTAAATTGCTAGAAAGTTGTTCTAAAATCTGTGATTCATCGTGGATTCTTCAGATTGCTTGTTTTCTTTTTTCATATTCTATTTTTACGAAATATGAACATTTTGGTCATTTAAATTGTCAAAATCATCATGAACTAAATCTTTGGTTACCAAAAGGATAAAGTGCCTTTATATTACAATTAAAGTTTATATTTTTATATTAGTTTTTTAGTTGAATTCAATTGTTTTTACACTGTAAATATTGATTATTTATATGTTTACTATGCATACTGAATATTTATGTTTAATAACATTACGATTTGCTGTAAAGTAATTGGAATTTAGATTTGTATTAACGAATGAGTATTTACTATTTAGGAGAATGTAGGAATAAACCAACTAAATATTACAAAAATTATAAGAATATAAAAATATTTACCATTTATAACTCAATCTTTATCTAAAAGTATTTACTTGTTAAGCTAAACAAATTTTACAAAGGTAATTCCTGATAATCTATTTTCCGTGGGAAAGATACTTTACTTATTCACTTTAGTACTTGTTCAATACATGCACTTAACGTAATGTGATATGTCAAATGCAAACAACGCTTAGATCAAATTTCTTTTGCATTTTGGAAATCCCAAATGTGTAGTGTTCTCCATCTTAGACAAGAAAATAAAATTTATCATTGAAAGTTCAGCGACTTAAATTTTGTTTTGACAAAACTCTAAAAACTTTCCGGTGTGATATAAGTGAACTAAATTATTAATACTGGTGGTAGCGAAGGAATCACAATCTTTTCCTAGAGGTTTTTCATGCTTTATTATTATCACACAAACTCTCTTTCGTGTTCGGTTTTTGACATATTGGCAGACCTGGACAGAAATAATGGGTCAAACAACCTGATCTTTAGAGAACTGATCACCCAATTTTAGGCATGGTCCATGATTCGCAACAAAAGTCTTAGACCAATTTATAAAACCATAGCCTAGGGAAAGAATCACAATCTTTTCCTAGAGTTTTTTTTCATGCTTCATTATCATGACACAAACTCTCTCGTGTTTAGTTTTCAACATACAGGCATGCCTGAACAGAAATACTAGATTGAACGACCTGATCTTCGGAGAGTAACTAATCTCCCAGCCTAAGGCATAGTCCATGGTTTGTAGTGGAAAACTTCAACTAATTTATAAAACCATAACCCACAAGAGATAGATCAAAGTTCACATTGTGATCATGGTATAATGTAATACATGAAAATAAGTATTGTGCATGAAAAGTAAAAGATCTAACAGCCAATATAAATATACACACCAGGAATAAAAGAGTCATCACCAAAGAAAAGAGAAATACAACACTCAAAATAAAAAGAAACACAACAAGAGACTTCACAAACAGCTACCCCTGATCACATCGGTTCTTTCCTAGGAAAAATAGATAGAATTTTCAGGTGAGTGATCAAACCCAATAAGGATCCTAAAACTATACCAAATTTATGAGAAAATATTGCTACATAATAGGTAGCTATAAAGAAAATAGTGTTACAACCATTTTTTATAGAAAAAATCTCAGTAAAAATAAGGTCACTTACGAACCTTCGCACAATAAAGCCTGAAGGTGCACAAGAAAAAAGGAAGTGACTATCTTAAGACCAGTTAATGCTTAACAAAAATACTTTGGCTAGGTTTAAGGATGGCATCAGAGCTACCCCACTATTGTAATATTTAGAAAATTTCTTGTTTACTTAATGTAAAATTATGTTTGCAATATATATTGTTAATAGTAATATGTTCAGAAATGATGGTATTTGAATGATTTTTGGGAATTGTATTTATTGAAACTTTGTTAAAGGGTGTAAATTGTGAAGAATTGTGTTATAGCTTAAGGAGGAGTAGAGTTTTAAATGGTTAAGGACAATATGATCCATAAGAGGTCGACCAATAAGTTGGTTGATCAACCAGTTTTGAACAAACCAGAATTTAGAAAGCTCTTTGGTGGTTTTACAGTCGACCAAAAATATGGTGGTCAACCAAAAATAGGGCAAAGTGGATTATGTGGTTCTCGGTTTATTTTGTGGTTGATTGACAGGGAGAAATTGGTAAACCAAATTTGTAAAGAAAACGCAATATTTTTTGTTTCGAGTAGATTTGTGGTCAACCAGTTATTGAAAAGTGGTCAATCGGTAAGATGAAAAAGCACAAACATAGAGTTTTGATTTGTTTGAATTGGGGGTGTCTTACTTGGTCACGACTAGGGAAGTTCCACCACCTTCTTTTGGCAGTAAGAAGGGAGTTAAATACCCCATATGCTGAAGATAATGGCTAATTTAAGATTGAAAGAAGGCATCTCCCTTAAAGACTCTCCACAAAGTTTTCTTTCCTTCTCTGTAGAAATTTGAAGGTAATATAGATATTTTTCATTATTTGTATGAGTTATATGACGTTTTAGTAGTTGTAATAAGAGAAAAGAAGTATAAAATGAAGAAAAATGTTAAATCAGATGGTTTGGATATTTGATGTTTGTTGCCTATCTTCATGAGATTTTTTAGTAAAACCAATTGACTATGTTATTAAGGACATCCTAAGAAAGAAATAGGTTATGGAATTAATTGCTTTGATCAAGTATTAAGAAAGTTATGAATGGGCAAAGATGAGTGAAAATCAGAAGAAAACCCTACAATGCATGTATAATAGATTGTAGCTCTATGATGTGTTGTTAATATTACCTCATGAATTGGACACTAAATGGATAGGTAATATGCACAATGATGATGAAGGTTGGGTATATTCAAAGTTATGCATAACTTGGTAATATGTGCATAGAGTAGTTATTGATGGAAATTTTATTGGTTTTGAAGGTATTGTGAGAAGATAACTTTAAGTGTTGGATTACACTAAAGATATAAGGTAAGAGATATGCATGTTTTTTTACCATTGTGATCTACATCACAAGATACAGGCATGTTTTGCTTTGTAATATTGTTTATTATATTGTTATGGTAGAATGTTAGAATATATTATGTTAATGATAATGTACTGGAGAGTTTGGGTTTGATGGTTGAATGAAATGCATACGTGTCATGCATCATAAATTAGGAAGGATATGAAACTGTTGGCACGCATATACAATATTATTGAAATTGAAATAGACTGAATAAACGTAAATAGGCATTAGAGGTGGGGGATTTAGTGATAGTCCTGCTTGGGAGAACTAAATGATGATGTATCTCATTTTTTGTCGGGATTGAGTGACGGTTTTGCTCAAGATGAACCATAGGATGTATCTTTTCCCTTGGATTGATAATCTCCAACGTCTTGACAGTTACACGGCTATAAATAATGGACTGAAAGGAAATAATTTTTTCTTTTGCAATAATATATAGCGTGAGCATTACATTGACCATTTTCATTTTATTTCTTACTGAGCATTAGGCTCATAGTTAAATCTTATGATATAGATGAGGAGTTTGATCAAAACGCAATAAATATAGAGTGATTGTAAGGACTATAAAGGGAGGAGCATAGCCGCGCTGAGCGCTTACGTTACCCAATGCTTTTTGACCAATGGGCTATGACTCACCAAATTTTGAAAAGTTATATAATTTGTAATGTATAAGGTTTAAAGTTAGGAAGGATAAAGTATGTTAAGAACCTATTTAATATTTCTAATGTTAAAAATGTATCTTTTGAAGTGTACTAATGAAATGTAAATTGCTTCCGGTATCTTTCTCCCCTTGTTTCTTATATATGTTCGACATAAGTAATAATATGTTATGAAAAATGATCAACTATTGCATTGTGTGTACAAACAAATGCTTTCACTCAGTAGAAAGTTTGTATAAAAAATGGCCTAGATAATGGATCCAAAACGCTTGGGAGCTCCATCTATAATATAATATGAAATGTCATGCGTGTAGAAAATAAATGTGTAAAACCAAAGTACATATAATATAAAAACTAAAATGTTATTAAAAAGTAGATATCAAGTTTTGCATGTGATATATCATAAAATAATTATTTTGAAAAGTATAAGGCACATGAAAATATAGTAAAAAAAATCCTAGTCCAATGGGGGTTAGCTTTCCTACTTATGGGAATAGTACTATCGATGGGAATAGTACTATCGAGTATAGGTTTATAGTCAGCAAACTTGTTAGAACCTGTAACAAAATTAATAGCAAAATCTCTTCTAAAACTCAAAGGATACTAGATTGGGCTGGCAAAACCCTCACAAAACCCACTTTTGACACTCATACATAAAATTCAACCAATAATTTTGAGTTTTTAAGCTCGAAATCAAATATTTTGGTGAAAACTCAAAGCACAATGAAGTCGAATGAAACGAAGGGTTAGAATTGACGTACCCTTGAATACCATTGTTAGAACTCGAAGATCGATGACAGACACAAAAATGATGAAATTTCCACTATGTCTCTGCCTCTCTCTTACTCTTTTCTATTGACAAATATTTAAATCCAAACTGAGAGTGGATGTATTGTGTAGGAAATATAAATGTACAAACACTAATATTAATGCTAAAGACCCTTAATAAAATAATAGAATAAAAGTAGTTTTTCACCAAATAAAAAATCACACTTCGAAAGAAAGAAATATAAGGACTCTGATGAGAATCAACTACTCTTAGGCCTGACCACCATAGTTCTTTCCAGGAATAAAAAATAGTTATTTTGGGTGAGCTAATCAAACTCAATAAGGTCCTATCACTATACACATTGCAAGAAAAATTGATTTTATTTATTAGTTGAAATCATGAGTTAAAAATTGTGTTCATGAATAAATTTTATTATTTAAAATCTTATCATTTTAAAAATTGGTTCCTTGAACCATTACATGGACAAGGATCGAAAATAATACTACATTCTATATTTGTGGCGTATATAAAAAATAGCACAACCTTCATTTTTGTAGAAAATCATCTCAATGAAAGTAAGCTACACTCATGGACCCTTTGCATATCAATACCTGAAGGCGTATATAAAATTGAGAATCGACTGGTCAAAGACCAATTGTGACATCACAAACACCTTGATTAGGTTTAAAGATTTTCATTCAAGGACTTGACATCGTGAGCTATCCCAATAAATATGTCACGTAATTTGAAACACCTTCTCACTAAATCGTAGGTGCATAGCACACAAGTGACACTAATCGTGGGTCCAAAATAGTCAAAAGCTACATTCACTAAATCAATAAAAAATCATGCATGCTGAAAGTGAACTCGTAAAACTACTGTATAATAATGTAAAAACTGTTGAAGAAAAATTACCGATAATATGGAGAATTAAAAGAAACGTGGATAGTACTGATAAAAATAATTCCCAAGAAAGAATGCTTTTGGCAATCTCCTTTGACAGAATTTTCCTTTCCAAGTAAGTTCCCAAGAAATGATGAAAGGTCACAAACGGTCCAGTTAAATTCCAATGTCCAAGACAGAGCTTACTTACACAGTACAATTACACCACTAACCGGTACGAACAATGATAGTAGATACAATCCCAAAAATATCAACAATATTTTTTCCACAAGAAATAAGAGAGATAACAGTGAAAATAGACATTTAGAATTTTACGTGAAAATCCAAATCAGGAAAAAACAAGGGGTACCCAGTCCAGAAAGATCCCACTATGAAACATAGGATTTACAATATTTTTCTAGAAACCGAATATTCTAAAAAATATTCATTAAAAGAAAATCACAACTCTTAGATTTCCCATGCACAAATGCACCTCACCTATTTTTCCCTCACTCATTTTCTCTCCCTCCAAAAATCTTCTCTATTTTCTCACTTTTCTCCCTCTTCTTCTTCTTCTCCTTTCTCCTTCTTTTCAGGAGATGCTGGCTTTGGGATGTGTTGCATTGTTTGAGGAACTCTCTATTTATAGAGAGAACTCCTAAAAAATGCCAAATTTTAGGCTGCTGGAGGAGGAGAAATTAAAATTCTCCTCCTTCACATTTAAGTAAAATATTGACATCTGCCTAACGATTAGGTAGATGTCAGATCCCTCATCATAAAGATGTCGAATCCCTCATCATAAAGAGGGATCCTACAAAAACTTACATGTTGTAAGACATGACATGTTAAGGTTTCTATTGTAATTTATAACGAATAAAGGTACTAAAAATCATGATGCATGAATGAATATGTTAAAAAAAATCTCTACCTTGACGATAGACTTCTTACCATTGGGGATGTATGTTAACGTAACAATTAGAAATCAACAAAGTCCTATTAACCTACAATAATATCAACACCAGAAGCATTTTAACACTTTAGAGTTAATCACGAGGTTCTACTTCGAGAATAGGAACTAAACAAAATACACAATAATTGACTTGCCCATACGCATCATGGCAACCAAATACAACGTTAAGAAAAAAAAAATTTGGCTTGACTTTTAAACGATGTCGCACCCTCCATAGAGTGGTGTAACACTACCCGACTAGTGGCCAACTCCGCAACTTTCACATGTGGGCACGTGCCATGAATGGAGTTAATGCTATGACCTTGCAATTCACGAGCCACAACGTGACACGCGTTGGGCATTTAGGAAGTGTGTAAGATCACCAAGAGCGTCGCAGCAGGGATGTGTTGAAGCCTAGAAACAACACATAGGATCTTCAGCGTCGTGGCGCCACAACATCGAGGTCACAACGCAGCATGGGTTTTCTGAATTGAGAGTTTGCAAAACTCTGTTTTTTTCACTAATTTCACCTCAAGTTTATTTTAAACACACAACAACGCCTTTTAAACATAAAAATAACCAATATAACTCATTTCTGCCCATCACGTACCCAACTACACTGCTGATAAATCCTGGAGATTCAGATGTTACGAACACAGATTTAGTTCAAAATTGCTGCCTCGTACCACTCTTTTTCTCCTTCTCTTAACTTCTCTATGCCAATAAAAATAGGTGATGTGTCCCAGGATACCCCAATTTGGTTGGCGCGCCACTGGAGTTCGGAGACGTGGGTGATCGCTAGCGAGAGCAAAGGAACGACTCGGGCTCGCTGGAAGTTGGGTAGAAATGGGAGACATTTTAGGGACTGGGAAAGTCTAGTAAGTAAAAATAAAGGGGGAGATGAGTTAATGAAAAGGGACAGGTGGCCGAAACTGAGTGGAGATAGTTGTTGACTTGGCAATAGCCAAAATAAAGAATTAAAGAAGGCTCCTGGAAACTAGAAGCTCAAACGTTTCCAGCGAAGGCCGAGGAACCCAGAGCGACGAAGTGGCCGGAAGGACGAAATGAACGAAAGGCAGTGCAAGGCAAGCCTTTGCACTCAGAAAGTGACGGGGAGATGACTTCGTAATGGTCTGAGGCAAAAATTCAGGATTTTGGTGACGTTTGGGTTTGAATGGACAGAGGCGAAATTGATAGAGAATGAGAGTTTCAGTGGGGAATGGTCTCTGTGAAGCAGAGATGAGTTTTGTTGATGGAGAGGAATGGATTGGAAGGTTTGGAAATGGTTGGCTCGTGGGAATGAATGAGCTTGAATTCGACAGTGGCTAAACAATGGACGAATTACGAAGGTGAATGGTGGAGTGATTCTATGAAAGGACGAAAAGGATGACAGAACAGGGAAACGATGGAAAATGGAACAGAAAATTAACGGGCTGGTCTGAACAACACACCTGAAGGGTGTCTCTGACTTCAAAGGATGCCTCGCGATGTCAGCGCTCCAGCTCGGATCGGGGCAGCTCTCTTCTTCCTTGCAAACAAGTTCTCCAACGACGGCACCCTGGAGAGAAGGGAGAAGTATGAGAGAAGACATCAGAGACTGCAAGATGGTGACTTCAATTTGGGACACTCCACTCGCCGGATATTACTCACCGGAGAAACGTTGTGCAACTCGAGAAAACTCCAAAGGGCGACAAGGCACTGTAAAATGTTTTGTATTCCAAATCAACTGCAGATTACAGACCGGAAAAGACCCTTAAATAATTTGCTAATTAGGTTAAGCTTAATTAGTAAATTATTAACTTGCCTCTAAACAAAGATATACAATGGATACAAAAACAATGATAAAAATGAACGTCCCCAAAATTGTACGGACGCCAAGAAAACAACCAAAATAACCGCACAATGCCCAAATTAAAATACTTAAATTAAACCAAAAATAAATAAAAATGAGGCGGGGTCCGGGGCACATCATCCTCCCAAGGTTGAAAAGGATTTGTCCACAAATCCACGGGGTTGCCCACCTCCTTCTCTGGCCATATCCACCACCTCCTGGATCAAATGGAAAATTTGGGATATTCTCAAGTTTGAAGATGTTCAACTTATGCAGTCCAGCATAAACAACAAGATCAGGGTTAGTGGTTTGAAAGCAGACTTTAACTTTCAAACTCACAACTTGGCCAATCTACCTCGAATTTCCACTAGGGTCAAATAAAAATTTTGGCATCACACTAGGCGTGCTCCTCACTAAAGACTGCTGCTCATGAAGGACAGAATCACACTGCACAAACATAAGATCATTTGACAAAAATAATTCAAAAACCCCATAAGGCTCAGCCGTGACACCCCAATTGATCTTCCAATAATTCAAATAAATACTCATTGCAATGCAACTCTGGAAAATGTCCCAAACAGAAGTAGTTCCATCATTAATATTCATACTAGAAATCTCATAGCCTTGATCCTCTTTGGTTAGCAATGAGACAGAATCACAATTTTTATTAACCTGAATCTCTAGATTAATCATAGATAAAGCCACTACTAAACGATATTCACAATCCTAGTTGCATAAAGAACAACAACCAAACAGTACTCAAATTCTTCTTAGGCAAGCTGAAGGTTCCAATCATATTTGAAATGCTGATAGATATGAAATAACCAACAGAGGCACCATCAATAATATGTCCCATCCCGTAGAGTAGAAGAAATCCAAAATTAGACCAAATAAGTTGGAGCAGCAGTAACATAGAATCAACAGAAATCCTGACCAATTTGTCCATACTACATTTCCACACGTCAACAGCTGAACAACCAACAAAACAGTATTCAAATCTCTCATTAAGCCAGCTGTAAATACAAGTGAACGGGGAAAGGCCAGGCGAGAGATCACAACATACAGCAGACACACATTCAAAGGGCAACCATGAAATAGAATTGCTATCAACCAGGACAATAAAAATTCTCAATGACAAATCAATAGTAAGGAAGAAGTCAATTTCTTCCCACGACATGCTTACAGTTGCAGCCACAATTGAATTTTTAGCAGATGTAAAATAAACAACAAAATAATATTCAAATTCATCCCACACAAAAGCAGTTTTACCATCAACCCCTGTCCGCATACACTTATTAATCATTCGCCAAAACACAACAAAGTAGTAATTATACTCTTCAGCAAGTATACTGCAAGCTTCAACCAACTTGGGAATGCCCATAGAAAGAAAACAACCAACAGTAGCAGCAACAATAGTAGGTCCAATTCGATAGGGAAGAAAAACTTCAAAAACATTACTATGCTTGGACGAATTAATTTGGAGCAGTAATACCAAATCAATAAAATTCTCCACCCAGTTGTCTAGAACAATCAATGGCATGAACACAACAAGGCAGTATTCGGATTCTTCAGATTTCATGTTCTTCACACAACAAATTAGATGGGCAGGAAGTTGGAGGAAACCTTCCTTAAACTGTCTAGAATAGACAGTAAGGCCAAGGTTGTTTTTTTGAAGGCAGAGTTCGTCCTTCAAACTCACAGTTTGGGTACTTTTCCTCCAAATTCCACCAGGATCAAATAAAAGTTTTGGTATCATATTTGGCATGCTCCTCACTGTCCGCTGATGCTTGGGGGAAAAAGAATGATAATAAACAGTTACAGATTCACAGGAAGACAATAAAACAGTTTTGCTAGAAGCCAAAATGTTCAGACCATTCATCGACATACCAACAGAAAAACAGCACTCAATCCTTTCGCTCAGCATGCTTAAAATTTCAGTCAGGTTTAAACTGCTCGGAGATAGAAAAATACCAACATTTGCAGCAATAAAAATAATTCTAGTCCAAGGAAAATTAAAATGATCATTAGAAATAATAGTAGAAACAGTCCCAGTTTAAGGAGGCAGGCAAATCCCAACAATATCATTCCATCCAGATTTGGATTCCCAATTGCTTAAGGGAATTAAGGGAGCATACCTTATTTTCAGATTTTGGGTGCTGAGCTCCTGCACTTTGCTAATGTGGATTGGAACCGTGGAGGGAAGAGAACGATTCAAGAGGGTGGCCTCTTCTGGGACACCACCTAGCTCTCGCGGCAATTGGCCACTGTAAATTGGGACAGGGGAGTAGAGAGGAAGAGTGAAGAAGGCAGGAGCTTCTTGAACACCACTTTCCTCTGCGGGTATTCCTTGTTTTGTCGGGCTAATTTCCGAGGCAGTGTTCTTGCCCACTTGTTCTTCCGATTTGGACGAGTTAGGGAGTTCTTCTACTGATGCCCCTACTTCCATAATTTGAGGCTTTGGCGTGTTTGGCGGAGAGATCTCTACTTCAATTTGGAGTTCCAGAATTTGACCGAACTTACTGAGAATGGCCTTCCACTCCTGGCGCATGGATCATGGGCACCTGTAATAATCTGACTCAAACTTTGGAATGGATGGCGGTGCGATGGTCTTGACAATTCTCGAAGCATACTTCCTCCTCATGACCCGCTTCATCTCACTCCACGAATTAACAGTTTCTTCACTGCAATCTTGTCGGTCAACATTGACCTGATGCCACCAACGGAAGGCTTTTTCTATGAGCTTCGTCGAGGAGATCTCCACCTTGTCTATACCCGTAATTCCGTGGCGAAGGAAGAAATTTTCTAGCTTTCCTTCCCATTCCGTTTAATCGTCAGCAACGCCCCAGCCACTGAAGTTTGGGAGGGCAGAGGCTAACTCCTTCTCTTCATCACGGCGATGCTTCACACTTCGGCAGTTTCTGCTCATCTTGGCACTGTCGGAAATTGGTGGAACGGAGTGCACAACTCTGGTCGCGCGGAATGGATAACTGTACTCTGATACCAAATGATGTGTCCTGAGATACCCTAGATCTGGTCGGTGCACCACTGGAGTTCGGAGACATGTACGATCGCTGGCGGGAGCAAAGGAACGCCTCGGGCTCGCTGGAAGTTGGGTCCAAATGGGAGACATTTTAGGGACTGGGGAAGTCTAGTAAGTAAAAATAAAGGGAGAGATGAGTTAATGAAAAGGGACAGGTGGCCGAAATTGAGTGGAGATAGTTGTTGACTTGGCAATAGCCAAAATATAGAATTAAAGAAGGCTCCTAGAAACTAGAAGCTCAAACGTTTCCAGCGAAGGCCGAGGAACCCAGAGCGACGAAGTGGCCGGAAGCACAAAATGAGCGAAAGGCAGTGCAAGGCAAGCCTTTGCACTCAGAAAGTGACGGGGAGATGACTTCGAAATGGTCTGAGGCAAAAATTCAGGATTTTGGTGACGTTTGGGTTTGAATGGACAGAGGCGAAATTGATAGAGAATGAGAGTTTGAGTGGGGAATATTCTCTGTGAAGCAGATATGAGTTTTGTTGATGGAGAGGAATGGATTGGAAGGTTTGGAAATGGTTGGCTCGTGGGAATGAATGAGCTTGAATTCGACAGTGGCTAAACAATGGACGAACGGCGAAGATGAATGGTGAAGTGATTCTAGGAAAGGACGAAAAGGATGACAGAACAGGGAAATGATGGAAAATGGAAAAGAAAATTAACGGGCTGGTCTGAACAACACGCCTGAAGGGTGTCTCTGACTTCAAAGGATCCCTCGCGATGGCAGCGCTCCAGCTCGGATCGGGGCAGCTCTCTTCTTCCTTGCAAACAAGTTCTCCAACGACGGCACCCTGGAGAGAAGGGAGAAGTATGAGAGAAGACACCAGAGACTGCAAGATGGTGGCTTCAATTTGGACACTCCGCTCGCCGGATATTACTCACCGGAGAAATGTTGTGCAACTGGAGTAAACTCCAAACGACGACAAGGCGCTGTAAAATGTTTGGTATTCCAAATCAACTGCCGATTACAGACACCAAAAGACCCTTAAATAACTTGCTAATTAGGTTAAGCTTAATTAGCAAATTACTAACTTGCCCTCAAACAAAGACATACAATAAATACAAAAACAATCGATAAAAACGAACGTCCCCAAAATAGCACGGACACCAAGAAAACAATTAAAATAACCGCACAATGCCCAAATTAAAATACAAATTAAAATACAAATTAAATCAAAAATAAATAAAAATGAGGCGGGTCCGGGCACGTCAACAGAGTTTTGCGACTGCCCTAAAGCCTGCTTGCAACTTCTAGATTCTTAAAGTAAATGCAAGCGACCATATGTTTAATCCTTACAATCGCATTAACATCCATGCACATCGAACACCATGCCTCCTGAAGTAGGCTATAGATGTCGAATCATGCATCCAACTAACGCATAATGACTTATAAATATTGAACGTGGAGTAATCTAAATCTAAAACCATCCATACACAAGGTTGAATAAAATTAAATGCTAACACCCACAGAATAAAATGCAAGTCCTATTACATACAGAAATTTACTTCAAATATATACAGACGTTAGGGTATAACAAACCAAAGTACAAAAAAAGTAAAATAAAGGACTCTCTAGCTTATATTGTGTTGAAACCATCATAACAGTTTACATTTGCCTTTATCACCCAACTTGTTGTGTAACGTTCTCCCTCCTCCCTCCTCCCTCCTCCCTCCTCCCTCATTTAGTAGGCTTTACAAAAAAAGGAAAATGACAAATCAACCATCGTGGTTTGCGATCAATGACAAGTCAACCACTGTGGTATGTTTTTTAACAAGTTAACCACCAACGTATGTGAAAATGACAAATGCACCATCGCTGTCCGTAAAAAAAAGCTGATGGCCCCACCATGTATGCCTGGACGCCGCGGCGTCCAGGCAATTTTGGCCTGCACGCCGCGGCGTCCAGGCCAAAATGATTTTGAAATAAAAAAAAAAAAAATTATACTTAAACCAATTTCGCCCAAATTTCAAGCCCTAATCTGCAACTCTCGACAGACTTGCGACAAGGAGTGCGACGAGGAGAGGAGCTGCGTGCGACTAGGAGAGGATCTGCGTGCGACGAAGAGAGGAGAGGGGCTACGTCCGACGACGATTTGAGGTAGATTTGTGTGTATATGTTGATGATTTGAGGTAGATTTGTGTGTATATGTTGATTTGAGGTAGATTTGCTGCGTTTCTTCGAAGTCTCTATGAGGGTCTTCGGCGCCGGTCACATTTCCGCGGCGTCCAGGCACTTTTGGCCTGGACGCCAAAAAAAAAAAAAAAAGGAAAACAAACTAAGACATGTTGTGTGGGTTATTATATTGCAGGTTGGTGAATTACTCTCAACTATCAGAATGCAATCCCGGACTAAGAAATTGACCTCCAAGCGTGGGAAGGCAACGATGGAGGCAGTTGAACCCGTTCAA
Organism: Begonia loranthoides; assembly: GCA_022433065.1. NCBI lineage: Eukaryota > Viridiplantae > Streptophyta > Magnoliopsida > Cucurbitales > Begoniaceae > Begonia > Begonia loranthoides. The sequence continues at coordinate 31,477,159 of CM039469.1, forward strand.
ACTGCGGCGTTCGAAGCCGATGTAGTGGCGGCGGTGGAAGAAATAGCTGAGCCTGAAGAAGGAGAAGTCGGCTGCTCCAGCGACCCGATCCAACCCGTTCAAGTGGGTTCAAGGTCGAAACTATATTGGAACCGGAATTGCAAAGCACGGTTCGTAGAAGATATCCAACGCCGTACCATTATTGTGTCCAAGATAGTAGATTTGGACTCATTCGCAGAGATGGGAATTGATATTATGCTTGAGGCTGCTGGGTTAGCCGGGTTGTGCCGGATGAGGGGCAGTTATTGCGAGTGAGTTATACGATTGTTCTATGCAAATCTGAGCATCTCCACCCAACCCTTAGAGGTGCACACATATATTTTTGGACATGAGGTCAGGTTCACGGCCAATGATGTGAACATTATGCTTGGATGTGTGTTGGAGGAGCCAAGCGATGAATATTATCAGATGTCTCGGGCGCCACCATTCGTCAAACAAGGACGTGGGTTAGAGGTGATTAGATTGTTGCATCAGGATCCCGAGGTTGCCGAGAACAACAAGCCAAAGGGCAAGGAGTTGAATGCCTTAGCCCGATTGATCCATCTGATAATGACGTACACAATTTTGCCTCGGAATGGGCATCGAGACCTTGTTACCAGCATGGATCTCTACATGCTAGAGAAGGTGTTCACGGGACAAAAGGTGGACATCGGATATATCATCCTGAGCCACATGCAAGAGGTGCTCAACAACTCGGCGAAGTCACTGCCGTACAACTGGCTCATCCAGAGTATCGTTGAGCAGTTAGGGGTCCCCATCCCGGAGACGGAACCTAGAATTGAAGAGTCCGTCAATGACATTTACAACAATTCATTAGTGGACCGAATGGGGATCACCCAAACTAGAGGGGAATGGATGCGCAAGTCAAAGAAGGAAGCAAGACATCCACCCCGGTCAGAGCCAAGGCATTCAGTCCCGTTTCCTGAACAACCTCCTCCTCCTCAGGCATCTCATTTTAGTTCGATGCCTGATGAGACATTCGCTTGGATGAGCAGGATGGAGGAGCTCCACCATATGTCCATGACCCACATGCAAAAAATGCAAGAGCAGCTGCAAATGCAACAGGTCCAAATACAAGAAGCGGCCAAGCTCGCAGAAGATAGGTGGGCCATAGCACAACAATGGCATATGCAATCTGCCGAGTGGCATCGTGACATGGTGGCAGCCCTGAACCTAGGTGACAGGCGATCACCCCATTTTGCATGCGCGTCATCCTCCTCAGACGCACCTGATACGACATTCCGATTGTAAGTTAATTCCGTTGAACGCTAATTCCACTTTTTTACTTTATTTTGTTTCATGTAATGACATGTTTTTAATTGGCAGCAACCCTGTTGGAAGCAGCCAACATATTCCTCCAGCGGTGCCTCTGGAGCCGCCGCCCCTGAGAACTGTGCGCGTGGTATGTCTTTCATTTCGGTATATATGTGTGTTCATTAATGTTTACGCTCACCCTTTTTTGACATTGTGGTTGCAGGCTCATGATTTGATGAGTAAGTTCAAGGATTATTGTCAGGGTAATCTTCGAAGGAACATTGAGACATGCGCAGTTCTTGGGGGAAAGCTGACCGACAATGAGTACGTCGTCAGCGAGATCATCTTCCCGGAGCAGAAGGGCACGGCAGATACTGTGAGAGGCCTTCGTTGTGTGCTAGTTTATAAGCTTTTATCTAAGTACTTATCCAAACTTATATGCAGTGCTATGCGGTCGACGGCGCAGACGAACATGTGTTCAGACATCAACATGAACACGGTCTACTCACCGTAGGGTGGATTCACGTAAGTATTCAGCTCGCGTCTCCAGTTTACATTGATATCATATAATGCGTTGTTTACATTGCAGACACACCCGAGACATGATTGTTTTATGTCGTCCGTTGACCTGCACCAGCAATACGCGTACCAGAAATTACTGCCGGAATCAATATCCATTATCGTAGCTCCCACCGACAAACAGCGGTAAGAAGTTTCCCTTGTGTACATTCTTAATATTGCTTTCCACGTAATTGTTCCCTTTGCATTACAGGCCGTTCGGCGTCTTCCGGTGTACCCCTGCGGGGATGGAGGTGATAGGAAAATGCAAAATTAAGGAACAATTCCACCTGCACGAACCTCCAACCTTTGAGTATTAGGGGCCGTTGTTCGCCGGAGCAGATAGAGTATTTCTTGACCCGCACTTGTCGTTTCTGATCACGGATTTGCGCCCGAAACCGACCAGGAAGAAGAAGGCGTAGTGTAGGTCAATGATATGTTGTTAAAAAGATGTTATGTATAATTTACATTTAGTGGATGATTTGGATGATACTGGAACTGTTTGAGATTATTTTTTGTGCAGGATGTACGAGAGTAGCTTTGGGGGAGTAAAGAAACAAGGCATATTATGTCAAAATTTTTAAAAAATTATGAAGTCAGGTCAATTGATTAGTTGTAACGCCCCTGGAATTGAAAAAGAAAACATTAACTTCGTAACACAAAACTTTGAATTTGCAAAACTTCTTTTTATATCAGAAAAACACAACTTTACATCAGTGCCATTTCACTGTCATCTACATTTGTCGAAAGAAAAAACAATTGTATCACGGCAGGTTAAGGTCCACATTTGTGTACGTTTGTGTGGGAGGACCTTCCGTATCAAACTCCTGCAGATCACATTGAAAAGGAAATGAGCATATTTCAAATAACAATTGAAAGCATAACGTGATAATGCACGGACCTGCGTCTCATGAACTCTATCAGGAACTCTGAACCCCATAAAGGTGTCCTCCGACCTTCCTCTGCCGCCTCTGCCTCTCCCTGTGTTGCCACTGCCAGCCCCTGCACTGGATTGGCCTCCCCCTTCGCACGTGCGGGCATTGTGCCCCACACTACCACACCGCCCACACGTGACGCTCAAATGTCTTCTGCTTAGCACTGTCCGGCTGGGGGCCTCGTCCACATCCCGTATTCGACGGACGCGCGGCCTTCCTGGAAGCCTTTTAAAAGGCGGTGGGATAATTGGATCAAGATTCGTCACAGGAAGCCACTCGATTGGTCCATTAAGGGGGCGGAGAAAGTGGGAGTACATCACCATGTATGTTTCCCGGTGATAGCACCAATGCACAAAATCCTCAGGAGATCTCCTCATGAAGTGAATGCACGGGATTGCATGCACACACGGGATGCCGGTCAACTCCCACCGGTAACATGTACAGGTACACCTTTCCAAATCAACAGCGTACATGTCGGTACCGTTGCTGACCTCAAACTGGGCAGCTCCTGCAAACTGAGGGCTCCAATTTCTATTGGCATGTTGTACTTTGGCGAGGCGGTTGCTGATCATTGGACACAACCGTTCGGTCGACTGATCCATCTTTTCATATTTTTTTACGATCCTACCCATGATGCCCTTTCGAATGATCTCGAACATACTTAGAATAGGTTTGTCCCGGGCGGGTAGGATGCAGGCATTGAAGGACTCGCTGAGGTTGTTGAGGCTTATGTCGCACTTTGAGATCGAAGAGAAGGCATGTTTGGCCCAGCATGTCGCCTCTATTCCACGTAAATAGTCATGGGCCGCCAGGTCAAGGACACGTAACTTGGCCATCTCTTTCTCAAATTGCCTCACTGTTGTGGCTCTTGATGCAGCCCACATTGCATCTTTCAACAACTTGCCTTTAAATTGTTTTTGAAAATTGGCATACAGGTGTTAGATGCAAAACCGCTGGTCTGCTTGCCATGCCACATCTCTCACAGCTGGCACTAGTCCCTGCAAAGATGCATAATATGAGACAGACATTGGTAATATATGACAAACATAAACACATAATGCAAAAGCAGTGCATAACACCTTACCTTTTGTCGATCAGAAATAATCGTCCACCCATTGCAAGAAGGGGTGTTTAGATCGTCCAGCAACAATTCTAGAAACCACCTCCATGAAGCCCTATTTTCTGCTTCAACGACTGCTACAGCAATCGGGTACATACCATCGTTCCCGTCGATGGTGACAGCAGTAAGCAGTTGCCTCGGAGTCGCTCCCTTCAAGTGGCAGCCATCTAAACAAATAACAGGTCTACCACCATTCAGCACTGCCCTTTTGCATGCATCCAAGCACATGTACATCCTTTTAAATACACTCATATCGAGGTCAACACGCAGTGAACTTCTGGGATTCGACCTCCGAATCTCCTCAACATAGGACCATATGAGCTTGTATTGCTCATTGGCATCCCCTTCGTTAATTTTCTTAGCCGCATTTCTTGCCCTTCTAGCAAGGCTGGATGTAATGTTGACGTTGAAGTCCTTCCTGACAATCTCAATTATTGAAGATATGGCCCAGTCGGCCTGACTTTTAAATCTGTCCAAGTAATGCGTTGCCACCCATTTGGCTGTGGCATGGCGGCTTTCCATTTGTCTGGAGCATGTGTGAACGTCGTTGTACATCTTTATTTGAAACGTCATTTCATTTTTTATTTGTGAGGCGTCCAGCCGCCACATGCACCCTTCTTGACAAGCAGCTCTCAATCGATGCGCATCACTGTGGGTGAATTTTATCCCGTACCCATTATCCATTGCATAATCAACAATTTCTTCTCTAATTTTATTCAAGGAACTATATTTTTTTCCTAGCCCCATACCAACAAATGTGCACTCTGCTTCTGGTTGGCGTCTCAATCTACTCTCTGCCATGTCCATCTCTTCATCACTAGTGGATTGGCATGCTGATCGGAGTTCCTCATCATCCTCTTCGTTTAAATTTGCTGAGATAGAATGCAAAATAATAGCAACTTCGTTTCCAAAGCCACGTAACTCCTCATTGGCCAATAATGTCTCTGAAGGGCCCACTTTAGCTTCACGGTTAATACCACCTTCTGTAACACTCCAAGATGCCATTTTTTCCAACAAATTCTTCAATTTTTCCAAAATCTCTTTCTCTACTCGCTTCAGCGCAGCTCAGACTTCTCTAGGGTTAACTAATAAGGGAAAACGATAGAATACATGCGAATATCGCAGACCAGTCGGATTATGTATTCTGCTGAATTAACATTATGTATTCACCTGACTTAACAGAGGGACGCAAATGGCCTGGAGGCAAATTGCCTGGACGCCGCGGCGTGCAGGCCAAAATTGCCTGGACGCCGCGGCGTCCAGGCATACATGGTGGGGCCATCAGCTTTTTTTTACGGACAGCGATGGTGCATTTGTCATTTTCACATACGTTGGTGGTTAACTTGTTAGAAAACATACCACAGTGGTTGACTTGTCATTGACCGCAAACTACGATGGTTGATTTGTCATTTTCCCTACAAAAAATAATGTGAAGTAATTAACATTCCAGAAAATAAACTAAATATTTTATTTTCTTCAAACCGCCAAAAAACTTTTAAAAATTTAGACTACTAACTGATCATCTATTTGTAGGACCAATAAAATATAATACTACTAACCACTCACACATAATATCATAAGTCTTGTTATTTATACGTACAATAAAATACATACACTAGGGCATACCAAATAAAATATACAAAAGAGTCAAATAAAATGTACTATCCTCGTGTACTATGTTGGGCTCAAAGCTCAAAACATCTACTAGCCTTTACCTTGATATGCTCCAATTGCAGCTTTCAAAACCTGAAAATAGAGATGAAGCGTATAATGAGCTTTTATAAATTTCATTGAGTTTAACCTTACTCTATCAATCCACAAACATATATATTTATGTTTTATCATCAATATTATCATCTTTCTTAACTATTTCGTTTTTCCATAAGATTTATTATTCATCTAATAATTATTCTTTTTTTACGTGTCAAATATATTTTGCTTAGCACTCATGTGTAAATGTATCTTCCATAACATTCTATCTAATGTCTAATATCAAAGGTATACTGCCTAATCATGTATAACGTCTTATATGATTAGTCCTCACAACTTGAATACTCGTGACAAGTCGATCTGTCTTCCAAAACATTTTATCTAATGCCTAATGTCTAAGATATAACGCCTTATATAATTAGCTCTCACAACCAAAATACTCGTGACAAGTCGATCTGTCACTATATTCACATATTCCTTTGATCTATGTGTCAATGATATCATACACTTCTCTCATGTGCTAAACGTGTATAATGCATGTAAGGAATGTGTGACTAACACACATATAATGTCACGTATGACCAATCTATCCTTATACAACTAACCATTCACGCCTTAAAGGGGACCCGAGAAAGAACGGGGGACAATCCGGTTCAAAAGGAACGAATCGTCCGACCCTCACTTGAATCCAAGAAATAGCAGTAGAAGACTTAAACATTCATGTTACAGATCAGGCCCAAAAATAAAGGTCTAGAAGTGACAATAATATAATGTAAATTAACAGAATCTAAAACTAGGAAAAAATAGCGTCAAAATTAGAACTAAAGTACAAATCTTACCAAAATATTCTAAGCCTCTTTATAAAAGGAAAGAATTTAATTATATGGGAGAAGTTTCCAATTTCTATTTTAGTAGTGGCAATGAGGGACTATTCTGATTAATACCTGAAAAAAAATAAGTAAAATTAGGGTGAGTCGACTAAACTCAGTAAAGATTACTTTATATTCAACTTTTATGGCATATGAATTCTTCAACTATGTCATCCTCTTGTTGTTGATCTCTCGTCACAGGGTCGTTCTAATCCTTCATGCAAATGAGTGCCTCAACGAGTTTTGATGCAAGTCTTCCTCGTTTATCATCGTACACACGTCCACCTATACTAAAAGCAGACTCCGATGCTACTGTAGAGACTGGAGGTGTTAGTAGATCACGTGTTATTCTAGAAAGAATAAGAAATGAAATAGAGTTGACTCTCTACCAAGCCAAAATATCAAAATGCTCGTCGCGAGAAATGTGATGGTAGGTGTTAAGATAAATATCAAGTTCATTTCTTTGTGAAATATAAGAATGAACATTGCTATCTATTTCATCCAATATATCATCCATAAAATCTTGTGGAGCTCCACCATGAGCACAACTACTAGAGCTAGCATGCATATGTGAAGAATGAATTGAACGAGTAACATTGGAATATTTAAGTTCATGAGAAGAATATAAATTATCAATTTCATTTTTAACTGAGCACCATTAATTGAAGAAGAAATACCTAAATTAGAAGAAATTTTATCAACCATTATACACACTCCATTTAATTTAAAGATAGGATGCATTATGCATACAAAACAAAAAATATTAGGTATGTTAAGCCA
>CM039469.1:31489382-31575427 GCA_022433065.1 Begonia loranthoides
AATTGCACATACAAGGAAAGTAAATAACAGAAATTAAATAACGGGAATTGAAAGCGTACAACAAAGCATAACAGGGAATAACTATGATATCGAATTAAAAACAATGAATGAACAATACAAGATGATAAAGTAACGTGCGACGAATTACAATTAGCTAAATATGCTTGTTAAACTAAGCTAAACTAAATATGAAAACGTGCTTTAAATAATCTAGATATTATCCTAAATAATTACATGCTCAAGATAGAATTTGGTTATTTAGGGACTAGTAAATTAACGACTAGTTAACTAATTGTTCTAGTTGATTAACAAACTACAATTTGGTTTATACCTGGTAATTAAACATGCTAACTACCTAATTTAGACATGCTAATTAATTAAGGTGTCATACATCAGTCAATTAATATCCTAATTAATTAAACTAGTTAACTGTGCATGTTCAAGTGTAACCTCATTAAATTAATTTCGCTAGTTAATTAGCATGCTAAAGTCAAATTTCCAGTTAATTATCTTAACTAATTAACATGTTGTTAATTAGTTTACACATGCTAATTAAACAAGTTAGTTAGCTAATTAAACATGCTAGTAAACTAATTAATAATTAAACATGTTAATTAATTATCCTAATGAAGTTAATTATTTAATAACAATTAGTTCGGTTAAACATGTTCGGGTTCGTTATTTAACAATAGTTAATCTAGTTAATTAACACACTCGAACCATAAACAACAAGTAAGGAAATGAGCAGTAAAAATAAAGTTATCATCATTAAGGGAAGTCATATTTCATTCAAGCTTATCTCATTCTCACGCATCTCGCTTCAGTTCATCAACCATTCTATATTTCACAGCAATTTATCAATCAAGGGATGTCTACCACGTAATCAATCACAAAGCTAACAATAAATTTAATAGTAAACAGATCCTACAATACTCTACAGAGGGCTATCAAGGAAAATCACCGGATATCATTCAAGGAAATAACAGCAGATTCATCTAGGAATTATCAACTAATAACAGTAGGGGAATTCACAGGAACTAAATAGAACAAAGACTAAGTCTAAACTCATGCACACATACTTGTGGTGTAGGGCCTCCACATGGCCACAACACACCCAATTCCTTACCTCACATCTTTATCACGATTGACACTTAATAGTTATCATTCTTCTCTTTTCAACACCTTCATAATCAAACTATCTATCATTAATAATCACCATTCAGTCTCATTTCCATAATTCATTATCTTCAACAATATTGACATTATTAGATCAAACCTAATCGCCTAACGTTTTTCATCAACTTATTTTTCATCAACACTATACCCAATAAAAGAGAACCCTTGATTTTCAGAACTTTAGGCTCACACTTCTTGCAGAAATCAATTAATACCTCATGGTAACCAAGCTTCAACAAAAGTCATAGTATAAAGTATACTACAATGACATATAATCATTGATTTCAACTCAACCAACAACAGAAACAATAATCCACATTCTAGCCCATAAATTACACCATGATAGACTCATTTTCCAGAAGCAGTAGTCGATTAGTAAATCACATAAATAGTTCCTCACAACAACTATCCCAATAGAGAACAAATCCAGGTGTGTCAACCTATTCTAACCAATAATTCGTTCACAGGTCTAATAAGTAGGAACCAGCAGAGACATGCTCACAAAACATATCAAAATCCAGAATAGAGAAAGACATTACTCACCAGCAGACATGGAAGCACTCAGCTCAGTCAACCTGGAGGAACCGAGGACAGCTCCTCCAGCAAGCCCCCATACCCTTTCTTCCAAAATGCTACTGCCTTCTCTTCCCCTCTGCCAATTTTCTTCGCTAACGCTCACGCCGCTGGAACACCAATTTCATGGCACTACCCATCAACGGAAAGCAGGACAATTCATCACACGACAATCAACATGAAAACCAAAGGAAATCACCAACGATGGATACCAAGAAGCCAAGACACAGGGGGCTTACCTCATGTAGTCGTCGGCGGTCTGCCACTGCCAAAATTTCTGCGAACAAACAGCTTCGCTAACATCCGTCCAAACAAGGCGTTGCAACCCCACATCTCGTGGGAGCTTCGCTCCAATCATTCCCGCAGCTCGGCGTCGACCCCGCGCATGCCTGAGCACGACCCACTGGATAGAACACCGTTCGTCGTCGAGCTCTGTCCGACCACACTTCCCTCTTCTCTCCTGTGATCACCTCCCCTAAGTCTCCCTCTTCTCAGAAGATTTTTGTGCCCTTATTCCCCTTTCTCCCTTCCTTTTCTCCAAAAGGCGCACTATTTCTCCCATGAAGAGATTTCCGCCCATCTCCCTTGAACTCTATCACGATCTCACCCATTTTTCTCTAGCAAATTTCGGGCAAGGATTTCATTCTAGTACTACATATAGTTTTCAACTGGACCGAGCCAGTTTAAGGAAATAACCGAACCGGTTCAACCGATATCCCCTTATTTTATTTTATAACTCTTTAATTTCAATTAATTATAAACTCTCAACTAATATGAAATATATTTATATGTCAAACATACATATCGTATATTAATCGACTTAATTTCAATTCTCGACTTATTTCAAATATCGATTAGTGATTATTAGAGGTCCAATTTAAATTTCTCAATTCTATTTCCTAAATTAATTTCTATCAATTAAACCTCCAATAAATTCTCTTAAATTATAACCTAACAGTTACATCCTTGGTAATACCCCGATACTTATCCAATTAATCCAAATATTCTAAATTACTTTCTAATTATACTTATTAAATTCTGATAAAAAGTCGGGGTGTTACACTAACCTTTCAATAGTCATGATGTTCATCCCACTTCAGTTTGTCAAAACTCTCTCTTTATACTCATCCTTAATATCCTATACTTTCCAAATATGTATTAGAACTTGAAAATTATTACCATGTTACATACCTCAATTATGGAACCAACTCTAGAAATCAAATATTTCTTACAATCCTTTAACATTAAACATACAATTAGAGGTTTGAGCATAATTGCTCAATATCACAAAAGTGACTTAGTATGATTGTACTATAGAACATGACCAATCATAATGTATTCCCGATCAAGGAAATTAGTGTCAAAGCGTGGTGGGAAGGCAACAGTGGAATCTGTACAAGCCACGACGGTGGACGAGCAACCCGGGGTGCCCTACCCGGACCAACCTGCGGCGGTGCAACACGAAGACACTGCCGACGATCGAGAAACCATGGCACAATCACAATGTCAAGCTGAACCCGAGCTTGAACACCAAGAACAAGAAGCTGGAGGCTCAATTGTCCGGTTTGAACTTATGACAGCGGGGGGTAGGTTCAAATTATTCAGGACATCCAATTGCAAATTATGGTATGAAGATGATATTCAATACCGTGCAATTATTGTTTCTAAAATAGTAGATTGGGACTCATTGGCTGGAATGAGAATTAAACAACTACTTGAAGATGCTGGATTAGCTGGGTTGAGGGGCAGTTATTGCGAGAGAGTGATAAGATTGTTCTATGCAAATTTGAGAATGTCAACCAAACCATTAGAGCTGAGGACGTACATTTTTGGACGGGAGTTGGGGTTCATTCCCCAAGACATAAATATAATGCTTAGATGTGTACTGGACGGGCCAAGCGAAGAATATTATCACATGTCTCGGGATCCACCATTTGTCATCTGGGGAGAAGGGCTAACGGTGCTTAAATTATTGCACTTGGATCCCGAGGTTACCGAGTACCACAAGCCAAAGGGCGAGGAGATGAATGTCATAGCCCGATTGATCCACCTCCTAATGACGTACACAATTTTGCCTCAGAATGGGTATCGAGACCATGTTAGTTGCATGGATCTTTATATGCTAGAGAAGGTGTTCACTAGGAAAAAGGTGGACATTGGATATATCATCCTCAGCCACATGAGTGACGTTCTCAACAACCCAATGAAGAACCTCCCGTACAACTGGCTCATCCAAAGTATTGTTGAGCACTATGGGGTAACCATCTTGGAGAAAGAGTCGAGAATTGAAGAGTCGGTCATTGACGTCTATTACAAAGAAAAAGTCGACCGAATGGGGTTCACCCACGTTAGAGGGGAATGGCGCCGCCGGTCCAATAAGCAGGCAGCACCTCCACCCCCTTCAGAGCCTCAGCATTCCGCCCCCTCACATGAACAGCCGCCTCCTCCTCAGTCATCTCACTTTACTCCGATGCCTGAGGAGACGTCCGCCTGGATGAGTAGGATGGAGGAGCTCCAAAATACGTTGATGACCAGAATTGAAATGATGGAGGAGCACCTGCAAATACAACAAATCTAGATACGAAGAGGGGAGGAGCTCGCCGAAGAGAGGCATCGCATAGCCCAAGAATGGCATATGCAAGCAGCGGCCCTCACAGAAGAGAGGCATCGCATATCCCAAGAGCGGCATATGCAAGCAGCAGATTGGCAAGCGCGAGGAGAAGAGAGACACCGTGAGGTGGTGGCTGCAATTCAGTGACGTGAGCGGTGATTAGCCCGTATGGCATCTGCGTCATCGTCCTCTGAAGCAACAGCTGCCACATACAGCTCATAAGTGATTTACTTTGTATGCAAAGTCCAGTATTTACTTTGTTTGTGTTTGACGTAATGACGTGTTGTTCATTTGCAACACCGTTGCCGTCAGCCGCCAACCTGCTCCTCCAGTCGTGCCTGCCAAGGTGCAGGATGACTTAGAGCCTCAGCTGCTTGTAACTGTGCGCGTGGTATGTCTTCATTTGGTTATATATGTGTGTTCGTTCATGTTCATGTTAATACATTTTTTTTGCAGGGTTGGGATTTGATGGAAACGTTCAAGTCTTATGTCAACTCAAATACTCAGAAGAACAAAGAGACGTGCGCAATTCTGGGGGGAAAGCTGATGGGCGATGATTACGTCGTCACTCATCTCATATTCCCGGTAGCAAGTCCGGAAGCCAGATATGGTAAGAAGCCTTGTTTGTATGTTAGGTAATAAGATTTTATCTAAGTACTCATTCGAAATTATATGATGTGCTATTCGGTGGATGACGCACCCATACAGGCGTTTCATTAGGAAAAGAGTCTACTATCATTAGGGTGGATTCACGTAAGTAACCATCTCACTTCTTCGAGTTGTCGTTCATGTTTACTGATATAGCGTATTCGTTGTTTACCTTGTAGACACACCCGAAGCATAATTGTTTTATGTCCTCCGTCGACCTGCACACTTAGTATGCTTACCAGCAATTGCTGCCGGAAGCAATCTCCATGAATGTAGCACCCACTGACAAAAAGAGATATGTTTTTTCCCTTGTCTAAATTCTTAATATTGCTTTCCGCGTAATTCTTAATTGTTCCCTTTGCATTGCAACCCGAACGACATCTTGCGGTGTACGAGTGCGGGGATGAGAGTGATGCGATAGTGTACGATTCCAGAGCAATTTCACGAGCAGGACCCTGCAATTTTTGACTATAAGGGTCTATTGTTTGAGAAAGCAGACAGAGTATTACTTGACCCGCAATTATCTTTTGAGATCACTAATTGGTGGCCTAAAACGACAAGAAAGAAGGAGGTGTAGGACTTTTTTGCTTATGTTCAATTAGTTTTCATTTGTTTACAGTAACATTGTTGTAATGTATGTTAACTTTAATTTATTTACATTTGCGTTGTAATTTATGCGTAGTTTGCATTGAATTTGCAAATGGTATGTTTGGATTGGATGATAGGTGTAGTTAATATTTCATGCATGTATAATATATGTTTAGATGCTTTGATGATACTGGAACTACGTGGGATCTTGTGCAGGATGTATGATAATAGCATTGGAGGAGCAAAGAAACAGTGAAGACTCTGGAAAAATTTTTATAAATTGGGGTGAGGATAAGTGAAAAGCAAATGTTGTATGAGTTGAATTTAGTACATAATCAAACAAATGTGCAACAATTCAAGCTGCTTGCATAAAAAAACCGCCGTGTGTTGCTCAAGTCGCGGCGTCTTGCTTAAAGGCCACAAAATCGCGGCGTCTTACTCACAACGCCGCTACGGCGTGTGAGGAAGCCGCCGCGGCATTTTGCACAATGTCGTAACAGTGTTTGAGCAAGCCATCCGCACGTGTCTTCCAGACACGATCCCTCCTCGTCCGCGAGTAGTCCGAATTGTCTAGAAATTATTACAAATTCAAATTGGACGATGTCCTTCTTCGTCCGCGTTCGTCTGCTATCGTCTGAATGTTCCCAGAATTGTACAGATTCAATGCAAACGCGAGCCCTCTTCATCCGCTTCGTCCGAAGTTCGTCCGAAACTCCACAGTGCACATTTTCCTTAAGTTTTCCATACTTAGATTATTTTTCAATGTTAACCATATACTTTCCATGCACAAATTAACACTTACTGACGCATAATATGATGCACTATTATATTTTCCAGATTTATAAATTATGAAAAAGGAGATATATTTTCGGGATATTACATCCAACTGTCAAGAAGAATTGAAAAATGTATTGTTTAGCAATGTCAGCAACAAATGGGACTTATAAAAATGTTCCTATGTCTAGTACAAACTGGGTGGACATTATGGCATCTTTTCAGACCAACTATTTCATTACAGGAATTGCTCCATTTGGTGATTCTTTGGTTGTTCTCGCCTATATTTCTGGTGAAGAAGACGGTGAAAAGGATTTTGTTTGTTCACACATTTTCCATTGCTAAGAAACTCTATAAATTAATGATTCAAAATTCCAGAGAAATTAATTCATATTTATCAATTCAAAATTTACAAATTTAGCAAATGGAACAATCAAATATATATCAATCCTAATCTAGCAAATGGTTGTATCACGAAAGGTTAAGGTCTACACTCGTGTACGTTTGTGTTTGTGGACCTTGTGCATCCGACTCCTACAAACACCATTGCAAATGAAATTAGCATAGTTCAAATAACACTTGAAAACGTAAACGTGATAATGCGCTCACCTGTGTCCCAGGAACTCTGTCGGGAATTATCTCAAGGACTAGGGCAGGAATTATTTCGGGGTCTGCCTCGGGAACTCTAAACTCCATAAATGTGCCCTCCGACCTTCCTCTACGGCCTCTGCCTCTAGCTCTGCCGCTCCCTCTGTAGGCCGCTACACTTGACTCGCCTCCCCATCGCAAGTGTGGGAATTATGGCCCACACACCCACACCGGCCATAAGTGACATTCAGATGTCTTTTGGTTAGAACTGTCCGGCTTGGGGCCTTGTCCACATCCCGTATTCTACGTAAGCGTGGCCTTCCTGGAAGCCTTTTAATCGACGGTGGGATAATTGGATCAAGATTCATCACAGGAGGCCACTCGATTGGTCCATTGATGGGGCAGAGAAAGTGGGAGTACATCTCTATGTATGTTTTCCAGTGATAGCGCGCATCCACAAATTCCTCAGGAGATCTCCTCATGAAGTGAATGCACGGGATTGCATGGACACACGGGATGCCGATCAACTCTCACCGGTAACATGTACAAGTACCCTTGTCCAAATCGACAGAGTACTGTTCGTTACCGTTGCTGACCTCAAACTGGGCAGCTCCTGCAAACTGGGGGCTCCAATTTCAACTGGCAAGTTGTACTTTGGCGAGCTGGTTGCTGATCATTGGACACAACAGTTTGGTCGAGCGAGCCATCTTTTCATTTTTTTTCACGATCCTACCCATGATGTCCTTTCAGATGATCTTGAACATACTTAGAATTGGTTTGTCCCGAGCTAGTAGGATCCAGGCGTTGAAGGACTCGCTCAGGTTGTTGAGGCTTTTGTCGCACTTTGGGATGTAGCAGAAGACATGTTTGGCCCAACATGTCACATATATTCCTTGTAGATAGTCGTGGGCCGCCGGGTCAATCAAAAATAACTTGGCCATCTCTCTCTCAAATTGCCTCATTGTTGTGGCTCTATATGCAGCCCACATTGCATCCTTTAACAACATGCCTTTAAATTGTTTTTAAAAATTGGCATACAGGTGTCGGATGCAAAACCAATGGTCTACTTGCCATGCCACCTCTCTGACAGCTGGCACTAGTCCCTGCAAAGATTCATAATATGAGTCAAACATTGGTACAAAATGCATAACATAAACACATAAGGCAAAAGCAATCAACCGCACCTTTTATCGATCAGAAATGATTGTCCATCCATTGCCAGATGGGGTGTTTAGATCGTGGAGCAACAATTCTGGAAACCACCTCCATGAAGCCCTATTTTCTGCTTCAACGACTACTGCAGCAATCAGATACATACCATCATTCCCGTCGATGGTGATAGTAGTGACCAGTTGGCCCGGAGTTGCTCCCTTCAAGTGGAAACCATTTAAACAAATAATAGGTCTATCACAGTTCAGCACTGCCCTCTTGCATGTATCCAAGCACATGTACATCCTTTTAAATACACTCATATCAAGGTTAACACACGGTGAACTTCCAGGATTCGACCTTCGAATCTCCTCAGCATAGGACCATATGAGCTTGTATTGTTCATTGCCATCCCCTTCGTTAATTTTCTTGGCCTCATTTCTTACCCTTCTAGCAAGGCTGGATGTGATGTTAACGTTGAAGTTCTTCCTGACTGTCTCAATTATGGAAGATATGTCCCAGTTGGCCTGACTTTTAAATTTGTCTAAGTAATGCGTTGCCACCTATTTGGCAGTGGCATGGCGGCTTTCCATCTTTCTGGAGCAAGTGTGAACGTCGTTGTAGAAATTTATGTGAAACGTCATTTCACCTTGCATTTTTGAGGTGTGCATCCGCCACATGCATCCTTCCTGGCAGGCATCCCTCAACAGATGAGCATCACTATGGGTGAATTTTATGCCGTACCCATTCTTCAATGCATGCTCAACAATTTCTTCTCTAATTTTATTCAACGAACTGTACTTTTAGCCAAGACCCATACCAGTAAATCTGCATTGTGCTTCTGGTTGGCATCTAGGCCTATTCTCCGCCATGTCAATGTCTTCATCACTAGTGGATTGGCATGCTAATCAGAGGTCCTCATTGTCTTCTTCATTTAGACTTGTTGAGACAGAATGCAACACAATTGCAACTTCATTTCCAATTCCACGTACCCCGTTCTCATTGGCCAATAATGTCTCTGTGGGGCCTACTTGAACTTGACGGTTAATAATAGATTCTTCAACACTCCAAGACGCCATTTTCTTGTCAACATATTCTTCAACTTTGACAAAATTCCTTTCTCTTCAGCTCTCGAACTTCTCTAGGGTTCGCTAATTGTTGCCAAAATGCCTCTGAATATCAAGAGCAATTAACTGTCTGCTTATAAAATTTGTAGCCGGGTCCAGTAAACCATGGCGGTGTCCTGGGACACCGCTACGATGCCCAAGGACACCGTTGCGGCGTCCTTGGAACATCGCGGTGGCATCCTAAAACACCGCGGCTTCCAGGCCAACATTTGCCTACTTTTCTTCGCCAACCAGGATACCGCGGCGGCTCCCCATCAGGTTGTTAACGGCGAACGTGACTGCGATGTTGGATTTGTCATTTACCCATACGTCAGTGGTTAACTTGTTAGAAAATAAACTATAGTGGTTGACTTGTCATTGATCGCAAACTACGATGGTTGATTCGTCATTTTCCCTAAACCAAATGAATTGTTTGGCTTCTTGGTATTTGGTGGAGAGGTTATATAAACTTATTTTTCACCTATAGACCTATTTTCCTGATGTTTAGAAGGAGAGGGGACTAGCAACTGAAAGCAAGGAATAGAAGATTGATTTTTGGCTGAGAATTTCGTATCTAGTAACCATACCATTGTGGAATTAAAGAGGTAAGTTGTTTCTCTTTTCTTGTTTCATTTTCTTCCCCCAATTTTAGACTTTTCACTTAAATTTTTGAGTTAGATTCAAGACTACATGATTTGTTGTTGAAACCAAATTTTTGGAATGTGTAAAAGCAAGAAAAATCAAGGGAATCACGAGATTTGGTAGTGAGTCAGATTTTTATACGGATTTCGTTTTGTTTATGTTGGAATTCGACCTCCTACCCTTTTGATTTTGAAATGTCTTTAGAAAATAGTCAGATTCAATTAGCCTCATATGATCTGGATCAAACCAAGTTGATCTGAGCAGACCCAAATTGAACCAGATTGAACTAAGCTACCAAACTAGACAAAGCTTATTGGACCGAATGGAGCCGAGCCAATCTGACTTGACCTGACCGGACCAAGCCAACCTAGACCAGATCGAATTGAGCTGACCAAACCAAATCAAATCGATCAAACTCGATCAGACTAGACTGAACCGAATCGAATCGACTTGGACCAAACCAAATTGAGCCAACCTTACTCGAATCAAATAGTTGGATCATTCCGAATCGAATAGGAGAATTGCTTATAAATTTCTTAGTCTCTCATACCTACTGATGATAGGTTTATTATAGGTTTTGAGATTCAACATTTATTTGAACCTTCTAGACTTAGACTTTGAGAATTTATTAATATTAATCTATTAAGGTAGTGATTTATTTATTATGTTCAGTTATGCATATCATTGTTTTAATAATAATATTTTGAGACTTATCTCATTCTTATTTATAACATATCCTACACGTCTGACATGTCGATTTTTACTATATTTATATACTTTTCACAATTATGTTTACTTTGAACATGCATCCTCATGCTTCTCATGATAATTTGATGTGTTGGTTTGTTCGTAAACTAGAGTAATGGAACAGTTGACTATGTCGTGTTCCTCAACACAAAACTCTAAACTTGATTAGGGTTGTTTCTGGCTTTATGATCATCGAGTATTGCCTTTATTATTGTATAGGCCTATAACATAGTGTGTTCAGGATTCAGGAGTGATTCCTTTTTCACTGACTTTTATATACTCCAATAGTGGCCTATTTTAATATTCGCCACACTATAATGAACGTTTTCATACTTACCCTACTAACGGTTCACGAAACTTTTGTCAAACATGTTTTACTCTAGTTTTGATACGTGGATTTTTATGATGTATGCTCCTCCATTTTTTTTTATAAAACTCTTGATATAACACTTCAATTCTTATTAAGTTTAGTTAACTCATTCCAATTGACTCTCCCTTTTAGGTCATATTCAAGAAGTTTTGCGTCGGTCGGCTGAGGACTGAGTTTGACGACTTTATTTTAGTTTTCTAATTCTTATATTTGAGAGTTTTTATTGGTGAGACATTATTTCTACTTTTAGTATTTTCTTTCAATTAGTATCTCTTATTTGCTCAAAATTTATATTTGTCATTTACTATTATGTTATCTGTGATATCACTATTAGACCTCTCAGTTAATCCAGTTTTATGAGGCACTAACTAAAGTTTATTAAATTTTTTTTTAGTCTTTTGTTGCTATTTGGTATATTTAAGTTAAAGGTGGAGCAATTTAACTCTTTTAATGGCTAGATTGCTCCTTGCTCTGTAGCTGCCCCTTTTTGGGTTGTGACATATATGATGATTAAGTATGAAAATTAAAACTAAACACAAGATAAATTAACTTCACAAAACATAAAAAGTTTACTCATAATTTATTTATTTATGAAATTTGAAGATTTTGCAATGCTTGTGTAAAACATCCATGACAGTCACAAAAGAATAAACATGATACGCCAGAAAAAATGTTTGATCTAGTGTGGATCCATGGATATATTGATTCAAATAATTGCAAACGTGACATTTTTCATAATTATTCTGCACAATTTTTCGAGAATATAAATTTATTCTCACTATTTTTTATTTAAACAATCTGGAACAATTGCTCTAAAATATCATTCACCATGCATGCATATTACGAAGTTTTATGTGTTACTTAAGGTCTCTCCTACTTTAAGTGATTAATTTTTTAAGACGTTAATGTCAAATATTCTGATTTGTAAATTTTAATATCGTGCCAAAACACGATAATGGAATTATAAAATAAAGTTTTATTATTTATAAAATAGATTTACTACTTTCTCATGCCACATTTCATTTTAATAGTCACTTTTGGATGCGCAATGTAACAGCTGCTTTTTTTTATTTAAAAGGTATTTTTTTTCATTAACTGCCCAATTAATGGCATTCCAAGTTTAGAGTAAATTTTTTTTATTTAAAAGGCATTCCAAGTTTATTTGGTAAATTTTGAGTAAGTGAAATTCCTTTGGAGTTGAGGTATAAATGCTTTTTATGAAATTAGAAACTTAATCAACGGCATCATTTTAGGTTTTGTTCTATCAAACAATTAACCTTGTTATGAGTTGGAAATTTGATAGTTTGAAAATTTTGAAAGTCTTCTAAAGGTAAAACTTGATCCAATGTTACCATTCATACATGATTGAAATTTGAATTTTGGTTGAAAAATTTTAAAGTCAATTTAAAGTTCAAAGTTTGGAAATTTATGTTCAAACCAATCCGTTGTTGCAAGTTATCAAGTTAAATTGTGATTTTGGTCAAATTTGATCTGTTTTTCATCGGATTTTGGATGGAAGTTGTGATTTTTTAGAGTTTTAGAACGTTTCTATGTTGCAGCGGTCAACCAGAGTCGAGATCGGTTGACCAAATGAATACCAGAGATCAATATCGTGGGGCGATCGACCGGACTTAAGGATCGATCGATTGGGGCAGTTATTGGCCAACTTATGTAGCTTATGTGAGGACGATTAGTCTGGTTTGCTAACTCGAATATTATATTTTCTCTTTACTAAAAATGTTATAACTAATATGCAAGGAAAAATAAGAATAATAAGTAAATGAGTAAAAGAGAGATGCAAACATTTTGTTAACAAGGTTCGACCAACTTTGCCTATGTTCGCACTTTAAGGCTCATCTTTAAAGATTTTTTTCCTCAACAACCTTTTCGATTTCAACTTATTGATCTTCTAAGCGTCAATCTTGCCTTCCAATGTGTATTGATCGGGATTTTCCTAAAAAGGATTTAAAGATGTTTCATTATGTTTATGCAATGCAATGAGATATGTTGATCGCCATGTGATGACTTGTGATTTAATGACTAGTAGAATTGAGATAGTGATTAAGGTATTCTGTAGTTTGTTGAATTGAAATGATAATTTAAGATACCTTATTGCCTATGGAATTGATATAATAGACTTGTTGAATTGAGATAATGATTGAGATGTTTTATAGTTTATTGAACTGAGATAATGGTTTGTGATATTTATGGTATGTGGGATTGAATTAATGATTTAGGTTATTTTATAGTGTGTTGTATTGAAATGGTGGTTCAAGGTACATGGTTTGGAGAATATTAGTAGACAATAACGAATGGGTATTTTTAGGTTTAAGGAATGTTGAAAGGTTGTACAGTGAGGGAGATGGGAGATGGAGAATTCTGGAGATAAGGAGGGTGTTCGTTAAGAAGGATTATAAAATGCATTCCGTAGAAATGGAGGTGTCTGCGAAAAGGGAGGTGTCCATGGAAAGGAAGGTGTCTGTGGTATGGATGACATTGTTTGGCAAAGACCGTGTGTCACTGTGAATAGTAAAGTTGTAGAAAGGAACATTTCAGAAGATAGGGATGTGTTCGCAGGAGGAAATTTGTCTGCAATGGATTAATGGAATGAATAGAACGTTGCCATTTGGGCGAAGAATCGGCTAAGAACGAGGATTCACAAAAAAGATTGTGTCTGCAAAAATAGTAGAACACGCAAAACGCTGTTATACAAACAAAGTGTCCGCTAAAAATGGATTCACATAAGGGAATACGTCTACATCAAGTAAGTGGGATGCATGAAACACTGTCATTCGGACAAACTTTTCGCTAAAAAGGAAATTCGTAGAAAGAAACGCGTCTGTGGTGGGTAAGTGGAACACATAGAACATCATCGTTCGGGTGAGGAAATTCGCTAAGGACGAAGATTTGCAGAAAGGTATGCGTTTGTGGAGGAAAGGAAAACCAAGTAAAACATCGCCATTCAGATGGAAGTGTGTTGCAAATGAGTGATCTGTGGAAAGGAACACATCCGTAAACTCAAGGAAAACATTGTTCTTTAGATCAAGAATCTGTAGAGAACAGTGAGCATTGCAGAAGCGTAGGTGTCCACGGTAGGGAACACATCCATAAGAATGAAGAACACCATCGTTCTATGGCCACAGGGTGTACATCCAGGCCTTAGCTGCAAGTATAAAAAGGGGGATTTATAAGAACCCTGAACTATTTGATTGTTGTTAGCGATAGTAGTTTTGTATTGAAAACTATAGCAAGGAAAACAAGAAATTTTGGGGAAATTGAGGTAGAGCTGTGAGGGTTTTACAAAACCCTTTTTCCTTTAATTTCCTTAGCCTAGCCAGCCACAAGTTCCGCCCGTGCAAATCCTTCATCAACTGCTCATTCATCTATTCTCTTGCTTGTACCTATACCATTAGTAAACTATGAGCCGAAAGCTCAGTAAGAAATGAGATATGCAATATGATGTATGCCTCTAACTCAATATGTCAGAATGGGTACCATCCTAAACCATTCTTTTCTTTACCTTTCATTCATTCATTGATTCCTCGTACGTCGAGTTGGGAGATTGGAGGAATCTGTGTAGGAGAGAGTAGTCTTTTTGTCAGCTTCTAACCACCTAGGGTAGACAGTCTCTCGCAATCTGACAAGGGAAGGACATAATTCTTGTTGTCTACCTGATTAGATCTGAACTACTCTTCCATCCCCCAACTTTCCTTTTCCTTCTTTCCATTCATTTTTTTATTCATTTTCCTCACGTAAATGCCTATGAATACCACCATCGACAAGACATTTCCTACTTGTTTCTATTATTATGATGCATGTCAATGCGAAGCAATAATCACAACAATATAAAAGCACGAGAAATGAAGCAGTAATCACAACAATATAAAAGCATGAGACATGGAACATCTACTAACATACTATACATGGCGATTTACTCTAAAACATTCTTGGCAATTAAAAGAAACAATAACAATATATACGTACTTTTGTAATTTAAAGGAAGCGATAACAATATAGACATGCTAGGTAATTTAAAGGAGTTAAGAACTAAGACATGCTCAGCAATTTAAAGGAATCAACATCTATATAGACATGCTCAACAAATTAAAGGAATCAACAACTATAAAGACATGCTCAGCAATTTAAAGAAAACAATAATAATATGCTAACATCTTAAACATGCTTAGAGATTAAATTAATAACATGAAATTAGCATAGGCATAATAATTAAGGCAGCATAGTAGAAACGCTAACAAACAATCAAAGAAAGACACGGCTTATGGTGTAGGGCTTCCACAAGCCAATGACTCTACTCAATTTCTTACCTTGAAGCTTTAACGCGTATTAACACTTAATCGTTATCCTTCTTCTCCTTTTCAATACCTTCATAATTCAATAGAATTTACTCATTAATAACAATCTTTTAACAACCATTTTGTTTCAACCAAAACATATTCCTCAAATTCCTAAATCACCCGTACTATCTACACTTATCTCAAAACTTTCCTCTAACTAATCACTTATTATAAACAGAATATAAACACTCTAATAAACTCACGGGCCGAAGTTTACACAACCAACAACAGACAACAGAGAGTACTATTCAATTATTTTCCAATAATCTGCATTTAATCTTATAGAATCAAGTCAAAGGCTATCACAACAGAGAACAATCATCCAACAAGAGAGTATTTATCTAACATAGTTCATCCAATAATAGAGCATGAACATCTATAAAATCCAGAATAAAATTGAAGGAAGTCACTTACTAGAGATGACCAAAAAAACACACTCAGTCATCACCAAGGAGAGAGCTCCCCTCACTTTCCTCTCCTCCTCGCAGAAGCTCACCGTTCCCAGCTTCACCAGAGAGCATTTCACTCTCTGCCTCCCTCTATCACTCAGCTCAGCTCATCCTAGAGCTTTTCTCTGCTAGCCTCCCCCCTTCCTGTGCATTCCTAATTCACATGAGATCACTCCTTACCATGCCTCTACCACAGACACCCGTGGGTATCCCCAAGCCATGCCCTGACATCACTACCATTCCTCCATGCACGTCCCACTATCTATTTCTTTAGAGCAAGAAGCAACAAGGACCGGTTCGATCCAACGTGGAACACAAACCACCCCAACCATTTCTCTTCGTGAATCGCCAGCCTCCTACCCTTCAACCAGAGGCTAGAAATCATAGCCGCACCATCGCCAATCATTTCTTACCAATCACAGCTGATAACCTAAACTTGATAAGGCATCAATCGATTGCAACATACCTTGACCCAAAGCTTCACACCAAACCATCCTGTGAAGCCGCTACCTTGAGCCCTAGCCTGAAATAGCTCGCCCAAAATCGATTGCCGCTCACCAGACAACCCATATGACCGACGTCGTCCCGAGCACCTGAGCCCGAGCTACCACTTCTCTCTCACATCTCTCTCTCGCTCCCTACAGATTGGCCATTCTCCCTCTTTTTCTCTTAAAACTGAACCAGTTCACAAGGGAGAACTGGTTTACACCTCTATTAAATCACACTTATTTTAATTCCTCCATGTATGGACATCCGTGTACCATTTACGCTAAGGGGGACGTCTGTTCCTCATGAGAGACGTCCGTCAACCTTTAAGTTTTATTCGTCCATCAGTTTTTTCACTACAACGGACGTCCGTTCCTTATGAGGGACGTTCGTCGCCTTCACATTTTATTCATCCATCAGGGATGTCAGTCAAACCCAACAGATGACCGTCTTCTTTTGCCATGAGGGATGTCCATTTTCCTATAAGGGATGTCCGTCCCTCCTAAAGTGACTCCCTTCATCGCTCTCAAACGACGTTGTCCCACTTAATAGTAACGCTATTCCTTTTTCTTTCAATCTCGGACGTCCTTCGTCCTTAAAGAACGTCTAGAGCTTCCCACAATGATGCCGTTTTACTTACATACTAACACCAGTCTTCATAAAGAACGTCTGTCTAGCAAAGGGCATCCATTTCCCCCTACAATGGACGTTTGTCCTTCTATAAAGAACGAACATCCTTTCGCACATCAAACATCTATCTTTCCCCCAACGACACCCGCCTTTCCCAAAGGCATCCGTCGACTCACACAACACAAGGGATGTCCATCCCACTACAAGGGACGTCCACCATTCACATAAAAACATCAAGGATGTAAATTAGACATACCCTGCTTTTATCCTTCTTCACTTCTAATTAATCCAACAATTTAATCACTATAAATACCTCACTTAACCACTTCCAATAATTTCATCTAATAAATCTTAATGATTATCTAAATAATCTAATTACCCATATTAATTTTCGTTGTGAAAAGTCGGGGTATCACATTCCTCCCTCCTTATTTCATCCTCAAAATTTGCTCAGCATAATTACACCCTTGATTAATCAACCCAAAATAGCTATTAACTGTCTTAGTATCGAAGCATCCAAACATCTTCTTAGCCCATACTTATCCACTACTTCCAAAGGGTTCAAGCACTTCTGCTTTCGCAACACTCCAAGACTGAGCAAAACGCTAAATCACACATCCAAGTTATCCGATCGTCATCTACATTTGCTGCAACAAAAAGCATGTGTCCAAATTTCTTCCCTTTTTAACAGACAGCATGACCAACTTCTACCATTTAACTAGCTTGACTACATACAAAGCATTCCTTCGCACCAAAAATATCGATCCAACCATCAAACTCCATCTTCATTTGCATCTTTCCCAACAGAAAACACTTCTGTCATGACCATTTTTCTATTTCCTAAGTCAAAACCAAAACATCGTGAGCAGAATGGTAACCCTCCATATTCAAAATTTTGTTTCTACTCTATACGTTACTTCATCGTCGACGCTTAACTCTCAAAGTTGCAGTATTTTCTCCTTAAACTAACGTGTCTCTTCAAGTACATCTCTGATTTCCATGTGACTCCCCCTCAAGGAAGGGTCTCCTTGATCATCTTTATCTCAAGTTGACTCACTATCAGTCGTTGACATCATATCTCCTTTACTATTTTCCCGTCATGTCCTCTTCACTTCATGACTTGAGACACAGCACACGTAACTTTTCTCTCTCTCTTCGACCTCAGCATGCACAAACATGCTCTTCACCATCCAAATCCAATATTTTGAGCTTGTTAGATCATAAACTACTCTGTAAATCATGGCGGCATTGGTCGTTGAGGCCATTAGCACTTAAAACTTTCGGGGACCATCAGTCCTTCATTTCTTCGTTCTTCTAAGTCGCTACTCTACTCTATAGTTGAGTTGGATGCTTTCACACTCCCATCAATCTACTATTCATTTTGCCTCTTAGATCCTTGTTCAGTTTTGGTTCCCTTTTCGTATTTGTACCCAATTTCGTTTCTGTTTCTGTATCCTTATCTATTTGTCTCCATATCCATTTCCGTGTTCGTTTCTATGTCTATATCCATATTTGTTTCTGTATCCGTATCCGTATCCGTTCCTTTATCCATATATATATCTGTATCTGTATCTGTATCTGTTTTCATTTTAGTTTCTGATTCTGTATCTGTTCCCGTTTCCATATCTGTATTCGTATCCATTTCCGTTTCAATTTTTGTTTTCGTATCTGTTCTTGTATTTGTGTCCGTGTCCGTTTTCGTTTTTGTTCCCGTTTCTGTTTTCGTATCTGTATCTATATCCGTATCCATTTCGAGAAATTCATTTCTGAAAATTCATCTTCGTTTCTGTTTCTGTATCTGTATCCATATCTGTATCCGTCTCTGTTTTTGTTTCCGTTTCTGTACACGTATCTGAATCCGTATCTGTCTCTGTTTACGTTTTCGTATCTATCTCTGTTTTTGTATCCGTTTTCGTTTCTATTTTCGTATCCGTTTTCATTTCCGTATCCGTCTTTGTTTTCGTTTTCGTATCCATATCTATATCTATATCCGTATCAATTTCCATTTCCATTTCTGTAACGATCAGGATTTTTTCTACTTCTAAAACTGCGTTAAATTTAAAACTTTTATGTATCTGTATCCATATCAATGGAAAATATTTTGTTTAAAACTTCTTTAAAGTGTGATGAGAGTTCTTTTCTAATACTGGACCGTTAAAATATCTTACTGAAAAACTCGTTACTTTAATCTTTATTAAGAGTAGAAGACTTTATTTATAAAATAAAATATTCTCATTTTACAACGGAAGCATAAATCATTCGTTTTAAAAGATAATAAATAAACTGGTATTTTACATTTACAAAACTCTTATCTCTTTTATTTTCCTTAGCCTAACCAGCCACAAGTCCTACACGTGCAAATTCTTTATCAACTACTCCTTCATCTATTCTCATGTGTGTACCTACACAATTAGCAAACTGTGAGCATAAGGCCCAGTAAGAAATGAGATATGCAATATGATGTATGCCTCTAACTCATTATGTCGAAATGGGTACCACCCACAAACAATTCTTTTCTTTACGTTTCATTCATTCATTCATTCATTACTCGTACGTCGAGTTGGGAGATTGGAAGAATTTGTGTCGGAGAGAATAGTCTCTTTGTCGGCTTCTAACCACCTAGGGTAGACTGTCTCGCAATCCAACAAGGTAAGGGCTTAATTCTTCCAGTCTACCTAGTTAGATCCGAACTACCTCTCCATCCTCCAACTTCCCTTTTTCCTCTTCCATTTATTTTCTTTATTCATTTTTCCTCACGTAAATGCATATGAATATCCACTCCATGACATTCCTACTTGTTTCCATTAGCATGATGCATGTCAATGAGAAGCAGTAATCACAGCAATATAAAAGCATGAGACATGAAGCAGTAATCACAACAATATAAAAGCATAAAGCATGGAAAATTTATTAACATACTATACATGCCGATATAATCTAAAACATATTTGGCAATTGAAAAAAACAATAATAATATAGGCATGCTTGGTAATTTAAAGAAAGCAATAACAATATATACATGTTTGGCAATTTAAAGGAAACAATAATGACATGTTAACATTCTAAACATGCTTAGAGATTAAATTAATTATGTGCAAACAACGTAGACATAATAAATAAAGCAGCGTAGTAGAAACGCTAACAAACAATCATGGGAAAGACACTACTTATGGTGTAAGGCTTCCACAGGCCAACGACTCTACTCAATTTCTTACCTAGAAGCTTTAATGTGTATTAGCACTGAATCGTTATCATTCTTTTCTTTTCAACACCTTAATCATTTACTCATTAATAATCATAACTTATTAATTTCATTGTTTTCCTATCCTGAACTACATAGTAATTCTAGGAACCCCCTTTTTGACACCCCAAACGACAGAACATAATTCGAAGCCCTAACCCAACACAGTAATGCACCATTAGAAATTACAGAACATTCTCTTTACATCACTCGTGCATGATATTTCTAGTTCACAGGACCAAGAAGAAGTGAACATGGAAGAGCACATATCCATAATGCATTTTTAGCAACATCCTTCACCTGATTTCTCCATAACTTAAAAGTAATAATCCACACAAGGAATCAACCTTTCATCAATAAATAACCTGGTCTTAATGGTTTATTCATTCACAGATTATCCAGAAATCATGATTAGTACCGCAGTACACATATCCTTAACTATACTCTTTGAATCCCAACCAACAATGGTAACACAAGCAATAACTCTAGAAAAACAAGGAACTCAACCAATATCCAATACAAGGTATAAACCTCAAGGAATAGAGGGCCAAAATCCAAACCAGACGCTCATAATATCCCTCACAGAACCAATAAACAGTCAACAATGGAGAATATTTTCCAACAATAGAGCATAAACATGTCAAAACACCAAACAAAAATCAACAATAAACCTTCCTACCAATTAAAGAGTCCATAAAATAAATAAGGGAGAAGCTGAATACCTGAAATTACAGAACCTGAGAGTAGCACCTCAAATCACTTACTCACACTTTCTCATCTCTTCACCACTCTCGACCTCAGCATTTCACAAAGAGCTTCCTCCAGACCCTCACCCAGCTCCAGAGAGCTCTCAACTCCTTCTCTTGTTTCTCTCCTCTTCCTTTACATTTCTACATCACCAGAGAGGCATACCATTCTCTGCCTCTGCAACAAACACCCACGGGAGTCCCCAAGCCACGCCTTATCATCAGTACCATTCTTGAACGCACCCCGCGCAAGTCCATACTGTTGTTCCCATCAGAGCAAGACAGACCAATTCAGACCAAACCGCACGCCATCCCAGCCGTTCCCGCACGAACCGCCAACTCTCTGCCCCTTCGACCCGAGGCTGGAATTCGTAGCCACACCGTCGCCAATCTTCACCTTCGCCATTCCATCAACGCCGGCCACTTAAATTGACAGAGCATCGGAGGTCACCATGACCAGACATAGCACCACCGACCCGAAGCCTCGCACTAAACCATCACGCGAAGCAGCACCTTTCCGCACGTTGCTCACCGACAATGCACAACTCGGCCCTCTCATGCTCACCGTTACACATGCCTCTCTCGCTCTCAATCTTCTTCGTCTCCCTCATCTCTCTCTCCTTCTCTTCTCTCTGTTCTCTCTTTGAGAAATGGCCACAGACCCTTATGTCTTCAACCAAACCAGTTCACAGCATGAACCAATTCACTTCTCCCCCCTTAACTTTCTTTATTCCAATAATTCAATTCATTAAATCCTTCTTTAACTAATTCCATAAATCTTCCCTCATTACTTACTCTATAAGTTTCTAATTCCAACTGTTCTTCCATTTCGTTTTCTTCTTTTAACTAAAAATCGTGTACTTATTAATTTTCAGACCGAGCCGAACCAAACCAGTTCAATCGATTATTCTCCCCTTCAAAATTGCGATTTCGGTTGAGGGAAGGTGTTCGCGCCTCAACCGCATTCGACCGAAAAGTCGAAAAAATTGGACAGATTCAAACACTACCCGACCGCAATCGTCCGCATGCATCCAAAAACTCCAAATACAACTTTTTCAATCAAAACGTTATACTTTAATTACTCCATAATATTTTCCCATAGTTATACAACATTAATCAACATCATATCACCCCACAATATAACATGTTAATTATTCCAAAATTTATTACATTATTATATACACGGGAAAATATTATTAGGGTATCACATTCCGGTTCGGACTGAACTGCAAGCCGCTTCAGCCGTTCCTTGCGAATCGCCAGCCCCTGCCCTTTGACCGAAGGCTGGAAATCATAACCACCCCGACGCCAATCATCCTTGCCGTTGCCATTCTATCCTCGCCAAGCATCACCAGTCACCCGAATCGATGAAGCATCTGAGCTCACCATGACCTGATGCTTCACACTAAACCATCTCATGAAGCCGCTACCCTAAGCCCTATCCAGAAATTGCTATCCCAAAATCGCTCGTCGCTCGCCAGACAACATGCATGACCGGAGTCGTCAAGAGCACCCAAGCCGAAGCTCCCACTTCTCTCTTGCATCTCTCTCTTGCTCGATGCAGATTGGCCGCTCTCCTTCCATTCCTCTTAAAATTAAACCGATCCACAAGGGAGAATCGGTTTACACCTCTATTTAATCCCCTTTTATTTTAATTCATCCATTCTGGGACATCCGCTTACCATTTACAC
Organism: Begonia loranthoides; assembly: GCA_022433065.1. Classification (NCBI taxonomy): domain Eukaryota; kingdom Viridiplantae; phylum Streptophyta; class Magnoliopsida; order Cucurbitales; family Begoniaceae; genus Begonia; species Begonia loranthoides. Next base: position 31,511,953 of record CM039469.1, read on the forward strand.
TAAGGGGGATGTCTATTGTCTTCATATTTTTGTCATCCGTCAGTCTCCTTGCTACAACGGACGTCCGTTCATCACTTTGGACGTCCGTCGCCTACACATTTTAGTCATCCATCAGTTTCTTTGCTGCAACAGATGTCTATTACTCATGAGGGATATCCATCGCCATCACATTTTATTCATCCATCAGGGATGTCCGTCAAACCCAACGGATGACCATCTTCTTTCACTATGAGGGACATTCGTTTTCTTATAAAGGACGTCCGTCCCTTCCTAAAGTGGCTCCCTTCTTCGCTCTCAAATGAGGTTGTCCCACTAAACCTTAACAATGTCGGCCCAGCCATTTCTCTTCGCGAATCGCCAGCCCCTACCCTTTGACTTGAGGCTGGAAATCACTGCCACACCGTCGCCAATCCTCTTCTGCTAATCACAGCCAGTTACCTGAACTCGACAATGCCTCAATCGATTGCAACATACCTCGACCCAAAGCTTCGTACCGAAACATCCCGCATGCCGCTACCCCGAGCCCTAGCCAAAAATTGCTTGCCCAAAATCGCTCGCCACTCGCCAGACAACGTGCATGACCGAAGCCGCACCGAGCACCCGAGCACGAGCTCCCACTTCTCTCTCGCATCTCTCTCTCGCTCGTTGCAGATTGGCCACTCTCCCTCCTTTTCTCTTAAAATTGAACCGGTTGACAAGGGAGAGCCGATTGACTCCTCTATTTAATCCCCTTTATTTTAATTCCTCCATTCTGGGACATTCGCTTACCATTTCCTCCAAGGGGAACGTCCGTTGTCTTCATATTTTTGCCATCCATCAATCTCTTTGCTACAATGGACGTCCATCCCTCATGAGGGATGTTTGTAGATGACTCCCTTATCTCAGACGTCCTTCGTCCATAAGGGACATCCCTCCCTTCCTAAAGTGGCTCCCTTCTTCGCTCTCAAATGACGCCGTCCCACTTAATATTAACGTCATTCCTTTTTCTTTTAATCACGGACGTCCTTTGTCCATAAAGGACATCTGTCCCTTCCTAACATAACACCTTCATTTCCAAATGACGTTGCTCCACCATGAAGGGCATCCATTTCCCCCTACAACGGACGTCTGTCCCTCTATTAAGGACGTCTGTTCTTTCCAACATCAAACATCGATCTTCCCTAGCAACGTCTGCCTTTCCCAAAGGCATCCGTTGACTCACACAACACAAGGGACGTCCGTCCCACTACAAGGGATGTCCGCCATTCACATAAAAACACCACGGATATAAATTGGTCATACCCTGCTCTTCTCTCTCTTCACTTCTAATTAATCCAACAATTTAATCACTATAAATAGGCCCACTAAACCACTTCCAATAATTCAATCTAATAAATCTTTAAAGATTATCCACATAATCCAATTACACCCAATTATCCTTTACTTAATTCCATTAATAGAAATTGGGGTATCACATACCTCCCTCCTTACATAAATTTCATCCTCAAAATTTTCTTAGCGTAATAACTCCCTTGATTAATCAAACCCAAAATAGCCATTAACTGCCTTAGTTTAGAAGCATCCAAACATATTCTTACCCCATACTTATCCACTACTTCCCAAGGGTACCAGCACTGCTGCTTTTGCAAAACTCCATGACTTATCAAAATGCTAAATCACACATCCATGTCGTCCGATCGTCATCTACATCTACTGCAACCGAAAATCTTGTGTCCAAATTTCTTCCCTTTTTAACTGAGAGCATGATCAACTTCTGCCATCTAACCAACTTGACTGCATCCACAGCATCCATTCGCACCAAAAATATTGATCAAACCACCAAACTCCATCTTCGTTTGCATCTTACCCAATAGAAAACACTTTTGTCACAACAATTTTTCTGTTTCTTAAGTCAAAATTGAAACATCATGAGTAGAATGGTAACTCTCGTACAATCAAAATATTGTCTCTACTCAGTACGTTACTTCATCGTCGCCGAAGTTGTGGTATTTAATACTTAAATTGGTGTGTCTCCTCAAGTATGTACTTTGATTTCCATATCAATCACCATCAAGGAAGGGTTTCCTTGATCTTCTTTATCTCCAATTGACTCACAACTAGTTGTTGACATCATATATCCTTTACTATTTTCCCATCACGTCCTTTGCACTTCATTACTTGAGACCTAGCACACGTAACTTTTCTCTCGCACTGCGACCTCAGCATGCACAAACAAGCTCTTCACCATTCAAATCCATCCTTCTGAGCTTATTAGATCATACACTACTCTGTAAATCATGGCGGCATTAGTCGTTGAGGCCATTAGCACTTAAAACCTTGGGGGACAGTCACTCATTTGTTTCTTCATTCTGCTAAGTCGTTACTCCGCTCCATAGTTGGAATTGGATGCTTTCACACTCCAGCCAATCTACTATTCTTTTTGCCTCTTAGCTCCTCGTTTAGTCTTGTTTTCCTTTCTGTATTCGTACCCGTTTCTGTTTCTGTTTTTGTTTCTATTTCCATATCTGTATCTGTTTTCATCTCCGTATCCATATCTGTTTACATGTCCATTTATGTGTCTATATCCATATCTGTTTCTATATCTGTATCCATTTCCGTATTGGTACCCGTATCCCTTTCCTTTTCCGTATTCGTTTCAGTTTCAGTTTCAGTTTCCGTATCTATTCCCATTTCTATATCCATATCCATATCCATATCCATTTTTGTTTCAGTTTTTGTTTTCAAATCTATTCCCGTAACCGTAACTATTTCCATTTCTGTTCCCATTTCTGTTTTCGTATCTATATTTGTATCCGTATCCGTTTCTAAAAATTCTTTTATGAAAATTCATTTTCGTTTCCTTTTTTGTATCCGTATCCGTATCTGTATCTGTATTCATCTCCATTTCTGTTTTCATTTTTCTAGCCAAATCTGTATCCGTATCGTCTCTGTTTCTGTTTTCGTATCCGTCTCCATTTTCATTTTCGTTTCCGTTTTCGTGTCCATCTCCATTTTCATTTTCATTTCCGTTTTCGTTTCTATTTCTGTATTTGTATCTGTATCCGTATCCTTATCCATTTCCATTTCAATTTCTGTATCCGTCTTCGTTTCCGTTTTCATATTCGTATTCGTATCAGTTTCTGTTTTCGTTTCTTTACCCGTTTTTGTTTCCATATCTGTATCTGTATCTGTATCCGTTTCTACTTCGTCCCATGCGTGTGGCTGAAAATTTACGATATAATCACTCCGTTTCAAACTCTGATTCTTTACTTCTTCAATATCAACAGCTTTTGATACCACTTCAGAGTAAGCCACGTCTTGAGTTCATGACACCACTACTCCTTCGAGAATTTCTTTCTTAAGTCCTCGCACAAAGTGGTGTGCTCCATGCTCATTGTTCTTCACTTGATGCGAATCAAACTGCGATAACGCCTCAAACTTGCACACATACTCCAAAACCGACGCTTCCTATCGTAGTTAAGTAAATTCCACTAATTTCCTTGTACTCATTACGCAATTGAAATATTTTTCAAAGAAAATCTCTTGAATTTTGTCCAAGTCATTACAGCCACAACCTTGGCTATCCCGATAGGATCCCACCAAGATCTCATATCCTTAACCAGCATTAACAAGGCACATGCTACCATTCTCTCCTTCTCTTAAACTAACACCTCATGTTTTAGCATATGCAACCATGTCTTCCACCATCCTAATTTATTCCTTGGGACTATCTAGATTCACATGAAAATACATATGTAGTTTCTCTTTTTATTATTATTATTTTTCCTTTATCTTTTATCTTATACATTTTTGTTCTTATCTTTCTTTTATGTCTTCGTTCTTATAAACCTCTCCAAGTTTCGGAAGTGCCACTCTAATTGTTGAGATTATCATCCTCCTATTTCTTCTTAGTCCTTAGTCCATTATGTTCTTCCTTCTCATAACAATTCTATCCTCTATCTAGTCCTTTGCAACCTAGGCGACTCCGTTTAATTATCTATTTGGTATAGTTTACGCAAGATTTTCCATTCACTTATCTCTTCTTTCCAATTTATAAAGATTTGGGCAGAGTTTCCCCTGTTTTTACACTCCCCCAAAGCTACATTTCATGCATCCTGCATTTAAAATCCAAACAATTCCAGTATTCTCTATCTTATATCATGTACATCAATACACCAAAACTTAAATAAAATTATCTCTTTATCTACAACTAGAACATTATCTATAACTTGTCATCTAACCATGATATCCTTTTAGTCACCATTAAAATGCTTAACTAAGAAAACACTTAAAACAATTCTATTAACGTACTTACAGGTGATGAAGTATTTCCACGTTGAAACTTGTGCTGGTAGGCAGTCTACAGAATCAATCCTGCACAACAACATGGTGTAGTTGATCCTCCTCCTTATACAAGTTGAGGGACAAACATCTGTTGTAGTAAGGAGGACAATCAACTATGCTATAGGGGTTTACGTACACCTGTATGGTTTCATACCTGCACACGGTTTCATACCAAAAGAGGTTCGTCCCTCATACTAGTAGGTCCATACAGATGTGAAGAAGAAGACGATACGTCTCCTTCTTTTATATTGTTGTAATTACTGTTTCATCTCTTATGCTTTTATATTGTTGTGATTACTGCTTCATTTCTCATGCTTTTATATTGTTGTGATTACTGCTTTGTATTGACAAGCATCATGATAATAGAAAAAAGTAGGATATGCCCCAACGAAGGTGGTATTCATATGCATTTATGTGAGGAAAATGAATAAAGAAAATGAATGGAAAGAAGGAAAAGGGGAGTTAGGGGATGGAAGAGTAGTTTCAGATCTAATCAGGTAGACAGGAAGAATTATGTCATTCCCTTGTCGGGTTGCGAGAGACTTTCTACCCTAAGTGGTTAGAAGCCAATAAAGAGACAACTTTCTCTGACACAGATTCTCCAATCTCCCAAATCGACGTACGAGGAATGAATGAATGAAATGTAAAGAAAAGAACGGTTTGGGGCTGTACCCATTTCGACATAATGAGTTAGAGGCATACATCATCTTGCATATCTCATTTCTTACTGGGCCTTGAGCTCACAGTTTGCTAATGGTGTAGAAACACGCAAGAGAACAGATGAAGGAGCAGTGGATCAAGGATTTGCACGTATGGGACTTGTGGTTGGCTAGGCTAAGGAAAGTAAAAGGAAAAAGGGTATTGTAAATATAAAGTAATAGTTTAATTATTGCCTTTTTAAAATAAATGATTTATGCTTCCGCAATAGAATGTTTTATGCTTCCGCTATTAACTAAGAAAAATGAATTTTATAAAGGAAGCCTTTCACTATTAATCAAGATTCAAGTAACGAGTTTTGAGTAAGATGTTTTAACGATCGAGTTTTCAAGAAAAGAATTCTGATTTTAATTTAAAAGGTTTTAATAAATATTTCAGTCATTTTATAAAAGTTTTAAATTTAACGCGATTTTTCAAGTAAGAAAAATCTAGGTCGTTACAGAGGGAGTTAGGCTAATCACTTGAGAATTGAACAGAGGTTTCGAAAATAAAATTGGTAGCACTTTTTTATGGTTTCTCTTCAGGTGCCTTGCAAATTTGAAAGTGCATCCACTTATATATTTCTTTAGAGGTCCTGAGTAGTAGGCTTCCACGGACAAGTTATGGGCATCTATAATATATCCGCTAAAGATCCATTAGAGATACAAGATCAGGCGATGGACTTCCACAATTTAAGTTGTAGGTTACTACACTAGGATTCTGCACTTTGTACCGGTTGTCTATAGAAGTGTTAATTTAAAAATTCAATGTCTGTTTTGAATAACCGCGTCTCATGTTCGAACGTTTGCGATTGCAAATTTTCTCTCTCGTCTGGGCATCCATGGCCAAAATGCTTCTCTAGATTTGGGCATCCTCTTTTCATTTCCGGACATCCGCAGTTAAAACTACCCTCTGGTTTGGACAACTACAATAGAAACATTTTCTCTACTCCGAGTGTCAGCAAATGAAAACTGCACGCTAGTCTAGACGACTGCGATGAAAACCTTATCTCTTATTCGAACATCCGCGTTTTGTGTCCATACGTCTGCCGTGGAAGTTCCTCTGTGGTCTGGACGTCTACAGCCAAAATCATACATTAGGTTGGACGACTGCAAGTGTTTTCTATGTCTCAGGATCTAGTTTGAGTGTCCGTAGTTTCAAACTAGGACGTCTGCACTGATTGATTTTTAACACTTTGATCTTCTTCAATTGATATTTCTCAATTTGAATCCAATAATATAATTTTATCATTTACTATATAGACTCAATAAACATGTTAGAACAATTAAATATCCATTTTCAAGGGTATTTTCAATAAAACAATTTAGAATATCATAATCAAATAAACACATTCATGATCAAAACAATCATGTTTAATTTCCTAAGCCAACACTACTTTCTATATGTACCATACTATAGTGAAATATTTTATTGTTTACCCTACTACTTATTTATAAACCAGTTTTATTACACATGTTTTATATATAGCATGCTCCCAAATTTTATTATAATTTTAATGTTGAATGTAAAGTTTTACAATTTTTGAGTTTAGTCGACTCACCCCAACGACAATCCCCTCAGGTATTAGTTTGGAAGATCTCCAGCTGCCGTAGCAAAACTGAGCTCGACATTTATTATCTAGTAATTATATTGTCTTGAGTGAATTTCAATGTAAGGTTTGACTTAGTTAAATATTGTTCGGTATAGCTTTTATCATCTCATTTAATTCTAGCACAATTATTTTATGAATTTATATTACTACATTATCTTATGTATCACTAATGAATTATTGATTTTAGCCTATTTGGTTTCGACCCTTGATATCTTATTTATAATTAAGTTTTTCGCTACTCATTAAAAATTTTAAGTAAAAGGGTGGTGGTACTTGGTTTATCTTCAGGTCAGGTCGTCTCCCATTCTTTCTAGTGTTCCTTTAGGGGCATGATAATTTAGTAAAATACTCCATGTACGAGATTTATCCTACTTATGCAAAGTAATTGCAGTACTATTATAGGGTAATATTTGTCATACCTTATATTACACACATAAATATGTATCAAACAATTGTTTATATGAATTAATTTAAAAGAAAAATTAACAAAACAACCCCTGAACATTGAGATAGTGACAAGCCAAACCTTAATGAAATTTACTGGATAACTAAAATATCGAATTGTGAGCAATAAATGATGCAAACCTCACAGTCACTTTTCCTATAAAAAAAACACTGAGATAAATGTCACAGCCATGTTTTTTGCTTAAAACATCAAGGACAATCAAACGAGAATGTGCAAGGATCAATAATGGACATCCTTCAATGATGAGGTACGTTCAAAGCTGATCCACGAGGAGGGTCATCCTTGGGGCCATCATAAGGCTGAGGGACATCCATGTTGGCGCTAGATGAAGAGAGGAACATACTTCAACGAGGATGGATAGATTTTAAACTATTTAAGTGCGTCATACGATTCAATGAATTGTATTGGTTGTTTTGTTGGTGGTATATTACTTCATAGTTTATTGAATTACAATAATAATTTTAGGACTTCACGACCAATAGAATCGAGATAATAGTATATAATATCTTATGGTCTGTTAAATTGAGCATGGTGTAGAATATGTGGTTGATTCTAAAGCAATGTTGTTATAATCATAATATAAGAGATATGAGGGAGTGTGATACTTAAGGGATAGTCATGCCGGGAACTAAAGATCAAGTAAAGTTTGAGAACAAAATTTGTAAAAGAAGGGAAGATTATAATATCTGAGATTTTCCTCATTTCTTGTATTTTAATTGTTTAAGGGTCGAGAGAAAATTGATATGGCAGGGGAGTCAAAATTAATAGATGATTGTTGGAAATGTTAAAGTGGGAAATGTTGAAGTGGACCACAATGTGACAAAATGAATGAGTTAAATATGTGGGAAATGTGAAGTTGATCGCGAGTCAATTGTTGGGTGTCCACAACGAAGGACAATGGAGTCGTTAAGCGGATTAATTCGTAGGAAGAAAGAGTTGTGGAAAGGATGGAAGGGGGTGGACAAATTAATGGCCATCAGATGGAAGGAACAAGGGAAAAGCTGATTGTTGGATGAATATTGTAGAATGGAATACGTCTGTGGAAACGATTGAGAAGAGCGATTAAAAAAATGGCTGATGGATGGAAAGCAGGGGTGAGACAGGAACTGTTGGATCAGAAGGCGGAAGGAAAAGAAGCTTCTATGGAAAGGAAAGATTCCCTCATGGGAAGAGAGGAGCCGGTGGATGAGCACAATGATCGGCTGAGATCAAGGATGGAGAAAGGCGCTGAAGGAGGAGAAAAGACTCGTGCAAAACATGTGCTCTTTTAATTGGAACGCAAGAGAAAGGAGAGTCATTAGATCGAAAAGCTGAACAAGGTGAGAACCATTGGATCAAGGAAAGATGCCCCTGCGAATGGGAAAGATTCCATTTCGAGAAAAATGGAAGGTGCGCAAAAGTGTTAAGTAAGATAAATGCCATCATTTTGAGTAAAAGGCATGCATTGAACAGAGGAAGTCGCAGGAGCATAGGCGTCTGCGATAGCGAACAAACCTGTGGTGAATAGTGAAAACACGTGAATTGTCGTCATTCCGGAGGGATAATCCATGAAGAAAGATAGGAGTTTCCGAGATGCCCCGCGAACGAGAAAGATTCCATTTCGAGAAAAATGGAGGGTGCGCAAAAGTGTTAAGTAAGATAAATGCCACCATTTTGAGTAAAAGGCATGCATTGAACAGAGGAACTCGTAGGAGCATAGGCGTCTGTGGTAGCGAACACACCTGCAGTGAATAGTGAAAACACGTGAATTGTCGTCATTCCGGAGGGATAATCCATGAAGAAAGATAGGAGTTGTGGGAGAGTAGGCTCGCACGGAACCAGAATAGACCCGTGAATCATAGAAACAATGTCGTTTAGGTTATGGGTCATAATGGAAAGGTGAATGGCGCAGAGGCATATCTATCTGCGGAAGAGAACATTGATGTGAAACACAATGGTTTAGGTCAGAATCTAGAGAAGGAAGGCACTCACCCCAAAAGTGCGGGCGTCCACGGTAGGCAACGGCTCCACAAGATTAAGGGACGGTGACATCTGGGACTAAGGAGCTCTTGTCCACACCCTACACTGTGGGTATAAAAGGATCATTTATGAGGAGCCACACTATTTTATTGGTGTCGGCGAAAAGAAGCTTGTTTGAAGCTCTTAAATGGTGGTAGGAACTTCGAAATAGAAGGTGAGCTATGGGAAGGGCTTCGTTAGGGCTGCATAGTTTCTTCCATTAGAGGGCTTAATGTAAGTCATGTCTGCATGTTTATGCCCTCATAGGAGACAAACCTACTCATACCCGAAAGGGAAAAAGAAAGCAAGTAATGTAAGTAATTACTTGCTAAGTCTTTCCACTACTCATGCATTACTTGCTAAGTCTTTTTCACTACTCATGCATTACTTGCTAAGTCTTTCCACTACTCATGCATTACTTGCTAAGTTTTTACACTACTCATGCATTACTTGCTAAGTCTTTTTCACATTACTCTCCTATGGAAAGTAGTGTGTGCCCCACTATCAAACCTACTCATACCCGAAAGTGAAAAAGAAAGAAAGCAAGATAAAGAAGAAAGAAGAAAGGTGAATTCATATCATGAAATGTTATGTTCACTATCTCTTGCATTACTTGCTAAGTCTTAGACTTATAGATGAACTTTGCATTGTAGGTGAGGAAGTTTTAGAGGAAATGGCCACATATGACATACAAGTTAAACAAGCTTGCTTATGATGAGGACTTGGGGTTGTTTGGTCTATTGACTTTGAGTTGTAGCTTATAATCTTGATGCACTTTATAACAATTTTATTCCTAGTAGATTTTATTTTGGAAAGTTGGTTGTTGTAAATAACCGTGAGTTGTAATTGGTGATTGATACTATTCCTATAATGTTCTATTTATGTTGACAGATTCTTTTTTAAATGAGGTTGTAGTTTAAGAGTTGTATTCTATATAATTTGTAAAGGACTTTAAACTTGAGTTTTGGTAGGAATTATATGTTGAGTTGATAAAAAAAGTCTTCTGTTGTAATGATTTTATACATGAGGGTTAGTAGTTGATTTAAAATGTGGTTTTATTTTAAAAGGTATTTAAATGGCATGTTTTAATTGTTGTGTAAAAAAATAATAAAAATACAAAATGTATAAGGAAAATAAATATTTTCAAAAGGGCGTTATAGATGGTCAAGATGGAGGATGGCCATCCTCCAAAGGCTCTGGCAGAATATTCATGCTTGTTGGATCGAGGGACGGATATCCTTGAACAAAGATGGACGCCCAGGATGGAGGATGGCCATCCTCTAAAGCCGCTGGTGGATGTCCCTCAATGCCTTGGATGATGAGGGAACGTCGTTGTTTAGTATTGCGGGACATCCCTCAATTTACAATGGACGTCCTTCAACTTACGACAGACGCCCTCAACTTTCCTCGGACGTCCCTCAACCTACAACAGATGTTCCTCAATACCTTGGACGATAAGGGAACATCATCGTTTAGTATTGTGGGGCGTCCCTAAACTTTTCTCGCATGTCCCTCAACTCACAACGGATGTTCCTCAATTCCTTGGACGATGAGGGAATGTTGTCATTAAGTATTACGGGATGTCCCTTAACTTTTGACGGACATCTCTCAATCCACAACAAACGTTCCTCAGATTATAGTCTGTCTCATCTCTCTCTTTTCAGGTTATGTGTTAATGTTGAATTGATATAGTTTTCTATTTCTTTATTCAAATGAAGTAATTTTAAAATAAATTTACAACTCATGACTTACGGTTTCAATTCACAACTCAAATGACGATTTCATTGACATTATAACATGTGTTTATAGATGCTTTCAATACAATACATTCATCTATTGCATTATCAACAACCATATAGAACTATCCAAAGTTAATTCACAAACACATATATACTTGTAGACATGGCTAATGGGCGGGCTGGCGGGCCGAGCTCAGTAACCGAGCGGGCTCGGCTCGGGCCCGGCAGGCGGGCGGAGCCAAGCCCGAAATCGCTAGCTCGCCAGCCCGCCGAGCTCGGGCTCGCGAGCCTGGCGGGCTGGCCCGGCGAGCCAGCCTGGCAGATGAATGGCAAAGCCCGCGCGAGCCCGTCCAGGATGCAGCCTCCAGCTTGAATTGCTTGATCGCCATCGCCATCGGTGATCATCGACTCGCATGGAGGTGAGACGACGGACCTAGGCCTGCGCTGGATCTCGCGTCGAAGGTCGTCGTCGGGGCGTCGAGGGACGAAGATCGTCGTTGCCCATCGGGGCGTCGAAGGACAAAGCCAGTGCCCAGTAGCGAGCTCTGAACTCTGAAGTGCCATCGGGAGTGAGACTCCCCTTCTCTGTGAGAAGTGCACCTTCTCTGTGAGAAGTTTCTCACAAAGAAGTAGAGGGTACTGGCCGACTCCGTCCGGCGTCCCACAAGCTGCATCAACTCTCGCATCGTCGCGAGATCCTCAGGCCGCGATCTCCCTCTCGCAGGAGACCGTCAGTCGGCACCCGCTCACGTCAATGGCGATCGCCGGCAAGACAGAGCTTGCCGACTCGTGTGGAGGGGAACTCCCGAAGTCCACCAACGTTCGTGGTTTTCATCGGCGCCTCTGTCCCGCATCGTCGCCTCTGTCTGAGAAGTTCAGACATGTGGCTTGCTTCTCTGTGAGAAGTTCTCACAGAGAAGCAACGGTCTTCAGACCATTTCTTGTCTGAGAAGTTCAGACATGTGGCTTGCTTCTCTGTGAGAAGTTCTCACAGAGAAGCAACGGTCTGAAGACCGTTGGCGAGTGGTGATGGCAATGGTCACTAGACCGTTGTCTGTTGCTCGTCTGAGGGCTCGACTGAGCCTCTCAGCTGTTGGCCAACGATCCCAACACAGCAACGGTCTTCAGACCGTTGCTGTGTATTCAGTTCAGCTTCAGGCTGAAGCCTGAATGAATGAGATCAAGCAACGGTCTTGAGACCGTTGCTTGCTTGATCCAACGGTTGGCAAATTATAGGCTATATATACTCTTCATTATCTCTCAAATTTTTCATCCCAACTTTCTCACATTCTCTCAATCTTTTCACCAATTTTTCTCTCAATATCTCAATCTTTCCCTTCATTTCTCAATTGATTAATCTCTCCATCTTTCTCCCAATTTCAAAGGTATATTTTATTTTTTTAATTTTAGTTTTTTTAATTTAATGTGTATTACAAAATAACTAATTTTTTTTTGCAATTTTTGTAGGACTCGTATTCGGGGAGGAGGTGATCACAATTCACAACAATTGCATACTATTGTTGCGTAATTGGTGTGCGGTATCATTTTATTTATTAATTGTTTCGCAGTAGTCAATTTTTTTAATTATGGATCCTCGTGATTTTTTAATTGACACTTTTAATGACACTAACGATGATATTGAGGAAATTAGGGAAGATAATATCACAATTGCAATTGATCAATCATCAGGACATGCATCCACATTGTCACCTAGAAAAAAAAGAAGTAAAACGTCGAATGTATGGAATAATTTTGAAATGAAAGATATTAAAATTGGTGAAAAAATAGAAAGTAGAGCACAATGTAAATATTGTATTAAACATTATGCTTACGTATCCGGTAGTTCTACTAGCACACTTGGTAGGCATTATGCAAAATATCACTCTAACGCGCAAGTGAGAGACCCTACACAAACACTCATAAATGCTAGTGCCAGTGGCAATTTTATGTATTCACATAATAAAATGAGAGAAGGAGTAGCAAAATATATATCACAATCTGAGGCACCTTTATCTATGTTTGATAGCGAGTTATTTGAAAATTTTATGAAAGAGTATATTAATCCTAGTTTTGGACGAGTCCCTAGAAGTACGACGCGAAGTGATATTATTAAAATGTATAATCATATGAAAAATGAATTAATTGAGTTTTTTTCAAATGCTCCGTCTATGTCTATTTGTATTACTTCTGATTTATGGAGTGCACCTAATGCTTTAGGATATATTGTCGTAACTTCTCATTTTATTGATGACTCTTGGCAATTAAATAAAAGAATATTAAGATTTCGTAGTTGTGAATATCCACATAGTGGCGTTACCATTTATAGATATATTATTGGAATTTTGCAAGAATATGCTATTAGAGATAGAATTTTTAGTATTACGCTAGATAATGCTGCTGCTAACGATGTTGCAATTTTTGAATTTAAAAGGTTATTTCAATTAGATACGGCTCATAATACTTTTTTTCATATGAGATGTGTTTGTCATATTTTAAATTTAGTTGTTCGAGATGGCATGTCATATATTTCGCTACATATTGAATCTATTCGATCAGCAATTTCTTTTATTACTTCATCTAATACGCGACAACAAGAATACAAAGAATATTGTAAAGTTGCTCAACTTAAACCAAGAAAATTAAAAACAGATGTAGATACAAGGTGGAATTCGACTTATTTAATGTTAGAAAATGCTAAGCCATATTGGTTAGTTGTTTGTGCTTATATTAGTGAAAAAAAAAATGTATTACTCTTGATCATAATAGTTGCGATATTGCTAATTTATTTCTTGGTTTTTTAAAACCATTTTATGAAGCTGCAAATAAATGTTCGGGAATTTATTATCCCACTACTCATCTTGTTCTCCCACTTTTTATAAAATTAACGGGTACTTTTCAAATATTTAAACAAAGAAACGAATTTTGTGCATTAATTGAAAAAATGGAAAAAAATTTGAAAAATATTAGCTTAACATACCTGTTATTTTTTGTTTTGCATGCATAATGCATCCTAGATTTAAATTAGATGGAGTGCGTATAATGCTTGATAGAATTTCTTCTAATTTAGGTATTTCTTCTTCAATTAATTGTGCTCAATTAAGAAATGAAATTGATAATTTATTTTCTTCTTATGAAATTAAATATTCTAATAATCGTTCAATTCCTTCATATGATATGCATGCTAGTTCTAGTAGTGGTGCTTGTGGTGGAGATCCACAAGATTTTATGTATGATATATTTAAGCAAATAGATAGCAATGTTCATTCTTATAATTCACAAAGAAATGAACTCGATATTTATCCTAACATCTACCATAACATTTCTTGCCCCGAGGATTTTGATATTTTGGCTTGGTGGAGAGTCAACTCTATTTCATTTCCTATTCTTTCTAGAATGGCACGTGATCTACTAACACCTCCAGTCTCTACAGTAGCATCGGAGTCTACTTTTAGTGCAGGTGGACGTGTGTACAATGATAAACGAGGAAGACTTGCACCAGAAATCGTTGAGGCACTCATTTGCATGAAGGATTGGAACAACGCTATGACGAGAGATCAACAACGAGAAGATGACATAGTTGAAGAATTCAAAATTTTGGATGTCGAAGACTAAATTTTTATTTAAATTTGAAATTGTAATTTTCATTTTCATATATTTTGTTTATCTTGTAAGTTGTGCTTTGAAATTGTAATTTATATTTGAAATTGTAATTTTCATTTTCATTTTGAAATTGTAATAAAAATATTTATTCAATTCAATAAAAATATTTATTCAATTAAATTATTAATTATAGTATTTTTACATTATAATAATAAATGTTTATTATAATTTTAAATTGTATAATATTGAAAATAATTTATAATATATTTATATAAGATATTATTATTTATGTATATTTGGCTCGTTAGGCTCGGCTTGTTAAGGCTCGTTAGGCTCGCTCGGCTCGTTAAGGCTCGGCTCGTTAGGCTCGGCTCGTTAGGCTCGGCAGGCTCGTTAGGCTCGGCAGGCTCGTTAAGCTCGGCAGGCTCGACGAGCCAGACTTTTTCAGGCTCAGCCGGCTCGGCTCGGCTCGTTAGCCACCTCTATATACTTGCAATGCTCTTGTTATCACTCTTTCATTACAACGGGATATCTATTTGCTTTACATATTTTTTGCAAAGCTTGAGATGCCTGAATACCGGTTTGGGTTTTTGTTGCAAGTCTTTAGGGGGTAACAATAGGCTCTAACAGATACTTCAATAATAAAACATCACTTCTTTCTGCCACTTTTTGATAACTCTCATTCAATGCAATAACGTGCTGTAAAAGCATATTCTAGTTGAGGAGGCATACTCTATGTCCAATCATCATCTTCTAAGTCGCATAATGAACGACACTCATCATCTATAGATTCCAAGATCAAATGAACCTCTATAATAGCTTCGTTATTTAATTTACGTTGCTTATCGGCCTAGACTACCGAAATAAGCTCCACCTCTATTTTTAATACTTTTTCGCTCATGGATGTGTTCAAGGATTTAGGGTTGTCGCTTGCTCTTGTAGAGGACATCCTTACCGCTTATATAGATAGAGTTGAAGGTCACTCAACGTCGTCATTTAGTATTATGGGACGTCCATGGAAAGTTGAGGGATATCTCTCAATACTAAATAACATCGTCTCTCAACATCAATAAACGTCCACTAGCATCCACAGAAGTCACTCAATGTTGAACAACGTTGTCTTTTAGTATTGAGGGATGTTCGTTGTGGGTTAAGAGATGTCAGTTGTTGGTTGAGGGACATCCATCGTAAGTGAAGGGAGTCTGCTCCCATTTAAAAAAGTGTGCGTCTGGCACGTTACTCCTTTCAACATAACGTCTGTTAGTGCCTTTGGAGGATGATCATCCTTCATCCTAGCCTTCCATCCTTGTTGAGGGATGTTCGTCTCTCGATCCAACAGGCATGAATCATATTCCACTAGTGCCTTTGGAGGATGGTCATCCTCCATCCATGCTGTCAATCCTTGTTGAAGGACGTTCTTCTCTCAATCCAACGGCCATGAACTTTCGTCCACCCGCACTCCTCCTCTTATCATGATCGTCCATGCTCATTAAAGGACATCTTTCTTTTCATCTAGCGGCCAACATGGACGTGACTGTGTCGTTTGCCTCGGCCTTTTTTTCATCGGAAATGTGACTGCGAGGTTTGCATCGTTCATTTTTCATACTTCAATATTTTAGTTATTCGCAAAATATCTTTAAAGTTTGACTTGTCGTTGATCCCAAAATTCAAGGTTTGTTTTGTTAATTTCTCAATTTAAAATAACCATAAAATATACCAGCAGCATAGTCATAAACAACCAACATGATTTAAAAGGTAACAACAGAAGAAAACATGTGTTCAAATAACATTACTGGCACATGATTCAACTTAAAGGGGCATATTATTAATTTATGGGTAATACAAATTTACACATTTCAATATTACAGTATTACGTTTGTCTTTCTTTCTTTAATATTGTTATTATTGATACTATTATTATTGTTATTATTGTATATTTTTTACACTCTTGAATGAACTATTCTTGTGGACGTATTAGAGTTTAATATTAGAGTAATACTAGCCGGAGAAGGTAATAGTAGCATTGTTTTAAGGGAGATAAAAGTCGTAAAGACAAAAGGGTTGAGTGAGAATCACTTCTTTTCTCTTTCATGGCCGAGGCTCTGTTCCATGTCTGTGGCCATCGCCAGGGCTAGGACCAGAGTCTTCAATCTTGCTCATAGTATCAGCTGGTTTAGGTTTGTGTCCAACCCCTGGGCTCGGCCCTGAGTTGTTCTCCTCCCCCGTAAAAGACCACCCTTGAACTCCATTGCCAACGCCTTCGTGATCTCTGAGTTTTTTTGAGCTTGTTAATGGCCGTGCTTCGACACGGCAATGCATGGAGTTTAGCAGGAGCTGAAAGAAAAGAAGAAAGACGAAGAGGGAGACAGGAAGATACCCTTTCCCTTTGTCCATTTTCGAAAAAAAGAAATCGTTCTCTTTTTGAGTGTTACAAAAGAGAACTTATGATTCCTTGTTTGTAAGCTGAAGTTGCATACTTTCTCATTGCTCATGCGAAGCTGTATTTATAGGGTATGTGGGGTAGAGAGAGAGAGAGAGAGAGCCACTGAAACTATTCAAAGAATGTGAGAGGAGCTGTAGATGGTGGACAGGATCCGCCGCCCTTGTTTTCAAATAATAAACTTACGACTGAGAATGTTCTGCCAAGGATGGAAAATCTCATAGCACAGCATTCTGGGCCAGATTTCTTTCCAAGAGTCTAACCATGGCTATATAGTTTTTCACACAAACTCTATATTACATTTTGATTTTGAAACATTGAATTTTCTTTCTCTGCTCATAATTTTTTATCCATTAAAATTTTTCATGTAAATCTTATGTTCATTCCTCATTTTTATTTTTAGAATTTGCATCGTACTATTACAATAAAGTTGGAAGCTATGAATGAAGTCATATACAGAAGATTCTAGATAGTGGGGCAACTTGTGAAGTGCTTACGACGAGAATGACATTCTTGGTCTCCCCCGACCCACATGATAAGGGTCGCCATCAAAACTTCGTGTATCATATAATTTAATTTTTTTAAAACAGATAGGAAAAAAATAAGATTATCTTATTATTTAGTCGTTAATTAACTTTCATTAAACTTGCTAAATTTCATGGACAATAAGCTTGTCTGCTTAGTACACGAACAAAAGAGCATGTTCTAGATTACATACACGCACATTTACATTTACTTAGAAAAACTTCACCCGAGGAAATTATGTAGTGATCAGAAGAATTCTCTCTTTTGAAAATTTAAATATAACAGTGTCTAACAACAATAAAACACCATGAAACTTTAAAATAAATGTCATACTCCAAATGAAACTCAACACAGAATGAAGAATGAGCCGCCTCAAAAACGAGCCGAGTCACCAAATCATTTAAATTTGATCGAAAAGAAAATAAAATTTGCTACGACTCAAACCAAATGGGCTAAAACCAACGGTCAATTAGTAACATCAAAGACATCATAATAATATAAGTCCACAGTAAAACAATGTGCTAAAAAGTATAAAGAAATCAAATCTAAAGTGGATATACAATTTAACAATGTCTAACCTCACAAATAAACCATTGAACTGAAATTATTAAAATTAAGAATACACAACCCACCGAGGCTGATCCTGCATCGGCAACTCTGGATCTTTCAAACTAAATCATGAGAAAAGGGAGTCGCTTGGGATAAGTCAACTAAACTCAATATAAATAAAATTTCATATTTAGTATAGAGATAACAAAATATGTGAGCATGCTAGGATAAAACATTTTATGCATCTGAGTATAAAACGTACAGTCGGGTAAGTTTAAAAGCATTACACTATAATGTGGTATGTAACAGAAAACAACCCACTACTGTACAAAATTTCAGTGAAAGAAAGCTACTCACGAACTTCGAGCACACTCTATCATTAGCAATAACAATAAGAACGATGATACTCAGTGATCACAACAACCATGAACGACCCTAACTAGGATTGAGGTTTTGCGCCTAGAGACATTGTGTATATATATGTATCATTACTCTAGTTAACATCAATCAAACACATCCTCGAGAGGATGTTCATAGATAAAACAGGATTCTCACATGGGTCGATCAAATTTGGTTCACATGACTAAATTGATCAATGAAAATAATATGCATTCTCGAAATAAAAAATGTCCAATGAAATTACATATGTAATACAAAAACCAACAACTCATAATGATGGTTATGCCTTTTTGTATGAAAACACATCTCAAAATAGAATTTAAGAAAAACTGATGCAATGCTAGACATGAAAGTAAACTCTTATCTCAAACGGGCCTACCAATAAGCAAATCAAAGCTCAAGCAGGTAAGAATCCAACATGTCCAAATTTCTCACTAATATGTTAGACCTACCAAAGTATACATATTTAAATGATTTCATTTTTTGAAACCTTCAAAGATTTGTTAGAACCCATAATCGGGTTAGGAACTAATTTAGAGAACTTATGAAACAATCCCTAAAAATTTCCAAACTTTTAGAATCTGGTCTAGACGACCTTGGAGAGCCTTATAGACCGGACTAGTCGTGTAACAGTTGCCATTTTAAATTTTTTTAATCCCATGTAATATGGAACAGTTATGGAAATCAAAGGGACAATCCCTATTTACATGCATACCTATTAATCAACTCTCCCGCTCTCATAGAAAAACCTCTCTCTCTCTCTCTCCAAAATCGTATATCAAGCTTTTGAGTGGGATGTTGATTGATCTAGAGAGGCAGAATCAATGTTGGAAAATTAGAATTTAGTGTGATAATTTTTCTTGTAAGTGAGCTTCTCGTTGTGATGGAAATTTGTGAGAAAAAATCAAAGTGGGGTGTTTGATCTAGAGAGGCAATGTCTTCGAGAGGCAGAGTCAATGCTGGAAAATCATAATTTAGTGTGATAAATTTTCCAGTAAGTGAGCTTTTCCATTGTGATGGAAATTTGTGAGAAAAAGATCAAAGTTTTAATGTCTTATTCAATTTAGGTTTGCATTCTTTCAATAAGAAAAATCGTTAAGAATTGGGATTTGAAGTTCAGACATCCTCAAGCAGTAAAACAAAATAACCATATCTATATTATCGTTCATCAATAATTGAATTTTAGTTTTTGTTGAGAAGTTTGAAAGCAAATTTAGAGTTCAAAGGTTGGAATTTATGCATGGAATTAATATAAATTAACCCAGAGGGTATTATGTGATATTTAAGTTGATTTTTTTTGTGGAAAGTTCGAATTTTTCAGGGTGTCGGGACAGTTCTGTGAAGCAGACATGTGTATGTAGAAGCAAAGGGTTTTGCGGAAATGCAAGCATCTGTAAAAGCTTTGCTTCTGCAAGAACAAACGGAAGGCACGTGTCTGTAGAAACACAAACATATACTAAAGCAAAAGCTTTTGCGAAAACACATAGGAGGCATATGTCTTGTTTCTACAGAATTGCATGCATCTGTGGAAGCGAAGGTTTTACTGAAGCATGCTGAAAGCACATGTCCACTAAAGGCATGTGTCTATAGAAGTGTAGGCTTCCTTGGAAATGCACACGTCTACAAAATCGAGGGCTTATGTGGAAGTAGGTAGTAAGGATGACGTTAAAGAGCCGACGTCCATACTGTAGTTTGCAATCGACTGGATTTATGGCAGAATGGACTCTATGAGCAAACGTCCAAACCAAATTTTTAAAGTAGGATTTTTCAGGGGATCATTTTGAAAATTTCTCGAATCGGTTCTTACCTCGATTATGGGTTTCAAAAAACTTTCAAAGGTTTAGAAAAGTGAATTGATTTGAATATGTGTACTTTGGTAGGTCCAACGAATTAACAAGAGATTTGGACTCTGGATTTCATTTGCTTGGGCTTTGACTTGGGTGGCCCGGTTGAGATAGAGATTTATTTTATGTCAAACATTTGCATTAGTTTCTAAATTTTTATTTTGAGACATGTTTTCATATAAAATAACGTGTTCATTTTGATGGTTCATCAATTTTTGTATGTATTTGTATATTCATTGAGCATGTTTAAATTTAAGCATGCATAACATTTTGTTTGATCATTTTGGTCATATAAACCAAGTTTGATTGATCCATATAGGGGTCCTATTTTCAATAAGTACATTCGACTATTAGAGGATATGTTTGTTTGTGATATTTTTTACTAGAGTACAAAGACAGTTGTATGTGTTGTGTCCTTAGACGCAAGACCCTAAACTTTATCAGGGTCGCTCGTGGTTATTACGATCAGTGAATATCGCTATTGTTACTGCCGATGACATGGTGCTCGGAGTCTGTGAATGACTCTATTTTCACTCAAATTTATAGTAGTGAATTATTTTATGTTACATACAACACTATAGTTGGTTACTTTGAAAACTTACCCTATTGTATTTTTTTTATACTACATGACATGTTTTAACTAGCATGCTCACATATTCTCTTTATTATATAGTTCAATATAATATTTATCCTTATTAGGTTTAGTCGATTTACCCCAACAGAATTTTCCTTTAGGATTTAATTATGAGGATCCCTAGACGCCAATGTAGGGTGGGCTCGACATTTACTTATAGTTATTTTACTTATGTGTAAGGTTTGACCTTGTTAATTATAGTTTAGTTTAAGTTGTATTTTCTCATTTAATTTGGCACATTTACTTTATGAACTTATATTACTACTCTATTTGATGTCACTATTAGACCTACGTGTTAGCCTAGTTTGGTTGAGCCTTGACTATTTATTTTCTCATTTAAGACTTCTGCTACTTTATAGGTGAACAAGAAAAAGGGTCAAGCAACTTTGCTCATTTTTAGGTCAAATCGTTTCTTTTTCTATCTTGGATCCCCTTTTGGATGTGTTAGAAAATTTTCATCAGAGCTGGGTTGAGATCTTGAAAAGTGGCATCAATTGGATAGATATTGTAATGATATAGAAGAGATGAAATTATTGTGTCTAAGGACGTAGTTCTAAGATCAATTTGAATCATGGTGCTACTAGGAAGACACCTTGAGGTTGTCCACTAAAGAATGGCGATGCTTCTCTATCTGTACACATGTTGGTTAAAATGGTAAAAATTTTATTTAAAAGTGATGGGGAGTATGCTTCGTAGATCATTATAAGAAAATTTTTCTAGAAATATGAGTCTGCGAACTCTTATGAGTTGTGTATGGGTCTGTGTAGTTCAAACATAATGAAATTCAAAGTCTTAGTCCCTTTTTAAAATTCAAAAATGGCCTCATCATATTTGAAATTCATTATTTCGAGTTGGGAACTTATGTTCGTAGGCTTTGGTTTGGTAAAGAATTATACATGGTTCCTTGGTTCAGAAACTGTTAGTAGAGATTCTGAATTAGTCTTATTTTGTGCATTTTTGCCTTAGTATAAGTTTATGTGTTAATGGTTAGGAATATTCGGACCAAGAACTAGAGTCTTTCAAGTGGAGGGACGACTTCAACAGAAGTTTCTCTGAACGTAGCTTGTTTTAAAACCGCTTAGAAAAAAATTGTAAATCATTTAAAATCCAATGTCATGAAGGTTAAGCATGAGATTGACTCTAACACATTTTCTTTTGAAGTAGAGATGAAAAATTTTTAAGAATGAAATGGTTGGTTGAAAGAATAAAATTGATAGACTTAGAGAAAAAGTTTGGCGTATAACGTGAGATATAGATATATCATAATTGGTAGAAATTATGATTTGATTTATGAGGACTTCCAAATTTCTGAGAGATCGTGCCAAGTTGTAGAATTGGAGAAAAAGTTTGGTGTATAATATGAGATATAGATATACCATAATTGGTAGAAATTATGATTTGATTAATGAGGAATTCTCAATTTCTGAGAGATCACGACAAGTTGTAGAATTGGCATAGAATATTAAGATGATTAGTCACGGTTGATAGAGTTGTAAGTTTGGAAAGCCTTGGAGATTTAAGAATTATTTTTGGTCAAATGAGTTCAGCTTTGCTTTTGGAAATCTGGTTATTTCCTAGAATAATTTAAGGTCTAGTAAGTGTTGAGTAAGTAGAGTAAATTTTTGACAAGTAACAATTTAGTCAATGGATGATGGTTAGGATGAGGTAAAAAGACTTTGGGGTATGAATAAGTAGTTGGATGTTTTAATGTATGTGATTGGATTGGACAAGACATTCTTTTATTCTGCGCAAAGATAACTATCTTGAGAATTATGGTAATACAATTTTAATCTCCTTCTTTGTTAGAACGCGTTAAGAGTTAATAATGAGATATTTTGCATTCAATGCTCTGTGAAGCGATAGGATTATTGGACACAAATAGACGGTGAGCTTTTGGTTTTGCTAATGGTTTAGTTATATGTAATCACAAATTTTGACTGGTTGAGTAAGTGTAAGACTAGATTTATTATTATACGATGAGTAAGTTGACATGATTTAGTTTTGTTAGTTGAGATTGTGTGTCTTGACGCTTTTCTTGAGGATTTGCTAGGGTTACTACCTTACTGTGAGTTTGAGTTATGTACTTATATTATTCCAACGTTGCTCTAGTTTCTATTGTTTCGTACAAAATGATATAGGCATAGTTGATGAGCCTTTATAAGTAATAGAATAATTTTTCATGTAATGATTTTTCCTTATAGTATTTCACTATGAGATATAATAGTTTTGATACTTGTTTGGGTGATAGAGTGGTTTGTTTCCGATGTTTCATTAAATGCCAGAGGTTTGATTAGGTGATGATCGATATTAATGATCCATTGTTAAGGAAAAATGTCTTGTTCGATCAATCAGATGGATCAATATAGTTTTCCATGAATGATTACAGTTTGAATTGTCATTATTTAAAATCGACTACAGAGATGTTGATACGGTCAACTTTTGGGTTCAGTTTGAAAATTTCAAGTATGAAGTTTTGACGTTTGGTTTGATTTGTTAGTGCTATGAATAAGATGAAGTGAAATTTTTGGTCTAATTGGATTATTTTTGTTGAAGTATCCTTTAATGTGGTAGTAGTGATACCACAATGAGCATATAGGATGTCTAAGGAATCTGTTGCACATTGTAAACTATATGTAGTTAGATGAAACTATGGAATGATAAGATAAATTTTTCAAACATGTAAACTTTGGAGATAGTATCTCATTGCATTCGACTTGGATTGATGTTGTATTAAATTGAATTCCTCCAAGGATCATTATTAAAGTCTGGATTTGCTTGAGTTCAGATACTTGTGTTGTTGTTTAATCGTAAGAATCTCATCTCAAAAAGAAACATTAAGCTTAATTGAAAAAGAACATCGTTAGTTGGTTTTTGAAGAGCTGAAATTCAAATTGGCTACTTTGCTGGTTTTTACAGTATCGTATGCATGTTCACTATTTTTTTATTGTATTGATGCATCGGTGAGCTTGGAATTCATAATGATGTGGTATGATAAAATTAATACATATAAATCATGTTAATCAAAGACAAATGAACCTAACTCATGGGGCTTGAGTTGGCAAAAAAATTTATTTTTACTTCAAAACTTGATAGAGTTATTTTGTGGTGTGAAGTTTAGAATTTTCTCAAACTGTCAGAGTTAGAAATATTTATTTGCTTAGTGTGGAACAAGCTTCAGACAGAAGAAATTAGCAATATAGATATAAGATGGAAATCTTAATTTGGACTACCATTTAGGTAAGTAGATGTTATGGCGGATGCTTTGATTCAACATCCTTAAAGCCTAAATTCTTTACTTGGAGTTAAAAATTTGAAATGAATCTTAAACTGCTTATGGTTATGATATGTAATATCAAAGCAATAGTCTAATAGTTTCTTAATAAAACTAAAGGACGACAATTCTACTTTTCTGCAATGTGTTAAGAAAATATAGAAGCTTGATAATGAACTTAAGGAATGATTAAAGCACGAAGATTGAGTGGACAGTGCTGATGGACTTCTGTTATTCAAGAGCATAGTAGTAGTGCTGTAACATCCCTTTACACTTTTATTGTATAAAAATTTTCAATCTTTAAAAAACTTTTAGGGAAAACCAGAGTGTACAAACAACGGAAATCTTGACCATATAAAACTCGGATTAAATGAAATGCAGAAGTCTTTTACATTTAAATACTACAAACCAGTAGTTTAAAAAGCTATTTAAATAAGCACAGTTAAAACATTAACTTAAAACAATTTGAAGCCATTAGACACTTGAAAACATTTGAAAGCTCTTAAAACACTTAATCCCGCTTATATCATTTCTGTGAGCCATAACCCCCAAGGTCAATTCGCCAACAGCACAAACGCCCAACATGGTAATACTCCATTAGTTGCGTCCTTTATAAGCTTTATTTCATCATGGGCTTCTTACCTACAACACTGGACCCAACTATGAACCTAAATCTCAGTAAGCAATAAAAATATAAAACATAAAATGCACATATAGCTTTAAAACACATACAATTTTATATGTTCATTATTTCATTACTATTTCCTTTACCATTACCTTTACTGATGTTGAAGATGTCAACTTGAAAAGGTAAAACCCACATCTCACAACATCATTTCCATTTATTCACGTATTTTCTATTTTTATTTAGTTCCAGTAACTGATCCAAGTGTTAGACATGTCAACTTGACAAGGTTGACAAGGTAGAGCGGTTTATGCACTAGGCGGCCATCCCGTGGCACACACCAAGGAGACCAACTCAAGAACCCACATCTCTATACACCTATTTACATTTATTCATTTATTCCAATTACTTATCTTTGGTTTTTGTGCCAAACTTAACCTACCAAACCACAAAATAACTAGTTACTTATCTTTAGTTTTTGTACCAAACTTAACCAACTGGACCACAAAAATAGCTATTTACTTTTATTCTGTTTACTTCAGTTACATTAAAAAAAACAATGCAAAAAAACATTTTCATTCATTTTAGGAAAACAATGATGCATGAATGCAAGCATACAATTCTATCTAACATGTTCATCTACCGTATCCTCAAAACATGATTGATTCTTAACTAAGGAATTGAACTTAAATTTTATAAATATACAATTCATAGCAAGCAATCAATCAGTAGTACGTCTCCCAAATAACATTATCATAACCCATACATTTAGTAAATGCAGGCATCAAACAAACCCTAATTCTCGTGATATAGGTCTTTTTGGATAAAACACATGCAGTACCACTTACCTAGAGTCTTTAGCTTTAGAGAGTTTAATACTTAAATTGTCATTCACGAAACCTATTCATAATTAACACATACGTATTACTAATTAATTTCCAATAATAAATCTCCAACTTCAAACTACAAGCAGTGAGTAACCCTCATCTAACACCATCCTATAATCAACTTAATAGTTATAATCTTTAACCAATATTCTTTAAATTATTTCCAACCTTATCCAACAATTTATCTTAACCACTCAAATATAACAAGAGTCTAAACCCAACAATAAGCCATTTAGCCATTCAAATAGTTTACTAGAACAAAACTTCCAATAAGTAGAGCTTCTAGATTAACCTTTTAATCATGTCCAACATTCAAAACTTAAAGGAACAACACATATGTATAGCAACCTAACATGTACCAATTAGAATCTGTTTAAGACATGGATATTATACTAACTTTGACAGTGTGTTTCCAACATGTCATTGAATAACATGATCTAAAATCCAAATATAAAGCAGTAACCAATTTTATGGATATTACCCTTCAATAGTATGCAGATTCTACATAGAAAACCTATAGTGGTTTAACAATTTCACACTTCATATGGAGTCTCTTTTATTAAACACGGAGAGTATACTTCGAAGCAACTCTTCAACATACTCTAACTCAAAAATCAACCATATATACATAGCAACCTCCCATATGAAATAACAGTAAAGGAAGAAACCCAGCTTACCACAAACACCCGAGAAAGCAGAAAGCTCTAGATCTTCCTTTCTTCCTTAAAGTTCTCACAACCCTTCCCTTATTCTCTCTATTTCCCTTACTGCTTCTCCCACACGATTTCTTTCTCACTTTTTGTAAAACAATATAACTCACCCTCTGCTATTCTCCCTAGAAAATGCAGCACCACACTGCCATCTTCACAATCTCTCTCTCTCTCTCAAAACTTCCAGAGTTTCTCCACTATTTTTCCAAAACTCTCCGCTTCACTCATTCTTCTTCTATTTATAGGCCTCCTTCGGTGCCCCTTCAATGACCAAATGTAGGTGGAGAGTCCGAAGGAGAGACGCTCCATGCCTCCATGAAGCTTCAACCGCCGAGTCCCTCCATTTCCAGGTGATTGTTTAACACTTTCAAAAGACTTTCCATTTCACCAGTCGATTGAATCCCTTTGGACGATCAACCGCCATTAAAAATTTCACAGTTTTCATCAACGCCATTTGATCATCGCCTTAGTGGACGGTTTACCGCTAATCCATAATTTTACAACTCAATGAATTGTAGATCGATCGATTCCTTTTTGAACGATCAACCATCATACTCCTCACGATCAACTGCCCATTATTTCTTCTTCATATATATATATATACACTTTTTCAAACTATGCAAAACTCAATCTAGTCCCCTATATTTCGGTGTGTAATTCACATTTCCTCCATTACTTTATTCTTTATTAAACCTAATATATCCTTGAATATTATCATTCCTATTATTCTCATCAACTTAGATACTGTAATTCATTATTTTCCAAATATATTTTTCCCTGACCAACACCTAAATTATCCAAGTCAATTTCCAATAAATCCTTAATCATCCTTCTAAGCTTAATGTGAACATAATTCGTGATATCATAATTTGCTTCTTCCAAATATGTTTCTCTTGACCAACACTTAAATCATCCATTTCAGTTTCTAATACTCCAGAATTATTACTTAAGTCGTATGCTTAGCATTACAAAAATTTTGGATATTACATTCCTCTTCTATTATATAAATTTTGTTCTCAAAATTTTCCTAGTCTATAGGTATTTATTTATTCATACTTAAAACGTATTCTACTCGTATCTTTTCTTATTACTGTCATATTTGCCAAAATAAATACCAAGCGAGCATATGAAACGAAACTTTTAATTTTATTAAATCGTACAATACTTGACCTAGATGTAGATAGCTCATCTTCTTGAACTTCACATAGTGAAAATATTTGTGGTGCTACTTTTTCTTGTTCTTTGACCAACAATGGACAGTTCTTAACCAAATGTCCTTGCTTTCCACACTTAAAACACTGCCCAATACCGGCCCTACACTCACCATAATGCTTCTTGCTACACCTGGGACTTGGTTCAACTTGAGAGTTCCTAACTAAAGTTGTATCTAACTCATTTTGCGCACGTTTATCTCTTGCATATTGATTCTCATTATCGATTGTCCTTTTTGCTTCCTTGTTAGCCTATCCCCTGATGATTGTGTCTGATTCATCTTTTTCAGTTTCTGACTCATTTCCCTCTGCTGCACAACTTGCATCTCAGCCTCCTCGATGTCCAATATTTTTGTTACTATCCTAGAGCATGACACATCTTTTGTACCATATATCTTTATTCCCCAATATATATCAGCCTTTAGTCCTTGAACAAACTAGTACACCTTAAGGTCATTGGTAGCCACCAGGTGAGTTGTAAATCGGGATAGCCCCTCGAACTTCCTTATGTACTCAGCAACTGATGCAGTTTGGCGAAGACTTATAAATTCTACCAATTTCTAAGTCCTAGCCATTCGGTTGAAATACTTATTGAAGAAAATTTCCTTCAATTGTGTTCAATTCATTTATCTTTTGTCTTGAGTTGACTTAATAGTGTCCCACCATATCGCTCATCATGGACCAAAAGGTAAGCAGTGCATAGAACCTTCTCAGCTTCATCTATCCTTGCATACTCGAACATGATCAAGGGATCTAACCCATTCTTCAGCCAGAGATGGATCCGATACCTTCCAATCAAAGCTTGGTGGTTTTAATCATCTAAAATTTTCCCATCTAGCTTCCTAACGTGCAAACCCTGGGCCAGGATTTCAATTCTTCTCCCTTTCCATAAGACACTCAATATAGCAGAACTGACATTCCACCATGCCAGTCAAGTGACTTATTGTGTCTCCCTGCATAGTCTGATTCTCCTCAACTCCTTGGCTACCAGGTCAATTAATTCCTCGATCAATAGGTCCATCATTATTCTCCCGACCAATAGGTTCATTCCTTCCGGCATTATTAGCAAGTCCATAATTTTCTAGATTAATAGGTACATCATTTCCTCTAACATTATTCGTAGGTCCATTATTTTCTGGATTACCAGATACATCATTTCCATGACCAGCAGGTTCATTCCTTCCGACATTATTATCAGGTTCATAATTTCTTGGATTATCAGGTACATCATTTCCTCTAACATTATTGGTAGGTCCGTTATTTTATGGATTAACATGTACATCATTTTCCCGACCAGCAGGTTCATTCCTTCCGACGTTATGAGCAGGTTCATAATTTTCTAGATTAACAGGAACATTATTTCCTCCAATATTATTGGCAAGTCCATTATTTTCTTAATTAACTAGTACATCATTTCCCCGACTAGTAGATTCATCCCTTACAACATTATTATTATGGGCACACCCTCTTGTTCCCCTCACCATTATATTTGTCTACAAATTAACTCTTTAAAATAAAACACTATTCTTAATAAAACACTATACTTAATACTTACAATTGATGAAGCGTCCTAGCTTTGAGTTTTGCACTGTTGGTAGTCTACAGAAACGATTTTGACCCGGTTATGCTCTGATACAATATTTGTAACATTCCGTAACCTTTTTACCGTATAAAAATTTTCAATCTTTAAAACACTTGTGAGGGAAAACTAGAGTGTACAACAGCAGAAGTCTTGACCATATAAAACTCAGAGTAAACAAAATGTAGAAGTTTTTTACATTTCAATACTACAAACCAGCAGTTTAAAAAGCTATTTAAATAAGCACAGTTAAAACATTAAATTAAAAAAGTTTGAAGTCATTAAACACTTAAAGTAGTTTGAAAACTCTTAAAACACTTAATCCTGCTTATTCCATTTCCATGAGTCATAACCCCCAAAGGTCAATCTGCCAACATCACAAACGCCCAACACGGCAATACTCCATCAGTTGTGTCCTTTATAAGCTTTATTCCATCATTGGGCTTCTTACCTACATCACTGGACCTAACTATGAGACTAAAGTTTAATAAATGATAAAAATATGAAACATGAAATGCACATGCAGCTTTAAAACACGTACAATTTTCTATGTTCATTATTTCATTACCATTTCCTTTACCATTACCTTTACCGATGTTGGAGATGTCAACTTGACAAGGTAAAACCCCAAATCTCACAACATTATTTCTATTTATTCACATATTTTTCATTTTCATTTAGTTCTAGTTATCTATCCAAGTGTTAGAGATGTCAACTTGATTAGGTAGAGTGGTTTATGCACCAAGCGTTCATCCCGTGGCACATACCAAGGAGACCAACTCAAGAACCCATATCTCTATACACCTATTTACGTTTATTCATTTTGTTCCAATTACTTAACTTTGGTTTTTATGCCAAACTTAACCTACCGGACCACAAAACAACTAGTTACTTATCTTTGGTTTTTGTGCCGGATTAAACTTACTGGACCACAAAAACAACTATTTACTTTTATTCTGTTTAATTCAGTTACATTTTAAAAACAATGCAGAAAACCATTTTCGTTCATTTTAGAAAAAAAATGATGCATGAATGCAAGCATACAATACTATAACATGTTTACCGTATCCTCAAAACATGATTGATTCCTAACTAAGGAACTGAACTTAAATCTAATAAATATACAATTCACAGCAAGCAATCAATCAACAGAACATCTCCCAAATTACATTATCATAAGCTATACATCTAGTACATGTAGGCATCAAACAAACTCTAATTTCTTTGATGTAGGTCATTTCGGACAAAACACATGCAGTACCACTTACCTAGAGTCCATAACTTTAGAGAGTTTAATACTTAAATTGTCCTTCACGAAACCTATTTATAATTAACACATATACGTATTAATAATTAATTTCCAATAATAAATCCCCAACTTCAAACTACAAGCAGTGAGTAACCCTCGTCTAATACCATCCTATAAGCAACTTAATAGTTATAATCTTTAACCAATATTCTTTAAATTATTTCAAACTTTATCCAACAATTTATCTTAACCACTCAAATATAACAAGAGTATAAACCCAATAACATGCCATTTAACCGTTCAAATAGTTTACTAAAACAAAACTTCCAATAAGTAGAACTTCCAGATTAACCTTTTAATCATGTCCAACATCCAAAACTTAAAGGAACAACACATATGTATGGCAACCTAACATGTACCAATTAGAATCTATTTAAGACATGGATATTATACTAACTTTAACAGTGTGTTTCCAACATGTCATTGAATAAGATGATCTAAAATCCAAATATAAAACAGTAACCAATTTCATGGATATTACCCTTCAACAGTACATAGATTCTATATAGAAAACCTACAGTGGTTTCACAATTGCACACTTCATATGGAATCTCTTTTATTGAACACAGAGAGTATACTTCGAAGCAACTCTTCAACATACTCTAACTCAAAAATCAACCATATATACATAGCAACCTCCCATATGAAATAACAGTAAAGGAAGAAACCCAGCTTACCACAAACACCAGAGAAAGCAGAAAGCTCTAGATCTTCCTTTCTCCCTCGAAGTTCTCACAACCCTCCCCTTATTCTCTCTGTTTCCCTTGTTGCTTCTCCCTCATGGTTTCTTTCTCACTTTCTGTAAAACAATATAACTCATCCTCTGCCATTCTCCTCACAAAATGCAGCACCACACTGCCATCTTCACAGTCTCTCTCTCAAACCTTCCATAGTTTCTCCACTGTTTTTCCAAAACTCCCCGCTTCACTCATTCTTCTTCTATTTATAGGTCACCTTTAGCGCCCCTTTAGCGACCAAATAGAGGCGGAGAGTCCAAAGGAGAGACTCTCCATTCCTCCATGAAGCATCATCCATCAAGTCCCTTCATTTCTAGGTAACAATTTAACACTTTTAGACAGCTTTCTATTTTGCCAGTCGATCGAATCCCTTTGGACGATCGACCGCCAATAAGAAAATTCACAATTTTCATCCACGCCGGTCGATCGTTGACTTAGTGGACGATCGACTACTAATTCATAATTTTACTACTCAGTGAATTGTAGGTCGATCGATTCCTTTTTGGATGATCGACCGCCATACTCCTCACGATCAACTGCCCATTAATAAAACATATCCTTAATAAATAAATATATATATATATATATATATATATATATATATATATATATATATATTTACATATCCTTAATAAAACATAAATCACTTTTTCAAACTATTCAAACCTCAATCTATTCCCCTATACTTTGGTGAGTAATTCACATTTCCCCCATCACTTTATTCTTTATTAAACCTAATATATCTTTGAATATTATCTATCATCCTTATTATTCTCAGCAACTTAGATACTGAAATTCATTATTTTCCAAATGTATTTTTCCTTGACCAAAACTTCAATTATCCAAGTCAATTTTCAATAAATCCTTAATCGTCCTCCTAAGCTTAATATGAATATAATTTGGGGTATCACAATTTACTTCTTCCAAATATGTTTCTCTTGACCAACACTTTAATCGTCCATTTCAGCTCTAGAACCTCAGAATTATTACTTAAGTCGTAAGCTTAGTATTACAAAAATTCAGGATATTACATTCATGGGGATTTGAATCTAAAGCAAGAAATTTTAGCTGAAAACCATAATGTGGGATTTTATATTATGATGGTGCCAAGTGTATAAATGAAGTCTATATGAATGTTGGTAGACTTGCTTGAAGCAAGATAGAGTATAAATTTGATTGTATTTTGGACCATTCAACTGTCTTATTGGGCACTTAAGACTATTGCATTTTTATTATCTTTATATGTTCCAGAGTGAAAATAAAATAGCACGGCTATGAATTTATTGTTTAGATTATCAAAAAATAGTTCAAGGATTTATTGTTTTGATAGATTTTTGGATAATTAGTTATCCTTGCATGCTTTATTTCTAAAGTTCATTTGAAGGTTTTGGAAGGCTCAACTGAAAGTTTTGGACACTGGGTTGAATTTGTGTACAACAAATCACTTTAGATAGATTGATGGACTAAGCGGTGGATGTGTATTCTCAAGGGCTTGTTCAAGTCATGTATTCTAAAATTTAGTGGCAGTTTAAAGAATCACTTTGATGAAATTTGTGTGTAATAATGACTTTTATCTTAATATTGGTGTGTCACCTTATAAATTTCTTTATAAGAGTCTTTACAGATCATCTTTGTATTCAATTGAGAGTTGAAAACAAGTTATCCCTTTAGTCATATTTAATTCAAGTGGACAATTGAAAAGCTCAGATAATTAAGGATAAGTTGAAACTATTTTGGAGGACAAATGAGTTAAAAATTTTTTAAAAATAAGTTAAGGACTATTTTGGGGAGCAAAAAGGTTATGTGGACCTCCTAAAGAGTGGGTAGAATTTGAAGTCGATAACTTTATGTTTTTGAAATCCAATTAAGGCATGAGGATCAGTCGTTTAGGTGTGAAAGGCAAGTTTACCTCATGTTGTATTTATCACCTTTTTGCATCATAGACGAGTTGGTTCAATGGAAAAACCATAGAAAAAGAAAAACTATTTGGAAAATTGAGTCACAAATGGCAGGAAAGTACCCTCACCTATTCGGTGAAGCGTTCAAGGTTGTTCCAAATTTCGAGAAACAATTTCCTAAATGGGAGAGAATGTAACAGTTGCCATTTAAAATTTTTTTTAATCTCATTTAATATGAGATAGTTATGGAAGTCCAAGGGGGGCACTCCCTATTTACATGCATATCTATTAACCAACCCTCCCCCTGTCATAAAAAAAAACTTCTCTCTCTCTCTCTCTCTGCAAAACTGTATATCAAGCTTTTGAGTGGGGTTTTTAATCTAGAGAGTAAATGTCTTCAAGAGGCAGAGTCAATGCTGGAAAATAAGAATTAAGCGTGATGATTTTTTTAGTAAGTGAACTTCTCCATTTTTATGGAAACTTTCTCTCTCTTTCTTTGCAAAACTGTGTATCAAGCTTTTGAGTAAGGCGTTTGATCGAGAGAGGAAACATCTTCAAGAGGTAGAGTCAATGCTGGAAAATCATAATTTAGTGTGATAATTTTTTGGTAAGTGAACTACTGTAACGACCCAGTTTTTATTTACTTTAAAATTGCTTGAAATTTAAAATTTTTCTTTTATAAAATCAGAGTAAAACTTTTCTTTATAAAACCTGATCGTTAAAACTCTTTATTTAAAACCCTTAACAAATTCAAAATTCAGCAGAAGTAATAAAATCATTTTATGAAAAGCAGCGGAATTAAAAATAATACGTCAAAGCATATTAAGAAATTTACAACCCTTTTTCAAACAACTTCCTTTTAAACTCTTTAGCCCAGTTAGCCACAAGATCCATCGTGCAAATACTCCATCAATAGCTACAATCTATTCTCGCACATATACCTACATTACGGGGAAAATAATGAGACTAACACCTAGCAAGAATCAGAATTTAAATGCAATGCGAATGATGCGTGACCACAAAATGCATTACAGAAGAGAGTCGTATCTCTTCTAGAAGCCAGGGTGGATTACTCCTAGGGTCATGTGGCTGAACCATTTCACTCCGATAGGGAGATATATCCATCAGGGGTGTTCTACATGCCGGTATCCTCACTTTTGTTAAAGACGTTGGGGGTTTCAGAATGGCGTAAAGGTAAACCTAGCTTCCACGTAGCTAACTCTTATCTCACCGCTCCCTATGTGGGAGTATACTACCGTATGGAAGTGTCATCGATCACCCGCACCCCCACATGCCTATTTACATATAGTAGGTATGACACACAACATGTAAACAAATTTATAAGCCCTAGGATGATACATGAATGCCACGAAATAAATCAGAGAAAAAACACACGAAGAAACACAATTTGTTACAAATGAAACTGTACAACAGCACGATTTAACAACAACATATATAATTTCAATTTAAAGCTACTCAACTACTAATTCATCTTATTAACTAGTTTCAATGTTTGGAAAGACATTACAAGTATTGGAGGCATCCTTTTCGAGCAAGGTAAATATGATCGGATCAATTCAAGGTTTAAGTCCATCCTATCTCTATTTCCCTTGCATCATTCAATCTCCACATTTAATCCAAGAAATTTGATTGTTGAACATATACAAGGTTAGGAATCTTAATTGTGAGCTTAGGTTCCGATTCATAGTCAACAGCAATTCAACTCTTAGATTAGATCTAAACAGAAAATCCAAGGCAAACTCAACCATATCATAATCCATGTTTGCAGGTAAACCAAGATAGGTTAGCTACTCAATTATCATCAAGAATTTCATGCAATTTACTCAGTGACAAAACATGTTGGCGTCAATCTCCAGCAATTTACAGGCACCGTCTTGGTAGTCATACTTCACAATTAATACCCATTTCTATTTCTCAAACTGGAACAAACTCAAGTGATGATAGTACCAATAGAAGCAAAACAATTCTACAATTCATATTTATCACTTAAAGGCAATTTCTAGCATTTGACAATTTAGTAAAAGCATGGCAGCCATCGTTTTCAGCAACTTAAACAGAACATAGAAGTCAAACAACCTATTCAAGCACTTGACAATTCATCCATTTAACAATCGAACAACCAAAACTCGTAATGTAGGGCCTCCCTTGGCCAATTACAATTCTAATCCTTACCTTAGTTCCTAGCTCAATATCTAGTAGCTTAACCACAGTTAATAGCAACCAACAGCAGCCACAGGGGTTTTTCTAAAGCAAAATAATATGAACGGTTAATCCCAATCCTCATAGTTAACTTGACTAGAAATCCATAGTTAACTCAATAAATTTCCAAAATCAAGCCTTACCTTCAACTTTACGAGTGGACAGAAAGAAATTCGAATAAAGTAACCTCCCACAATTTCCTTCTCTCAATACACAACACTTCACTTAGTTCAGACTTAAAACACACACACAAGGTAACACTCCCTCACCAATGTTTGTAGAATGGAAGCAAAGGACAATTTGTACCTCATGTAGACAGAAGGTGAGAGAGGGAAGAAAGCTGGCAGCTGCAGTAGGGATAAAATGCAGGAAGAAAGTTGTCATTGCCTAAACCAAGGAGGAGAGGTCCAATGAGGCAATCCCACATGGAGAAGCTTCCATATTGATGGGAGAGGCCGAACGTCGCAGTGGGAGGTAGGGGCAGAGAGGTTTTGTTGAGTTCAGGACAAAATCGAAAGAGAGAGAGTGTAATATAAACGGGTTTCTCAGAAATTCCCAAACATTCAGACGAGTTGAGTCGTCCACAGTCCTCATCTGTACCATCCGTAGGTGTCTTTCGGATGAGAATTCTCGTCCACAAGTAGCGACCGCAGTCGTCCGAATTGTCCAAAATTATTACAGATTCAAATCGGCCGATGGCCTTTTTCGTCCGCTACCATCCGAATTGTCCTAGAATTGTACAGATTCAATGCGGACGCGAACATTCTTCATCCGCTATCATCCGTAATCGTTCGGAAGCCCTTCACAGAAGAAGTTTAGGACCCAGAACGTCGTCCCTAATATAGTCCCAAAGTACAACATATTTGCGAATGAGACACACTGTCCAGAGTGTCGTCCGCAGTCGTCTGAAACTCACTGTATACACTTTTCCTTAAAATTTCTCACTTTAGATTATTTTTCAATATTAACCATATACTTTCCACGCATAAATTAACGCGTACCTTCATGCAACATGACATAATTATCATCCAATAAACTCCCATAAATTATAATCTAACAATTTGTTCCCCGGTAATACCCCGACAATTATTCGACTAATTCGTACACTCCCAACTCCTTTTCCAATTTATCCTTTTTAAACTTCGATATAAAAAGTTAGGGTATTACAACTACACCATTGTGATGAAAATTTTTGGGAAAAAGATAAAAGTTTTAACGTCCTATTTGATTTAGGTACACATTATGTCAATCAGTAAAATCGTTAATATTTGGGATTGGAAGTTTGGACGTCCTTAATAGGTAAAAAAACAACCCATATCTATATTGTCATTCATCCGTAATTGAAATTTAGTTTTTATTGAGAAGTTTGAAAGAAAATCTAGAGTTTAAATGTTGAAATTTATACATGGAACTAATGTAAATTAACCCTGGGAGTATTCTCTGATGTTTAATGTTGGAAATTTTGGTGAAAAGTTAGAGTTTTTCAGGGTGCTTGAACGGTATAGTCATGCAGACATGTATTGAAAATTTTTTTAATTTTATATTTTTGTGAGTAAATTTTTTATGTTAACCGAGGTGAATTTATTTTGCGTTGACTGTATTTTTACCGCATGTCGTGGGTCTTCATCCATGTGTGAGAGTTTGGTCAAAGGATCAACTAGTGGAAATTTGAGTCACCATACGGTCTAAGTCTGAAATTTCAGTGTTTGGTGAGTTTGAATCTCTCTCGTTTTGTTTCTGGTCAACGTTTGAAATTTTCTTTGAATTATGATTTTTATTTAATATATATAATATAATTTATTGTATTATATATATTAAATAAAAATAATAACAAATTTCCTTTTAATTGTAAGAAAGACGAAAGTTCCCTTCCTTCCTTCAGAGTCACCGCATGGAGGGAGAGAGTAGGAGAGAGGAAGATGGAACCGAGTGGCGTATGGAGGGTTTCCGATGCTAGGATCGTGTTTGTGATATTCCGATCTATGACTTTTGTGAAGAAATTTTGAAGGTATATCATTTTCTAAATCTCATTTCTCCATTTGAATTTTTGTTTGGTGTTGGTCTCTAATTTGAGCATGGGAACTCGAATCCTTAGGTTGTCTCTATGTTGTTGTTGTGAATTTCGAATTTAGATAGGAGTTTGAGCCGATTCAGGGTGAAAATTGGTGAAAGGGGCATGTTTTCCTCTTGATTTCACACTGGAAACGTCATCACCAGTTTATCACTATTGGGGCTCAGTCGACCGTAAAAGTTTTTTGAGATGCCTAGGGACGTCCTCAATGTCTATAGTGCCACATTGGAATGAGCACAGATGTCCACAGAAAGATGAATGGTAGCGTCAGACGTTCACTTGAGCACGGTCTTCTATGCAGAGCACGAACGTCTTTTGACCACTGTTGTTTTCCTCTTCACCACA
The DNA here is from genome assembly GCA_022433065.1 of Begonia loranthoides. NCBI lineage: Eukaryota > Viridiplantae > Streptophyta > Magnoliopsida > Cucurbitales > Begoniaceae > Begonia > Begonia loranthoides. The sequence goes on from CM039469.1 coordinate 31,549,641, forward strand.
GTTGAATTTTGTCCACTGCTGCTTTGTCCTAGGTGATCATAGTCATTTCTTGTCGAAACTACGTGGTCCTAGTTGATTGTCGCCATGTCTTATCAACTTATGTGTCTTTTGGGGCGACTGTTGATGTGCCTAGATGATCGTTGTTATGTTTTGACCGATTGCACAATGTGGTTTTGTAGAGTTTGAGTTTAGTGACCATTACTCGACTTCCACAACTATAACTTGTTTCTGCCCAGTGTGGCTTCTCGATTTGATGTGAGGGTACTTGTCATTCCTTGATTAAGCATAAAAACCTTGTGTTAGTTTTTTTGGTCTGATTTTAAATCTTGATTTAGGACTTGTGTTTTTCCCGATTATTGATTTGGGGTATGACATTGGTTTTATTATAGGTCCTCATGATGTTCCTGGTTTCGGTGCCTATTTTCGACAGTGCATGTGCCTGATAGGCTAGGCTTCTTTCGTCATAGAGGTAAGGTTTTTTATACTGTACATCATTGCATCATGGTTTTAAAACTATTAATTTATGGGTTGCCATGTATGAAAACCTGATGGGACTTGGTCACCAGCACGTCTATATTTATATATATGTTTACCGTTTTACAAGTTTATTATAAGAGCGCATGGCATTATGATCTATTTGTTTTATATGCTAATATATACTAGACAAACATTCGTTGTCTTGGGTTGTATTAGGCCCAACAACCAAGAACGAGAGGCAGTTTTCCTTAGACACCTTCTACTGTGTGAAGGTTATGTTGTTTGTATGCGTAAATAGGTAGGGCATTGATGGTGTGTTCTTAAACTTTGAATCTCTAAAGTTAATGGGTAATAAGGCGGTGATGATACGCTCCTTAGGTTTTGAATCCGTAAACCTTGCTAGGGTATTTAGTCATCTCTCTAGATTTTACGGGTTCTGTCGTTGTTTGGTCTTTGGATTTGCCAGCACCTTTCGTTTAATGATTTTATGGGTTGTGTCGCTGCCTAGTCTTTTGATCATCGACAATCCATGTGACGCTAGCAAGTCTTCGGATCACCGTCACCTTTTTACTTCTTTCTGTCTCATGAGATGTTATCATCTACAGGCTGTGGCCTTTCTGTGTTGTATGCCAAAGGGTTCTTAAGTGACCTTCATTTTTTTCACTGAGGTTGTTTTTGAATGAAAAACAATGTGGGTCTATTTTCGGATATAGGTTTCCATGTATACAATAATATTTGATCATTGTTGCAACCAATGATCGTTGAGCCTATTTTGTTACAATGAGAAAAATAGATTTTTAATGATTTTAAATCCATGCATGACATTTCATCGATCATGGTTTTAAAATGATAAATAAAATCAGTTGTTCCATGTATTGCATATAGTATAAATTTTCTTACTGAGTTAGTCACTTACTTCAAATGACCCCCTCATTCCTAGGTTTGATGGGTGGTGGTGGGTGTCTCTGTTTCATGGTGAGACTTTTATTTTCTCCTTAGTTCTAGAATTTATTTTATGGTGTTGAATGGTTTCATTTCCTACACAATACTATATCTTTCTTTGTTTATTATTACACTATTTTTCACCTCTTGTTAATCACTCTATGGACCTTCCCTCATTTCTTTGGATTTTGAGCTTTAATTTATGTTAAGTTTTTTGCTGATAACCTAGCCTTGGGTTGGGCGGTCAAGTATTCTCTGAGGATCGGGTTGCTTGACCCGGTGTTTTTGTTAGACTTGCCTCTAGGTTGTGACATGTGTCTATGGAAGCACATGGAAAGCATGTGTCTTGTTTCTGCAGAAACGTAGACACCCGTGGAATTGAAGGTTTTCACAAAAGCATGCAAAAACCATGTATCCACTGAAGTGAGGGGTTTCATGAAAACACACATGTCCATGAAAGCGAGTGGGTAGCGAGGACGACATTTTAAGAGCAGATGTCCAATCTAGATTTTTAAAGTTGTATTTTTTATGGGATCATTTTGTAAATTCCCCGAGTTTGTTCTTATCCCGATTATGGATTCCAACAATCTTTTAAAGATTTAGAAAGTGAATTAATTTGGATATGTGTACTTTGGTAGGTCCAACGGATTAATGAGAGATTTAGACTCTGGATTTCATTTGCATGGGTTTGACTTAGGTGATCCAGTTGAGGTAGAGATTTATTTTATGTCCAACATTTGCATCGTTTTCTAAATTTTTATTTTGAGATGTGTTCTTATATAAAATGACATCCATTTTGATGGCTCATCGATTTTTGTAATATATTTTTATTTTAATTGGACATGTTTATATTTGAACATGCATAACATCTTGTTTGATCACAATGGTTATGTGAACCAAGCTTGATTGGCCTATATGAAGATCCTGTTTTCAATAACCACATTTGACCGTAAGGAATGTGTTTGTTTGTGATATTGTTAACAAGAGTAATTGAACAATTGTATGCGTAAAAGCCTAAACTGTATCAGGGTCATTTGTGGCTGTTGTGATTGCCGGGGATCGTCGTTATTATCACTTCTAATGGCATGGTATGCTCGGAGTTTATGAGTGATTCAATTTTCACTGAAAATTACAATAGTGAGTTATTTTATAATACATACCACACTATATTAGGTTGCTTTAAAAACTTAACCTACTGTGCTTTGTTTGATATTGCATAACTTGTTTTAACTAGCATGCTCACATATTCTTTTTATTATATTATTGAATATAATATTTATCCTTATAGAGATTAGTTGACTCGCCCCAATATTGTTTCCCTATAAGACTTAGTTTTGAGGATCTCCAAACGTCGATGCAGGGTGGGCTTAACATTTACTTCTAGTTTTTTTAGAGTTTTATGTGTAAGGTTTGACCTTTTTAATTATTGTTCAGTTTAAGTTGTATCTTTTCATTTAATTTTATCACAGTTAGTTTATGGACTAATATTACTACTCTATCTAATGTCGTCAGTATTGGACCTATGTGTTAGCCTAGTTTGGTTGGGCCCTGGGTATTTATTTTCACATTTAAGACTTCTGCTGCTTGATAAGTGAACAAGAAAAAGGGTCAGGCAACTATGCTCTTTTCTAGGTTAAGTCGTTTCTCATTCTATCTCGAATTCCCTTTAGGGTGTGACAGGTCATCCTTGAAAGCAATATGGTCGACTGCTTTTTTTAGCGACTAGTTAACCGGGACTGGGTTCGGTAAACTGATTCTAGTTGGAATGCCTTCCATTCAAATGTAGTCCACTCTTCCATAAATTCGGTCGACCACAGACTGGGTCTGGTTGATCAACTCTAATCCAAATGTCTGTCTTTCAAACATCATTCACACTATGGCGCTCTGGTCGACTGGTTTATAACCTTGGTCGACCGTTGCCATGGGGTACCACTTTGATACTCTAAAAAAACTCTGACTTTCCATCAAAATTTCCAATTTTAAACATTTCAAAATACTTTTAGAGTTAATTTACATCAATTTCATGCATAATTTCAACCTTTAAACTATAAATTGACTTTCAAACTTCTCAGCGAACAACTAATCCTATAACAAAACCAAGTTCAAAACACCGATGAACAAAGATTGAAAATTCAGAATTTACCTCTCTAAAAATGTCTAAATGTCCAAGCTTTAGAACTCTAAATTTGTAATGACTTAATTCAATTGGTAAAATGAAAACTAAATCAATTCCATTGATCGAAATTTGAGTGTTGAAAAAGATCATCAATTGAGGGAAGAAAATAATTCAGCCTTACCCAATCATTCCTTAACGCCTTCACTGATTAAAAGGACAAGTATTTGTCTTTGGCTCGATCAATCTTTATAATTGTCAGGAGTTCCTACGCTGAGAGAAAAAGAAAAGAGTTATGTAGGAAGAGAAAATTTCATTTCGAGTGAGAGGGAATATTGGGTATCAGGTATCCATATGACTAAAATAGGGGGAAAACTCCCTCAATTTTGTAACTACCCATTGAAAGAATAATTTATAAGTTTTAAAAAAATTTGATGAAATATATTCCATAAATTTTAGCTACGGTTATCACAATAAAATTATGAAATAAAGAAGATTCTTACTAATAAAATCCACAAAAGGTTCACTCACCACTACTATCGTACAACGAGTTGGTCGATCAAAGGAAAACTCAGAATCACCAAAATCTATTATTTAATATTTAACTAAGTAATTTAAGTTAGAATATTGTGTGAAGACCGGTATAGAAATTTATTTATTTTTATTAAGGAAATTTAATTTCTTTAGAAACGTCCCCTTGTTTCGTGGTAACACCTGAACCTTTCCTTCCCCGTTTCTTTTTTTTTTTAGTAAAAGCCAAATCCACTTCTTCCTTGGTGAAGTTGTGGTTGAAATTTGCCTCCTCTCGGCAAGAATCAATTTTGCAAACCTTCAAAAATTTTCTTCCAAGCCTTGCCTCTCAACGACCATCTCTCTCTGCGCTTGAAAAATTGGAGCGATGACTTGTGATGAACATCATCACGAAAAGTCCAAATTCTTTACTTTGAAATTTAAAAATTTGTGTTGAAGTTTTGATTTCCATTACATCTCTTTGTTCGAAGGGATTTGTGTGAATTCAGTCTAGGAAGGAGGTTGGATTTCTTACTCAATCGGAATACTCTTGTGGTCGGAAAATCAAGAGGCGTTGAAGATAAAAGTTCAAACTTTCATTTTGACTTTGTTCTGTAATCTGGCAATTTGGGTCTAAAATTTCAAATTACTAAATTGGAAATTTCTTTAATCAAATAAATGGTAAAAATTTGGAAATTTCGTCGCTCAGTTTCTGTCGACGAGGGTATCGGATGTGTTGAGAATTGGACGCAAAACGAAAAAAGAAAACTGCAGAAGCAGAGACACCAAGATTTATGTGGAAAACCCTTACGGGGGAAAATAAATGGGGCAGAAGAGAAATTCATTAATAAGAAATCAAGGTACAATGAGTTTTGTGACTCAATCTTATATTTATGGCATAAACAGGAAATCCTAGTCATACTGAAATAGGAAACGTTAATTATACCGGAAATAGGAAACCTTAATATTGGATATGGGCCCAACCCGGCCCAACTAGAATTCAGGTCACAAATGAATTCTAACAATCTCCACCATGACACAAATTCCACATGAGAGATCCAATGCAAGCTTCTCGACCCACCCTAAAACAAATCTAGAACAGTGAACTCTAACAATCTCCATCTTCAAAGAAATTCTAATGTAAGGCAAACGAATCTGCAAAACTCCAATAAAAAATAACCTCCTCTTCCACATAGGCCCCTGCTGGGCCAACTCAATAACTGATACCGATAAAGTTTAAGCCTTGCTTAAACTTGAGAGACATACTCAGGAAGAAATCACGTCTCCTCCATGGTACCACCGAATTAACAGAGATGTCACAATGACCTACATATGAATATGTTGAAGACCCCCCACTGGAATCTATTCCCTCAAACACACTCAATTCACAACCCACTAAAGTAGTTTCACCATATTGCCGTGAAGCTTTATCCTTCATCTTGGTTTTGCCTTTGATGATACCACTTTGACATGAAACTGAAACTAGTGATGATGTGGTGACTGCATTACCCTAAGCATCTGTAATAGGCTGACATATCGGCTCTGATGTAGATTCAGATCCCAACTTGAATATCACCTGAGAATCTAACTTCTTCTGAGTCTTCTCCAAAAAAATTTTCGCATGTGAATTCACAAACTTTGCAGTCTTATTACCCGTTACTGTAGAACCTTATAACACATATAAGTTTGTAGAGCTTCTGTGTCCCTTTACCTTGACAAGAGCACCCCTACTGATCTTTATACCTCCACCTACAGCAGTGCACTTGGAGCACTCAAGAAGATCATATTCTTCTTTAAATCTGGAACATGTCGCACATTACCCAGTGTCCTCACAACTCCATCAAACATTCTGAATCTGACGATATCAATACCAACTATCTTGCAAGGTGTGTTATTACCCATTAATACAACACCTCCTAAAATAGTCTAATATGTCGAAAACCAATCCTGATTGTAACACATATGAAACGAACAAGCTGAATCTAGAATCCACTCCTTATTTGGCTTTGAGTTTTTCTCTAACACAATTAGAAGATTTCCATCACTATAATCTTCTTCTTCTGCAACAACAACTTCACCGCATGTCATCGGTTGTTTTCCCTTCTCAGCAGCTTTCTTTATTTCATTGTATAATTTATGGCACTTAGCTTTAATGTGCTCATTTTTCTGACAAAAGTAACAAATTCTATCACAGTTCCTTAACTTTGATCTACCCTTCAAATCCTGAACATTATTACTACTTTTTTTGTTTGACTCTCTTGTTCTACTCCGAACGACAAGTCCCTCACTTCGAGACTCGAATCCAACAATAATTTGCTTCATCTTTTCCTTTGATAACAAAGAACCATAAATATCTTCTAGAGTTAGACTTTCTCTACTGTATAAAATCGTATCTCTGAAAGTACCATATGAAGTATGTAACGAGCATAGCAGAATCAACCAAAATCCTCCTCATCGTAATTGCATCTCATAGTCTCCAAATCTGAAACTAACTCTTTGAATGCAGCTAAGTGCTCTGTAATAGAAGCTCCTTTGATCAACTGATGAGAATAAAGTCTTTGCTTCAAATACAACTTGCAAGTTAGGGTTTTCCTTATAGACAACTGCTCCAATCTGAACCATAACTCACCAGCAGATTTCTCCCCCAAAACATCTTGGAAAATCTGATTTGACAAATGTAGACATATCAAAGATAGGGTTTTTCGATCCTTTTGAAGTTTCTTGTCTTCACTCCAAGTCGTGGGCGTTTTATCGAGCCCTAATAATGTGTCATCTAAATTCATCTGTGTGAGCACATCTCGCATCTTCACTTCTTATAAATGAAATCTTGTATTCTGATCCAACAACGAAATATCAAATTTCAGTGAACTCATCTTCCCCAAAAATTTCAGAAATTTCCCCAAAAAATATCAGAACTCAAAATATCCTCCTCAAAAAATTTAATCCTCAAATAATTCCAGAAAATTGCCAATAGTCCAACCAAAAATTTAGAAAAATCCACGCACTGCACAGTCAGATTTTTTTTATCCAAAATATTCTCATAACCTGCACCAAAAATGTTAGGAAATTTTCAAAATTCCAATTCAACAATTAAAAACAGTTCACTTACTTTCTTCACTGGCGATGTGCTTGCAGGTTCGGAGACATAACAAAGTGGCGAGCGACTTCTGTTCTATGATCAATGAGGATTCAAGGCAACTGGACAGTACAATAGAGGCAGAAGAATGGCTGCAACAAGATGGTATTCTTCCTCTGGGTGAACGACGAACAACTTCTTCTTCTCTGTTGAAGAAAAATAGTGGCGGGTAGAGGGCAGAGGGCAGAGGGACAACCGAAATTCCCTCTATATTTTTGTCTTCTTCTTCGCTACTCCTTCACTGCTTTCAGTGAATAACTCAACAGACTCTTCTCTGTTTGTTGGACAGAGTTGTCGGTGGTTTCTCCCTCTCCGTCTTCGGCGACAGTGACGCGTCGCAGACTTGGATTTCTTCTTCTTCGCTACTGAAGAACACAGAAGACACACTCTGTTATTCTCAAAGAGTCGCACCTCTATTCTCAATCCCGAGCAGGACTCAGTTTTTGGGAAGTGGAAGACACAGGTAGCACACTTCTTCTTTGTTGTTGAAGAAGCAGATTGCGGGCAGAGGTAGATGGAAAAACAAAGGAAATCCTATTCTTTTTTTTTTATTTTTCCAAAATTGCAACTTTCACGAAGAATTTCAAACCTCAAATTTTGTTCGATCCGAGTACTAAAACTCTAACTTTGCTCTGATACCAATTGTTGAAAATTGGTATAGAAAACCTAAACCAATCTCTGATACCAATTGTTGAGAATCGAACCTGAAATGGAAAAAGAAAACTATAGAAGCAGAGACACCAAGATTTACGTGGAAAACCCTTACGGGGAAAAATCATGAGTCGAGAAGAAATTCACTAATCAGAAATCAAGGTACAATGAGATTTGCGACTCAAGCTTATATTTATAGCATAAACAGGAAATTCTAGTCATACTGAAATAGGAAACCCTAATCATACTGAAAATAGGAAAATCTAATTTAGATATTGGCCCAACCCGGCCCAACTAGAATTCGGGTCGCCACCAAACTCTAATAGGATGAGTGACTCAAGACTGAGCCATGGTTGGCGAAGCTCTTGACTTCGACCACTTCGATGACTGGCCGAGACGAAGAATCTCGGCCAGAGACTAAGATGTCCACAATATCAGAGACAACGTTCGGGTGCGAGGTTATCTCCTTCATGTTTTGACCGAAGAGGTGCAGAGAAATTTGGTCTGCAGTGGCTGCAGATTTGGGCCGGTCGCATTCCTTCTCTACTTAGGTCGCAATTTTGACCTAAATGAGCAGCAGCAAAAGTTTAGTTTGGGGTTGTGCTCTGACCCCCTTTGGGCTGCTGTAACGACCCGGTTTTTCGTAAATCCTTTAAAATGCAAAAAAAAAATTAAAGCTTTTATAAAACCATGGAAATCGCTTCCAAAGCAAATCAGAGCGCGACACTAAAATCGGACCGCTACTAACCTTTCGTTAAACTTGTGATGAAAATTCAACTAATAAAATGCAGAAGTGTTATAAAACCATTTATTTAAAACACTAGGAAGCGTAAATCGTTTATAAAATCTCTTGTTTTGCTCTACTGACACTAAACAGTTAAATATACTTTAATTACAAACCATTTTCGCTTTTACTCACATAGCCTGGCCAACCACAAGCTCCTTCACGTGCAAATCCTTCATCCCTGCTTTAATATCTTATTATCGTCTTTTGCATTGACTCCTAATTCTGTGCATTTGATTGATGCATACAAGTACCTACACCTATATCACAAGTAAACTGTAAGCCCAAAGGCTTAGTAAGGAAAAAGGGTTTAATGCAACATGATATGTCACTCTTTAGTCCTTTTGGAATGTAGGCCACCCAAACCAATCCTTTCATTATGTCATTTACTCATTTATTACTTTAGTTTAATCCATTCATTCGCTACTCATACTTCGAGCTAGAAATTGGGGGATTTTCTCGTGCAATGATGTAGTGGATCGGATCTAACCTTTTTTCTTACTCATTTATTCTTCCTTTTCTCAACATTTTACCTCACTTATGCATGTGCGAGTACCCAACCAAGGTGGCACTCCCTACTTGTTTCTATTAGCATAATACATGACCATACATTTTCAACCTAACATGATGCATGATACTTTATAACATAACATTAATAGAAATTGAAGTGCACATTAAAATAAAAGTAACCAATAATTGAATAGAGCATATCATAGAAAGTAATTGACAATCATATTGAAATGAAAGCAAACTGTAATTGAAATTGCGCATATAGTAATTAATAGTAATTGAAAGTAAATGAGCTGTAAAGAGACAATAAGGTAGACATGCGATGAATTACAATTAACTAAACATGCTCGATAAACTAAGCTAAACTAAACATGCTCAGACACTTAATAAGATTAAACTAACATGTTCACAATTAATAATTTAAATGGAAACATACTTTAGACAATAAATAACTGAAGAGAGGAAACATGCTTATAAATTCATAATTCTTATTCTAATTGATTAAGCATGCTTTTATGCTAATTAATTAAACATACTACAATTAATAGTCTAGTTTATTATCCTAGTTAATTACATGCTCGATATGATTACTTGCTCAAGAAAAAATTACAATTATTATCCTAGATGATTTAAATATGCTTCTGTTCTAGTTAGTTGATTAAACATGCTAATAATTATTCTAGTTACTTATTATCTTAAGTAGTTATCCTAGTCAATTTTCATGCATTGAGAATAGTTACCATTCCATTTAAGTAAACAACCAATTAATTACTTAAGCATACTCAATTTAATTATCGATAATTAGTTAATTAGATATTAGTTCACATGCTTAGATTGATTAAATTGTTTACATGCTTAGATTAACTAAATTGGTTAACATGCTCAATTGATTTACATGCTCAACTAATTGGTTATTTAGAATGCTCTAGGATTAGTTATTACTTAAAGAGCTAGCTAAACATTGTCAACTTAGTTATTTGAAGACCAGTTAATTAATTAATTAATTAAATGTGCCCAGATCTACTTAGTTAATTAAACATGTTTGTAGTTAATAACTAATCAGCAAGTAAATAATAATGAAAATGTAACAGCTTGTGATTAATAACTAAATAGCAAGTAAACATTTAAACACAACATAGGACTCTTAGCTCATTTTCGGACTTCACATAACTATTTATCATTCACTTGTTCCACTTTCATTTCAACCATCACTATCAATTGCACGAACCATTTGTAGTAAAGGAAATACTTGCAGAAATTTAACAACAGTATTTCTAAAATTGTAGGAAACTAACAGACAAAGGAGATCACGAAGCTAACAACCACAAAGGAAATCAAACAGAAAAAAGTCTACGGATTATCAAAGGAAATATCACAGAGCAACAATAACTACATAGTACTAACAATCCATACTATCACCAATACAAGGAGTGTCTATAGCAAGGAATCAACAAAGGAAAATACAGTAGGTAATCATGGAACTATCAAGTAGAAACCAACTAACAACAATTAGCAGTAAACATTTCAGGGAACCAACATAAAACTCACGCACTCTACTTGTGGTGTAGCGCCTCCACAGGCCAAGACACCCCTATTTCCTCACCTAAACTAAAGACTAACACTCAGGGGCAGCAATTTCCACAGCTCACAGCTCACAGCAGGACACACCTCAGCTCCCACGGTCAGCAACCCCCAATACCCACAACTCCAATCTCACTCACTTGCGTACGTAAGGAGGAACTCACACAAAATCCTCAACTAACAGAACACTCAAGCTCACAGAGAATCCCCCCTCTCTCGGACTCCCACTCTCTCACTTTCACACAGGAATTTCTCTCTCGCAGAAGGAAAAATCAACCGAAAAGAGAAAGAGGGAAGTGGCTTATACCTAAAGGAGGAGGCAGGAAGGGATGCCTAGGGGAGGAGAGGTCGGCTCTAGGCAGGGGGAGGTCGTGGTATTCGGATCGAGGGTGGGGGAGAGTCGATTATGTCAGGAGAGTGAATGGACAATTTCCATCATTTTAACTCTAATTTTTCATAGGTCTGGGCTATTTCGGACGAGTGCAAACGCATTGGTCTCGTTCGCAAGAGCAAAATCCTGAAGGCTAAATCGCTTCGTTGGACAAGAACTGGTGTCCTCGTCCTAACCGTACCGTCCGCAGATGACATTCGGACGTGTTTTGGCATCCGCATGAAACGTCTGCACGCATCCGAATCTGTCCTTAAATTGGACAGAGTCAATTCAGATGCAACTAATCCATGTCTGCATTCGTTCGCATGCGTCCGAAAGTGTCCAGGGTTCGAACAGATTCAATGCGAACGAAGCCACCCTCGTCCGCATACGTTCAGACTCGTCCGAAAGTCTGCGACACAGTGAAGTCAGGACATGAAATAGTGTCCTAAGTTGTCCTAAGGCTAAGGGTATTTCCGTTACGGGGAAAACATAATGGAAATACCCCAAGACTTAACACTCCAAATACGTCCTTAGTGATACCTCGATAATTATCCAACTTCAAAAGTTGGGGTGTTACAGCCGCGGTCCAAAGCATAAATTGAGTTTGTTTTGGGGCTTGTTTTGTGCCAGACCTACAGTATTTTACACCAAATCAATTTTAATTTAATTTTAAATAATAAATTAAAAATATTAAGGTATAAATATTTGACCCAAATTTAATACCTTAATTTTGGATAAGTACCCAAACTTAATTAAATTCGTGGACTGTTGAATTTGAATCATTGGATTTTAATTGATATAAGCCCACTTTAAGGTCTGAATTTTATTTTTATATACTGCATTGCATAGTTTTTAAAATAAATATTTTGATACTTGTCCTATATCAAAATGATGTGTCCATTTTATGGTCATCGGATTTTTAAATTATATTTAATTTTTTATCGTATACGTTTAAATTAAGCATGCATATTATATTTCTAGATCAACTCAGTCATGTGAATCGAGTTCGATCAAGCGGGTTTGGGGTCTGTTTTATTTTACGCACATTCTACCGTGTAAGAATGTGTTTGTTTGTTGTTAACTAGAATAATGTGACAATTGTATGTGTCATATCTCTGGGCGCAAAACCCTAAATCTGATAAAGGTATTTTATGTGGCTTTCACAATCAACGAACATCACTTTTATTCTGTTATATGTCTATGGCATGGTGTATCCGGAGTCCATGAGTGACCTCATTTTCAATGTGATTTTTATTTAGTACAATAAGGGCCTATTTTAATTACGTGCCATATATTACTAGGTGGTTTTAAACATGTGTCTTTTTGTAGACATTTTTCTAAAATGAATTTATAAAATATGATTTTAAATTCATGTATGCTTAAACACCTCATTTTAATTCCAATTATTAAATCCTTATTGAGTTTAGTAAACTCACCCTAATAATACCTTTTAATCAACTAGATTTCCAGATACCGAGTCAAGATTAGACCCGGCAGAGTTTATTTAATTCCTTAATTTTTAATAATTTTTCTTGAAAGATATTTTGTGAGGTATCTTTTTTATTGGATAACTGTAATATCTATTTTTAATTTTTGCACAGTTATTTTATTTTGGATTATATTACTATGCTATCGGATATCACTGTTAGACTTATTAAGCCCAAGTTATAGAGCTCCGGCTTGTAACAATTAATTTAAGTCTTTCGCTGTTAATTAATAAATTTAAGTGAAATTGGTCAAACGATTCGGTTCTTTGAATCAGGTTGTTTTCCGTTCAATCATGGATCCTTTGTAGGTCATGACATATTGGGCAAGGAATGTCTTATAATATTCACTTAAAAATTTTCATATTTTTTGAGGATACATAATATTAATCTTATACTTTAAATAAGGGTGCTAGAATGTTTGTATGTTTGTTTATTTTTCGAAAAGAAAATTTTAGTAGCTAGGCATAAGGGGTAGCTTACCATTTCGTTGAGATGGAAATATAGAGACAGTGACAGGCACAAGAGAAAAGTTTAAGCAGCCTAAACAAAATGGTTGAATTGATTTGGTTTGGGGTTTAAGAAAGTTTTTGTTGAACTTCAAATTCAACCATTGCATTACAATTTCCATTCTCCGTGTCTGCCTTTTTCTTGGGGCCAATTTTAGTTTCTCCAATAAAAAAAACCTTGGAGAGAGAGAGACTCTGTTTGGTTGAGAAGATATGGTGTGAGTGCGGATTGAGAAGCATGTCAGCCGGAGGGACCCATTTGAACATTGTATCATAAGCTTAAAATAGGTTGTTTTTGCTTTCCGCCTCTTCTTTTACTTTTTCTCACGTGATTATTTGTTCATATATTGTTATGGATAATGAGACATATCAAGTTGAACTTTTGTTACCATCTAACTTTGGATCCCGTGTAACAGTTTAGGAGATCTTTTAGAAAATCAAGCAATATACGAAAGATTGAAGAGAATATTCCTTGACTCTAAATTATGATACAATAAATTTTACAACTCAACTATATATTTATAATATAAAATTGAAACTCAAAAATTGAGATTCCCAGTATAAATCCACTGTCTCAGCCACAGCCGGGCTAAAATTATGGTCACATTGTCACACAAGGTCAATGATAGGAGCAAGAATTGGAAATAGGCTCCCCACTAGCCATGGGAAAGAAAAAGAACATGGAAGGAGAAGGGACATGGACTCAAACAGAAGGGCGAGACTTTTCATTCCAAGACAATACTTCCAAATAGTTGTGGCCTCTTACGGTTTTCACAAACCATCAATAGCTGTAAAATTTGAGAAATAACCGGATATTAAGGAGGAAATGAGATGGAGAGAGGTGACTATGAATGAAGTGGATGAGGAAATTGAAGTATATAAAAGAATTGAAATCATAATAATATTCATGAATCCTCATAATTTAAGCCATTTGATTATAAGAATAATAGTTCTGAAAGGAAAGAATGAGAAGAGAAGATCCCTGGCCCAAGCTGATGCAGGGAGTGGAAAATATAGAAGTGATTAAGAAAAAATGAGTACGAAATAGGAAAAGAGTAGAGAAGGAAAGAAGAAGAAGTTAGAAGAAGTGGGAAGTCACGAACATTGCATTTTCCAAATTCATCAACCACCCAAACAAACTACATAAAGTGAGTTTATATAGAAAACTTAGACTAACGGCCTAGTTAAGGGATAAAACTCAATTACAAAATATACTTAAAACAAATTATAAAACATAATTAAAACAACTAACATGGTTAAAACAAGGGAAAATGACAAACCAACCATCGTACTTTTCGATTAATGACAAGTCAACCACTAAACTTTTTTTGCTAACAAATTAACCACTGAGCTATGGAAAAAAAGTCACCGCTAACACTCGTGTTACGTTTTTTGTTAATGATGATGATCCGCGGCAGCTTGACTACAATCTGCCGCAGATGGACCACGATCTACAGTGGATCGATAAGAAGAAAATTCTTTTCTTTCACCTAATGCGACGGTGAATTTTTGCAAATGAATAATTCTCTGACTTTTCAACGGTTTTAGATGCTTGAAGACTCATTTTCCATTGTTTTTTTGCGATGCACAGGCAAGAGAAATCTGTTTCATCATTTAGTGCATATCAAAGCAGATTCAGACAAGACAAAAAATGAGATCGTTTACTCGAAAACTTTGGAAGGCCATAACTTTGTGATTAGTCAACCGATTTGGACGAATTTGTTTTTTGATTTCGCATAACTTTTCAAGATCTACATGCTGGCAAGATGTCGAAGGCAACTAGTCCCACTTTCGAGGCCCTCCAATTTCACTTACACAATTCAAAACTGTGAAGCTCCGCATGTTTTCCTGCTCGAATCTGCTCTGATAAGCACTGAATGACAAAATAGATGTTTCCTACCTGTACATCGTAAAAAGACGATGGAAACAAGTCTTAAGCGTCCAAAATCATTGAAAATTGAGAGAATTATCAATCTGCAAAGATTCATCATTGTATTAGGTGAAAGAAAAGAATTTTCTTCTTATCAATTCGCTGCAGATCGTGGTCAATCAGAGGAGGGTCGTCGTCAAGCCTCTGTGGATCATCATCAAGCTACCGCGGATCAAAATCAAAGCGTTTAACGGCAAACGTGACAGCGATATTAGCGGTGCCCTTTTCTCATAGTTCAGTTATTAATTTATTATAAAAAATAGTTTAGTGGTTGACTTATCATTGATCGCAAAGTACAATGGTTGGTTTATCATTTTCCCTTAAAAAAAAAATCAAAATGTTCATGTCATTTCCTCATCAACTCTCTTGGGTGAGAAAAACTCGACCTTGGCGAGTTAATAGATCCACCGAAGAACAATCTAATCAATCGCCCAACCATAAGTTAAGCGATTGATCAACCTGCTTTTGATGCCCATAAACATGTACAACTGGAGGTTTGGATTTGGAACTTCATGAGGATGTCCCCAAATCAAATAACGGAATATCTTGGTGACACCGATAAAACTCCAAGGAAGGCGATAGAATCCTTTGGAAATCCAAGTGCAATCGCTATCTGGCAGACCCACTCAACATACAAGGAAGCGTTGAACCCCACCTTCATTAGTAAATACAATATGTTAATCAAGAATAACATCAATTTTATCCTTATAAGTTGTGACAGGGGAAACAAGGAAAGTAATATCAGGAAACGTAAGATCAAAATGAACAAATGGAGGTAGAAGAGGATCATCAGAAGGATTAAAATGACCTCTATAAATGACTAAATCCTTAACATTAAAAGTAGAATGATAACCAAATGAGATGGAAGATCAACAACATAAGCATGTGGGCCAATTCGCTTTAAAATTTTAAAAGGACCAGCACTATGAGCTTGCAATTTAGAAGTTGATCCGAATGAACGTCGCTCAGGGCGAATTCGAACCATAACATAATTTCCAATATTAAACTCAACATGTCGTTTGTGTAAATCAACTTGTAGTTTATATAATTCATTACATGCGTCTAATTGTTTATTGACCTCAAGATGCAAATCATGAAGATATTGTGCGAACATTATATTTATCTAAGACACAGGAATGAGGTCTAAAGGATTCATAGGTTTAAAACCATGCATAACTTCAAAGGGACTCGTGCCTAAAGATCGATTTACAAAACTATTATATGCAATCTGAGCTGTAGGAAGAATCAAATCCCAAGTCCTAAGATTTTCATTGACTAGACACCTTAACAAATTACCAAGACTCCAGTTAACAACTTCAGTTTGGCCATTGGTTTGAGGATGATAAGTAGTCAAAAATTTTAAGATTGTACCATTCATGTGCCATAGAGTTCTCCAAAAATGACCCGTAAAACAAATATTTCCATCAGAAACAATGGTCTTAGGAAGACCATACAATTTTACAATCTCATTGAAATATAAGCTAGCCAATTTAAATGTGTTAGACGTTTTACTAAAAAGTTAGAATACAACCTAAAAAGTTATTGTTATCTAAATTTCCAAACTCTTCAGGATTAGGTTCATAGACTTGCTCTTCAATAATTTCCTCATTTACATTTTCACTCTCTTCTATGACTATGGTTCGACTGAGACAATTAGAGGAGATGTAACCAAAACCCTTACAGTTGAAACACTGCAAACGAGAAGAATTTATTGAATTGTCCAAACTTTTATCTTTATTTTCTTTAACAAATGGGGCACAGGATAGAGGGGGCCTAAAGAGAGACTTAGGAGTAACAGGAGTCGAGACAAGAGGAGGTCTATTGTCATTATCTTTACCATATGGAGTTTTTGTCACTACTTCATAGTCTCGAAATAAGGAATAGGCATGGTCTAGGATATTGACGCCTCGAAGAATAACATCACGCCTAAGGTAATCTTTTAAACCTTGACTAAATCTACTCAAAGTCATGACTTCATCCTCAATAACTTGTCATCTCATTCGAAATTCATCAAATTGATTGACATACTCAGTAACTGACCTGTTGCCCTGAGAAAGAGCATTCCATTGGTCTAACAGATTACCCTGATAGGATTGGGGTAAATACTTCTCTTATAGTTGTCGTTTCATTTCCTCCCAGCTTCCAACATGTGGCGCATGACACCCTCTCAAGGAGATTCTCTACACTTTCCCAAAACAGTTGGGTGTTACCAATTAATTTTAAACTGAAAAATTGAACCCTTCGGTTTTCTGGCACTCCGTACCAAGTGAAAAAATGATTCATATCCCTAACCCATTGAGTAATGATACGAGGATCCAAACAACCATCAAAAGTAGGAGCATCTAACCTAATATTTCTAAAGAGTTGTTCGTCGTGACGATTAGGAGATTGAGAACCTCAATGGTAATGATTTCGACCTTGTTCACGACCGTAATCCCTATCTCTACGGTCACATCTAAATTGTTGTTGAGGATGGTTGGGTCTATTGTGGGATAATTCAAAATGTCTGAATCAAAGAGATGAGGGATTTGTTCCATATGGTTCAACCTATTTTTAAGATGTATGTTTGCTTCACGAGTAATGGCCAACTCAGTTTAAATGACAGCTCATTGTTCCTGAATTGTTGTTGGTTGACACCTAATTGTGCTAATTATCGGGTAAGGATATCAAATTAGGAATGATCCATCTTAACAGTACTAGTGGTAGATGAGACTTGACGACCACTATGTAATTGCATGCAATGCAACACTCTTCAAATGAAGGACAATGGAGAGATCAACAAACACGTAATAGCAAGAAATGAATCATATCTACTAAAGCCAAAATTAAAGTGCATTTAATAAATGATTTTTTTAAAATAACTTCTAACAAAGCAAATAAATAGAGCTGATATTTTAAAATAATAAAGCGAAGACTAAATACCACGTTAGAAAAATCATCCACCACAAATTTGATTAACAAAACAGCGGTGAATAGAATACTTGGAAAATGAAATAATCAACAATGATTAAATCACATGATAGTTCAAATCAAATGGTATCAAGGTGGGCTAAATAATATGATGATATGATACATGATATGATACAGAATTTGATATGCGTATGATAATGAATTATAGATAACTCACAACTAATAAGAACAGAATTAAAGCATTATCTAAAAATAAATAGCTTATAACTATTAAAAGGTTCGAAACAGAAAACTTCCCTTTCGTTAAGATGTTGCCAGTAAAATAGTCAAGGGTGAAGGAAATGTCGAACAGATCCTTGGCATCTATATGGCTCGTCCAAATAAAATATTCTCTTTAATGTTGCCTTTGTTCTGTCTCTCGCTACTCTGTCAATCTAAGAAGACTCAAGGCCTAATCTGTGAAGGAGGCTATGCGCGAGGACGATTACGCGGTGGTTATGCCTAGATCGAGCAAGGATTAGACGACATAACAACGACAAATACAAAGAAGAAATAGAGTTGGCCAACCACCCAGCCTCAAAGATTCGTCGGAGGTGATACAAAAACTTGACTAGAGTGAAGCCTGTGGAACCGTTGGCAGCTAACAGTGGAGGAGGAAGTCGAAGAGTTCTTTGCGAATCTCAAATGAATTCACAATGCAATGAAGCGAAGTCGATCGAAGAGATGTTGAAGACAGAAAAAGATTAAAATTACAGTGAACATTGACTAAGTGGAACATGCGACAGTCAGTGGCAATGGAAGTGGGACGGACCAAAGCGACGTGGGTTTGTTGGTATGGCCGAGAACAAGTAGACTTGCATGTGTATTGAATGGAAACTTTGCCACAAGAGAATTATTGTTTGAGAAAACAATAAAATGGGGCTCTAATACCAAATTGATCCTAGGAGTGAGAAATATAGCAATGATTAAGTAAGATCGAGTAAGAAATAGGAAAAGAGTAGAAAGGAGGAGGGGAGCAAAACCACAGGAGGGAAGAAGAAGAGGAAGTTAGAAGAAGTGGGAAGTTACGAACACTGCATTTTCCAAATTCATCAACCACCCAAACAAACTATATAAGTGAGTTTAAATAGAAAACTTAGACTAACGAGCTTGTTAGGGGATAAATCCCAATTATAAAACATAATTAAAACAAATTATAAAACATAATTAAAACAACTAACATAGTTAAAACAAATAAGAAAGTGTACATGTCATATCCTCATCACAAGCGAGCTAGTATGATTTGTAAAAGTAAATCATTTTTGTGGGGAGATCTTGTCCATCTCTCAAGAAAATATATATCTTAAGAAAATATACTCAACCACTCCCGTCCCTACTATCTCTCTCTATAAGAAAAAACCTCTTCCAAAAATACCCCACGTCCTTCAACAAGAAACATAAAAAACATGACTTAGACTTTCTATTTTCAATCTACAAATCGTAATATATGGGGGAGAGAGAGAGAGAGACAGAGAGAGAGAGAATCATTTACCCGATCAATTCTGACTGCTGGAGTTCACTTTCAGCAACGTCTGGGCTAATTTCCACTCACTTGTAACAACCAAACAAAAAAAGGCAGGCCTAAGAGAGCTCCCAGTCTAGTATTTTCTCGCGGCGGTCTCTTATCATCTTGCCGTTCAACATGTCAGGAAAAATGGAGTCGCCAATGGCTACTCATGTTGATGTAGTATGTGTACTGGAAATGAGCATCTCAATTATGGCAACTAGAATAATTGTTCTCCCTCAATTAATCATAGCCGCCGACTAAAATACATGTTCATAAAATATCTTGAAGGATTGAATCCACTGAGAATAACTGCAGAGGGAAATGTCCATATGAATATATGATGCTGGAGCAGTAGATCAAATTCAACAAATAAGAACTATAGGTTGATGACTTACAGATTGGGCAAAGAACAATGACAACTCCAATTGGGTAGAGGAAAAATGTAGTTCTCTCTAGAAATGGTAGCACTGCAGCAAAAATCAGCATTTTTTTCAACGATGTTAGCCGCTTCTTAAACACTAGATCAACTTGAAAATTGTTATTCCAAATGATAGCATCAATTAGGGTATGTATAAGATCAGAACGAGAAATGTTCCAAGAAGCAGTAAATTGTCGAGATGAACATGTACTGAGGTTTAAATTTATATTTGAGAACATAAGCTCTAAGTGATATTAATAAACAGAGAATTCTTTACTTACCATCATAACCTAGGTAGTTTAGATAGTGATAATACGAGGCAGCCACCATGAAAAGCAAATTTGATGGCAACACTGGAATTAAGCCATGAGCTACCAAGAGTGGCAATATAAAGCAATGAATTACTGTATAAAGACCAAAATCCTCATTAGGATCAACGTCGAAAGCATACTCAAAAGTAATACCAGTTGCTTTAGTAATTACCATAAATCGAAACAAACAGGGGGAAGAAAGAGTTGCAGTGTACATCAAATGCATAGAGCCTTCAAGCATGAAAAGAAGAAAATGGCAAGAAAACACAAAAAGAAAAGATGAGTCAAACTTGTGTAAAAAAAACCTACAACTGCGTAATATACAGAAAATTAAATTTCAATGTTTTATGAATCATTTCTTCCAATTTTAAAAATAAATTTAGAGCTTTTGACTTAAATCTTATGAATTAGAGATTTGTACGAGAGACTATAAGATTATCTGGTGGGATTCAGATCCTGCAACAGAAACTTCTTTTTATTTATCAACATAGTCCAATTAGTGGACTCAGAATGGAACGATGCAAAAAGTACAGCTCAGAAAACTCAATGGAAAGGTAAACTCATGTATTATTAAGCTTTACTGTTCCACCAAAGTTTTTCCAGAATATATTCCAGCTTCCCCCTACACAAAAAAGAAAAAAAAAACACGTCTAACATTCCAGGAAGAGGACTCATGTTCCAAATGTCACCTCCATGTACTTAATAGGCTCCCTATTGCTTTAACCATCGACCAATAAACCAACTTTGAACCACAAAAAAAGACAAAATTATCTCTTCTAGTTAAATTAACATGTCAATTTGTCAAATTGGTTGTCTGCGCCTAAGTCAATCAGACATGCAATTCATAGAAACATGCAGAGTCATAATGGCTTATAGATCCGATCACAAGATGCAGAGAACAAATATCTAATTTGGTCAGACTTAACAGTTGAAGCCAATGCAGTACAATTCTCAACAGCTTGATCAGGTAAAGTCAAGAAAATAACAAGGGCACTGGAATATGATTATTAAACATACATAGATAAAGTAGCTCTTACCAACAACATGTAGCGAGAATTACCCCAAGGAATAGAAAATGGAAGAGCAACACTGTAATAACTGCAAAAATGGTATGTGACACGCTGTGATCATAGCTGAAATATTAAAAATGACAATAGTCAGCATTTGCAGAGCTTATTTAGTAAGGTAGATAAAAATTTACGTATAAGCAAAGGGTAATGCAATAACAATACAACATAGTTATCTGCTCAAAAGAACAATGCAACTAAGTCAAGTCTTCTGAACTTACGCGACACAGTAAGCCAAAGTTGCAACTATTAATAGAAGGACACCGATCACAGCAAAAGCAGGATCATCACTGGCCCATTGGTTCTTCGTTTCTGACAAAAACAAATATCCTCTTTCAATAAAACCCAATGCATGTTAGCATCACATTTTCATATTTTACATCACAATTCAAAGTAAAAAAGGAATTTCAAATACACTTTTAAAGAAAAATATTTCACAGAGGATGACTCACGCTTGTGATATTTGGTGTACTGATAGCTGCATCCATTATCCACATGAAACGTCAGAATTTCAATAATTAGCAAAATGAAAATATTTATATTTTCATCATAGTTTTGACAAGAAGTAAAAATGATTATATGAATCTAGCTTGAAGCCATTACACGAGTAGAATACGACTATGAAATAACTCCTGCACAAGTCAGACAAACAAAGGTGGAACGCTTACACTACTTGGAACCAAGGGTCTGCCCTTGGGTGTCTGCGTTGCTTCCTCTAGGGTGTTTGGGTAAGGTATCCCTTCACTTCCCTTATGGATTTTGGAGATAATACATGAGTGATTGATGTCTGAGGGATGTGTTGGTTGTTGGTCTTGTTATTGAATTACTGCCATTGTTTGGATAATATCTCTTTGTTGCTGTTAGTCTGAAGCATGATGAGATTAATATTCTGTGATTGGTTGGGCTAGTGATCGCGATTGGATTATATGTTGTCAGTCTTAGAACGTGTACCTGTTGCAAGTGGATAAGCTATTAAGTTGTATTATGTTGAAGTGAAATATGTTCTTTGATTGGGTTTTGCTGTGGGATTTCCTACTCTGTGGTGTTTACTGTTTAATGATTATTATTGGATATCCATATTCTAATTTTGTTAAGTAATAAGTTAGAGGAAAGTTTTGAGATAGATGTAGATAGTACGAGCAAATTAGGAATTTGGGAAATATGTTTTGGTTAGAGCAAAGTGGTTGTTAAAGGATTGTCATTAATGAGTAAATGTTTTAATCATGAAGATATTGAAAAGGAAAAGAAGGATAAAGATTAAGTATGAATACGCGATAAAGCTTCAAGGTAAGAAAGTGAGTAGAGGCGTTGGTCTGTGGAGGCCCTACGCCATTAGTAGTGTCCTTCCTTTAATTGTTTGTTTGTGTTTCTACTATGCTGCCATATTATGCCTATGTTGTTCGCACGTTATTAATCTAATCCTAAGCATGTTTAAGATGTTAGCATATTATTATTGTTTCCTTTGAATAGCCAAGCACGTCCACATTGTTATTGTTTTCTTTAAATTATTAGGCATGTCTATATCATTATCACTTTCTTTCAATTGCCAAGCATGCCTATGATATTATTGTTTCCTTTAAATCTCAAAGCATGTCTACATTTTTATCACTTCCTGTAAATTAACAAGCATGCCTATATAGTATGCTAATAAACTTACATATCTCATACTTTTATATTGTTGTGATTACTATTTTATGTCTCATACTTTTATACTGTTACGATTACTGTTTTTCATTGTCATGCATCACGATAATATTTTTCATTGACATGTATCATGATAATAGAAACAAGTAGGAAGTGTCATCTCTAGAATGGTACTCATATGCATTATATGAGGAAAAAGGATGAATGAAATCAATGAAAGGAAAAGAAAGGAAATGGGGAGTTGGGGGACAGAAAAGTAGTTTGGATCTAATCAGGTAGTATGGACTAAGTCCCCTTTTTGTAGGGAACAGGACCAGCAACCCTAGTGGTTAGAAGCTGACCAAGACTATACCTCCAACATAGGTTCCTCCAATCTCCCACTCGACGTATGAGTTATTAATGAAAGAATGAAATGTAAAGAAAAGATTGGTTGGGGGCGGAACCCATTACTAAAGAATTAAAGAGAGGCATGATCATACTGCATATCTCATTTCTTACTAGGCCTCGGGCTCACAGTTTGCTATTGGTGTAGGTAAACGCACAAGAAAATGATGAACAGATCAAGGAGCAGTTGATGAAGGATTTGCACTAGCGAGACTTATGGCTGGCTAGACTAAGGAAAGTAAAAGAGAAAAAAGTTTTACACATGTAGAGTAATAATTCATTATTATCCTTTTAAAATGAATGATTTATGCTTCCACTATAAAATGTTTTATGCTTCCGCTATTAATTAAGAAATATGGATTTTATAAATAAAGTTGTAACACCCCGAATTTTCATATTGGAATTTATTAAGAATAACTGAAAATTAATTAGTGGTATTTGGATATATCGGGTATTTATCGGAGTATTACCAAGGACGTATTCGTGAGTTTTCAAATTAAAGAATTTATTACGATTAAATGGAAATCACCATAATTAAAAATAAATATATATTGATTTAATACATTAAATTACAAATAATTAAGTTAGATTAAATTAAAATGGAGAGAGGGAGAGCTGAACCGGTTCAATTGAACCGGTTCAGGCTAAATCCCTCTCGGCTGGAACAAAAGGGAGTGACCTCCCTTGGCCTTCGACCATTGCGAAAGAGAAGGGAGAGAGAGCGGGTGAGAGCAGGGAGGAAGGAGAGGCGCGACGAGTGGCGAGGACGAGCTCGGGCTTGGCTTGGGCAACTCTGTGCGGCGGCAAACATGTGAGCAATGAAGGGGGGAGTGCTAGATCCCGAACTAGGGTTCAAAATCGAGAGTTCCTGCGGGTGTGTTTTCCGGCAACAATTGAGGTATGCCTTGTCAATCTTCCTCTTCTTCTGGTGTTTCTACTGATTGGTTGTCAATCGGAGGCGTGCAGTGCCGACTACGACTGGAAGTGGAGACTTTCGATTGGGGCAGTGGCGACGGGTTGAGCTCTGACCGGGTCTAGCTTGACCAGTTCGAGCAAAATATTGACTACTATGCAGACAACCTTTCCAGCGTGGAATCAGCATGGGAAAGATTTTGTGGGCTTTTGCAGGGGTTGTCTGGGTGCAAGGTGTTTGTCTGCTGGAAGTGTTTGTTGCTGAAGGTTTTATCTACGAGAGGGAGGGAGAGATAGCAGAACACTCTCGGGTGTGCTGAGCTCTAGGAGAAATGCAGACTGAGCGGAAGAGGGATGGTCTCTGGAGAGGTGAGCCGAGAGGTGGGGGAGGCAGGACTGGAAGGTTGGATCCCCTAGAAGCTCTCGGGTCTCTTGGGGTCTTCAGGTAAGGAGATTTCCTCCACCGTTTTTTGAATTAAGGATGGAGATAAAAATGCTAAGTTGATACTCTGTTGGTAGTGATATCTTTGTTGGGTTTTAGTTTCTTGATTCTATGAAGGATAGTTTGATTATGTGCTGCTCTTTGAATTGTTATTTTGTGAAGAATGGAACTGTGAATATAGATAACACCTTGTTGGTCATTTTCCACAAGCATAATGTGTTGGATTTTACATAGTTGTGTAATGCCTCTGTTAAAACCTTTGTTGTAGTATTAAGAACTGTTATATGGGTTGAGGAAAAATATTGGAAGTATGTTCCCTTGAAATGTATAAGCTACTGATAGTTTAAGTTGAGATAGTTTATGTTTTGTGAAGTTCTTAGAATTATTATTATTCAAGTTATGATTCATAATCATTGATGGTAAACACTTTAACTGTGAAGGTATCAGAAAGAGATAAATGGACAGCGATTAAGTGCGAACGCGCAATAAAGAATTGAGGTAAGGAAAATGGGTGTGTCTTGGCCATTTGGAGGCCCTACACCACAAGTAGAGTGCGTTCGTTTTGTGCTCGTTCTTGAAATGCTTACTTTTAGTTAATTCCTTGGATGATTCTTGCTATTCTCTTCTCTTGCTACGTTACAAATAGTTTCATATGTTGATTGATGGAATAGATGTGTAGTACTCTATAGACTGGTTAAGATCTGTGACATTTCTCTTTGTTGAATGGCTTGTTGTTCGCATGTATTGTTTGATAAGGAGACGACGAATGCAAAAGGGTGACGAATGGTAAATGTGTGAAATGATGACTGTTTACTATCTATATTAGTCAATGCTGTTAATTGTGTCATATTTCCTTCATTGCTCTTCCATGGGTTAAGTTTAGTAGTTATATATTTTGTTTTCCTTAAATATGTGTATTGTGCTGCCATAAATTTGTTCTGCCATTTTGTTAAGTAAAAGTTACGCGTGCTTAATCATTAATTGACTAGCATAATTAGTTTAATTGAAAGATGAGCATGTTAATCAACTGGTTGTTTAATAAATAGTTGCGAATCATCCCTTGAGCACGATTAATTGTTAACTCACTAGAATCCTTGCACATTTAATAAACTAAATCCTGAGTGTGTTTAATAAATTAAACTAGTAAATGTGA
>CM039469.1:31603806-31625214 GCA_022433065.1 Begonia loranthoides
AGTTGATAATGAATTGAACCAAGAATAATTCATTCACGTCCATACCCAATGTCTTAAGCTTTGCAGCCAAATTGGCCATGCTTGTTACGTGGTCATGAATGGGTTAAGACCAATCAAATTTCTTGGTCGTCAACTCACTCATTAAGCTTCCCACAACAGACTTGTCAGTAATGTCTGATTGGGAGTATGCCTTTATCTTTAACATGAAGTCCTTTGCATCATTTACTTTCGGCATCGATGGCTTAACATTTTCAGCCATCGTCATCCTCATTAAGCCCAAACACAGCCTATTAGACCGCTCCCAAGCCTCATAATAAGACTTGTCAGCTTCCGAAGTGGTCTCAGTAATAGCTGGTGGTCTATCATTAACTAGTGCCAGGTCCAAATCCAATACACCCAGTTGAAACTGGATTTGTTCGGACCAGTCAGCATAGTTAAGACCATTGAACTTAATAGATGAATTACCTGATGCAAACAAATTCATAGTAGCTGCAAATAACAACAATACTCATATATCAATACATTAAATAATCTATCCTAACCAGATCCCAAATAAAGCATATAAAATTTCATTAAGTTTACCTTTGGGTAATACTTAAAGAAATACATCATTCATGATATTATAATCTTTAATTGACTTATAAACATATTTAACACAACATGTTTAACATCTTTGGATGTTTAAACATATCAATTAACTATGTAAACTTGTCACTTTATTGTTATTAATTATAAACAATGGTCCACCTTTGGTTGACCTAATAGTTTATAACTAATAAACACATTTCAATAATATCATTATAATTAAATGAATAAATTACACAATTTTATATTGATCCTTTCAAACTAGGTCACTTTGGTGACTACTTAGTTTCTATACAACGATATATTAATTGTATAAACATTCATTCACTCAATTTCTTTAATTGAACTGCATAATTAGGCGCTGCGGACGACTATTGCGGACGTTAAATGGCATCCGCAAACTCTTACTGTCGTCCGAAACTGCCAATAGCGGACGCTAACTTTACCGTCCGCTGCATCCGTGTGATGCGTCCGGGTGAATCAAAATTACAGATTCATACCGGACGCATGTCTTATGCGTCCGTAGCGTCCTAGTGATGCGTCCCCATAAATCAAAACAGATTCAAAACGGACGCAAACTTTTCTCGTCCGTACAGTCCGCTTTATTCGTCCTAGTGAGTATCTTTACAGATTCATTTCGGATGCAAATTGTAGCGTCCACGGCGTCCGCATTGTATCGTCCTCGTGAATCATTTTACAGATTCAATGCGGACGATACTTACATGCGTACGCGTTGTCCGCACCCTTTCACATATGCGTCCGCATATGCATTTTTAACATGAATCTCGCGTCCGACCACACTTCAGGTCGACCGAATCACGATACCCATCGTCCAGACGACGAAAAGTTTGATAAAATTCAACAGAAATCAATAATTTCTATCATCCTATTCTTGATTTCATCTATACATCCATACATGCATGATATTACGAAATATAAACTATCATTTCTCATGCATATTACTCGTTTTCATGGTAAATCAAATTGTATATTTAACCTATGCTCTGATACCAATTGTAAACATATTTTCATTCAACTTTTCTACTTTAATCCCATTTTTATTTACTTTACATGCTTGCAATACTTTAAATCTCATACAACGTAAATGATTTAACCATCAATTATTAAACTAAATCTACCAACCTTGGTCCATGATATATAACGCTTTTGATGACGATGTTGAGTTCCGTTTATCGCCTTAAAACCTTTCTTTAACACGTCTCTTCGATGATCTGGAAACGAAGTGTAAAAACCTTGATTTGTTGAGAGTATTTTCGGTAGGGAGAGAGCTTTTCCGTTCGAATCAATCAATCCTTTTCTCTCCCCTAGGTGATTGAAGAAGACACCCATACAAAGGCAACTTTCCATACATGCCCCTACATTCGTGTCTTTTCAATCACGTCTCTTCAACTATATATTATACACTTTTAATAAGGTTAAGGTGAGGGAATTAAAACCCAATTAACTTAATATATTTAATGCTTAACAACCATCGCATTAAGCTTTTTAATATTAAGTCAATGTGACATTAATTAACATGGACCACATTTACATAGATTATAATTAAATAATCTAACATACTTTGATTGCTTCAGTGACATGTGGCAGTCCCCTAAATAGGCAGTTTCCCACACAAAGGCAACTCTCCATACATGCCCCTACATTCGTGTCTTTTCAATCACGTCTCTTCAACTATATATTATACATTTTTAATAAGGTTAAGGTGAGGGAATTAAAACCCAATTAACTTAATATATTTAATGCTTAACAATCATCGCATTAAGCTCTTTAATATTAAGTCAATGTGACATTAATTAACATGGACCACATTTACGTAAATTATAATTAAATAATCTAACATACTTTGATTGCTTCAGTGACATGTGGCAATCCCCTAAATAGGCAGTTTCCCATTCTTCTTCTTCTTCTTCTTCTTCTGGCAGTTTCCCATTCTTCTTCTTCTTCTTCTTCTTCTTCTTCTTCTTCTTCTTCTTCTTCTTCTTCTTCTTCTTCTTCTTCTTCTTCTTCTTCTTCTTCTTCTTCTTCTTCTTCAACCAAGATGGTGGGACAAACATCTAAATGCATTGATGACATAATATTGGTAAACTTTACCAATCACGCTTTAAAAAAAGAAAAATATTATTTTATTGTTTATTGTCACGGAAATGTCATGTGACAGTTGACAATGTGTCGGATATTATCGAATTGGTGCCATATACTTCACTCCATACGCTGTCTCATCTAAATTTTTCATGGTCAGAAAGGAAAGGAAATTCAACTAGCATGCACAGAGGAATCTGTATTATTCGTTTACACTTTGTGTTCATCAAAATCTCAGGAGGGAAGGCCTGGATAAATCCAAAGATCTTGTAAGGGACAGGGACAGGGACAGGGTCATAGATCTTATGTAGGTCCTCTCAATCTCCAACAACCATAAATTTACCGGTTTCGAAGGGTCGGCAAATAAAAGAACATGACTTTTACAGAAATGGAGATGAGACGTGGACTTTAATGTATTGTACCTAAAATATGTTGATCCAAAAATATTTATGTTTTTCACTTGAACAAAAAAGACCAAAACTTATCTATTCTAACAATTGTGATTTAGTTAGTTATTTAATCATAGTTGGGGCAAATGTTTTTGTTGGAAATCACAAAAAACGAAAAAAAAAAAAACCAAATTAATACATTAAGATTTACATAAAAAATCTCTTTCGATAAAAAAAAAAAACACGAGCAAACGATAAATCACTTTTATGAAAAACGAAATACGATCATAAATTTTGTATCTTTAATTTACAAGTATTCAAAGAGTAAAATAAAACTCTAAACAAGATTTATAATGCAGCTTACTAGTCCAAATCAAAAGAACTCGGGTTATCAAACACGAAACATTCTACTTTTACATGAATTTCAATAGAGATTCATAACATGGGCTTCTTTGCAAAAAAAATACAAAAAAATCTAGCTCGTTCAACTTTAGTAATTTACACATCAAATCTTCATATCTTCCACAAATCTTCCTCTTCTACAAAATTCTTCGAGGAGATTTGAGACACAAATTCATTAACCCAAGCAAAAATAAAATTCAGATTATCAAACTATAAAATTCTTCAAGGACAAATTCAACAAGTGATACTGATCAAGTTTAAGAAACACTTAAACCAATATAACAACAAATTCTCAAGATCTCATACAATGTCATCCAAGTCTTCATAATTAGTCAATCACAAGAAATTGCTATTCAATACCTTTAACAATTCAATTTACGTCATTTTGCAATAACAAAAATATCAAAATTTAATTGGAAAGTAGAATATCATTCTTCAAAGGGCACACTAGGGGTGGTCAAATACCAGTTCGGTTTGGTTTTGATATAGAGCCGAACTGGCTGAATCGAAATCGAGTATTCGGTTTCTTGGAACCGAACTAGAATCGAACCAAAATTTCGGTTACCATCCCGGTTCGGTTCCGATTTATCATTTTTTTCCCAAATATGAAAATAATCAAAATTGTATTTCAGTAGCTCCTTCACATCCATGGGAGATGGAAAGTTCGCAATATCAACATCCTTACTTAAAGCTTTACCCAAAACAAAAAGAAATTCACAGCTTTACCCATAACAAAAAGAATAAAAAAACAAATTTATTACCTTCAGAAAAAAAAAAAAGCGATATCAATTGATTTTAAAAGTAACCTGAAAAAAAAAATTCATCCAAACTCTTATTTTCAATGAAAAAGTAAACAAAAACACATAATTATTTTCAGACTGAGAAAACGGTTGTAGGTCAATGATTCTACAACTTCAAACATATCAAAAAAACAAGAACAACTAAATAGTTGCTTTCACACGAAGAAACTGGAAGAAATATTTCCCAATCTTTTGTAAAATAGAAGCAAAAGGCACCTGTGGGCCGCACTATGAAAGTGAAGAATCAGAGAGATTATTAGATCGAGAGAGCGATAGCGATTTCTGATTCCCAAGCAACTCATGACTGTAGAAATTGAGAAGTAAAGGAAGCTCATATCAAACCAAAATAGAATCCCTAACTGGCACTTTAGTAGCTTCCATACAAGGGATTGCCACTAGAACGAGGAAGCTCTATTCAACACCTCACTGCAAAATGCTGTTCAGACGCTTCGGAAAATTAGAAACACAAAAAGGCAATCGTTAAGTGTTAGAATAATGATATGGTGTCGTTAAAGTGTGTAGAAACTTCCACACGTGTAGATTAGTTGTAAGTTTGTGTATATATTCTAAACAGACATACAAAAATACAATACAGATTGTTTCGTCTCCTCCCAATCCCTTGCTTCCTCTCTCACTCTTTTCCTGCTGTGTCTTCTCCCTCTCTAAACTCAACTTGGTATCAGAGCCAGCAATGGCGTCTTCGAGCAGCAATGTTACTCCTACCTCTACTCTTATTTCTACTCTTCCTCCTTTTCCGAACATGAATCACAACATCACTGTCAAACTTGATGCTCATAACTATTTGGTATGGAAAAATCAACTTCTCAATATTGTGATTGCAAATGGTTTAGAATCTTTTCTGTATGGTTCAACTACTGCTCCTTCTCCCTTTTTGCCTAATCTAGAATCAAACCTAGAATATATTCTCTGAGAACGTTACAATAGATTACTCATGAGTTGGATTTATGCTTCTCTGTCTGACTCGCTTCTTACTCAAATTGTGTCTTATACCACTGCTGGAGAGATTTTGATGGCTTTGGAAAAAATCTATTCAGCTAGCTTGCTTGCCCGCATCACTGAACTTCGTAGTCAGCTTCAGAATTTAGCAAAGGATGGTATGTCTGCTACACTGTATGTTCAAAAGCTCATAGGGATTTGAAATCAACTTTCTGCTATTGGAGAGAAAGTCAGACAGAAGGATCAGCTTATATATTTGCTAAATGGATTGGGTAGTGAATACAATCCGTTTGTTGCAGCTATTACCAACAAGATTGGCGAATATTCTATAGAAGAAGTATAGAGCTTATTGTTAAATTTTGAGTTTCGTTTTGAGAAAAAAAATTCTCTACCGATGATCAACACACTTATGCCTCAAGTAAATCTTCAGTCTACTTGACCTGCTTACAACCATTCTTCTCAGACTAACATTACGCCTTCGTCGCAAAGCATTCTTGGTCGTCCTACTGGGCAACAACAGTTCTCTAAATTCAACAAGAATAATGGGTTCAAGCCTAGGTGTCAGATCTGTTTTAAGCAGGGTCATACAGCTGCGATGTGTTATTATCACACAAACAGTTCTTACAAACCTCCACCAAAAAATTTCAATACTCAAGTTGTGCCATTTGCTTTTCCATCAGACTCTCCACTGCCTACTCCAGATGTCTCAACACCCTAGTTTATGGACTCAGGAGCTACTCACCATTTTACATCCTCCGAGACTCAACTTATGGATGCCACACCGTATCTTGGCAACGAGAAAATTATGATGGGCAGTGGTAAAGCAATACCTATTGCTAACTCAGGTAACAATATACTTTCTACTTCTTCCAAACCTATTCTTCTGCAAAATGTCTTGCATCTCCTTTTCTTTCTCATAACTTAGTTAGTGTCACTAAGTTATGTCGTGATAACAATGTCATAGTTGAATTTAGCTCTTCTTCGTTTTTTTGTCAATGATTGTTCATCCAGGGAAATTCTGCTTCAAGGTCCACTTGTTGATGGTCTTTACATGCTCTCTCTGAATTCTGGTCCTGCTCCTTCAATGTTTGCTATCACTATTCAATCTGGTGTTTCCTCCATCCCTGATATTTGGCATCGGCGTCTTGGGCATCCTTCTGCAAAAGTTTTGTCTCAAGTTTTTCAACTTTTATCTTTTCCTTCTCCTTCTTCTACTTCTTTCTATAATGCATGTCAATTTGGTAAACGACATAATCACCCTTTTTCTCTTTCTACTTCTTGTGCTTCTCATCCTTTTGCTCTTGTTCACTCAGACATTTGGGACCCTGCTCCCGTTACTTCAATTACATCTACATGTTATTTTCTGCTTTTTATTGATGATTACTCTTGGTTCTATTGGATTTATTTTTTGCATACTAAGGATGAAGTTTGTAATTGTTTTCTTCAATTTCATTCGTTAGATCAAAATCAATTTGGTTGCAAAATTAAAGAGTTTCAGTCGGATTGGGGAGGTGAGTTTCGCTCTCTCACCTCATTGTTCCTTTCTCTTGGAATCCATCACCGAATTTCTTAGGTCAGCGCCTGGATGTACCGACGAGCCATAGGTTTGCGCCAATATGATCAGTATAATCAAAGTAACGGATAAGGTTGTTTATGATAGACCTCTTCTCAACTAAAATACCCCTATGTTTCAAATTGACAACGGTTGCCGATGAGAAAAGCTACGAGCTGTCACGACACCCATCAAATGGAACAGTACTAGGATAGGCTAATCTCAATGACTGACAACCTTCAATCCGTCCTCCAGGAAAAGGATGGTCATGCAGGAACCCATCCGGCACGTATCACAAAAAGGTGGCTATCTGTTAATAGTAACACACCTCATGAGGCAAGAGAGACTACCAATGACGGTGATCCGATGATCCAGCATGTCCCTCGAGTTGTTGGCGAGCATGTAATACCCTGGGTATTGTATTCAACTATGTGTAAAACTTAGATTAAGTAAAAGTAATATTTGGTGATTGTGCAATTGTCACACTTCATAGTTGATATAACGTGCATGGTAATGTTGTTAATATTAAGGGATGAGTTGTGTTTATGGGAGTAATTATTTATAATTCATATTATTTATGTGAATAAAAAATATGTTGAACCGAATGAATTCTCGGACGATCACGTGGTTGGTTTGGCTAATGATCATAGCGGTCGATTGTCAACAGAAGATGATCGACTGATAATCTGGAAAATGAAATTAGCAGCTGATCGATTAAATTGGCGGTCGATCGTGGATGAGGGATCGATCAACCGATAGGCTGAACGTCGGTCTGAAAATGTATAACCTATGCATGGAAGCTTGAGGAGTCACTAGAAACCAGTACATCGCGCCTCCTCGTCATCTTATGTGTGGTCTAGGGTGTATTTAGAGGGTCAGTAGGAAAAATGAGAGAGGAATGGTTGTTTGAGTTCTTTCAAAACTCCTTTGGTTTTCTGGTTCTGTGATTCTGTGAAAAGTTGTTCGACTGCGAGAAGATTTATGCTTGGTAAAAGAAAGGCTTAACAAGAAGAAAGGTAAGGGATTATACATGTTCTTTATCCGTAAGGACCTACATCAGGGGAGTACAATTTGTTTGCTGCATGAAATTTTGGTTGTTTTCTGCAAGTATAATCTATTGAAATTCATATCTCTGTTTCCTTGCTAACAACTTGGTTTCCCCTAAGAATGAAGAGTAGTTTTGCTTGTTGAATGGTTCACTGTGATTTTCTTGCCTTTGTTAATGGTTGTTTCGTTGATGGCTTATTTGTTGTTTGGGTTGCCAATAGTATTGATGTTAATAGACCAAAGTCAATCACGTAAAGATGAGTTTTGCATGATATGTTTGATTCTTGAGTTTTTCTGCAAATAATAAATGGTGAATATTATGCCTCTGTTTAGTTTACCTTCCCTGTTACGAGTTTGCTTGTGAAAATGAATCATATGATGCCTCCATGTTCCTTAAATAACTATTTGTTAATAGAAAATTTTGAAGTAAAGATGCTTACTATTGGATATATACTCCCTGTATTGTCTCTGTTAGTTTAGGATAATTGAAATAATGTTGGTTGATGTACTGATGAGAGATATTGCTATTAGATAAGAAATTCTCTTGTGTAGATGATAATTATAGTAGGTTCTTGCTTGGATATAGGTATAATAATATGGGTCTTTAGTGCTTAATAGGATTTGTTGTGTAAATATTATTGCTATGAGATTGTGTCTTCACTGTTGAACAATTATAATTAAAAAGAAACTTATAATAGTATGTTGAATAATTACTTGTAAAGAATAAGAGAGTGATAAATGTGTTGAACCCCGATAAAATAAGTTGATAGAGAAAGTGTATGAATAGAATGATATAATGACTTCTAACTTGTTAATATTTTGTTATAGTATATTTATAGAAATTGTTACAGTTGCATCATAGTTCATGCTACATAGATTGTTGTTGTTTTCTTGCCTTGATAACATGTTAATGATAGCATGCATAGTGTTAAGTTATTGTTGATTCATGTTCCATTGCTTGTTAGTTGATTGTATTGCTTCTCTGTGATATATGAACTGTTGTGTGACATTCATGCATATCATATAGACATGTCAGTCAGGATTGCATATCATGCATTGCAAGGGATAATAATGAACTTAATATATGTAAATAGACATGTGGAGGTTGGGGTGTATAGTGACAGATCTACTTGAGGGAACTTGCCTCCTCCCACGTAGGGATGGCTTGAAAGTTGCTGCTCAAGTTGTATCCCGAGGATGTATTTTTCTCCCTGTGGGAAATATCTCCAATGTTCTAACAGTATATGAAACTTTATTTAAAGAGAAGGGATAAGTTCTCTTCTATCAGACATATGCATATAGAGTTGTCATAAACATTGCATTGCATTTCATTTATATTTCTTACTAGGTAATAGGCTCATTATTCTTCTTGTGATGTAGGTATTGAATGTGATCTAAGTGAAGTGAATGTGGAGGAAGTGTGATGCGACACAAGCATGTATTACCATGAGCGGAACTTCCTCGAGGGTTATAGCTCACGAAAGAATAAAAGTGTTTAAATTGTTTAAGGACTCTATATTATGGTTTTCAAATATTTTAAATGTTGTTATTTTGAAAAAAAGTTCAATGTTTTAATTATTCACGTATATTTACTCTGATAACTTTCTTCAAGTGTTTTCAATAAGAAAAATTTTATAGAAATGTGAAATGGACGTATGGAAAGGTAAAACGGAAATGAGATGTTATAGAGCAAGCTCTGCAACGAGCCAACTCGTACGATCGAATAAACAGATGAGGTTGCCAGTGACAGATTTTTTCTCAACTAAAATACCTTTAAGTTTCAAATTGACGGGGGTTGCCAATGAGTAGAACTACGAGCCGTCACGCCACCCGTCAAATGAAACGATACTAGGATAGTCAAAACTCAGCGACAAACAACCTACCATCTCCGTGTGACTAATACCCAGACCCAGTTTAGAGACTTGAAACTTAAGGAGCATATCATCACCGCCCTATCTATTTCTACTTTCGGGTCTTGAAACCCGAGGACATACCTCTATGCCTCATCCCTATTTTCAATTTCAGAGCTCAAAACCCGAGGGCATGTCATTAATGCCTCATCGCCATTTCTCTCACAAGCAACCAATCCTCTCACAGCAGAAGATTGCATAAGATAACCTCATAATGCTTTAAGATGATTCATCTTCCCAATGTATGAAACAAATATTAATTCTTCTCGTAGTAGAAGATTTCACAGGATAGCCTCGTGATGCTTTAGCACCAGAAAGCCTAAAGCAAAAAAATGAATTATCCTCCCAACATATATGCACAACTATATAAATCAAACTATGTACGATATATAAACGTGAGAAAACATACGTATACATAAAAACTGATGTGCTGTGAAAACAATCTCCGTCGGGTTTTCGAGTGTGGTACCCCACAAAATATCAATTTTTGAAAACATGATGCAATGCATTGTAGGAAGTATAAAGATCTCTACCTCGATGACGACCACGACACGCTTACCAACAAATTATCTCCACGCACTATCGTAAGCAAAAAGTTGAACCACTAACATCTCTAGAACCTATAACAAGGCTTAAGTCATCATCCCAACAAACATACAAGGGATACCAATAAAGTCTTGAACAAGACTAGAATCCAAAATGGTTTCTAGGGACAACCACGAGTCCCAAACTAGAAACTTAATATAGGAATACAACATATACATTGGATTAAGCCTAACGTCCATCTGTAAGCAACACAAAACAATGACATTCTCATGGATTGACCATAAAACTGTGCAATATTTACATAGTTAGAAAAATAAATCCTTAGGAGATATTTTCATCTTAAACAGTCAATTATGAAATCAAACCTCAACCTCATAATGACAGCGAACAAAATTTAACATCAGCCAAAACATATACCCCTGGGAGTTTTTAACAAACAGAGAGTAAAGACTATTCCCAAAATAGTTTCATCAGTAAAATTGTAACAAAACAGCAGCAACATCAATGACAATAATAAATTGTATATCCCCCTCCCTCTATTATAAATCTACAACTCAATAGTAGTAACAAAAAAGTGACCAAAACTCAATTCGGTAAACATAAGCAAAATTGTAATACCCCGAATTTTTATATCAAAATTTAATAAGGATTAATTTGGGACATTTGGATCTATTGGACAATTTTTGAGGTATTACCAAGGACGTGTTCATTAGATGAGATTATAATTTATGGAAATTAATGTAGTTAAAATAAATATTAATTTAATGAATTAAATTATATAAAAATTTAGGATTGGTTAACTTACTAAATTAAATTATAATGTATTGGGGGATTAAATAAATAGAAATAATAAGGGACCGTTTAACACTTCTCATTTCGTCTGGCCTTCGGCCAATTGACGAAATAAGAAAAGAGGTATTAAGAATAAATGAAAGGGACTTAAAATAAAATACATAAATAAATAAAATATATATATATAAATAATTAAGGGGGGCAGGTTGAACCGGTTCACTTAGTGAACCGGTTGAAGGAAGGAAAGAAATGGCCTTTGGCCATTTCTTCGCTGGCAAACCTGGCGAAAGAGGGAGAGGGAGCAGGGGCGAGAGAGCGAGGGAGAACGGGGGAGAGTGAGACAGCGATGACGAATGGAGGGGCGACATCGGCAAGCAGGCGACAGTGATGTCGGCGAGCTGCTGTGACGCGATGTCCAAGCGAACGGAGAAGCAATTTCACTGTTAGGGCTCGGAATCGGGGATTCCGCGGGAGCGACTTCCGGCGACAATTCGAGGTTGGGTTTCTCTCCTTCTTTGCTGTTCTATCGATTGGTTGAAGTCTAGAGTCATGATTCGAAGGATGAATCGCCGATTTCCCATCAGCAATGGCTTCCTCGCGGTGGCCAGGGGACTTGCGCCGAGTGTGTTGGCAAACTGAACCGGTTGGGATTGTTGTCTGCTATGCAGACAACCTTTCCAGCCTGGCATCAGTGTGGGGAACACATCGTACGAGCTGGGCAAGGATTGTCTAGCTGGCAGAGTGTTGTCTGCTGGAAGTGTTGGTCTGCTGGAGAATTAAAGCTACGAGAAGGAAGGATGTGAGGAGAGTGTTCTGGTGATTTACAAGAAAGTGAATGGCCGAGAGAGGAAGGAAGAGAAAGAGCTGGGAGTGCTCTCGAGAGTGGAATACAGAGACAGAGAGGGCTTGGAACTTTGTGATGGATAGAGCATGAGGTTGAGCCGTGGGCTTCCCCGGTGGCTGATTTTCTAGGTGATGCCAAGGAGAAACAAAAAGGAAAGGAGGCGATGGAGAAAGGGAAGAAGGCCGAGGAGGAGGGGCTGCTGCCTCTCGGGTCTTCTCGTTTTTTTTAGGTGTTAAAAGAGGAAGAAGGATAACGGTGGAATGCTAATACGCGTTAAATCTTGAGGTAAGGAAATTGGGTGTGTCCTGGCCATTTGGAGGCCCTACACCACAAGTAGTGTGCGTGAGTAGTGTTGTGTTCCTTGAATGATATTCTGTTGTTATTTCCTTGGATTGAAAGATATATTATTGTTAGCTTTGTGATATTGCTTAGTTAATATAATTGCTATTATTCATTGTTGGTATTCTTTACTGTTAAGTGATATTGTTATTTCTGTCATAAAAGCTTAAATAATTGATGAACGAGTGATAGACACTTGATGAACGAGAAAGGCTTAAATAATGAACGAGATAGATGAGTTAAGTGCGAAGACATTATTATGAGTTGTTGTTTATAGTTTAACTTCTGTTTAGTTATTAATTTCAAGCTGCTATGTACTTCATCATTGTTCTACTACCATTTGTTTGTCTTACTTTCATAACCTAATATTAATACTTGTGATAATGAGCATGCAATTTAATTAGGATAATTAACTAGAATAATGATGGTAATTCTATTTGAGCATGTTAAATAACAAGTTGTCTAATTCAATTGTTAATCACATCATTGAGCACGTTAACTAACTAAGATAATAACGATAGATCCAAGTTATGTCATGTTTATTTGATTGAGCATGTTTACTTTATTAACTAGCTTAGTAGTCATGTAATAGCAAATTCATGCATACTTAACTAGTTGTGTAAGTTTATCCTCAAGTATGTTAACTAACTTAACAAGTATTCCATTAATAATTAGCCCGAGCATGTTTACTGTGTTAATTAATCAATCCACGATAACTAGTTAACAATGATAATTAAGTATGCTTGAATTATTATAATAGAAGTATTTAATTCGAGCATGCAAATTTACTAGATTAACCAATCACAATCTTGAGCATGTAAATTGATTAGGATAACTTGTAATGACCCGATTTTAATTTAGTTTAAAAATCATGTAAATTTAAAACTTTTCTTTTTATAAAAACGTCAGAGTATTTTCCTTTTATAAAACTCGATCATTAAAACTCTTGACTTAAAACATTTATCAATTTCAATGGAAGTAATAAAATTATTTTATGAAAACGCAGCGGAATTTAAATAAAACATTAAAGAATATTAAATAATTTACAAACCCTTTTACAAATAAATTCCTTTTAATTCTTTAGCCCAGCCACCCACAAGTTCCACCCGTGCAAATCCTTCAACCACTGTCTCTTAATTTGTTCACCTGCGCGTGTACCTACATCGCAAGACTTAACTAATGAGCCTAATGCTCACTAAGTGATATAAAATAAAATGTATATTGCATATGTCATGCAACTTTAAAATCTCTTTTCGTTTTCTGTTTCTGTTTCTCTTCTTTCTTTTCTTTTCTTTTACCGTTTTCTTGATCTTAACTTTACTTTATCTTGATTTTACTTTACTGTTCATTTCTTTATTTGATCATTGCTTTACTTTATCTTGAAAGGCGTTGGAGATGTCTAAACTTGACGAGAAAAACCTCACATCTCTAGAGGACCCCGTTTATCTTTATCTTTACTTTATCTTGAAAGGCGTTGGAAATGTCTAAACTTGACGAGGAGGAGCAGCCAACTCAACTTCACATTTTCAAATGACCCCGTTGTATGTTAATTATTGTCTTAATCTTGAAAGGCGTTGGAAATGTCTAAACTTGACGAGAAGAAGTAGTCAACTCAGCCTCACATTTCCAGACGACCCCGTTTATGTTTGTTGTGTTTTAATATTGAAAGGCGTTGGAGATGTCTAAACTTGACGAGGAGGAGCGACTAACTCATCCTCACATCTCGTCACACCCATTTACATTCATTTCTTTACGTTTCACAACCATCTCGTTTCTTCTTTGTTTCCTTCTTGTCATTTTGTAATCGTTTTGTTTCTTCTTTGTTTCATTTTCAAAAGTATGCATGAAAACCATTTTCGTATCTTTTGAAAACTATGATGCATTATGCTCATGAATGCATACATTCTCTATTGGAGGAATTTAATAAAACAACCAACATATAATTAACGGATCATGCTTATAAATTTTAGACATGCTTATAAAAACAGTAAACAATGAAACGTGCTATTAAAACTGTAAACATCGAAACATGGTATTTAAAACTGTAAACACCGAAACATGCCATTAAATATTGTAAACAACGAAACATGCATCTCTTATTCTTGCGATGTAGGGCCCTAAGGACCAAAGCACATGCGTATTACTTACTTGGCATTCGTGTCGCAGTTGAAAAATTAACGTTGCTCTTCTTCTCTTTTATACCTTCAAAATAATTATCATTTATTCATTAATATTTTATGAATAATAAATCTTAACTTTGATATCATTATTCCTTATTTATTATTTAATAATTTAATTATCGTTTAACAAATTTCTATTAATTTTTCTTCATTAGTTTCATGGTCGATAAATGAATATCCTTAATTTATACTTTTTCCTTTAAATCACAATTGTCCAATTTAATCGATACTTATTCATTAATAACATAATTTCTAACACTTATCAAATCTCATTAGTCAACTTAATTATTTAGGAACGAGGCAGTAATAATTCCAATATATTAACATGTGTGACGAGATAACGACAGCCAACAATAGTTGCTCATTCCATCAATGTGACCTGATAATAAAGAGAATTTACTTTATAAAACTGAATAATATTTTATCTCAAAACCTTATTTTCCAAAGAACCATTTAATTCCTTTTATCCAAACGATAACCAACATAGCACATTTATTTTTCCTTATATTCATGAATACTAACCTCTTCAATATTAATGAATATTAACTTTGATGGTATCCAATCATCAAACGAATCTCAACATTATATACATAAAAGAAGTTCTGATTTTTCAATATCAACTTACATTAAACCTGATTATTCATCTACTATGTAAGGCTAACAGCAACCCCAAGTAATTTAACTTTTGAAACACAACAACCACATAATTAACTTTCAATCAAGAATAACTAAGCCTTGCATGGACAACAATCATGTCATAAACAGATTTCTACATCCAAACACAGAAACAGGAAACAATTAAAATTTTTCTTTAACTTCATAGTTAGAAACAAACAACAGACTAGTCTTATATCAATCACAGTGGCATATATTCAACAACCACAACGACTCTGCAGCATGAAAAATTCAACATATTTATGCCTTTGGAATTAATCAACACTAACCAAAGACATAATATGTATTAACCAAACAACAAAGCTAGTCAACAACAGTTCACAATCGGATCCCGACAACAGAGTAGATTTCTTTCAACAGAGACAAAAATCAAAGAATGAAGAATTCCCCTACCTGTAGACCCGAGAGTGTTGCTGCCAACCTCCTTCTCCATCTTCTCCTTTCATCCTCCCAGACACTCAGCCATTTCACTGTCCAATTCCCTTCTCTTCGCTGCCAGCTTCCTGCCATCTCCAGCACTTGTTCACGGTTCACAGAACAACACACAGGAAAAAATTTCACCTGCCTCATCCCTCAGTCATCCATCAATTTTAAAGGCAGCAGAGGAGACCAGTGGCGCCAAGCTGATGGGAAGATCACCCACATCAAGGAGAGTGGTCCATTGCAAAAACTCAACGTGGAAAGTTGCTATTGTTTTGGGAGGAGGAAAAGCCAGTCCAATTTGGAAATCACATACCCGAATCGATGTCCTGCCAAGCCTTCACCGATCACGCCAAATCGCCGTTGCCAATTCATCCTATTGAACAACAATTGCCAAGGGGAGAAGGAAATCGTCCAAACTTACCTCCATCGGTGATTCGCACTCCAATTCCGACATTGAAGGCCGAGGTATCCGACCCCTAGCTCCGCGTTCACCGCTCGTTGCTTCGCCCGCAGCCTCGCCGGCGCCGCCATGTGCCGGGCAACGCGCACCCAAGCCCTCGTCGCCTCGAACATCCGTCATCGTCTCCCCTCCCGATCGCTATCTCACCGTCGTCTCTCTCGGTCTTTCTCTCGTTTTCTCCTCCCCTGTTTCTCTTCTCTAATTTCTTCTTCAATTTCAAATAAATCCATTGAAATTTCTCCAGCCACTAAACCAAAGAACCGAGCCAACCGGTTCACTAATCTTCTTCTCTCTTTTTAAATTTTCTTTTATTTAAATTCCCCTTTTTTACAATTAAATTCTTCATTTGATAATTTCATTCAAATTTTCTTTTCTCCAAATATTGCATGATGATAATTATTGGTTCAATTAAAATTATTCAATTTGGCTTCCAAAATGCTTCCAAAACGATTATCCAATAATTGATATAATTATCTCCCAACAATTATTTTTTCAAACTTATTTTCATGATAGTATATTCCATAGTAAAATTTCACCAAATAATCCAATTATACCCCAATCAATTTTCTTATCAAATAAACCTCCAATTATCCTTAATTAATTATGTGACGAAAATTGGGGTATTACATAACTACTTAGCATAATAATTGTAATTCTATCTGAATATGTTAGTTTACTCTTATTAAGTAATACGAGCATGTTTAACTAGTTGTTAATTATTCTTTCAGCATTTTGATTCACTAGAGTAATTAACTGAACCTAAGCATGTAATTAACTAGGATAATGATTTATAATTATGATTCGTATGTTCAATATTTGTATGTTTGACCAACTAACCTGAGCATGCTTAATTAATTAATCAGTTAATTAACTAAACTAGACTATTAAAGTATAGCATATTTAACCAATTAGAATACGGATTTCCAATTTACAATCATGCTTCAGTTATTCGTTGTCTACAGCATGTTTCCATGTTTAGCCTAGCTTAGTTCAATGAGCATGTTTAGTTAAATTGTAATTTGTCGTATGTTACCTTATTGTCTCATCTTGTTCACTCACTGCTTTAATTCGATATCATAATTGTTCCCTATATTTATGTATGCTTTCAATTATTGTTATTCATTATATGCTCGAATTCAATTATAGTACTTTTACTTCAATGCACATTTCAATTTCGGTTAATGTACGTTATAATGCAGTATGCATCATGTTAATAGAAACTCGTAGGGAGTGCCACTTTGGGGTGGTACTCACACATGCATGACTGAGGAAAAAAGTTAAGGAATAAGGAAATAAAAAACATTCAGGATGGGTGGGATACATCTATCACTGGAATAAAGCCTCGAGGGCGAGATACGCCCGAAAGGAAAAAGAATGTTTCAGGATGGGAGAGATACGACTATCACTGGAAGAAACCCTAAAGGCGGGATACGCCGGAAGGGAAGAAACCTTGAAGGATGGATACAGTGGAAAGGGTAAGGAATTGTGCTAGATGGGTAGTTCGGATCTATCCTGGCAGCTAGGATACACCCTCACCTAATCGGGAAAGGGACTAGTATGCACACAGGAGGTTAGAAGCCAACCAAACTAGACCATCTCAAAGGACAACCTCCAATCTCCAGCTCGAAGTACGAGTAAAGGACCAATGAACGTAATGAATGAATTGGATTGGGTGGCCCCATTCCAAGAGGAACTCAAGAGAGACATGTATAATTTTTTTTCCCCATTTCCTTACTGGGCGTAAGTTCACGTCCTTACTTATGGTGTAGGTACAAACGACGAACAAATAATAAGTAGAGTTGATAAACACATAATGATGCAAGGATGAATGATTTCACACGCACGAAACTCGGGGCTGGCCAGGCAAAGAAATGAATGAGTAAACGACTGTAATCACATTAAATTATTGTATTGTACTCCATTGTTTAGATTTCCTTTTAAACTATTTAAATACGCTTCCGCCATGTTTTACGATGATTTATTTTATAACACTTCCGTACATTTTATCAATTGGTTTTCATAACGAGTTTAACAAAAGAGTCAGTAGTGATCTGGTTAGAAGCACTCTGATACGTTTTGTTTTAAAAAGAAAAATTTTAAATTTTCACGCATTTTTACGATTTACGAAAATCTGGGTCGTTACAAAAACATAACCAAATCATCACTATTAACTCATCCTCATGTGTTTGCCTTCCATGTTAGCAAACAATCAAAACCAATATTTACACAAATCACCACTCCATGAATTTATCACTCAAGGCAGTGTTATGGTTTACTCAATATTCACTGGAACAAAGAAGTTTACAGAGGAAAGGAGGAAAGATTTACAGAGAAGAAGATCAAAAAGAAGAAGTATTGCAGAGAAAACAGAAACTAAATAGAAAGAACTGACAATAGTTTCCATCAACACCCTCTCCCCTCACTCTGGCCTTATTTATCTTTAGCATTTCTCTCCTCTAATTAGTGACACGTGTATGATAAGATGAACTCCATGTAAGCAGCAAATGACTCTATCATAACAGTCCTCCCCCTCACAATGTCCTTGTCCTCAAGGATATAAAATTTTTGCACGATCACCTCACAATGAGAAATGGCTTTAACTTAGATGGGTGTATTAGTTCTTTGTAAGCTTTTTCGGCTTCTTTAGTCTTATCTTCCTTCACTAATGTAGAAAATAAGAGGTTACAAATAGCACATGTCAACGGAATTTTTATTTTCATGGAATTGATGATTTTTCCGATTCTTTTGTAATTCCAACTTTGAATATAAGCTTGATTGAACGATCGGTAGATAAAAGGGTCATAGATGCTAGAAGCAAAAT
Organism: Begonia loranthoides; assembly: GCA_022433065.1. Taxonomy (NCBI): domain Eukaryota; kingdom Viridiplantae; phylum Streptophyta; class Magnoliopsida; order Cucurbitales; family Begoniaceae; genus Begonia; species Begonia loranthoides. The sequence continues at coordinate 31,622,629 of CM039469.1, forward strand.
TCAATTATCGAACCTCATGCATTGCCTTGCTAAAGGTAATAAATACGATTGTATCAAGTGCTAAACCAACATCAAAATTCTTATATGACTCTTGATGTTTTCCACCAATAGGCAAGTTGTTCATGAATATGGTAAACCCTTTCGCAATTGCATGGATGTAAAGCATGTATGCCTTGTCTAGCTTACCACATTTGGTGTATTCATCAATCATTGCAATATAAAGTTTGTCAAACTGAGAAGAATCAGCAACTACCTCAAAGAGTTCTTCAACCCATTTTAATTTCGGTTGCTTCCCATACAATTTAATCACAGAATCCATAGTTGCATCATTAGAATTTTGTTATGTTTCTTTGTCAACATCTAGATCAGTACAACTGTTCAAATTTTCTTCCACCCCAAGTTTAACTCTCCTTCAACCAGACCTTTCATATCTATATCGTCATTTAGAAAGTTAAAGTTTGAGGAATAAAAATAGATATAACCTTCATCAACATTTTCCCAAGTTTGGCAAGTCCTTATAGGACATTCTATCTTCAGTGGCTCATTATCAATTAGAAGTTTCATGGAAGGAAGTTATCAGAAAAAAGATTCCTGACGCCCATTGCTATCAAACTGATTGATATAGCCCCAAAATGTGCCATGCTCAGTGGAGTAAGATCTCAGAACGAGAATGATTCAAGTCATATCTTGTCAAGTTGGCCAGCTCATTGGACAAATCCATTGGTGCCAGCTTGCATGCATCATCTGGAAAGCATTGGAAATCTTCTAGTACATGTTGACAACCGATCTTATCACTCAGTATGCACCGGAAAATATTTTCTAACATATGATTAAGAGTTTTCAGATTCACGTAGTCATTAACAGTTTAAAAATTAAGCAATATCACTGCAAAACAACCTTTCTTCTCACGTAGTAGGTGTAGAGAAACCAAAACTTGTGAACATGGTTTCATATACTTGAAAATCAGCTCAAACTGAAGCTTATAATAAATTTCCTTTTGTGTCGATATATAGTTCAAAATCTTACGAATTAAAATTCATCTTCAACAACAATATTATCTGGAGAAACGCAGCTCCCTATATTCTCTAAGAAGGTTTATTTGACTAAGATAGAGCTAGAAATCAAATTAACAAATCCAACAAATTATTTCCCATGAACTAAGGCTCTTTCTCAAGTTCTAAGCATACTAGCATGTCTGAGTGCATTAAATTTCTACGAGGTGCTATATCCAACAGAGGACAAGAACAAACCAAAATAAGGGGAGAATAATTTTGGATTTGACTTGAGTGGAATATGAAAGAAAATGAAGCAATATACGAGGCAACTTCTCTAGTAAAATCTGCTATAGCAGGCGAGCATCACAAACCTGGAGCAATAGTTTTTCTTCCACTTTCTCCTCATTAAATTCAACAAGTGTGCTTAGAGTGCCATATTCTCGTACATCAGACCATAGGTCATCAGGTTTAGCATCCTCCGTCATTTCTCAATGGTAGCTGATTTTTTCAAGTCCTTTATATGCTCAAGATAGCGTAGCTCCTAGTAATTGTTCCAAAGTTTGTTCAGCATATTCATCAAGATTTCGTGCTTCACATTTCATTCTTAGAAGTAATTGTTCATGATTGCTTCAAAATGTTGTTGGCACTAGTGACTACATTGTAATAGTGTATTGTTTGAGTCCATCTTGAAAAACAAATCCACAACTCTCGATCAGAACTTGTGAAGCTCTCCCAACCGTCATTGTACATTCTCGTCAAAGCTATTTGAAATCAGAAGCACCATATCCCTTGTTCATTGTTGCTCTGTTACCATTTGTTATGGTTTTACTCAATATTCACTAGAACAAAGATGTTTACAGAGGAAAGGAGGAAAGATTTACAGAGAAGAAGATGAAAAGAAGAAGTATTGCAGAGAAAAAAGAAAGTACATAGAAAGAACTAACAATAGTTTCCATCGACACCTTCTCCCCTCACTCTGGCCTTATTTATCTTTAGCATTTCTCTCCTATAATTGGTGACATGTGGACGGTAAGATGAACTCCATGTAGGAAGTAGATGACTCCATCATAATAGGCAGAAACCAACATCATTATTCTAGGGTTTCATCAACAATGGCAGTAGTAGAAATGAGAATAACCCAAGCTACCAAAGCAAAATAAATCCACATACTCTGCAAACCCGTACTGCAAATCGACAGCAAAAAGAATAAAAATTGGAATACAACCAACTTAACACTCGACATTACTCATTGAAATCAGAGAAATGATGTAAGCAACTCCTTGGTTCAGATTGTGCCCTCGCCCGCGGTCGGAAATGCTCGATCAATTGCAGCTCCTGTCAGTCAGAATCGAAGGTTTGCCTCGACCAGTCCTCTCCTGCGAAACCCCACTCTCGGTCGAAAGGGCAACAAGGAAGCTTTCCCCCTTTTTTTTTCCTTTCTCAAACCCTGTGGCGAGACTATTTTTCTCTTCCTTTATCTACACTTTTTTTTTCAGTGGCCGCTTCTCTTATTTTTTCTTTTCATTTTAATCTTTTGTTTTCCTTTTATTTATTCATTTCATTTCTATTGCCGCTGGTGGTCACTTTGCCC
>CM039469.1:31625597-31700173 GCA_022433065.1 Begonia loranthoides
TTTTCTTCTTTTTAATCATTTCTTCTTTTCTTTATTTCAACTCTTCTTTTAATTTTTATTTTACCCCTCTTTTTTTCTTCTTTTTAATCATTTCTTCTTTTCTTTATTTCAACTCTTCTTTTAATTTTTATTTTACCCCTCTTTTTTTCTTCTTTTTAATCATTTCTTCTTTTCTTTATTTCAACTCTTCTTTTAATTTTTATTTTACCCCTCTTTTTTTCTTCTTTTTAATCATTTCTTCTTTTCTTTATTTCAACTCTTCTTTTAATTTTTATTTTATTATTTCTTAATCTTTCCTTTAATATATAAACAACGCTAACAGAAAACGTTTCTTTAACCCAATTAACTTGTTAACTTAGTTTCTTAATTTAATTAAAATAATAAAATATAATTATATATTAAATTATACATACTATATTTTAAATAAATCGGATTGAAATTTCCGATTTAAAATCCAACTCATACCAAACACTACCCGAAATTATTTCTTTAGTTAATAATAATTTATCAAAAATATTTCTGAAAACAAATTTTCACTCAAAAAAATCCAATTTGATCGTTTGACGGAAAAACGAATACTTGGTCGCTAAGTGACAAAATAAGTTAACTTTCAACGCTTGATAAAAAATTCTAGCAAAATTTACACATGACATTTTTTTAAAATTATTTAAAAATCTTGGATTTTGCAGTATCCAGATTCCTCTTGTTAAATGGTTTGCTCAAATATGCCAAAGGTCTGCCATTTTGCATAAGTACAACTCTTATTCTATTACTGCCATTGCAAATTTCAGCTGTTCAAAAGCTGTTGAAGCAGAGTCTGACCAAATAAGTCCATCTTTTTTTATCATTTCCATTAGTGGCTTAGCTATTGTACTATACCCACGAATGAATTTTCTATAATATCTAGCCCTAGGAATTCTCTTAGCTGCTTCAATGAGAATGGTTTACATCGTTATCACATTTTTTATAAAAAATTTGAATTTGTTTCCTTAGTGGATAAGTCCACTTTTCGCAGCAAACCAATAATACCTCAATTTTCATAATGAAATTTAATAAGGATAATTGAAAAGTAATTGAAGGCTTAGTTGGAATTAGAAATTAAGAGAGTAATTAATGGGGGATTAAATGAAGAATTGAAATAAAGGAAATTAAGGGGAGAAATATGGACTGAACCAGTTTTCTCTATTGTAAGCCGAACCATTGCTGGACCATTTCTGGAAATCAAGAGAATGAGAGGGAGAATCTGTGCGCTGAAGATATCGGCTGGAATCGTGGGATAAGTTGTTAAGCATTTCAAATTACTGTCTGTGTATATATTCAGCGAAGGAGTGAGAGAGCACCGCTGTGGGAGTGACGAAGGAAGAAGGGTAGAGAGACTTGGAGGTTGAAGCTGCTATGCTCTCAGGTCTACTCCTTTCTTCAGGTAATGCAAAGTTCACTGCTTGGATTTATGAATTGTGTCCTGGCTTGGGCTCTTTCTTCTTTGAGATTACACCCTGTAATGGATTTTGTTGTGTTGAAAGGAAAAAGAATAAGAAGGTGAGGGAAGGAACAAAAGGAGAAATTCTTATGGGCATCCTCGAGTGTGCTTCTGGTAAGTCGGTTCTTCTATGGTTTCTAGGGCTTGTGTTTTTCTGATGATTGATATATTGTATTAGTCACGATAGTTGCTTTTTTGAATTGAGGACAAGAATCTGCCGTGTTGGTTTGAACTGTCATATGAGATGTTGTTTTTGTCAAATTGGAATAAATTGTTAAGATGGAAATATGCCACTATTATTTCCTACCTTGATGATTGTGGTGAATATTGATGGTTATGCATGTACAAGTTTGGTTGTGGTTTACAGTTTAATTGTAGGGAAGTGTTCATAATTGGATATATGTATACTGTTGTGATAGCGATATGGTGATTGGTTAGTTATGGATTCATGGCTATGCGGTTTACAGATAGAAATAGGTATGAGAAATTGAAGGAAATATGGAGTGAGATTTTAATGTGTATGCATGTGGCTAGGAATAAGTCTGAGACTTTAGGATAGTTGAGTTATTATTAATAATTAAATGTTATTGAATTGTAAAGGTACTAAAAGAGAAGGAAAGGATAATGTTTAAGCATTGAGCGCTTTAAGGAAACGAGATAAGTGATATGTGTGTGCTTTGATCCTTAGGGCCCTACATCGCAAAAATAGGATATGCACGTTTGCCTGCTTACTACTTTGTTAGATATTGAGCATGTCTACTGTTTTAATAGCACATCTACAACTTTACGAGCATGTTTATTGTATTAAAAGCATCTCTACAGTATTAATAGCATGTCTACCATTTTATGAAGCATAATATGTGTATTGCATGTTGATTGTGTTATTAGATTCTCTTAATGATATGATAGAGGTTGCATGCATTCACAAGCATTATGCATCACGGTTTTCCAAGATTACGAAAATGATTTTTATGTACAGTTTTGAAAAGGAAACAGATAACAAAAGAAGGATAAAAGTAAATGAATAAACAGAATAAATAGTAAATGAATACGTTACAGGATGAGATGAGGTGTCGAAAGGCTTGGGAGCGAACGCGCAACAGGATGAGGCTGAGTGTCAAAAGGCCTGGAAATGTGGGTGTTACAGGATGATGGACAGAGGTTACCTAAAAGGCCTGCGAACGTAGGCTTTATAGGATGAGATAGTGTGCCAAAAGGCCTGGGAATGTAAGCGTTCCAGGATGAGACGGTGTGTCAAAAGACATGGGAACGTATGTAAACAGAAAAGAGAACATGAACAGAAAGATAAAGATTAAAATGTAAAAGAAAAGAAAAGTATAGTAAAGAGCAAGTAAAGAAAAGAAAAGATAAAATGTTTTTGTGGTCCGGTAGGTCAAGCCCAGCATAGGAATAAAAGAAAAGAAAGAAAGGAAAAGAAAAGAAAAAGATAAGTAACGAAAATAATATGAAAAGAGAAACGGATACAGATACAGGAACAGAAACAAAAACAGGTATGGAAACGGTACGAGTACAAATACCAATACAAAAACGAGAATAGAAACAGTAATGAAAATAGAAACGAAAATGGATACAGATACGGATACAGATACATATATGGAAACAGACATGGGAATGGATACGACAACGCGTATGTGAAGTCTTTCTAGTCAAGGAATTACTTTCCGTACGTGAAGTCTTTCTAGTCAAGGACTTACTTTCTGTAATAGAAGACAAATATTCGATGCGGCAAATAATTTTTCCACAACGAAAACGTGCTGCTACTGTGCAAAGTAAGTCATAATCGAAGGACTTGCTTTTCACAGCGGAAGGTAAGTATTCGCTGTGGAAATTATTTTTTTTGCAACAAAAATGTGTCTTCTGCTATAGAAAGTAAGTCATAATCCAATGATTTTCTTTCCTCCATGGATTGTACGTATCCACTGTGGAAAGGGTATTCTCCATAGCGGAAAAGGTAATTTTCGTAGTAGACACTTGTCTTCCTTTACCATTGTAATGACCCGAATTTTCATACATTTAAAAAAATGCATTAAATTTTGAGAAAAACATATCAGAGTGCACACCGGGCCGTTAGGAATACTTTAAAACATTTTGGAAGTAAATCATTTTGAAAATAAAAACATTTGCTGAAGCGTAAATAATTTAAAGAAAATAAACTAAATATTTAATTACAATTTAGAAATAGAAAACTGAATTTAATTACAATTTAATTACAATTTAATTGTCTCTCACTTCTCATAGTCTGGCCAACAGCAAGTTCGCACGTGCAAATCTCTCATTAACTGCTTCTTCCTTACTCAAGAAACTCTGCTTGTACGTGTACCTACACCACAATTAGGACGTGAGCCTAAAGGCCCAATAAGAAAATGAGTTTATGCCTATGAAATGTCGCTCTTTAATTTTTTGGAATGAGTCTGCCCAAACCAATCTTTTAATTAAGTATATTAGAAATAGTTACATGTTTTAGGAATAGCTCGTATATGGAGCATGGAGTTTGGGGAATTCTATGTTTTCTAATTAATTATGTTAATTAGTTATGTGATCCCGACAAGGGAAATATTAGTTATTTTCTTCACTCAAGACGGTGGCCACCCCGTGGTGGTGTTCTTAATTGTTTCTATCGTCATTAGACTACCCTAAATGTACATACAACAAATAGATCAAACCCTACAATACAACAATCATAATAATACATTAAAGAATGAATAGCCAGTTTGAGAGGTTCATTTATTCACATACTTATATTAAATAACTGGGTTACCTAAGTTAACTAAGTCGATTAGGTTGGTGTATTTAATGTGCTCAATTGATTTACATGCTTGAATTACCATTCCCTCTAGTTGTATTAGGTACAGAACATTTTTAGTTAATTGTAGAGCATTGACATTTAATCAAAATCTACAAACCTACAATAATCAATTACAGGGAACTAAGGAAAACCATCAATAGCAAAATCGACCAAGGATATCAACTAATAGCAAAATTAATAGAGAGCAAACAACAAACTAAATAAGTGGAAAACAATATAACACTAACATGAAAACCAGCAAATATAATTAAAGCACACCTAATTAGATACGGGCAATTTATCAACGACTAAACATGCATCAGAATATAAGAGAAGCACGGAAAATTCTAAACATACGATTCTACGAGTGTTAGAAAGTGCAATACCAAATAGAGTTACGCATACATTAATATATGAGTCAAATATCATGCTTCTAATATCAGCGCTAAGCAATGAGTTAAACAATGAGAAAATATACCCAAAAGGGCTCTAAACGTTAACAACCAATTTCTCCTCCTAAGTGAATGATTAATAAAATGCAAGTAAGGTATACATGCCCAACGATTTTAATGACTCCAACTATATAAGAACGAGCACAAAACAGGAGAGAAAACAACAAGTTAACATGCTTAGAGTAATAAGACATATCAATTTTATTGGATCAACGATGACTAACAGCTTAAGTTAAGAGTTGTTGCTAGGATTTATTGTGTTAGTGAAGTACATGCTCAACATTTGTAATTTAAATAGTTGGAATCATACAAAGATTACAAAATAACAGTGACATACAACAACAAAATAACAGTGAATCGTGCTCTCATTATCCAATGAAACGACTAATAGAGCATGGTTTTTAAGCATACAAAAACAGCACCGTATTATTGGGAATTAACTACGGATTGTGCTTCTTATTAACAATAAAACAGCAAGGTAATATGATGAAATGAAAACTTCAGATTATACTTCTTGCGATGACTAAAAACAGCAAGGTAATATAACAGTAGCGCGCATAGTGACATACTTTTCCAGAAATTAACGATGAATAAAAGTAGAGTTATATACATCAATAGCTAAGGCATTATGAACAATAAATTTAATGCAGAGAATGATCCATGAATAACATAAAGTAGTTTCATGCTTTGGATAAGGGTATATCACAGAGCAGTGCGCTACGAGTAATCGACATCATATATTATAAAACAATATAGGAGCAGTCAAGACCATGAGCAAAACATAGGGCTCACAGAACTACCAACGAATAATTCTACAATTATAAATTATTACCACTATGCACACACACACACTTGCGGGTAGGGCTTAGACGGCCAGACACACCCAAGTCTTACCCTTAGAAGAAAACCACAACAGGGACAGCAAGCTCCAGCTTTCCAAGCTTCACGGCAGTAGCAGCACTCCATAGCATCCCACAGAACCCCTCACGGCAAAGAGCTCTACACTTTCTTCTCCTTCCACTGCAAGACTCTAATTCTCGCTGAATAGATACACAGAAGGAAATTCAAAATGCATAACAATCCATAGCAATATCCCACGTTTCTAGCGATGGGGCAGATTCTTCGGATTAGTTCGCCATGTCTCTGCCATTCAGCTTCCTTCCAAACCGCTAGGCAAGAAATTAGAGGATGGACCGGTTCAATCCAATCACGAGCAACCCAAACCAGCCCTAACTCAGCGAATTGAAGCCCCCTCCAACCGAACCGTCAACCCATCTACATCCCTTGTGAATTGCCAGAACGCCCCCCTGATGGAGCTCGAACATGAGCCATAGCCGCGAACCGCCGTGACTCACCGCTCCGCCTCGCCTGGATGTCGCGCACACCGGAAGCCCACCTCGTCGCTGTCGTCGTCACCGTTACCTTCATCGCTCGTCGCCTCTCGCCTGATCGGCACACCATCTGAGCTCCGACGCTCTCCTCGGTCCCGATCGATCCCAATCTCATCTCTCACTCTAGGGCTCTCTTCTCTCCCTTCATCTCGCCTGCGAAGAAATGGCCAAAGGCCATTTCTTTTTCTTTCCCAACCTGTTCACTTAGTGAATCGGTTCGACTGAACCGGTTCATTCCCTACTCATTTTAACCTTTTTATTGAATTCTTAATTTAATCCTTAATTTAAATCCTAATTAAATTTCTTTTTAATCTTTAATCCAAATTAATTCTCACTTAATTAATAATTTCCATTCTAATTTAATATTTCACTAATTCTTCCCCTAATTTAAAATAAGTCTAATTAATCCCAATAAATCCTAATTAATTCCTTAATTTATAATCTTATAATTACGTCTTTGGTAATACCCCGATATATAAAACGTCAGGGTGTTACATACCTTCCCCCTTATATAAATTTGGTCCCCGAAATTTGCCTTACGTAATACCTTTCTTACCCTTAACAAACGCTAACTACCCATCTTGATACTTCGTTAACTACCCGATTTGGTGTTCTAGTCGACTCTAGGCTGCTAACCCCTCTCGGACTAACGGTTGCCTAATTCTTGTTAATAGATCGGCTCGACAATGTCCAACCATATCTCTTCGCACTATAGTTGATCAAACTATCGAACTCACTCTTCCACACTTCTGTTGCCCAACTTTGATAACAACTATTAATCCATTTACCCTCTTAGGTTTCTAACCCCTTGGTGCTTCCCAATTTGTGTGTGAATACCAGTTTTTGTTCATGTTTCCGTTCCTGTTTTCGTTCCCGTTTTCATTTCCGTTTCAGTTCTCGTATTCATTCCCAGAAGTTTAGTTCTAGAAACTTCGTTCCCATTTCCATTTTTGTTTCCATTTTCGTTTTTGTTCCCGTCACTATTCCCGTATCTGTTTCAGTTTATGTTTTCGTTTCTATTTCTGCCTCAGTATCCTTTCGGTATCTGTGATCGTACATGTTTTTATATCCGTATCTATATCTATTTCTGTATCTGTTTCTGTATCCTTATCTGTATCCGTTTTTGTATCTATTTCCATTTCTTGAAATTCATTTCTGTTTCATTTTTCATTTCGGTTTTTGTTTCGGTTTCAGTTTCGGTTTCTATTTTGGTTTCCATTTTGATTTCTGTGCTCATACCGTTTTTGTATCCATTTTTGTTTTTGAAGTTTTTGTTTCTGTTCCTATACCTGGTTTAGTCCATGTGCTCATTTTGTTGAAAAGTTCGACTAATTCAACACTTAATCCCAACTTTTACTATCACGTCTACCCTGTATTTACCTGTTGTAACCTCTCATCTTTTCTTACACTTTTACGCTTTAACTTGTCGATATATTTCACTTTTTCCTTCACTTCGTATCATTGTCGTTTTCTTTACTTTACTTTACTTAACTTTTCTTTTCTTTTCTTTTGTTCCTGTGCCAGGCTAAGCTACCAGACCACAGAAACCATTATCTTTTCGTTATTTTTTGTTTATGTGTCGGGCTAAGCTACCGGACCACACAAACCATTATCTTTTCTTTAATTGTTTGTTCATGTTTCTTCTTGTTTTCCTTTTTTCCTTTCTTTAGTTCACTTTTTACCATTCGCTTTTTGTTCGCTTTTTATAATTTGTCAATTCACTCTTGTTGATTGTGATTCGTTCGTCGTGTATGTCGGGCATTGTGCATACTCAACCTAAGTGCCCTTCTTAACTATCTAACTTTTTTTAACCCTAAGTCCCTTCCACTTAATTAATAATTTCCATTCTAATTTAATCTTTCACTAATTCTTCCCCTAATTTAAAATAAGTTTAATTAATCCCAATAAATCCTAATTAATTCCTTAATTTATAATCTTACAATTACGTCTTTGGTAATACCTCGATATATAAAAAGTCGGGGTGTTACAACCCTAGGATATACTTGTCTTTCTTCTTTTACCTTATTATAAATCGCTCTAACTGGTGTGCATTATCCGCAGAGGATACTTGCCTTCTATTGAGGAAAGCAATTCCAAGTCAAGGACTTACTTTCTGTAGCAAAAGGCAAGTATTCGCTACAGAAAATACCCTTTTCGAAGTGGAAGACACATTTTCGTTGCGAAAAGTATTCTTTCCACCTCGAAAAGTAAATCCTATTCCAAGAGTGATTTTCGTAGTGAAAGATGTCTTTTGCAGTGAAAAATTCTATAATTATGTATATAACCTAACACTACTGAGACTTATTTTAGCAAACCCTAGATTTTTCCAAGAGCCAAAGTGGACAATATCTAGGCTAATTTGAAGCATTCTTAATTGGAGGAGGAGACCTTAACAATATCAGAATAAACACTACCAATTTTGAATCTAACGAACGAAAATAGACCAAATCCCAGCCACAACCTCAAGCTGAAATCTAGTTCGCGCAAAACAGATTCTCAGATTGAATATATTCCTTCCAAAACACAACTTTCCAATAATAAACTTCAAGCAAATCAGTCTCAAATTCAGAGTATCAAAAGTTAACAGCAAGAACTCAATATCACAAAATTCCTTTTTGCATTCGCAATAATAAAGAAAAAGAAAAACTCCAAGGAGTCCGCACACATCCAATGGGAGAGAGGGTGACTTGCTCGACCTTACAAAATCGGAAGGCATTCTCCGATGGGATGTTGCTTCTTCTACTTCCACACCACAAAGCCACCACAAAGAAGAGATGGATTGGAGGAGGTAGCAAGATCAACTCATCCAAGAAACAAGAAGAATGGAATGAGTTGATGGATAGAATGAATGGCCAAGTGGGAGGGAGGCTTCCATGGGTCTTCACCAAGAACCAGCTAGGGTTTTCTTTTCAATTCTTCAAAAAATTTTCCTTCTTGCTTGCCTTAGAAGGGAGTCAATACCCTTTAGGGGTTTTAAAACAAAAAGGACAAAATTGCCCTAAAATGAAATGACAAAAGTGACCCTAACTAATAAATCACAAAACAGGTGCGAGGTTGGTTTTTTTGTCTCTGTAAATGTAACGTTTTACATAACAACAAACCCCAAATATAACTCCCAATACCTCTTTAGAAAGCTATAGACATCGGCTACAAACCGTATGAAGAATGCTTTTTCATTTGACATCATTTGAGGCTACAAAAACATCAAATACTCCACCGTGGTTGGATTGTAGGCAGACTTGTAACGTCTACCATTTCTTCCATAATTTTGCTTCCAAGTAAGTGCAAGCTTAGGATCCGCTTTATCCTCAAGCTTTGGCTCATCTTCAAGCGTTTTTAGCTTATTCCAACCTACAAAATAATAACTTATTAGACAAAAGGAGCATCATGGCTTGGCTCAGACGGTAGGGTCTTGGGACATATCATCCTCCTAGGGTGATTGAGGATTTGACCTCAAATCCATGGCTTAACCCACTTTTTCTTTTTTTACCTCTTCAAGTACCCTTACAACCATGTTTGAAAGCTTTAGAAGCTTTGGAAGCTTTGGGAGCTTGAGCATGAATCCAATTCCATTTTGTACAATGTTTTTGTCTCCATCAACCCCAATGAAATAGCGTGAAACACATAATTGCACAAGGCATAAATTAGGAATTGACAGCAGTTAGTGTAATTTCGACAGCAATAAAAATGGGCTAATTGGTGGCATTTAGTCTTGGTTTTTGGATAGTCAATCACCATACAAGTTAAAAATAAACCCTCAAAATTTCAAGGACAAACTCCAAGGCAATACAAAGTTATGATAAAAACACTGAAACCTGTTCCAGTTGGCAAGGCAGTTTTCTCGAAATGGCAGTTTTTAGAGTGAACTTGTAATAGCCATATTTTGGGCAATTCAACGAATATTTCCACGAAATTTGGACAGCACATAAATTTAGGAGTGAAGAAACGCTCTACCAAAATTTAGAATGAAACTTGTACCGACACAGAAGTTACGCTGAAAGAATCCCCACTGCCCAAATGGTGCAAGAAAAATTACAGTTTCGGATACTATCTTGAAAATGATGCACAATCATCAATCCACACCCAATTAAGCTCAAATTCCACAAACGCTGCTTCAATCCAATAAAGAACAAAAATCCAAAATTCCCAGAGAAGAATCAGCAATAAAATTAATAGGAAATTGCAGCAACGTACTAGCGGTTTCATTTTTCCACAATCCAAGAATAAATTTATGTATGTGCTCCCTAGTACAACTTTTTTTCATAGGTTCAACAACTTATCGTCCACCCGGATCAAATGAAAAATTTTTGTTCTCACCATGAGGTACGTCATTAATATAGGATCTTGCATACTGTCTTGACAAAGATGGAAGAGCAATGGAGAGCTTGCACAAGACGACATCCGAATCTTGTAGTGGTAGCAATGTTGAATCAAAATAATCTTCAATCTTCAAATTTATTTCCTCAAATCCAATATCAAAACCTTCTTTCCAAAATTCAAAATCACCAGCAATAGTAAAGGAATCTCCCATCCAACCCCTTTTAAAGAACCAAGTAACCAAATTGTTTTGTGGTGCATACCTCAAGCACCTAGTTTGGGCTAGCTTGCTTGTTTCTCTACTCTTATAGACTAGCAAATAAAGACTCGAATGTGGTAATGCACCTAAGCCCCAATCTTCATCCATATGCATATAAGCATGGTTAATAGAACTCCTTTTATTTGTGAACGAAGAAAATACTTTGCCCATGCCTCAACAAAAATCATAACAAGTTAGCTTCCCTTGAATTTTCTCTTCTCGGCATTCTACAGTGAGAGGTCTTTCTACTGTAAAAAACATTTCTTCTCCACCAAGAGTTAACTTTTCAAAATGACTTTCTCCTTCAATGGTTGCTGCAAATAATTCATTTTCATACTCCACGATGTTTGCTTCTTCCATTTTACATAAAACATTGCGGTTAGGCAAAGTGGAAGACTTTTTATCTTCCATGACTATTTCCTCCATGGCCGTGAGTATTTCCCTTTGAGGAGGAGCTTCTTCCTCATCCCTCTTTAACTTTGTTGCTCCTCATCAATATAACTTTCTTCAAGACAAGATGAAACATAAAATGACTTGTTAGAAACACATGGAATAAGCAACTCTTGGAAACCAGTATTAACTACATCTAGCTCAATTTCATTTCTAAAAAATTCTTCCCATGGGCTTGGAGTTTGAAGAATCTTACAATGCTGATCTTGCAACTCTATCTCATGTTCCTTCTCGACGCCATTAGTTGTGGAAAAAAATTTATCTCCATTTTCTACATGATCATCTTCATAAATTTGATCTTTCGAAAAAACTTCTTCAGCCGCTTGAGTCTCCATCACGAATAGTGGCCCTTCAAGAGCATAAGTAGTCTCTACTTCGAAGTTTTTTTCTTCATTAGTGGCTACCAAGAAGTCAACTTGGCTTCTCTCATCAATCAAACATTCCTTTATAATAAAATCTTTTTGCTTTGGGCAATTTCAAGCATTGTGCCCAATTTCAAGGCAATCGGAGCAACGGATGTCTTTAGCCCTTAGCTGACATGTATCAAATCTTTTTCTCATAAACTTTTTCATCATCTTCCAAGTAATAAGTTCATCTTCCCCATCAATTAGCCGCTGAGCTTTTCAATTATTCCACCAAGGTTTTGCATGATCCATCAATTTCGAGGAGGCTAGTCTCACTTTACCTTTATCCGAAAATTTTTGACAATCAAATATGCTTTGAACTTCTTCCAACCAATCCACACATTTCATGCCATTGTTGAATCCTATAAATGGAGGGATAAGTAATTTTACAGGCTTTATATCATCCTTTCCATGAGATCTTCTTCTCAAATTCTGCAGCTCTTCTAAATCGGTTTCTACTAAGTCTTCATCCTCGGCCCCTAGACTCATTTGAAGTACTAATACTCCTCCTTAGCCTAGGAGTTCTTGGCTCTCTTACATGCTCACTAAGGGGGGCATCTATTCTTCACTGGAGTTTACTAGTTAACTCCATCATGACATCAAGCCGCCTATGAAGACTACTCTCGGGTTGCTCTTGATCATTTTCGCGTGGAATATTTGGATTATTCCTCATTTCCTTGTTAATATGGTAAGGAGCTCCACTCCTTGTACTCATCTTACAATTACCAAGAAAAAATAACAACAACAAAAGTGTGAATGGGCTTTGATACCAAATGTTGTGATCCAAATCTCAAAGATCACTAAAGAGCAATCGACTAGGCTATATTCCAATTAAACTGTCCACCAAATTTCATACAAACACAACTTCACAACCGTAGGGAATCAGAGGCTGAAATTTGGAGGAGTTTATAATAACACTTTCAGAACACACATATCATAATTTCAGCTCTTAACTCGATCAGAACAATCAGTTATGACAAAATAAAAATAGCTCATGGAATTAGGGTTTTTGGGACAGTTCTGGCGAACAGAAATCAAATAACGAGATCTCCACGAGCAGGCGTCCTTTTTGCACCAAATTTGGAGGAGAAGACCTTAACAATATCAGAATAAACACTATCAATTTTGAGCACAATCTAAAGAACGACAGTAGACCAAATCCCAGCCACAATCTCAAGCCGAAATTTGGTTAGCGCAAAACAGATTCTCGAATTGAATATATTCCTTCCAAAACACAACTTTCCAATAATAAACTTCAAGCAAATTAGTCCCAAATTCAGAGTATCAAAAGTTCACAGCAAGAACTCAATATCACAAGATTCCTTTTTGCATTCGCAATAATAAAGAAAAAGAAAAACTCCAAGGAGTCCGCACACCTCCAATGGGAAAAGGGGCGACTTGCTTGGCCTTACCAAATCGGAAGGCACTCTCTGAGGGGATGTTGCTTCTTCTACTTCCACACCAAAAAGCCACCACAAAGAAGAGATGGATTGGAGGAGGTAGTAAGATCTACTCGTCCAAGAAACAACAAGAATGGAACGAGTTGATGGATAGAATGAATGGCCGAGTGGGAGGGAGGCTTCCACGGGTCTTCACCAAGAACCAGCTAGGGTGTTCTTTTCAATTCTTGAAAAAAAATTTCCTTCTTGCTTGTCTTAGAGGGTAATAAATACCCTCTAGGGTCTTTATAACAAAAAGGACAAAATTGCCCTAAAACGAAATGACAAAAGTGACCCCAAATAATAAATCAGAAAACAAGTCCGAGGTTGGTTTTTTCATCTCTATAAATGTAATGTTTTACATAACAAACAAATCTCAAATATAACTCCCAATACCTCTTTGGAAAGCTATAGACGTCGGCTACAAACCGTATGAAGAACGCTTTTTCATTTGACATCATATGAGGCTATAAACATGTCAAATACTCCACCATGATCAGATTGTAGGCAGACTTGTAACGTCTACCCTTCCTTTCATAATTTTGCTTCAAAGTAAGTGCAAGCTTAGGAGACTCTTTATCCTCAAGCTTTGGCTCATCTTCAAGGTTCTTTAGCTTATTCCAACCTACAAAATAATAACTTATTAGATAAAAGGAGCATCATGGCTCGGCTCAAACGGTAGGGTCTTGGGACACATCATGTCTGGTCGGCAGTGGGCGTGGCAGCAGGTGGGTGGCGCGCACAGTGTCGAGTTAGGTAGGTGTGAATGCGCACTATCGGTGCTGTTGGTGCCTAACTTGGCAGCGCATGTGTTGACCTTCTAGCGGCACATGCCCGTCGGCGGCCCTGCTGTCAGGTAGCTGTCTTGGCGGCACACCCGTTGACTACTGGGCTGCATGCACAGTGGGCCTAGCCGTGGGCTGCTTCAGTACATCTTCAATTTTATCCTTTTTCTATTCAATCCATTCCTTCCTTGGGCCTCCATTGAACCCTCCTCAATCCCTAACACCACGATGGGCCATGCCTTGGCATTCAATGGGTCTTTAACTTGGACTTCATAGATTAAAACATGTATGCTTTTGTCCATCTTCTTTGTTATGGATCCTTTCATTAGTCTTTTGATGTTTTGTAATGTATTAATCGGGGTATTACATCCCGATTAATTTCAGGAATATTATAGGCCATCCACCAGCAAGCTCCTTGTCCATCACACAATTCGCAGCAGCTCACCAACAGACATAGAACAATTCGTTATAACTGAAGGAAAACAACAACACACAACCATGAAAATTAAGGAGCAGAAAACAGGGGACGTACAACAAGGAGGAGATACTGCAACAACCACGTGCGAAGAAGCTGCGAAGAACAGCCAGCAGGAGCACACACCCGACCACACACTGAAGAAGTCCCACGCACCCAAGCCACACTCCTCCATCGCTCACTCACACTTAGTTCACAGAGGAATCGCCAGCCAATGCTCACACTATCTCCCATATTTATACACAGACGACTAGGGTTGAAGCGCATAACAACCATTTACGTTATCCCACAATTCTAAGCAATGAGTGCATATTTTTTGGGCAGAATCTTGATACTCAGGCACTCCCTCGTCACCCACGCCTTGCCATTGAGCCACACACTATCGTCTTTCACTAGGCAGGAACAAACAACGGACCGGTTCTGACCGAACCGCAAGCCAAACCACAAACCTCGTCGAACTGCCATCCCCTACCCTAGCCATTCCTTTGCATCGATCACTGCCATCCCACCTCCAGTATGAAAATGGCGACCAATCCATCAGCAGAACATAGGAGGAGGAAAATTAGAGAACAAATTGACATCTCATAGCTGAAGCATCCGCAGCAACGCCAGGAGCTCTGATCCCGAGCCCTAGCCCTAGCCCTACGGCCCATTACTCCACCAGATCACCAGCTGCACATTCTTCTACCGAACAGAATACCCAAGCCCAAGCTCGAGCCCGAGCTCCCTCTCGCTCCCTCGATCTCTCAGCTTCACTTGATCTTTCTCTCTTTTACTTCAGCAAACCACAGGCCAAGAAATCTCTTCTCCCCTCTTTTGATATCAAAAACTGAACCAACCAAGCCATCATGAACCAGTTCGGTTGAACCGGTTCAACTGTTCACTTCCTCTCTTTAATTCTCCTTACATTTTAATTCCAACTAATTAATAACCCCATAACGTTACCCCACTAACTTAATCCTAATTATCATCCCAATCATTCTCTTTAATTATAATATATCGATTATGTCCTTGGTAATACCCAGATAAATATCCAATAATCCAAATACTCCAAATTACTTTCTAATTATCCTTATTAAATTCTGCTATGAAAATTCAGGGTATTACAATAATAGTTTCCAAAATCCATCAATTTATAGGAAGTAAATTGAAATCCAACTTAGAGGTAGTAATTAACTCATTACACATACATACTTCCCACAAAACATACAACCTTTCTTACACTTTGGGCATCAATTTCCTTTTTGGCTTCCTTCTTCAAGGAATTACTTTACTCCCTTGGATGAACCCTCAACTTCTCGTGAACGTGGCTAAAACTTTATAACCTAATTGCATTGTTTCGAGAATCGATCATCTGCTTCTTCGATATCAAGGGCCTTTGATGTAATCTCTGCCTAGGCCACATCTTGAACACCAGATATCTTAACACCTCTTTTAACTTCTGCCTTAATGATGCACCAGCGGATGGGAATTAGAATATAACTTGAAAATATGGTGTTGACTTCTTGAAGTTTTGGAAGAATTCGGCTCAACCTTCGAATGCTTCTTTTTAAACTAGTGGTTGTAGGGCAGTAGAGTCTTTCGGTAGAGTAATGCGTCGAAAAAATAGGAGAATTTAACAGATTTGTCCTACGATTGAGTTGCAGTCACAGAATTCGGTTGCGATAGGCGACCGAATTTTCACTTTTCTTAAATTGGCAGAATTTCAGTTTTGGAAAGTGAACTTTGAAAGCACGTAACTTCTTCGTTTTAGATTCTTTTGACCTAAAATTTGGACCATGTCTCTTTGAATAAATAAGAAAAATAACCCTTTAATAACTATTGGAATATTGTTCAAGAATTAGGAAATATGTTGTAAACGCTCCAGGTGGTCGGATTTGGAAAATTGGATAGTTTGCACTTCCTTTTGATGACTTTGCAGATGGATGCTTGATAGATGATTTGACACCACTTCATACAACCTTTCCCTGGAGAGTAGGTTTGTGAATGCCACTAAATAAACTCACTTAAGCCTAAGTGAGATCCCACCTTGTGATATAACTCACACAAGAAGAACTTTGGATGTAACTCACCAAAGTGTTTAGAAAAGGAATTATTCAATTTCAAAATTAGCAAAAACTATTTTGTATTCAACATCCAATGTCTAAAATGTAAGCATTAGGTGGCTTTATATAGTCAATTATAAAGCATAAAATAGGAAACACATAAAATATTCAGTCCTAATTGGCTGATTAGTAAACTATAGTTTTAGTAACTTTCTAAAGCTATCATTTTGGAAACTCTTGCTGGCTTAAGGGCCACGAAATGGTGACTAGTATGGAAGCTTCTTTCCTTCAAAATTCACCACTTGGATGGTTGCCAAATTGGTTGAACTTTGACCACTTGCTTGGTTGATTTTAGTATGTTTCCATAATTCTTTTTCCATTGGTCCTTCTTGCCCTTCAAGTGAGTCTTCTTGGGCTCCTTTCCATAGCACTAAGGGCATGGTCCTTGTTTGAATTCCTTGAGTTATTTGCTCCTTTATTTGGGCTTTTGATGAGTTATCTTTCAAATTGATAGAAAGTCATGAGTTGATAAGGCCTTGGTCCCTTGTCTTTGTGAGTGGACCTAGTGGTCCATCATCCTTTCCAGGTCTTTGATTATTTGACCCCAAATCTTCTTTCTTTGATATGAATAAGGTTGTCTTTAACTTATCTACCTTTACTTCTTCGCAATCCTTTGCTACTTGTTCCAGTT
This sequence comes from Begonia loranthoides, assembly GCA_022433065.1. Taxonomy (NCBI): domain Eukaryota; kingdom Viridiplantae; phylum Streptophyta; class Magnoliopsida; order Cucurbitales; family Begoniaceae; genus Begonia; species Begonia loranthoides. The sequence goes on from CM039469.1 coordinate 31,642,592, forward strand.
TGAGTGAGTAACAATTGGTGAAGCCATCATGCATAGTTTTTTGATCATATTGCCATGGACTTCCCCAAAGTAGGTGGCTAACGCTCATAGGAACCACATTGCATAGTAACTTATCCGAGAAACTTCCAATAGAGAACTCTATTGAAGCTTTCTTACTAACCTTGATGTCTTCTTTGTCGTTCAACCAACTTATCTTGTAAGGAGTTGGATGCATAGTTGTTGCTATGTCCAATTTTCTGACTAGATCCATAGAAACCACATTAGCACAGTTTCCTCTATCAATTATTAGAGAGCAAACATTATCTTTGACCTTGCAACGGCTATGGAAAATGTTTTCCCTTTGACCATCGTCGATGCTTACCTTAGTAGTGAGTACCTTTCAAATTATCATAAGGAGGGGACCTTCATTAGCATATATTGTTTCAACTTGTCCTTCTTCCTTGTGTGTTTATTGTAGCTCACCTTCATCTTCACTCTTAACCTCATTAGTGCTTTCTTTTAGTACTATCACTTTCATATTTGGACATTGGCAAGCATAATGTCCAATTCCAAGGCATTTGAAACATTTAATCTCTCTTGTTTTTGGCTTTGCTTCAATAGATAATGGCTTATTGTCGCTTGCTTGAGTAGTAGTACCTTTGATGCCATCTAGCTTGGGTGGTGGCTCAGAGAAGCTTGTAGTTCTTTATGGAAGTCGGTTAGCCTTCTCTTTTTCCTTCCTTTTTCTTTATCTCTCAACCTTTTGAGCTAGCTTGATCACATCCTCCAAGGTGGCGTAAGGTTGTAGTTCGATAATGTCACCAATGTCATAGTGAAGTCCTTGGATGAATCTTGTAATTGTTTGGTCTACTGGCTCTTGCATATCACATCTTTTTTGTAAAAGTTCAAATTTGGCAATATACTTGTCGACGGTGGAGGATCCTTGCTTAAGGCTTTGTAATTGATAATAGAGCTCTTGATGGTAGTTGCTAGGAATGAATTTCTCATCCATAAGCCTTTTCAATAGTGTCCATGTTTGAATTTCTTTGCCTCCTTGTCTACTTTTTGTACTAATGCTACTCCACCATATACTTATATAACCGGTGAATCTAATTATGACTAGTTGCATCCTCTTGAGGTCCGTGAGTTTGTAGCATTCAGATATCCTTTCCACTTGGCTCTTCCACTCCATAGAGTCGTGTCCATTGCATGATCCGTTGAACGGTGGGATGGATACCTTGACAAGATTTATGCCATCTCTTTGCGTCGGTCTCCCTTGGCAATGGAAATCTTCATAATCAGTACCCTCTCTTGCAAAGTTGCCTTCATTATCGAGGAGGTGGTGATGCTCTCGTTATTGATTTTGTGCCATCATGAGTTGTGCCACTTGTGCTTGAAGTGTTCTAATTTGCTCCATCATGCTTAGCTCGTTTTGTGATGATGATGATGGCTCGGTGTGTGGAATGATATTTGTTTTGTCTTTTTGTGCTGCTTTGGATGCTCCTCGTGTCATCATGGAATTTTTTTTTATTAGGATACGTTTTAGCTCTGATACCAAATGATGCACCAGTGGAAGGAGATTAGAATATAACCTGAAAATATGGTGTTGAATTGTTAAAGTTTTGGAAGAATTTGGCTCAACCTTTGGATGCTTCTTTTTGAACTAGCGGTCGCAGGGCGGTCAAGTTTTTTGGTCTAGTGTTGCGTCCAAAAAATAGGAGATTTTAACAGATTCGTCCTGCAATCGAGTTGAGGTCGTAAAATTCGGTTGCGTTAGGCGACTGAATCTTCACTTTCCTTAAATTGGCAGAATTTCAATTTTGGAAAGTGAACTTTGAAAGCACGTAATTTCTTTGTTTTAGATTCTTTTGAGCTGAAATTTGGACCACATCTCCTTGAACGAATAAGAAAAAGAACCCTTCAAGAACTTTGAGAATATTCCATAAGAATTAGGAAATATACTGAAAACGCTTCAGGTGGTTGGATTTGGAAAGTAGGATAGCTTGCACTTCCTTTTGATGACCTTGCGGATGGATGCTTGATAAATGGTTGGACACCCGTTCACATAACCTTTCCCTAGAGACTAGGGCTGTGGATGCCACTAAAGAAACTCACTTAAGCCTAAGTGAGATCCCGCCTTGTGATATAACTCACACAAGAAGAACATTGGATGTAACTCAGCAAAGTGTTTCAAAAAGGAATCACTCCAATTTCAAAATTAGCAAAATCTATTTTGTATTCAAACTCCAATGTCTAAAACATAAGCATTAGGTGGCTTTATATAACCAATTACAAAGCATAAAATAGGAAACACACTGAATATTCGGTCCTAATTGGCTAATTAGTAAACTATAGTTTTAATAACTTTCTAAAGTTATTATTTTGGCAACTCCTTGCTGGATTAAGTGCCACAAAATGGGGAGTAGAATGGCAGCTTCTTTCCTTCAAAATTCTCCACTTGAATGGTTTCCAAATTGGTTGAACTTTGACCACTTGCTTGGTTGATTTTAGTAGGTTTCCATAACTCTTTTTGCATTGGTCTTTCTTGCCCTTCATATGAATCTTCTTAGGCTCTTTTCCATAGCAGTTAGGGCGTGGGCCCTCTTTGACTTTCTTTAGTTAGTTGTTCCTTTATTTGGGCATTTGATGAGTTATCTTTCAAATTGATAGAAAGACATGTGTTGATAAGGACTTGGTCCTTTGCCTTTGTGAGAGGACGTAGTGATCCATCACTTAAGTCCTTGGACAGTCGGTATGGCTTATGTTCATCATTGATCGCAAGATGCGAGGCAAACCATGACAATGCTTCAAACTTACGCACATACTCCGTAACCATTCATTCTTGTTGAAATCGAGCAATTTCTACCAACTTATCCATCCTTATTGTGCAATTGAAACACTTGTCAGGAAAATTCTCTTGAATTCTACCCATGTTATCATAGTCATATCCTTGGTTATCTTGATTGAGTTGCATCTGAGATGGAGAACTTAAACAGATCCAACATAGGTTCTATAACTTATTCTAAACTTCTTATATCTTACCAAATTACCAAGATCTTACTCTCAACACAACCTAGGCTACAATCCACAATGATAAATCGTGAGTATCTAAATCATGTCTAATTCATCGTCAATATTAATCCAATTCACTCATACAAACAGACTAGATTTTTCAAACTCCCAGTTCATGGCAAAAATATAACCTATGCAGGAAGCAGCAATTAATCAGTTTCTCTTTTTAATCAAAACAGGTTTCTTATCCTTATTGGAGGCAGATTCCTAGCTTAACAATGCAGGCAATGATCACGGTACCAAACACCTAACTATCTGTCACCGAATGTCCAAAAAACTCTCTCAAAACTTTCTCAATAGTCTTGACTTAGTGGATAAAAATCTTGGCTAACTAATTATCGTCCTCATAATTTAGCTTAGTCCATAGCCCTCAGTGCTCTTCCTTCCCATAATAAATCCACCCTCTATCTAACTCTTGCAATGTAGGAGACCTTGCCAAAATATCTACTTAATTTAGTTCATGTGGGATTTGCTTTTCACCTATCCCTCTTCTAATTTAAAAAAATTTGTGTAGAGTTTCCCCTGTTTCTTTACTTTCCCCAAGCTAATTCCTACTCTTAAAACTCAAGCAATTCCAGTATTGTCCATCTTTTATCATATCCATCATTCAACTTTGTTAAAAGAAGCATGATTGTTTACATCAAATACAATCATCCAAACACCGTACTATATAATTTACATTACATTCTCTATAAGTCTCACCAAGTGACAAGATTGTCGTCCCCCCAACTTAGTCAACTGATTAATAGTCTCTTCGCATTATTCACAGCTCTTTCTTGTCTAACCCTTCCTTGTCTTCTGGCCATGACACCCTTTTCATCACAAGACAAAAACACTTGGATTACAAAACAAAATTATTAACATACTTACAGTTGATGGAGTTTTTTCACGTCGAAACTTGTTCCGGTACGCAGTCTACAAGATCATTTTTAAAACCTGGGGGCTTTGATACCAATTGTAACAACCCGTAACTTTATTCCTTTGAAAACTTGTAAAATTTAAAACTTTTCTTAATATCTTTCTTTTATAAATACAGCAGAAGACTTTTCATTTCAAATCATTTAAAGATGATAAATAAAATCCTTACGCATTTTGTAAAACTCAACGGAAGACTTAAAATAAAATAAAGCATTTAAGGAATACAATTCTTTTTTTTACATTTATAAATCATTTTACAAAACCTTTATCAAACCCTTTTTCTTTTTAAGTCTATTAGCCTAGCCAGCCATAAGATCCGCGCATTCAAATCCTTCATAAACTGTTTCTTAACCCATTCTCCTGATCGCGTACATACCTACATCCATAAGACATAAACTAATGAGCCTAATGCTTAATAAGTGATATAAAATAAATATTTGAATGCACATGCTATGCCACTTTAAAATCCGTATACCATTTTCCATTTTTGTTTTTCTTTATCCTTTACGTTTTAGTCTCTTTTCCATGTTTGTTTTCTGTTTCTGTTTTCTTTTTTGGCACACTGTCTCATCCTGTAACGCCTACGTTCCCAGGCCTTTGTCACCCCTGGCCTCATCCTGTAACGCCTACGTTCCCAGGCCTTTTAACACACAACCTCATCCTGTAACGCATTCGTTCCTAAGCCTTTTGAAACACAGTCTCATCTTGTAACGTATTCGTTTACATTCATTTCCATTTAGTATCTATTTTCGTTTCCTTTTCAAAACCATGCATGAAAGCTATTTTCATAACCTTGAGGAAACCATGATGTATGATGCTTGTGAATACATACAGTCTATCATGTCAGTACTATAACCTCTAAACATGCTTATTATCATAACTTTTCACATAAAGAATCTGCATCTATTAAACATATCAGTAAAAGAACCTAATTCTAATAAATACCTAGCAATCAGGAGTACAATTTGTGAAACATGCTCAATACCTGGCTATTCTAATAACGCAGTAAACAACCAGCATACAATTCCTAACTCTTACGATGTAGGGCCCCAAGGTTAAAACACATGCATATCACTTACATGTCATCCGTAGAAGGTTCAACACTTAACACTCTTCTTCCTTTCCAATACCTTCAATAATTAATAATATTTAATCGTTAACAACCATCTCTCCAATAACTATTTACAGAGTTCGATAACCCATGACACAATTTCTTACCAACAAACTATCTTTGATAATATCCAAGTTCACATAGTCTTAACAACCATTAACCAAATTGCAGAATATAAAGCCTCAACCACTAGATACCATTATTCCTCATTCATAGCATTTTATAGTTTAAACCCATTAATATTCTTTACATTTAGTAAAACAGTAAACAACAGGAGCAAGAGTCCTCAACCAATAGAGCATATAACTTCAATATATTTTATCCTTAACCATCGCCAACAAAGCAGTAAATATGCATAGGACTAATTTGAGGCAATCGAGTATACTTCATCAAAGCTATAATGGCAAATAGTAGCTTCATTCATTTCCGCATTCTTTAACAATACAGAGAAATCTTGGAAACCATTCATAGCATGTGTAACATTTAATTTCTTTCGGTATCTAATAGACATAAGAGAATGCAGAATAACATCCAAATGGAAACACTTCACAGACCAACAAACCTCATCATACTTCCTCGTTCCTTCTTCTACACAGTGACTCACAATTTCCTCCTTCCTTCGCTGCTCACCAGCTGTCAGAAGCTCACACTTGAGGAGAAAATCGCCATCACCACAGTCGCTCCAAAGTAGAGTCAATTCACCCAAAATAAGACCTAGTAAATCAACAACGCTCAGCAATGGAGAACAAGAAACCAAACACACAGGAGACTTACGTCGCACTGTCGCCAGAGAAGACCACCCCTACAGTCTGAATCCAATCCCTAGACTAACCAATATTCATCTCAGCTTGGCGCTGTAAATTCTCAGCTTGTAGGAGCTCCGTTCGTTCATTCTTGCGGGTTCCGTTCCATGAACCCAACCACTTCGAGACAACCTTGAGTTCGACGGAGTCACTCCTGGAGCTCGTTCGCCCACCCACGGTTCACGGAGAAGCTCGCCCTGCTAGATTTGCTCTACCCCCCTCCGACATGAAGTACTCTCTCGAGTTTTCTCTCCTTTCTTTGAAAATTCAGCCGCGGGCCATTATTTCATCTCCCTCTCTCTTGTCAAAAACTAGATGGCCATGAACCGGTGTAATCCACATTTCCCTCCTTTATTTTAATTTTCTTTTAATTTTAATCCATCTATTTATCTTACTTTAATTTCATTTATCTTCCATTTTTTTTTTATCCAATTAACTCTTTTATTTAATTAATCCCCCATTAATTATCCCCAATTAATCCTTACTTAATTATGTTACGAAAAATCTTTGTTCCTCCCATATGAACCCTAAACTAATATCAATGGCTGGAAAATTGACCTTCAAATGACTCCCTCTCAAGCTCAAGTTCAAGCACAAGGTGATTCAACTCGTGCCCACTTACCGACACTCGAATTCTTGTCGTCGCAATTCAAGATGGCATCATCCAAGGATAGGTATGACAATGACATTAAAACACCATTCTATTATTATCTTTAGGGGAATAGAATTTTATGCGTTCACAGATTTAAGAATAGAAGATATGTTTTAGATAATTGGACTTGCTGGGTTGAGTAAGATGGGGCAATTTTATTATGAGTGGGTTGCTAAGCTATTTTACTCAAATTTGGAGATGGACAACCAATCCTTAGAGCTTAAGACATATATGTTTGGCCGAGAGATTAGGTTAACTCCCAATAATTTAAATGAGTTGCTAGGATGCACGATAGAGAAAGAAAGGGAGGAGTATTTTCATGTATCCAAGGATCCAAAGTTGATTAAATAATGAAAATGTCAGACATTGCTGGGACAGTTGCATTGCAATTCTGACATTGGAGTTTTCTACAAAGCCCAAATCTAAGGACTGAACGTCAACTCCTGAGTCATCTATCACATGATATCTCACACAATTTTGTCTTGAAATGCCCATCAAGGCCATGTTACTTGCATGGATCTCGATGTGATAAAAAAGCTATATAATGAGAAGAGATTCAATCTTAGATACATGATTATAAATCTCGCGAATGACATCTTGAATAGCCTAAAAAAGAACCTACCTACAAATGACTCATTCAGAAGATTGTTGATTGTAACAGGCTAACGCTCCCTCCTAACAAGCCGAGAATCAATGAAAAGGCCCTAGATATCTACAATTAAGTTACCTATGCTCGAGATGTAGGTAGGAAGTGGGTATTCAATGGTGCGTAGCCTCCATCCACGTCAGCTGCACAACCTCCATCCACGTCAGCTGCACAACCTCCAATGCCATTAGATCATGTGGAAGACTATAAAATCTGAGATTTTTAAATGATTTTAAAATGTCACGAGTAAATTTTTTGCAAATTTTTGGTCAAGCGTGGAAATGTTGACCCGTTTTGTCACTTAGCGGCATCCAATTGGATGGTCAATTAAATTTTTCCGAGCTAGAATTTATTTTGGGAAATATTTTTGGAAAGTTATTTTGAAAACATGTTTAATTTCGGTTGGCGTTTTAAATAAATCAGACTTTAAAACAGAAATTGAATAAGTTTTATTTAATATATAAATTACATATATTATATTCTTCTTAAAATAATTTTTCTAAAAGAAAGAGGTGCTCATCGTCAGAATTTGAGAAATAAAGAGGAAGAATAAGAATACATATAATGAATAAAAATGAGGGGAAAAGAAGACAAAAGTTCACGGGTTATATAGAAAAAGAATTGAATAAAAGGAACTAAAATAAGAAAGAAAAAAGATTAAAATTATGGATAAATGAGAGAATACCTCATTACTCTTCCAGCCTTTGACAGATTAGAAAAAAAATAGGGTATTTCCTTCTCCTTTTTCAGTTTAGCCGAACGATTACGCGAGGGAGGAGCTGGGTCCTGATGAGCCGATGATTCCGGCGATTCCAGCTGATGCTAGCTTCATTCGGTCGAGCTTTTCCATTCATGACGGTTGTGTGGTTCATTTGGTTTGATTTTATGAGGATGGGTTGTCTAGGAGCTCGGGAGTTAGGGCTTCTCGGCTCCTGCATTTTGTCTCGTCATTTCTTTGATTTCGGTGAGTGATTTCGAGCTCCCGATTTGTGTTCTGATTTTTGGTCAGTCAATGGTTTATGCCCTGGGGCTGATTTGGTTCAATGATGGTGTTCTGTTATATGGGTGTTGTATTTTTCATGGTGGTATTGTCGGGTAGACAAAAGGGGAAAGGTTTACTCTGGTTGCTTGAGGCGATTTCTTCATTTTGTTCATTGTCTGAAACCGTTGAGAAACCGTTGCACCATTGATTTCAATTCAGTTGTTATTTTGTTTGGCCTGCTAGACTGAGTGAGGAAACTGTTGTTCTGCTGTTATTTTTACAGATTAGATTCTAGATTCAATTCTTTTGCTGGTTAGATGTTGCTAAAGGTTTTCTTTCTATTTTGCTGAAAATTTTGGTGAGTTGAACTCTTGGTTCTGTTGGGTTTTTGTTTGGGACATTCTGCTTGGAATATTGTATTGTTCATGCTCAACTACATTAGTTTGTGCTCTGTATCTTGGTTATTGGTTGATAGACCACTGTTGAGGAATTTTGTCTCTGTGATTGAGTCTGATGTTCTCCAATTCATTTACTGCCCAATAGAACATGTTGAGAGCTAATGTTCTGTGATGTAGGTTTGGGTCTGTATACTAGTCACAGTCTTGGATGTTAGTTCTGATTGATTAAGACAGTGACATTTTTGGTACATTTTAATGTTGAAAAAATGCTACTTTGTTGAATGAGTTAGCCTTGTCCCCCTCCTTTCGGTTGTTGTGTTAAGGGTTAAGACTTGTTTGGATTCATAGGTTCAATTTCCGAGTTGGAATTCGAAGTTGACCCTAGAAACCCTACTGAATTCTAGTCTTGTTTAAGACCTATTTGTTATCCCTTGTGTGATTGATGAGATGTTGACACTGACCTTGTTGTAGGTTCTGGAAGTGTCAGATAATTCAACTTTTTTCTTCCGATAGCGCGTGGAGCGAGTATGTTGGTAAGTGTGTCGTGGTCACCATCGAGGTAGGGAACTTTATACTTTCTGTACTGCATTGCATCATGGTTTTCAAAATAAATATTTTGTTGGCTACCACACCTGAAAACCCGATGGGGATTGTTTGATAGCATGTCAGTTTTTGTTATTAGTTTGTTTTCTCATGTTTACATTCCGTACATGGTTTACTACTAATACTTGTACATATATATTGATGATATAATTATGTGCCTGTGTTTGGGGGATAAATCCTCTTGATGCTTTAGGCCCTCTAGCGCTAAAGCATCACAAGGCTATTCTGTCAACCTTCAACTGTGAGAAGGTTAAGCATTGGTTACGTGCATTGGGAGGATGAATCCTCTTGATGCTTTAGACACTCTAGCGCTAAAGTATCACGAGGCTATCCTCAAAATCTTCTACTGTGAGAAAGTTTAATATGTACATCGAGAGGATGAATCATCTTGATGCTTTAGGCACTCTAGCACTAAAGTATCATGAGGCTATCCCCATGCAATCTTCTGCTGTGTGAAGATTGGTCGATACGTGATAAATACGATGGGGCATTCATAACATGCCCTCAGGTTGCAAGTCTTGGAAGTGAAAGAAAAGAGAATAAGGCATTAGTGATGTGTCCTCAGGTAGAGAGCCCTAAAAGTTGGAAATAGGATGAGGGTGATGACCCCTCATTGGGGTGAAAACCCCTAAACCTGGCCAAAGTATTGTCACATGAGTTGGTAGTGTTTTCAGTCACGAATATTAGCTTATCACAGTACTGTTCCATTTGGCAGATTGGCCGGACAACTGAACTTGCTCGTCGGCAACCCTCATCAATTTGGGACACCAAGGTCCTCGTGAGTATGGTTCTATCGTGGGGCAACCTCATCTATTACTATAATTATGCGAGTTTTATTGACTTGGAGCTGGTTCTACGACAACTCAGATGACATGCTAGATTTGTGAATCGCCGTCATTGGTATTCTTTCCCTCCTCATGAGGTGTTGCTATTGTCAGATAGCCATTTTTCTGTGACTTGTGTTGGGCGGTTACACAAGTTGTGTCGGGGTTGACTGGTTTGCCAGCAACTCTAGTAATGCGCCAGATCTTCGAATTGTATCGGCAGTGGCTACGACCCGTAGGCACATTCGAGAGATCGTACTACCTTTTGATGATGAGTGATGGATGAGTCCTTGAGTGACCATCCCTTTTCACTGATGGTGTTTTCATACGGAAAACGATGTTGGTATATTTTGTAATTATAGCTGTCTATGTATATATCGTGTTTTAATACAGCCACATCGAGGGCCATGGACCGCTTACTTAAAATGATAAAGAGGTTTTAAATGTTCAAAATCCATGTACGGTAAAATGAGAAGCATGAAATGGTTTCCAAAGATAAAGAAAACAGTTTTAGCATGCATTGCATTTAATATAGATTTTCCTACTGAGTTAGTCACTCACTCCTTAGACTATTTTTTTCCCTAGGTTAGGGTGTAGGTTCGTTGTACCAGTTTTGTTTGTGTGGCATCTGGGCGAAGCTGGAGCTCCCTGATGGGTGTCTCGATCTCCCCGTGGGTGGATGGAGGTTCGATAGATCAATCTCTCTGTTCCGAGTATGTTGGAATTTTAGTTTTGGTCTTGTTTGATTTAATTCTTGCACAGTAGTTTCCTTTATTATGCTATCATGTCTCTAGTTGATCACTCTGTGGACCCCAACCCATGTGATTTGGGTTTGGGCTTGGTATTATTCCCGTTAAGTCTTCCGCATAAAATTTCACGCCTTGGGCTAGGTAACCGAGTTCTCTCCGAGAATCGGGTCACCTGACCCGGCAGTTCTATTTGGCTTGCCTCCGAGTCGTGACAAGGACAATATTGTTCAGCCCCTTCCCTAGTTACCTCACTCTATGTTAATGGCTAATGAGAGGTGGACATCATTGTAGGCTTATTGAAGAGCCTGACTTCCTCGATTGTAGCCTATGGCAACCAATTTGAAGGAATGGAAGAACGAATTAAAGCAATGGGCAGGCGAATTGAACAACTTACTGTCATTTAATAGATGCTCGTGGACGAGTTGAGGAGGTATGTTAATACTCTAATAGCCCCTCCATCTCTTGACAGATGCATGTTAGTCTTTTATTTTATATGCACTTTCTATATATGCATTAGTACTTTGTGTTAGTCTCTTTAAATGACATATAACAATGTGTTATAATTGTGTAGATCTCTTACCATCAGATAATCATCTCTTCCCACTTTTTCAAAAGTTCAAAAGATATTAACAAAGGGTCCGCCATGGAATGAAGTAGTTTTATGACCTGTTTTACATTAAAATTTGCACGTGGTATGTCTTCAATTTGGTTTTGTTCAAAGTAAGGGTACACTTTTTTTGTCTGATTGTAGTGCTTAAATTGATCATTTCTACCTATGAAATTTATGGAGGATTTCATGGGATTGGCTCGTGCAAATACCATAAAGAACCTGGAGACATGTAATATTCTTGTGGGCATTGTGGTAAGAAATTATATCAATTGAAAGTTATTCTCAGTTTTGATTATATGCTTAAGACAACTTGCTTCATGTTGTCTTTATTTTTAGAAAAATAATATTTTCAAGATCACTACTCTCATCATTTCCAAGCAAAAGTCTACATTTGAATCGGTGAAGATGACTTTTTGTCATATGTTAAATCAATGTTAAGAAACTATTATTTTAAATAAATCTTTTGAATGCTTTCTTTTTATTAAGTGTGACATATTGAACAAGGAAGAAATAGTTGATGTCTAAGTGATGGAGTTGCTTATGTCTCTTGAGTGGATCCATGTAAGTCACTTTTAATTCTTCCTACAATATTTTTTCATATTCAAACCACTTATAGTATATGATTTTAATTTTAAATACACTCAAAGCAGACATGTTTCATGTCATCAGTTGACTTTCACACCCATTACGACTACTAAGTAATGTTATGAGAGGCAATTGCAATTATCATTGCCCCTATAGATAAAAAATAGTATATTTTCTCACATTGTGCTATAATCATTGCGTTTTTAAATTACATACTTATTTCCTTTTTCCCATTTCAGCCCTTACGACATATTTTAACTCTTAGACCATGTTGATGAGTCAGTGATTCGCAACTATTAATAGAGCGGATTCCATCCTCACAAAGAGCCTTTGGAGTCCCTTTTCGAGCATTCCTCTCATGTGCATATGAACCTCAAATTGAGGTTCAACATCGTTAATCTCTGGTAATTGTAGTTGTACATTTGTTATTGTACATTTATGACGAGAGAATTCAATTTAATCTCTGGCAATGTTTAAGAAGGTGTTATTTTAAATAAATCTCTTAAATACTTTATTTTTATTCAATGTAACACATTGAACGAGGAAGAAATTGTTGACGTCCAAGTGAGACACTCACTTATGAGTCTTGGTTGGATCCATGTAAGTCACTTTTAATCATTCCTACAATGGTTTATTTTAGTCAAATATCTAATAATATATGGTTTTTATTTCAGATACACTCAAAGCGGACATATTTCATGTCATCAATTGACCTACACACTCATTAGGACTACTAGGTGATGTTACGAGAGGCAATTGCAATTGTCATGGCCCGAATAGATAAAAAAATGGTATATTTTCTCACACTATACTATAATAATTATGCTATAATTATTGTGCTTTTAAATTACATACTAATTTCCCTCTTCCCATTTTAGCCCACATGATATATTTCAACTCTCAGACCTTGCCGGTTTGTAAGTGATTCGTAGCTATCAACAAATTGGATTCTACCCTTACGAATAGCCTCAGGTATGAACCCCAAATTAAGGTTCAACATTGTTGATCTCTGACAAGTGTAATTGGACATTTATTATTGTACATTTTACCATTTCCTACATTTTACTATTTCCTATTAGATTTCTAGACTATATTTTCCCATTTCCTATTAGATTTCTGGAATTAAAAACACTTTTAATTTGGATAAATATAGTGGGAATAAGGCAATCTGAAATAGAAAAATGTAAATTTAAAGAGACCAACATAAGTTTCTTTGAATGGTACCAAAATGCAAGAGCTTGTCCACAAAAAAAAGTGAATTTTCCTATGTTTGCTGCAATATGAGTTGTAACTAGAATTACAACACTTCTGTAAAAGTAGTTTACTAAAACAAAAATGTTTCCACCCTTGACGTGTTGAGCCACTTTCTGATAACTCCCTCTCAATGTAATATCACGTTCTGAAAAAAAAAAAATCTGGTGCACCTTGCATACCTGAATAAAACAATTATAGCATTCATTAAAACCCAACAAGTGAATAGACAAAAATCTAGATGATTTTCATGTAACACAAATTATTAGTCAACAATTGTAGTGAATCTGCAGATGTACCTTGGACATCCGCCTTCAATGTAAAACCAAATGCAACATTCTCTTGTTCCCATGGGAGTCCAAGGAAGGCCCATGGACATCCACGGCTATATTCTAGATGTCTACGTTCAATGCAAAATTAAAATGCAACATCCTCTCATTCGCATGTGCGTTTGAGGAAGGCCCGGGTATCCGCGGATATACCCTGGACGTCCATGTCTAATGGGTGTTCAAGGAAAGTCCAGATGTCAATAGATGTACCCTAGATGTCTGCATCCAATGCAAAACTAAATGCAACATCTTTAGACACCCACAAGGTGTGTTTTGCTTATGTATGTGTTTATATAAATGTTTGATTATTAGAAAAACTTGGATGGAGAAATTAAAGTGAATTCTTCTGTCCTACATAAATTTGCCAGGGATCAATGGAGCAGCGAACATCCCAAATGGTCGCAATCTTTTATATTGAAATAAGATTGCACTTTTGATAGTGCCTTGGTTATTATAATTTTGCACCTAGTCCAATGCAAAACCACATACAACATAAATATAAATATAAACCAATTTCAATATTGAATTCTTATGAACTAATTTCAGTATTTATAAATAAATATAAAATGTCAGAAATAAATATATACATGTTCATAATCATTGCAAAATATAAATTACAACCATACGAAATGTCAATAATATAATATAGTGTAATTAAATTATAAAAAAATAAAATAAATTACCAAAGATGTGGACCTATCACAGTAGACTTCTACATAACAAAGACAATATTGTGTCATAAAAATTATACATAGTTAAAATAATTTTTGAAAGCATAAACGTAATAATGTACTCACTTACGTCCCAATAGCAATGGTAAAACTCAAAAATGTCTTGTGATCTTCCTCTTCTGCCACTACCACTTTTGCCTGTAGCCCTACCACTATCACTTGCATCGCTAATGTCTGAGTCTCTACCTTGGCACGTGTGAATATTGTGTCCCACACCCTGATACTAGCTACATACCATGGTTACATCTCTCTTGATCAGGATTGTTTTACTATGGAGCTCATCAACATCTCTAACTCTTTATTTTTGAGGCCTCCTTAGTTGTCTCTTTATTTAGAGGTGGTAGAATTGTATACTAGTCTGTTTTAGGCCGCTAGTGTTGGCCACTGGCATGTTGGACAAAGTGGGAGTACATCCTCCTATATGTTTCTCGGTGATACCATACATGAACATAATTCTCAACTAATCTCCTTATAATATGTAGACATATAATTGAATGCACGTACAAGATTCTAGTCAGCTCTCACCTATAACAATTACAGGTACGTCTATCCAAATCAACTACATATTGTCCATTATCATCATGTCCTAAAACTGACCAGCTCCTACAAATATTGGATACCAATTTCGAGCTGCATGTACAAGCTTGGCAAATTTCTTCTTTGTCTGAGGACACAATAGGTCCGTCGATTCAGCCCTCGTGTTTCTTAACAATCTTACGCATGATGCCCTTTCTTATCATCTTGAACATAGTCAAAATCAATTTGTCTCAGACTAGAAGGATGGGTTTGAAGAACTCACACAGATTGTTTTGGCTTACGTTGCACTTTGGGATCAAAATGAAAGCATGTTTTGACCAAAATCTCATATTGATGTTTCATAGATATGCGTGTGCAGGCTCGTCAACTAAAAATAGTTTCTTTAGCTCTCTCTCAAAGTGTGATGGTGTTGTCGACCTAGATACATTCCACATTGCGTCCTTATACAACTTACCACAAAATTATATTTTGAAATTGACATACAAGTGTTTGAAGCAAAAATGATGTTCGAATGATGGTGCAAACTCTTCAATAGTAGGCATCAACCCTTACAAAAATAAATAGGCATAATAAGAAAAATGTTCTCATACAAGATAACATATAACAAACTTTAGAAAGGTAATGCACCATACCTTTTGTTGGTCATATACAAATGTCCATCCTCTGCCCGAAGCACTGTCTATATCCATAAGAAACAATGCAAAAACAAGGGCCAAGAGTCTTTGCATTTTGCTTCAACCACTACTATAGGAAGTGGATAAATTCTATTACTTTTGTCAATGTCGATAGTTGTGAGCAACTAGTCTAGACACAAGCCCTTCATGTGACTACTATCCAAGCAAATGATAGGTGTACCACACTCCAACATACCTCTCTTACACACAACCAAACACATGTACATCTTTTTAAATATTGGATATAGCATAAGATCATTCCTATCTATTGATCCAACAACAGAAGGGGTTTAGAGTATAACCTAGAGAATATGTCTTTGAAGTGTTGAAGTTGTGAATAAATAACGGAGGTAGCTTCTAGACTAGTGGTTGAAGGCTAGTTGAAGCCGCGGTTTAGTATGGCATCCGAAAAGGTAAACAGAAGCGTCTAGAATAAATCGGACGTAGAAATGATAAGGTTCTTTGTCTGAAAAGGAAGATAGATTCGAATTTTGTGTGATGGTTGATGTTGTGGTCGAGGTAGCAGTAGGCCTACTTGACCAAAACTCCACTTTCCTTATCTTGGCCGAGATTCACTTTTGGAAAATGAACTTTGGGGGCTTGTAACTTCTTTGTTTTAAAAGATTTTGAGCTGAAATTTGGACCACTATTTCTTGAATGAATAAGAAAAAAAAAACCCTTTAAGAACTTTTGAAATATCCTTTAAGAATTAGGAAATATATTGGAAATACTCCAGGTGGTCGGATTTAGTAAATATGGAAACTTGGAACCTCCGAATAGATGCTTTGTTGATGATGATGCCTCTTGATAATTGGACACCGCTTCTCATAACCTTTAATCAACAAGTAGGGCTGCAGATGCCAATAAGAGAACTTACTCCACTCCAAGTGAGCTAAATCTTGTGATATTACTCACAAAAGGATACTTTGGATGTAACTCACCAAAGTGTTTGAAAAATGAATCTCTCCAATTTCAAAATAAGCAAAAACTTTTTGTATTCAAATTCAAGTGTATAAAACATAAAACATTATGTGGTTTTATATAGCTAAATACAAAGCATAAAATAGGAAATAATAAAATAGGAAACACACTAAATATTCGGTCCTAATTGGCCGATTAATAAACTATAGTTTTAGTAACTTTCTAAAGCTAATATTTTGTCAACTCTTTGCTGGCTTGAGGTCCATGAAATAGAGGATTGGCTGGCAACTACTTTCATTCAAAATTCACCACTTTGATGGTTGCTCAATCAGTTGAACTTTGTCCACTTGCTTGGTTAATTTTAGTAGGTTTCCTTATCTCTTTTTCCATTGGCCTTTATTGCCCTTCAAGTGAGTCTTCTTAGGCTACAAATGTGTGGGCTTCTCTTTGTCTTCATGGGTTGAAAGGTTTTCCATTTGGGACATGATTGATCCACCTTCCAAATAGTTAGCAATGTAGGTGTTTATAAGCTTTTGGGGCATTGCTCTTGTAATTAGACCTTGTGGTCCATCATCCTCTCCAGGTTTTTGAGAATTTGACCCCAAATCAAGTTTTGATTCTATAGTGATCTCCTTATTATAAATGTAAGGAGATAGGTCTTGTACATTGAAAGTGTCAAAAACTTCATATTCTCTTGGAAGCTCTATTTTGTATGCATTATTGTTGATCCTCTCTAACACTAATGGACAGTTGGCTCTTAGCTTGAGTTTGGACTTTCTTTGTTGTGGAAATCTTTCTTTGCGGAGGTGAAGGTAAACTTGGTCGCCTTCCTTGAATATAACTTCTTTCCTTCTACGGTTGGCATCCTTTGCATAAGATTCATTCTTCTTTTCTATGGCTTTTCTTGCTTTCTCGTGTATTTCTCTCATAATGTCGTCCTTCTTTGCTCCATCGGTACTATGAAGCTCTTTGTCGGGTAAGGTCACAAGATCTATAGGGGTATGAGGGTTGAATTCATATACTAACTCAAAAGGAGTTTTTTGAGTACTTCGGTGTATACTCCTATTATACGCTAACTCAATGAATGGTATATGTAAATCTCAATCCGTTAATCTCCCATTCTGCATCCTCCTTAATAGTGTTCCCAATGTTTAGTTGACCACTTCTATTTGACTATCGGTTTGGGGATGGAATGATGTGCTAAATAGTAATTTTGTTCCTAATCTTTTCCAAAGGCTCCTCCAAAAGTGCTAAGGAATTTGGTGTCGCGGTTGGAGACAATGGAACAAGGAATTCCATGCAATTGCACCACTTCTTTGAAAAACTTGTCAGCCACATGAATAACATCATCCGATTTTGAACATGCTATAAAATGAGCCATCTTGGAGAATCTATCAACAATGACCATGATTGAATCTTTTACTCTTGTTGTGCGCGGTAGCCCCAAGATGAAATCCATGCTACCCTCAACCCACGGGTGTGTAGGAACCAGTAAAGGTAGATAGTGCCCTTGGTGTAGAAGCCGACTCTTGGTTTTCTTGGAAAACAATGCATCGCTCTACAACCTTTTGCACATCTTTGAGAAGGTGGGGCCAATAAAAGTTTTCTTTTACTACTTCATAGGTTTTCTTTTCCCCAAAGTGGCTTGCTAATCCTCCACTATGGGCCTCCTTGATTAAAGACTCTTGAAGCTTGCATCTTGGAATGCAAATCTTACCAACTTTGAAGAGATATCCGTTCATGAGGTAAAATCCATTCTCGGGCCCTTTTTGACATTTTCCATACCATTTCAAAGTCTATATCGTCGGTGTAGGCACTCTTTATTTAATCAAACCCATATAACTTTGCGTCAAGTTTGGTGAGGAGGGAGTTTCTTTAAGGAAGGGTATCAGATAATACCACGATGTTCTTCTTTTTTGTCAC
Organism: Begonia loranthoides; assembly: GCA_022433065.1. Lineage (NCBI taxonomy): Eukaryota > Viridiplantae > Streptophyta > Magnoliopsida > Cucurbitales > Begoniaceae > Begonia > Begonia loranthoides. Next base: position 31,660,890 of record CM039469.1, read on the forward strand.
GAGCATGGTAGATTTCGACATACTTTCTTTTCTTGTCTCATAGTCTTTGACCACTTGTTCTGGTGGCAGTGGAGCTAGCTTGATAGTCTTGTCTTTAAACTTGAATGTGTAGCAATTTCTGAATCCGTCATGTGTAGCCTTTCTATCATATTGCCATGGTCTCCTCAAAAGTAGGTGACTTGCTCTCATTGGAACCACGTTGTATAAAACTTTGTTCGTGAAACTTCCGATAGAAAATTCAATATGTGCTTGCTTACTAACATTGATGTCTTCTTTATCGTTTAGCCAATTTAACTTGTAAGGAGTGGGATGCACGGTTGTTACTATGTCTAATTTGCTGACTAGATCCGTAGAAACAACATTAGCATAACTTCCCCCCATCAATTATTAGAGAACAAACTTTGTCTTTGACTTGGAAATGGCTATGGAAGATGTTTTCCCTTTGACATTTATCGATGCTTGCCTTGGTAGTTAGTATTCTCTGGATAACCATAAGGAGGGGTCCCTCTTGAGCATATAAGGTCTCCACTTGTGCTTCCTCCTCCGGTGCCTCTTGTGCTTCACTTTCATCTTCACTCTCAACCTTATTAGAACCTTATTTTAATACCATAACTTTCATATTCGGACATTGGCAAGCATATTGTTCGATTCCAAGGCATTTGAAACACTTGATCTCTCTTGACTTTGGCTTTGGTGCTTCAATGGGCAATGGCTTGTCATCGCTTGCTTTAGTAGTAGTACCTCTTATGTCATTAAGCTTGGGTGGTGGTTTGGAGAAGCTAGTAGTTCTTTGCGAGAGTGGATTAGCCTTCTCCTTTTCTTTCCGTTTTCTTTGTCTCTCAACCTTTTGAGCCAACTTGATCACATCCTCCAAGGTGGTGTAAAGTTGTAGCTCAATAATGTCTCCAATGTCATAGTGAATTCCTTCGATGAACCTTGCAATTGTTTGGTCAATCGGCTCTTGCACATTGCACCTTGTTTGTAAAGCTTCGAACTTAGCAATATAATCGTCGACGGTGGATGATCCTTGTTTGAGGTTTTGCAATTGATAATAAAGCTTTTGGTGGTAGTTGTTGGAAATGAACTTCTCATCCATAAGCCTTTTTAGTAGTGTCCAAGTCTGAATTTCTTTGGCTCCTTGTCTTCTTGTTGCACTAATGCTACTCCACCATATGCTTGCATACCTGGTGAACCCGATTGTGATTAGTTGTACCCTTTTGAGTTCCGTAAGGTTGAAGCACTCGATTATTCTTTCCACTTTGCTCTTCCACTCCACATAGCCGTGGTCGTTGTTTGAACCGTTGAATGGGGGATGGATACCTTGACAAGATTCATGTCGTCCCTTTGTGTTAGTCTCCCATGGCAATGGAAATCTTCATGCCCGATTTCCTCTCTTGCAAAATAGCCTTCATTATCGGGGTGGTGGTGAAGCTCTCGTTGTTGATTTTGGGCCACCGTGAGTTGTGCCACTTGTACTTGAAATGCTCTAATTAGCTCCATCATGTTTGGCTCGGTTTGCGATGATGACGACTTGGTATTTGGAATGATATTCACCTTGTTCTTATGTGCCGCTTTGGATGCTCCTCATATCATCATGAAGAAAAAAATTTATTAGGATGCGTTTTAGCTCTAATACCAAATTATGCACCAGCAGAAGGAGTTTAGAATATAACCTGTAGAATATGACTTTGAAGTGTTGAAGTTGTGAATAAATAATGGAGGCAGCTTCTAGACTAGCGGTGAAAGGGCTGGTTGAGGCCGTGGTTAAGGGTGGTGTCCGAAAAGGTAAACAAATTTGACTTTTGTACGGCGGTCGATGTTGCAGTCGAGGGGGCGGTCTGGCTTCTCGATTGAAACTCCACTTTCCTTATCTTGGTCGAGATTCACTTTAGGAAAGTGAACTTTAGGGGCTTGTAACTTCATTGTTTTAAATGCTTTTGAGTTGAAATTTGGACTACTCTTTCTTGAATGAATAAGAAAAAGAACCCTTTTAGAACTTTGGAAATATCATTTAAGAATTAGAAAATATGCTGGAAATACTCCAGGTGGTCAGATTTAGTAAATATGGAACTTGGAACCTCTGAATAGATGCTTTGCAGATGATGATGCCTCTTGATGGTTGGACACCACTTTTCACAACCTTTTCTCAATGAGTAGAGCTACATATACCAATAAGAGAACTCACTCAACTTCAAGTGAGCTCAATCATGTGATATTACTCACACAAGGATACTTTGGATGTAACTCACCAAAGTGTTTGAAAAAGGAATCTCTCCAATTTCAAAATAAGCAAAAGCTTTTTTGTATTCAAATTCAAGTGTCTAAAACATAAACAATAGGTGACTTTATATAACTAAATACAAAGCATAAAATATGAAACACACTAAATATTCAGTCATAATTGGCCCATTAGTAAACTATAGTTTTAGTAACTTTCTAAAGCTAATACTTTGGCAACTCTTTGCTGGCTTGAGGGCCACGAAATAGAGGATTGGTTGGTAGCTACTTTCCTTCAAAATTCACCACTTGGATGGTTGCCAAATCGGTTGAACTTTGTCCACTTGCTTAGTTAATTTTAGTAGGTTTCCTTATGTCTTTTTACATTTGTCTTTCTTGTCCTTCAAGTGAGTCTTCTTGGGCTTCTTTCCATTGTAACAAATGCGTGGGCTTCCACTTTGTCTTCATGGGTTGGAAGCTCCTCCATTTAGGACATGATTGATCCACCTTCTAAATAGTTAGCAATGTAGGTGTTTTTAAGCTTTTGAGCCATTGCTCTTGTAATTAGACCTTGTGGTCCATCATCTATGCTAACAACTAATGTGCTACCAATATTGGATCTATGAATCTCCTCTCTGTATGACCAGAGTTGCTTATATTGTTCATTGTCATTCCCTTCATTCAGTTTTTTAGCTTAATTCCTTGACCTTATGGCAAGATTGGGTTTAATGTTGATATTAAAATACTTCCTAACTGTCTTAATGATGGAAGTAACGTTTCAGCTGCCCTAACTTTTGTACCTGTGCAAGTATTGGTTTGCTAGTCATTTGGTAGAGGCATGATGATTTTCCATCTTTTGTGAACATGTATGAACATCATTATAGCTCTTTATTTAAAACATGAGTTCTCCTTGCATTTTTTAAGCATGAATCTACCAATTGCATCCTTCCTAGGACACACTCGTCAACCAATGGGGTTCATTTTTTACGAACTTATCTCACACTCATTCTTCAATGCATAATCCATGACTTATTCTTTAATTGCGTTGAACAAACTGTACTTCTTCCATACACAAATATTTGGGGAAGAACATTCCAGTTGAGGCTTACTCTCTTCTCATCATCATCTTCAGAGTCTCATAATAAACAAAGCTCATCGTCTAGAGATGCAGCGATCGAATGCACTTTTATAATAGCTTGATGATCAAACGCACAAAGCTCATTGGCATGAAATGTTGAAATAGGCTCCATCTTCATTTTGTAGTTAACATATTTTTGATCACTGGTTTGATCTATGTTTGAAAATCAAAGCATTCACACCAATTACAATAGATAATAAGTTGCATAATAAAGGGCTACAAATAATTTCAAACACAAACTACCTCTTCTCGATACCATTTTGTGTGCAACACTTAAACACTTTTGTAAGGATCTCATTTTTCTAAACCTTTATTTTTTAATAAAATACTTTAAACTTTTAACATGAATATTATAACAACAAATATTCAACACTTAACATAAAATTCAATACTGATAAAAATAGTTCAAAAAATCCTTCATAATAAAATCCTTATAATGTCCATAGTTTAAAATTCACATAAAACACCTCTTGTCAACTACATGTCCATAGGTCAAATATCACTAGACAACCTCCAAGCTCACTCATGCAAACCTATCTTCATTGCTTCATCAACACAGTTATCTTCGCTAGCTTCAATACCTACACCACCAGGTGCAAACTATTAGTCAAATGCTCAATCAGTAGAGAACTAAATTAATTAGTCACGTCTTATTCTTTATTTCAATGCATCTAACAACCTTAAAAATTTCACAGCAACTACACACAAGCAACCACATCTTAAAACATATCAACTATACACATACGCATGATATGATAGAATATCATTTACTTTTCTCTTTCTTTTATTTACTGTTCATCTTCTTTATCTTTCCATAAATGAGTAGGCTTGATTATGAGACAATCTCATAAGATTGGGTGATAGACACAACATTAACCGAGCCCTCAGTTAGGTGCTACGTACATCAATGCACAACAACCAATATCGATTGATTTGCCCTGACATCAATCAAAGGCAAACTAACAAGTATCTGTACCCTTGGTTCCCCTTTGAAATAGCCTGTCATCTAGACCCATTTACGTTTCTTCTTCCATCTTTTATCTTTCTGCTATGCTAGACAACGCAAATAAAATAAACATCTGAATTACAGTCTAGCACATCCTCGAGTAAATTAGAATTTAACAGTAAGTAGGGAATATCATCTCAATTCTAACAGATAACAACATTCCTATACATCATGCTTGTAGTGAAAACAGAACCTAAAATTTATCAACACAAATAGCAGAGCAACAAATCCTGAAGTTGAATAGAAATAATCTCAAAATACAAAGTGTCATATCCTAGCACAGAAAACATAATATCACATCCTCGAGACACAATAGATAAACACAACAAATAAATCATACAAAGTCTCCAAGTACCTTGTGTTGTAGGCTGATTGGCCAAACACATGCAATCTCTACTTACCTTTGTTTTGCGTAATACACTCTATCAAATTTTTAACTTTGTTGAGCCAAAAACCTCTCGGTCAATAAAGGAAAATTCTCTTTTCTCTAATTTCTTCTCACGGTCACCTAACTTAATTTCTTCTTTAGCAGAAATAAAGTATCCTCAGTTTTTTCCCTTTTAATCCTACTGTGTCTCAGTACATCCAAACTAGATGATCAGTTGCGACTCTTTAGCCGTAAGGTCACCCATTTCATTCTACGGTGAAATGGTAGACAATGCTTCAATCATCAATCTGGTGAAGCATCGTTCAACCTTTAAATCATCAGTACTTCAGAGGCAGAAGTAGGGGCTGCTGCAACATACATGTTCGTGTCCAACAAGAATATTCTCAGCACATATTCAATCCGCTAAACCAATCATCTTATGCCACAATCAATTTTTGGACAAGTTTCCTTCCACAGACGTCTACATTTTTTGTACTCTTATTGCTGAGCCTATTTGTTTAGTCAAAACAACGCTGTTTCTCTCTTCATTTATTTTACCGTGGACGTGTTCGCTTTCGAAGATGGACGTCCCTTCCTTTGATATGTGTCATTCCTCCCCTTATTTCCTATAGCAGACGCGTTTGCTTCCATGACTACTTAATACTCCACATTTTTCCTCTAAAACGATGAAGTTTGCTTCCTTTTAATATGCTGCTCGGACACATTCGATATCAAGGATATGTTCCTTAACATAAAATGACACCATTTATCTTTACGTTTACTTAACATTTTTCCACACGACATCTTTCCTTTTCGTGAAGGAATCTCTCCTTAGATCCAATAGTCATTGTCTTGTTCGCCGTATCAATCCAACGATCCTTCTCTCTCCCATTTTTTCCCTTGCAGCATCTTCTCTTTTTGTGAACACTGTTAACTAAACAACATTGTTTATTACTCTCCACATGAGGGAATCTTTCTTTTCTGTAGAAGCATCTTTTCTTAATCTAACGATTGTCACTCTATCCTCCCATTTAATCCGATGGCTACTGTCTATCTCGCAATAGAATCTTTCTTCTTCCGCAGGATCATCTTTTCCTTCCATCTTCTATTCTAACGGTTTTTGTCTCATTCATGGTTTCAATCCAACCACTTTCATTTTATCGGCACATCCATTTAAATAATTGTCTTTATTTTTGCAGAGCGTTTCCTTTCTTGGGCGCCTAAAATCTTGTGACTCCACTGTACACTTACACCCTTCATTAAAACAAAAACATTTTTCTCCTTTTTTCTATTTGTTGTGGACGCTTACTCCTCTGCGGATACAATCCCGCTCGCGATTCCAGTGTTTCACAATGGGCTTTATGTAACGACCTGATTTTTATTTACTTTAAAATCACGTGAAATTTAAAAATTTCTTCCTTTATGAAACTCGATCGTTAAAACTCTTTACTTAAAACATTTATCAATTGCAGCAGAAGTAATAAAATCCTTTGATAAAACACAGCGGAATTAAAACAAAATGTTAAAGAATATTAAATATTTTACAAACCCTTTGTCAAATAATTTCCTTTTAATTTCTTTAGCCCAGCCAGCCACAAGATCCACCTATGCAAATCCTTCATCAACTGTCTTTGACCTGTTCACCTATTTCTCGTAAGTACATACATCACAAGACCTAACTAATGAGTCTAATGCTCAGTAAGTGATAAAAGAAATGCAATGCAAATTATATGCATGATCATACAATGCATTACAGAAGAGAACCGTATCTCTTCTGGAAGTCAAGGTGGAATACTCCACAGGGTCATGTGGCTGAACCATTTCACTCCTACAAGGAGATATATCCATCGGGGGTGATCCACAAGCCGGTATCGTCACTTTTGTTAAAAACGTTGGGGGTTTCAGAATAGGGTAAAGGTGAACCCTAGATTCCATGTAGCTAACTCTCACCTCATTGCTCCCTATGTGGGAGTATCCTACCGTATGAAATGTCACCAATCACGCGAACCCCCACATGCCTATTTACATATATTAATTATGTCAAGCAATATGCTCGTGAATACTTACAACCTTATATGATAATATAAATGTCTAGTAAACATATCATTAAAAGAACACACAACATGCAAATTCTAACTCTTGTGAAGTAGGGTCCGAAGACCAAAGCACAGTAAGTATCCACTTACCTAGAGTCTTCAATGCGATTATGTCATTCATCTTAGCACTTCGCAAAACCGAACAATATTCCATCATAATAACCTATTTCCCACAGCAAAGTAAAGAACCATTTAATTTCCACATTAACATGGAATTATCAAGTGAATAATTTACAAAGTCAACTTCATATACCCTTAATTATCCAAGCCTTAGACCCATTTAATAGCCCAACACAAAACCAATAGAATATGAAACCAAAGTTGCAGCTAACAAGTTTATATCCAGCACTAACACTCTCTACATTCCAAAAATATAACACTTACACTTCAACAGTTGTTATCTTCCAACATAACAGATTCATCTCCAAATGTTCACACTTCTACATTTATCACTATTCAATATCCAACAACATAGCACTTAACACATCCAACCACATATTACATTAATAGAGCTTAACGATTTATATCCAGTAAATTTATGCTTCACTAAAGATTATTACTACAACAAAGAATAATGATCCAAAATATCAGTTTAACACTTCCTTTTTATCTTCAAGGACAGAACATAAATACTCAATGACAAATTGAACATTCAACAACAAGTTAACACATTCTCTTTTAGCATTTCAGAAACCACAACAGAATCCAACTTAACAGTTTACTTCCCAACAGCATAACCAAATCTAACATAGTTATGCTTCAAATATTAACCAACAAGTGTAATTATATCCAGACATCCACATCATAGAATATTAATCCAACAACAGAGGCATTATTCATCAACACCAATGTCTAGAAAACTACAACAGCCACTAGTAGGACATCTCAAGATTAACTAGACAACACCCAAAACAAGATTGGTACTAATGATGGACTTAACACCCAAAAAAGAACCCAAGATTGAAACAACAGAGAAGGAAATGCTCACCCAAGGAGCAAGAAGCTCAGCTGGACAGGAGGGAAGATCACATAGGCAAGGAGCGTACCCTTCAGCTCTCGGCTCCATGAAAGCCAAACAAATAACTTAACCAATTAGTTAACCAATCATGATTCAAACAATCAATAGAGAGGGAAAATGGTTACCTTGAGGAGCTAAGGAGCTCAACCCAACTGTGAGGAAGACCAAGGCAAGGAGCTCACAGTAACTCCAATAGAGCAGTCCCACAACCGAGTACCATTTCCACACCAGAAAATACAACAAAGAAATAATGTATCAGAACCAAACAATTCACTTGACACTTAAGGCGGAGCATTCACCTCATTGCTGCACTCTCACCTTCACGTTTCCATCACTCGGCCTTCAACATTGCACAAAGCTCGTCCTTGCCATCGACTAATAGGCAGGAAGAGGAGACCACTTCAAGGAGGGTGGTCCAATGGCTAAACTGTAATAACTCGATCCTAATTTCTTCCGTTAAACGATGTAATCAACTTTAGAGGAATGTATTGGCATAATATATATATTTATATCATCTCGGTACATGTTAAGTTGTGACTTATAATACGTGGAAATAGAATTTGAATAAAAACTTAGTCGAAAATGCGAAGGAGTGAAATTCGGACGCCACGTGGACGAGGTCCAGCATCCGAATGAGCACTTGGGGACAAGGTCAGGATGAATTCTCAAGTCTTGAGTGACCCTGTCGTCTTGCGGACGAAGCTGCAGACAATAACAGGACCCGTCTGCATCGAATCTATTTAATTCTGGAGACTTTTAGGACGATGTGCGAAATGGTACGGACGAGGGCAGCAAACGTCCGATTTGAATCTGTCCAATTTGTGGACACATTCGAACGACACATGCAAACGGTGCAGATGAATACAGGATGCGTTCACATCGACTCTGTCCATCTTATGGACAAGATGGACACTTTAGGATGATGCAGACGATACAAGCGGATGTAAAATGGCGTCTGAAATTGGACTGCGAACGGTACTGATAAAAATGGGGATGCCAATTTCTGTCCGAAGACTCAGATTTGCCTGTGGAAATTGGTCTTGCGGACGTGACTAAGTCATCCGCATCTCGTCTGAATTGCAGCAGACCAACGATAGGATAAATTTAATCAGAACGAAATGGACAGGAAAACCAATCAAAAATCAGCCAACGTCTCTCACTCCCACGTTCCCAACCCACTAGTGATTTGTCCCCTGCATCCCTCCTGCCACTTGTACGGTTGGTCTCCCAGGTGAGTCCATTTAGCTCCAGCTCCTTCGCCTTTCCCTCCATTTTTCGCTAGGTTTAGGTTCTTCTTGGAGAGCTGGATGTGAGTTCTATGCGGGAGTTGAGGAGGGCTATTGCTGGGAGTTAGGTTATCAACAAGAAGGTAAGGATATGGGTTGTCTTGGCTTGAGGAAGCCCTATACCCAAGTATACGTGTCTGTGAGTGATGGTTTTTCTGAAAGTTTTCTTTAGTTCTCTTAAGCTGCCACTTATTTCTAATGAATATCTGGAGAATGTTTTTCTGTGTTGGATACCCTGTAGTAGTTGTTTTTAGCTCATTCACTGATTTGTTCTCTTAAAAGTTTGAGTTACCTTCAATGAGGATTTACCATTCATTGAAAATAGGACAAAGTATAAACGTGATAAACGTATGAATCAAAGAAAACCTGTTGAGAACGAATGTAAGCAAGAATATTGGAACGTTACTACCATTGTATTTTCTTAGTTGTTGCCATAGTTTGTTGTTTCATTCATTGTTAGTTGTTACTATGTATAGTTAATAGAGAGCATATTTCACTGCATTTCTTGTTATTACCTGTTGCTTTGGTTATAACAGTTAAGAAGTTCGCAATGCTATCTGTTCTCAATGTTGAATAACGTTGTTCACTCCTGTTAACAGACCTACGAACCTATTCCATTGTTATTGTGCTGCTATTCTATCAGAGTCTAAACCATAGGAATTTTGTTCCATTTTCATGACTTGTGCTACTGTTGTTACTAGTTAATAAGCATGATCCACTGTGTTGATTCAACGATACTCGCTTCTATAATTGTAATTGATACAAAGCACGTCTGCTATTCTGTTTTCGATATCTCTAGCTATTGTTAGGCGTTTAAACTTGTTACTGTTATAGTCCATGAAAAAGCATGTGAGATGTTTCTAAATTTTCTGCTGTCATAATCGATAATAAGCATGGGTTGTCACCTTAAAATTTGATAGAAGCATGCTTAGTCGTTTACGATTTCCGCTATTATATTCGATAGAAGCATGCTTAGTCATTTACAATTTCCGCTATTATATTCAATAGAAGCATGCTTAGTCATTTATGATTTCTGCTATTATATTCGATAGAAGTATGCTTAGTCGTTTACGATTTCTACTATTATATTCGATAGACGCATGCTTAGTCATTTACAATTTCCGCTATTATATTCGATAAAGTATGCTTAGCCATTTGTTATTTTTCCATTGTTATACTCAAATCGAAACATGTGTAGATATGCACATCTTTGTCACTTCATTTTAAGTCATTAATAGTATGCTTAGCATTACTTGTACTTTTATGTTGCTTGCTTTTGTTGTTACATGTGAGCACGCTCGATTATTCTTCTGTTTTCTTACTTATTGTGGATCCCTTTTGATGTACATGTTATTTTCATAGATGTGTTAATGAATTTGAGGATGTTAGGATGTATTCACGTTAATAGAAACCAAGTAGGGTGTACCCCCACGGGGTGGTACCCACATGCATGAGTGAGGAAAGACATTAAGAACAAGAATGTTCGGGATGGGCGGGATACGCCCATCACCGAAGAAAGCCTCCCGGTGGGATACGTTGGGAGGGAAGAAACCCTAAAGGCGGGATATGCTAGAAGGAGAGGACCCTCGAAGGTGGGATACGTCGGAGAGGGGACGAAAAAGGGAGTTATAAGGCGGATGGGTAGCGGAACTAGTCCTCAGTTAGGATAAGCCCCCAACCTCGACGAGAACGGGAAACTAGTTGCAAGTAAAGGATGAAGTCTGGTCAACTATTCCATCCCCTAAGAACCCTCAAATCTCCATCTTGATGTATGAGTAAAGAACGAATGAATGACGAACATAACGAAAATAATTGGTTTGGGTGGCCCCCATTTCAAGAAAAATTAAAGAGAGAAATGCATTATTCTTTTCCCCCATCTCCTTACTGGGCAAAAGTTCACGTCCTTACTTGTGGTGTAGGTAATGAAGTAATTATGCCAAGAGCTCTAGAGGAGGCCATTCCAGTGGAGCCTGCAGTAGGTCTGGATGAGACGCCAACATAGTAGTAGTGCGACTTCAATGAAGTAAAGGAAAAAGGAATTTTGTAAGGGCTAACGTCGAATTGTTTTCTCTTTACGAACGTTAATTTTTCCTTATTGCCCTCACTTGAATATTATTCGGAATATTATGTAAGCCTATTTGGAAACTCAAAACCTTGTTTTCTTCAATCATGTTTAAGTTCGTTTTTTCGCTAAAATGTTAGTCGTAGCTTCTTGCTTTTCGTAAATTGGATTTCTCGTGTAGCTACATTTCCGTAACTTTTAAGAACGAATTTTTATCGCTTCTGCAAATGTATTTCTTCACTACTTAATGAATGATAAAAACGAGTATTGGTAATGATTGGATTTTGCACTCTAATACTTTTAAGAGAGAATTTTTAAGAAAGTTTAAAATGGAAACCTGTTTTAATAAACTTAAGACCGGTTAAGAATCCGGGTCGTTACACAAACTCCATGTTAGAAGTGTGCTATTGTCTCGGGAGAAACTGCAGAAGAAAACTTGCCATAAAAGGGTCAGCAATTGACCAATTTAGACCAAACCGAAGACCAAGCCCATCGCAAACCAACACATCCCCGCCCCTGGCCGTTCACTACCTAGCCCACCGTCGCCAACCTACCCCTGCCAATCGTCCGATTATCAAAACGCAAGGAGAAGAAAATTGGCTAGACTTACCTCGACAACGAATTTTTAGAGCACCAATTTCGCGCTCAGCCAACCCTCGCACGAAATGTCCGAGCTTCCAATCGTTGGTCTCCATCCAAGTTTGCACCTACCCTCACCGTGAAGGAGCATCGGCTACGAAAGAGATTCGTCCCCACTGAATCGTCGAGCCCGAGCGCCCCCCCCCCCCCCCCCCCCCCTTCTTCTCCTCATCATCTCCTTCTCTTCTTCGTCCTTCGTTCTCTCTCTCTGTTCTTCGGTCTCTCTCCCTCAAATGGCCAGCGCCCATCATGTTTTAGTTCCAAACCAAACCGCCGGTTCGGTTCTCTATCCCCTCAACCAACCGATTCCCTTAACCATTTTCCCTTAATTACTGAATTATTTTCCTATTTATTTCATTTCCCTTAATTAATTATTCCAATTAATCTTCTCATTTATTTTGCACAATTTATAATCTAAAATTTACTTCCTTAGTAATACCCCGATAACTATTCGAGTGATTCGACTACAACTAATTATTTTCCAATTTATCATTTTTAAATTCTGATATTAAAAGTAAGGGTATTACACTTTATCTCCTCACGATGTCATTCTCCTTCACAGTGGACATCCATCAATTAATCTGTGGCTCAACTTTACATTTTTCACGTCACTTATTTACCGTGGACATGCATACTCTCGTTACATTGTTAATCAATACTTCTGCCCATAATTCCTTCTAGTGGACAACTCTAGAATTTTTTTTCACTTTTGGCGGTACACTTTAACATTTTCCAGCAACTATCTATCCAATTGCTTGGAATTCACCTCACATGAAAGGAGATGAGAAGGATACAAAGGAACAAAGAAGCTCAAGCAATTCTTACAAACACTAAAACCTCTTAGACACACACAATCAGATTGGAGCAATCTAATAGGTATGCGGTTCTTCCAAGGGATTTGTAATATAGTCAAAAGCTAACGATTTATGCTATTCAAAACTTAGGGCAATCAACCCTAAAAGAGGCTTAAATAGTCCCTTAAAAATAAATCACAGCAAACTAGCGCTTACTCAAGTAGACATGTCCTAGCCGAGTAACACATATAAAATTATCTTTACATCCGAAACTAAACAAACAATAATAAAATGAACATAATTCTTAAAAACATATCTAAATCATTAGCTACCACAAAAGTCCATGTAGAATCTTTTTGTAACACCTCCTTGCCATTTTTTTCAAATACATTAAAATGATGTTTTTAAAACCATAGAGCAAAAGTCTTGAAATAAATCTCATTTAAAATTCAAATATAATAAAACCCAGCATAAATTAAACATAAATACTCATAAAATATTTTAACTTAAATTTAAACATTTAAGAGCATAGTAAAAATAAAAAGCCTTTCTTTTTCTAATCCATTTTCATCAATTTTTCACCCACAGGTCAATTACGCTCCAACAATGCATTAGCTTCGTCCATGAGAATTATCCATCAACTACATCTATCATTTGTTCACATCCTTAGGTTTCTCAATAAAATTATTATCACCTACATCACAAAGTTCATCTATAAGCCTAATACTAGGTAAGAGATGCATAATATGACATGAATATGAGATGCAATTTTTTGTAAAAACATGTATTTTCATTTTTCGTCTTTTGTCTTTTCTTTTCTTTCATTCTTTCATTCATTTCTTTCATTTTTCTTTTCTTTCTTTCTTCTTTTCTTTCATTTTTCTGTATATGGGAGAGTATACAGACACAGCACTTACGTCTCTCTATCTTTGTCAAGACAGTCCCAACATCAATTGAGACCTTGTTTAGCTGTTTTGTCTATCATGCATAACGACCTTGCAACCTTTGTCGAAGTCCCTGTAGATGATGATCTCACAACTTTTTTCGAGATCCTAGCTTGTGATGACCTCGCAACCTTTGTTGAGGTCCCCCCTTGTTACCAGACTAACATGCTTATCTCTCATAGTTCCATCTTTTGTGACAACTTGTCCTCAACCCATCGTATTCTTCTTTACATATATTCTTTTCTATTTCCTTCTTTCTTATATAAAAACATATGCATGAAATTCACTTTCAGTTCTTAAAAAATATTTTTCATGATACATGAAACATATATGTGATACATAATAACAGTTTGACATGCATGAACATAATACATAATAACAGTAAGCATTTCCTCAATCCACGTCTCAACATAAATAGTAACAGTAATAGTAATAAACATATATTCTCTATCAATATCCCAAACATAAACATAACAAATCCTCAACCAACTTCATCATTACCAAAATATAAACACATCCTCAGTCAACGTTCATATAAACAAAGCATAAACATATCATTAGTCAATGTTTACATAAATAAAGTAGGAATATATCCTCGATCAACAGTCATTAGGCATCATAAACATAACAATTATCATAAGCATAAATACCCTAGCACTTGTGATGCAGACCAAAGGCCAATCGCATGCAAGTATCACTGACCTGAAGTTCTTAGTGGAGTTTGTAATATCCAACTTTTCCAACATATCTATTTCCCTTGAAATTAAAAAGAGAATTGGGTTAAAAGAAAAAGGATTACACTTTAATAATCACTCTATTTCAATGGCTTAAAAAATACCTTCCATGATTTTCATCTTTTTCATCACCGTCAACCTTCCAAATATGAAATCCTAATTTTAGAAGACATGCCTTCATAGCTTGAGAAAAAATCTACCAACTTTGAAACTGAAGGATAATTAGAGTTTTTATCCAATTCTTCCGATTTATAGATCATCAAGTCTGAAAATCCAATGGAAGAAATTTCGCAAAGGATGCATCTTGTTATTATCGTTTCCTTATCAGTTCGAGAAACAAATTATAGATTGTGGATTCTATGAACAAGTGCATTTTTAATTTATCCATAGTTACAGTGGACACACGGGCTTTCTATTGTATCCATTTTCTTGCCTTTCTCCTCCAATGACGATCTCCCATGTATACAATTTACACTTACTTTTGTGGACACCAGAATTTTGGTGGTCACCAACGCTTCTGCGAATACTTTATCATGCAGATCCTTCCTAAATTATCTGTCAATCGTTATCAGCCACGTACACTTATTCTTTCTTGGATACCTCATGCTACGGTTACTTCCATTCAATGACAATGTTTTACTTATCCACCATGGATGCGCTTCTTTTGGCGGGTATTTTTTTTAGCATACTTCAATCCAAATGGCAACTTTATTTTGTTTTAGTTATCCATCTTGGATGCATTCGTTTTCATGGATATTCATTTTTAGCTTACTTCAATCCAAACGACAACATTTATCTCATTTTACTTATCCACCATGGATGTGTTCCTTTCCTCAAATCCTCATCATTAGTGGATACTCTGCCCAAATGATAACATTTTTCTTATTTTACTCATCTGGCACGGATGCATTCCTTTCTGCAAATCCTCATCATAAGTGGATAGTCAATCCGAACAACGACATTTTTCTTCCCTTTACTTACCCGTCGTAGATGCATTCCCTTCTATGGATACGTTCCTTATCATAATACGACTCTTGCATTTTGCAGACACATTCCTCTAACATCCTGATATTTTTCTCATTTAGAAAGGAGAATATTTGAAGAGTCGATACTAGAGAAGTATCAGAGTATGACTGCCAACAAGTATGAAAAATATTGGAGTAATCTGTGGAGAGAAAATTATCCACAGAAGTGTTGGTGAATAAGTATTATGGAAGGGTGTATGTCTATGAAAAAGGATTTAAGTGCGAGAGTATGCAGGGCTATAGTGAAGAAATAATTATGGAAATATAATGTTGCACCACTATAAGGTAAAACGACATCACATTAGAGTAAAGGCCACTGGGAACAGTGGAATGGCAGAAGAAAATGCATCCAAAGAGGAGAGCACGCCCATAACAAATGGATAAAAAGTAGGAAAACATCGTCATTTTAATGAATGAGGTGAGTGTACCATGCAGTCGAGGGAGTTTAGGCATCCGTAGAAGAAAACACTATCGTGAAAATAATAATATGCACAAAAACATATTATGCTACTAAGAAAAAGTGAATGAGATGAATGACATCGTACTAAAGGAAGGAAAATGTTTAAGGAAGAACGGATGATACGACAATCGTTTGATGAAGCTAAGAAACGGCTTAGATCAAAGATAGTTAAAGGCTTGGAGAAGGAAAAATAATATAAAGTGTGGGAGAAAGGAGGACCATTAGATTAGATGGGTGGAGGAGTTGATGGTCGTTGGATCAAATGAAAGATGATTTCACGGAAAGAAAAAATGCCACATGAAAAGTAACAAATGTTGTCGTTTAGCTAAAGGACCCACGAGAAGAAAAGATGCTTCTGTAAAAAGAAAAGATTCCATGTGAAAGGGAAGGATGTCACGTGGAAAGAGTTGAGTAAAGTAAAATTAAACATCGTCGTTTTATGATAAGGAAGAGTGTCTGTAGTGACCCAAAAAGTTTCAAGCTCATTTATAAAACAACTTAAAAAAATCAGTCTTTCTAAAACATTTCTTAAAATAAAATCCTTTTACGAAGTGGAAGACTTCTATTTTCTTTAAACACAACGCAATGGAAAACATATAACTTGAGGACATACTTTACATCTTAGAGAAATACTTAAAACAATATTGATTATATCTTACACCTTTAACAAAAAACCCCATGTTACACAAAACTCATATTTCTTTCTTCAAAGTCCACTTTAATTTTTTAATTGTAACAACACTAAGTCATCATCATCATCATCATGGAGATACTCCTTCAACTATCTCTTTATCGTATCCTTTGATCCATTGGTCATCATCTTTCTTGTTACATACACCACAAAATTCATCTATAAGCCTAATGCTTAGTAAGAAATGTAAATGAAACATAATAATGCAACTTTAAACATGTTGTTTCCATTTTTTCTTTATTTTTTGTTTCTATTTCTCATTTTCTTCTGACATTGGGATATGATACCAAAGTTGTTTGTTCTCCATTGAGTGTATCAACCACCCAAAGTTCCAATGATATCGCACCACCAAAGCTATTACCTTTCTGTCATTGGGATACATTATCAAAGCTAAATAAAAATCATTGGGAATCACCAAAAGCTACATCAACGACCAAAGTTGTCGAAGCTACATTGATGGTAGTATCACCAAAGCTTCTATTCCTCATCTATTTTGACATTAGGACATCATCCCAAAGATGTTACGTATCTTAAAAATTGTTCTTTAACTTTCTTACCTGAAAAACTTAAGCATCAGAAAACAATTTCATAACTTTTATAAAAACATGATGCATGAAATAATGCAACCTGCATGCAACTCAAACTCTATCTATCATCAACAAACTATCAAATCATCTAACCTTTCGATCAAACATAACATATTATCACAGATCATCATTTCACAGAGCATCAAATCAACTAGCATTTTCTAACAGATCATCAAATCTTCAAACATCTATAACATAACTAACCAAAATTGCATAGCACATTTTCTAACTTAAACTTAGCATTCAATAGTGCAGTCCTTGAAGGGCCAAATACATGCAACATTTCTGACCTTCGTTCTTTAGTACATACTCCATTGATGTGTTACTTATCTCCTTTATTCATAGATCCTTTTGTCACTAAAAAGCGGTTGCTCTCATTGATTTTACTCTTTTCATGATATCTCGAGCCAAGCATTTACTCATCTCCTTAGTTTATGGATTCTTTAGCCACTGTGATGAGGCAACCATCCTTACAGATTCTCCTTTATTTCATTTACTACAGTCCAGAGAGTCTTTGCCATATACTTCATTAGAAGAATCTTCCATTTCTCATTTGAATGAAGGATTATTATTTGAAGTCAAGAGCCACAGTTACTCTACACTCATCATGTCCAAAGTCATCCGTAACCATTTTGTAAGTCTTACCTCTTCAACTGAGAGGTCACCACCTTTCATTTCCAAAATGGCTGTATTAACTACCGACCAACTTTATCTTTCATGATAATAATATTTCCATGTCCAAAACACAACCAAACATCTACTATTTTCATCTTAATGACATCAACTCAACATTTTTTAACATTCAGCATCGTCCAGAAACATCCACTAAACAATAACTTTCAGCTGCAGGAGTATGAACTACTGCAGCAGCTACATTGATATCTACTACGAATATTCCTAGCGAATATTTGCTTCCTTCATAGTAAGTCTGCCTTTCAGCTTTCATCATGTCTTTCCATAGACACATTTGCTTCCAAGGACATGAACTCACTTGTGTCTTCTCTTTAAAACGACGTCATTCTCGTACAAAGACTTTCTTTTCACAGACACGTTCCATTCTGTAAAAGCATCTTTTCCTTTCATATTTCCTCATCCAACAGTCAATTATTTGCCTGCTCTTCCTATCTAATGGCCCTCCTTTCTCCTGCACTTCTGTGACATCTTTCCTTGATCCAACTACCATCATCTCTCTCGATCCTTTAATCAAACAATCTATCTCTCTCCCACTACGAATCTTTCTTGTCTCACGGAAGCATCTTTCCCTTCTACCTTCTAATATGATAGCGCTTGTTTTGTTCACACCTCAGATCCAATGATCCTTCTTTCTCTCACTTTTCCTTGTGGCATTTTCTCTTTCCGCAAGGAAATCTTTCCCTTTTCACAAAGCATCTTCCTTTAGATCCAATGACCATAAACTCTTCCTTCCATTATCTTTTAAAATCTAACTGTCCTTGTATTCCTAACCTCTTCCTAAAAAATTTATGTAGATCTGTTTGCTCTCGTGAACATGTAGTCAAACCTCTACATTAAAAATGACATGTGATCCGCACACACCCATGTCTAGACCATCGATCATCCAACTCTTCATCCAGTCGTTCCATTTCCTTAATCAAATGGTTGTCATCCTCATCCACTCTCTCATCTTACTGTCCATATTTCATTTGCCACTTCCTCTTCCTTTTATCTTCTTGTTGCAGACACTTACTTCTCCTCAAACATGCACACCAATCCCCATGCATGAAACTTCCCTCCTTTTATAATTCCAATATTCTTATAATTTCCATACTTATTCCTCAATTGTGGTGATGCATACTATTGCACTTTCCTCTTTTTCCCTGGACATACACCCATCCCTTACACTTATTTACCAACACTTTGGACAATTCCATGATTCTCCTCACATCTTGGTGGTCCCACTTAATAACTTTTCCAACAATAATATAATTTTCTCAACAATAATATGTCAAACTTGACTCCTATCGTACAAAATCTAACTTAAACCTTGAACCAATATAATTCAAAAATGGGGAAAATCCTGGGATGTTACAATGTTCATGGTAGCAAATGTATATGCAGGAAGGAGTTCTTGGTAAGTTGGATGATGACATTTCAAAGGGAAGACACAAGAGAGTCCGTGTCCCCATAAGTGAATTCATCCACAATAGAAAAATAAAGTGAGAAACATCATCGTTTTAACCAAGAAAAGCAGCTAAATAGTGAGAACCACATAAACAAAGATGTTCATGAAAGAGAAGTAGTAGAGATTGTGGAAGTGACGACGTCCGTGGAAAGAAAGGCATCCAGAAGGATGACATGATGTTAGGTGATATAAATGTAAATGATATCATTTTGTATTAATAGAGTATCTGCATAAATGAATGTGTCTGCGACAATGTATTAAAGAAGGTGAAGCATCACTATTTTATGTTAAGAAGTGTGTCCTCGGAAACAAACGCATCTATGGCACAAGAGAAGAGAAAAGGAAATGATATCATTTGGATAAGAGTATATGCAGCTGTGGAAAGGAACGCGTCTAAGAAAATATGTGGCATGTGTTTGCCCCTTCGGGGACTACACCACAGAATGCTAAGTTTAAAATAGAAAAAGATGTTATACTATTTCTGGTATATGATGAAATGCATGACTTGAGGATATTAAATGTTAAACAGTTTTTGTAAAATGCATTACTTGAGGATATACTAGAAGTTGTATAGGTTCTGTTATGTAGTGACATGTTTAGAATTAAGTATATGCAAACTTATTTTAGATGATGTTAATGATAGTTATATTATGTTAGATCACATTAAGGTTGCTTTGAGGATTTCATGATCTGTTAAATAGTGTTATGGATGTTTTGAGGATTTAATGATATGTTAGATGATGTTATAGTTATTGATCTGTTAGATGATGTTATAGTTAATTTGAGGATTTGACAATCTATTAGATGAAGTTGATAGATAATATGCTATGTTAAATGATGATGACATGTTAGAACAAAAAATGTCCAGCTTTTGTGATATGGTACTAATGACAGCTTTGGGTGCTAGATGACCCCAATGGATAATTATTAGCTTTAGTATTATGTCTCAATGACAAAACAAAACGAAAAACATTACAGAAGAAAAGAAAGAATAAGACTTTTAATGTTTTTATGATACACTATCATGTTCATTTACATTTCTTATTAAGCACTAGGCTTATAGATGAATTTTGTGGTGTAGGTGGCAGATTTGATGATGACTTATAGATCAAAGGATAAGATGAAAGAGGCAATTGAGGGAGTATCTCCATGATGATGAAGACTTGGTGTTGTTACAAGAAAGATATGTAAAGAGAAAAGATATTTATCATGTATTATGTGAGAAAGAAAATTCATGAAAAGTGGTTTATTTTATGTTAAAGGTTTGTGATTTATTTTATTTTCAAAGAGAAAAGTCTTCTGCTACGCAAATGGTTTTCAAAATAAGAGAACACATTTTTAAGGATTTAAAATATGTGATTCTAGAAGATTTAAAGAGTTAAGAAGGAAGAGTTTTCAAGTATGATTGGATTTTTTTTAAAAAAAATTTGGGTTGTTACAAATCCTTTCTACGAACACGTTCCTTTCCGTAACTTTGTTGTCCACTGCAGCACACCATATTTAAAATATAATGTCATTCATTCTACAAACAAATTTTATTCTGTAAACACATTCCTTTTCACGAACACATTCATTTCTATAACTTCACTATTCACCAAGGCACACCCTTTTTATAATACATTGTCGTCCATTTTGTGGATACATTTTTTTATGTGGATACGTTCCTTTCAATGTACCTATTCCAATCTGCGGGTAATTTTCTACTAACACTTTACACATTCTTTTTTTATAATTTCTTAATTTACTTAATAATTCTCATATTTTTATTAAAATATAATGCTCTCGTTGACATTTTTCTTCCAATTTCTTTCCACACCAACTTTCTTTCTTCTGTAACTTACCTAAAAATTCTCATATTTTACAAAAATATAATTCCTTTACTGCACAATATATAAATATAAATTTTCAATTGTGACATTAATTATTCTATTTAAATTTTAAAACGTTATGTCACACATGAAATTGTTTATGAAAAGTTTTAGGGTGTTATAGTCTTTAAGCTATTCCCAAGGAAACTAGCTTCAATCCGAGCAAGATCTTCCACCTCCCATATAATAACATGTTTGGGTATATCTTCATCCTTGGTGCTTGAAGGTTCTTCTAAATTATCTTGAAAGGAAGTACCTGCAAAATAAAAAGATAAATAAAGGCTTGTTAGCCTCCTTGCTTGTGTCCTTGTGATGGTAACCCGTGGCATATCATCCTCCCCAGGTGAAAAAAGATTTGATCACAAATCCAAGGAGCCTTCTACTTATTCTTCTTTTCTTGTCCATAGTAAGTAGAAAAATCTTGAACATTCAAAATGGCCAAACTTCATACTTAATGGTCTTCCAAACAAAGCTTAAAAACTTGTTGTCTCTATCCAAATAATTGAAAGTGGTATCCATTGCATCCTCACCACTTTCTTGAAAATTGGCTTGACAATAAGAACATAATCATCAATTACGGTACAAGCTATCTTGGTAAATTTTTAAACCATAGTAACATCTTTCTTCCTTAATGTTTGGGTCAAAATAAAAATAAAATCCAAGCTAATCTTTACCCATAGGAGACTTGGAATTGGCAAATGCATAAATAAATCATGAAGTTGTAATAAGCTCTTAGCCCTCTTACAAATAATGCGTTTCTCCACATTCTTGTGAACTTCCTTTTTCATAGATGGCCAAAAACTTAGTTTTTTAACAACTTTATAAATCTTCTTTTTCCCATCATAGTTTCTAAGCCCTCCTCCAACAGCTTCTCAACTTAGTGAATCCTAAATGATATAACAAAACAAACATAACTTTTCTACCTTAAAGAAATATGCATCAATAATTTGATAACCACATTCAGCCTTAGAATCACAATTCTCATACAAATAGCCAAAATTTTTATCACGAATATAAGTATATTTAATCCACACAAAGTCAAGTAAACTAGCAATCAATTTGGTAAGGGTGTATACCTTCTACCTTCTAGAGGGTGCATTAACCACCACAATGGATTTCCTATTTTTGTACTTGATCATATAAAAATATCCTTTAAGAAACTCCACCCATTTGGCATGCCTCCTATTGAGAGCTTGAAGATCGATAAGGATGGTTAACTCCTTGGAACACAGGTAATGTTGTCATGCCTCTAATGTTTTCTCCACTCCAAGGATGTCCTTGTCATGGGAAGAGTAATTCAAAGTAGCCCCCTCCAATTTCTAGCTAAAATAAACAATAGTTCTTCCTTCTTGCATAAGAATTGCACAAATTCCAAGCTTCGATGCATCATATTTCACTTTAAACAACTTGTTGAATTCAGGTAGAGGTAAGATTGGTGCATTATAAACTTTCTCTTTTCCTTCAAGGCTTTCTAGAAACATATGCATCATAATGGTGCTGTAGCTCACTAATGACTTTCTCAATTTAATTTTTGTTGTAAATAATGACTCCTTGTTTTTTTTCTTTTATCACCTTATAATCTGAAGCAATCTAATTTAGACGGAGAGAAGCTAGTTTTATTGTTTTTCCACCATGCTTGAAAGAGTAAAAATTTGTGAACCCGTCATGAATGACGCTTCTATGAAATTGCCATAGTCTAACAAGTAAGATGAGGCTAGCAATCATAAGTAACACACCAAATAGCACCTCATCATGATATCTTCCAATGGAAAAAGAAATTTTGGGTTGCTTGGACACCTTAAGATTTACGCGGTCATTAAGCCACCTTAGTCGATAGGGAGAAGGATGCATAGAAGTTTCAATGTTCAACTTCACCACAAACTCCAAAGAGAGTACATTGATGCAACTCCCTCCCTCAATAATTAAAGAACACAGGTTGCCCTTAATCAAACACCGGATATGAAAAATAATCTCTCTTTTGCAAGCATATTCTTCTCAACTCTGTGTGGCAAGAACTATACATATCACCATGAGTAAGGGGCCTTCTTGTGCATAAAAGACTTTTTCTTGTGGCTCTACTTCCACCCTACTTCAGGTTGGAATATTGTCATCAATTTCTATTTCATTAGTGCCTTCCTTCAATACCATCACCCGATTGTATGGGCATTGGGAGGCAATGTGACCCAAACTTCAACATTTGAAACATTTGACATCTTTGGGTCTTGGTTGAGAGGCATCACCAGCCAATTTCTTCTCCTCTGGTCCCTTGTTGGCCACACCTTTCAAGGGAGAGATCTTCAGGTTTTGTTTATGGCTTGTATACATGGGGCATTTTTGAGTTTGGCTATGAGTTGAATAATTTAGACTCTCGCTTGAAATGTCTTTCCATATTAATATTTAATTGTATAAAATTATCCATGGTACCGTAAGGTTAAAGCTCCAATACATTCCTAATTTTTCTATTTAGTTCCTTAATGAATCTTTCAATTTTCTCCTCCGGTTCTTCAAGATCACTCCCTATCTTAAGTGTCTCAAACTCGGTGACATATTCTTCTATTGAGAATGTTCGTTTTTTAAGGTTTTGCATTTGAAGAAACAACTCTTGCTTGTCATGGCTTGGAACAAATCTTCTCCTCATCAAGTTTTTCATGACCCTCCAGGACGGAATTTCATCTTCCACTTTGGGTCTTCTTTGGGCCTTAATTATTCTCCTACCATAAACTAGAATAATGTAAGAGTTCTAATGTAGCTAGTTGCACTTCAATTCGCTCTTAGCAATTGTAACAATCAAACACTTTCTCCACTTTTTCTTCCCAATCCAAGAATTCATCCCCATTACAAGACCCCTTGAAAGGAGGCATGGATAGTTTCAAATACCTTAACTCATTGGATGTATTATTGTTGTTCCTTGGACTTGGTGGCTCATCATAATTTGACTCAACTTCATCAATCTCTTCTAGCATTGCTCTTTGTTCCTATCTTCTTCCCCTAACACCTCCAAGCCCCCTTTTCCTAGGGGTTATAGGTGCTCTGAAATTTTGGTTTAATAGGCCTTGCACTTGTTGTGTCAAATTGAGGATGGTTGCCCTTAATTCATCAAATTTTTCTTGCACTTTATGATCGGTTTCCCTCAAAGGACGTGGTGTCGGTTGAGCAGTTATTGGTTGTTTCCATTACGGTTTTGGGAAGCTATTGTGCCATTCCTTATCATCATTGTTATGTGGAAATGCCTTAAAAAAGAGGAGGGATTGCAGGGTCAAAGAAAAGGCTTGGATACCAAATGATATGTAACAAAGTGAAAGGTTGCAATGTAGCAGTCGAAAACTGTATTGGCAGATTCTGGCTCAACTTTAGCAGTGTAAAAACTCAATCAAATGAATGAATTTTCACCTAATGTTTCGACAGCATAGAGGGTAGGATGTGTAGAAATGACCTCCAAATTTGGTTAAAAATACCCCTGGACGAAAGTGATATACTTGAAAAAGTACAAGCTGGAATGGAAGGTAGCCTAATTACCACCCTCATGTTCAATGGCTACCTTGATTAAAGGAAGCACTTCGACGTAATGGATTGAGAGTTTGTGCAACCTTGCTAGAAATTCCCCTCACAGGAAAGGATATGAGAAGGATGCAATAGGAACAAAGAAGCTTGAGCAATTCTCACAAACACTTAAACCTCTGAGATACACAAAATCATATTGGAACAATCCAAGAGGAATACGGTTCTTGCAAGGAATATGCAATACATCCAATGGTTAACAATTTTTGCTATTTAAAACTGAGGGCAATCAACCCTAAATGAGGCTTGAATACTCCTTTAAAATTAGGGCTAATGTCATAAGGAAACAAAGTACAAAAGAACCTTTAAATCATAACAAACTAGTGCTTACTCAAGTGGCCACGTGCTAGATTAACATAAAATTATCCTTAGATCCTAAATTAAAAAACCATAATAAAATGAACTTAATTCTTAACAACATATCTAAATCATTGGCTACAACAAAAGTACTTTTAGAATGTCTTTAAGCTATTCCCGAGGAAACTAGCTTCAACTTGAGCAATATCTTCCACCTCTCATACAATAACATGTTTGGGTATGTCTTCAACCTTGGTGCTTGGAGGTTCTTCTATATTTTTTTAAAAGGAATTTGCAAAATAAAGAGATAAATAAAGGTTTTTTTGCCTCCTCGCTTTTGTCCTTGTGATGGTAACATGTGGGACATCACTTGTGGAACTTGAACATAAAACTTTTTCGTCTATTGCCAAGTTGAATATAGATTTAGAAGCAACGGATAAAAAAAAATGTTACAACTAAATGAGCTTGATGACTTTAGATTGAGAGCTCATAGGAATGCCAAGCTGTATAAAGAAAAGGTTAAGAAATGACATATTAGGAAATTGGGGTTTCCAACACTTGAGGTAAACCAACAAGTTCTTCTCTATAACTCTCGATTAAAGAACTTTTTCGGGGAAGATAATATTGCAATGGTCTGGTCCTTATAAAATTATGGAAGTGTATCCTTATAGAACCTAATAAATTTATGATAAAAAGTTTAGATAAGAAATTTTCATTGTCCTTTTTTCAGAGTAATGAAAGTTATTATGGTGGATGTGTTGCATAGTGAAAATAAAATAAAAAATATTAAAAAATAATAATAACAATAATGATAATAATAATACTGTAATTATGCTACAACATAGAAATTCAACATAAAATTCTATGATGAATATTCCAAATTGCTTAAAATTTTTTAATCTTTTGGAATATTTTAACACTTGTCTAATATTCAATAGAGATATGATTTAAGAATATTTTTCTTGTAATAATTTCCCTCTAAACAATGTAGATGTTAAGATTTTCTTGAAAAATTTGAGGAATATTAAATCTATGTAAAAATTTAAATTTCTGTATTTAGGGCTTTGAATTCTCAACACAAAACAAAAGAAAGCCAGACACAAACGATTCATAAAATAAGATAAGTTTTGGGGTTGCATATATCTAAAAAAAAAAGAGAGTAAAAATAAAAAAGAAGTTGATGATTCTCTACTCTACTTCAAGTTTGAATGAGCCTTTTGGATACTCAATGACACTTCTGAGTAACTAGAGACCTTCATCAACGTGTTGTCAATCAAGCCAAAAGATAGAGCATTTTGAAAAAAAAGTGTAATGATCGAAATTTCTTTTTGGACGAATTTTTAAATGTTTAAGAATGTTGTTTAGAGTATTTAATAATCATCGGATCAACCTATTAGTAGGGTATATTATCTTATGATTATAGAAAATTTTATTGTGAAAATCAATGTTTGGTAATTTAGAATGAATGTTGGTATTATAGCTCAGTATATTATTGTCGAGATTGAACAATCGGTAAGGATATTTTTGAAAATTAAGTTGGGAATATTGTGTTTTATTTTTGGGTGAATACGAAGTGACTTGGTGATGGTTAGAGAGGGTATTTTCGAAAATTATGTGAGATTATGATATTTTTGGTGAAGGTTAAAAAGGAATTGATGGAAAAAGAAAAGAATAAAGGAATATAAAACACGTTGGAATAGAAAGGAGATCAAGGGCATTGCGGGTTAACAACAAAGTGTGGGTAAAATAAGAAAAAGAAAGGTGCACGGAAGAAAAATGAGAAAAACCGATGGGAAATAGGGAAGGGAAGAGAAAACAAACAAGGAAAAAAAAAATATGCTGCTGAGGAGATTTGCGCAGGAGAAAGGGGAAAGGCGGAAGGCGACTCCCACGGAGAATAGGGATTGAGGGAGAAATGGCCTGTGGCGAGGAACCCTCCTCGCGATGGGGGGCGTGGCCAGCGAGCGTCTGTATGGCGCTGTTGTGCGTGGGCGAGCGAGAACCTGTTTGACCCGTTGAACCGCTAACCGCAGGGCAAAATGACGAAAGCGTCTGAGCACATCGCGAGCTGGGTTTTTCGCAACGCCAAACAAGAGGTTAAAAGGCGACGTTTGACGAAGCAGAAGGCCAGGTTAATGGCGGGTGACTGTAGAATCCGTCGCTGAGTACAAGTAGGAGGAGACAGGGGAGTGATTGAGTGAGAAAGTTCCTTCTGCGCCAATGAGAGATAAGTATATGCTGCTTGTGTTTTGGTCTTCTCGGCCCTACAATGCAAGGTATAGGTAGGGGTTTTTCCTCCATTTCTTTGCTAGTTGATGGACTCTGTTTAGTGTTCTAGTTCGGTTGATTCAGTTATGTTATGCGTTTTGGTCACTATTGATAAATTTGGTTGAGACTCTGTCCTGTTGATTGGGTTGTATCCTTCTTTACGGTTAGGGCTTGATAGATAATGCTGAAGTCCTTTACACTATTGATTTGGGGAATGACTCTTGGTTTGTTTTCTACTTGATATAAATTGTTAAGGATGGTGCTCTACTGACTTGGAATATCTCGCTGTCTGCTTACTACTTGGATAAAAAAAAGAGAAACTGTTGAGGCTAGTTCTGTTAGGATTGCTTTGTTTTATTGCAATGGTTGGGGATAATAAATAGGTTAAGTGGATTTTGCCCTTGATTCTTCCACTGCTTGGTAAGTGTTGAGAATAGTGCCATGTTGATTAGGGGTGTCTTTATTTAGTTACTGTTAGATAATTGATATTGAGACTTAGGTATATTTTATATATATATATATATAATGAGGTTTTGTTATTAGGAATTCATGTTGCTGCCTTTCTTACATTGTATAGAAAGAGGTGTTGCAGTAAATATATACTGTGATTTTATAGTTATTATTTAGGGATGTCTTGTCTTTGGAAAATTATATTGCTGCTTTCTTTAATTTTTGAGCATATGTAGGATTTGTTGTTGCTATGGTTTGATAGTTGCATATTATGTGATATGTTCATATTGCATTATGATGTATGTTCATGCATGAGTAAGCATGTAAGAAAGATAAAATGAGGATTAAAATGCATGAGATATAAGTGGGTGCCCATCCATACCAAGTGGACATGTTATGGGTTAATGGTATGGAATGCTGGCCTAGAACAAGTCTATGCAGGCCAAAGTTCACCCAAAGCAGACAATACATGCTTGGGCTGAATAGTTACCTACTTAATATCAAAGCGAAAGAATAGTACATAAATGGTGACTGAAAACAGGCTGCCCCAAAAGGGTGAGCTAGTGAGACATTAGCCCGTTAGTTGGCTTCCGACGCAACCTGGGGCTATCTGATACGAAAAGGTACTAGGCCGTTGTGCATTAAATTTCACATAAACTAACGGAGGACTCCGAAAAGGGTGCAGACCTCCAAAAAACTGTGGAGAAAAGTAGTGTGTGCCTCACTATCGTGTCTACTCATATCTGCAAGGTAAAAGATAGATGAAGAACAAAAAAGAAAAAAAAATTGTACGTAAATGGTGACTGAAGACAGACTGCCTAAAAGGGTGAGTCAGTGAGACATTATCCAGTTAGTTTGCTTCCGACGCAACCTGGGGCTGGCTGGTAAAAAGTGTGTGAGGCCGTTGTGCATTAAATTGCACAACAACTAATGGAGGACTCCCAAAAGGGTGGAGTCTATCTCCCAAAATGATGGAATCCTCCCAAAAAGGTGTAGAAAAGTAGTGTGTGCCTCACTGTGGAGTATACTCATAACCGAAAAGTGAAAGAAAAAAATAAAAGGAAAGAAAAGAGAAAGAAGGACAAGAAAAGAGAGAAAAGATTAAACAAGTGTCACACTACATCATGTTCATGGTCACATGTATTGCTTGCTAATTCTTAGACTTATAGATGAGTCTTGCACTGTCTGTACATGTATTACAAAGATAATGACAAATGTGAAGTCACGTTGAAGGAGTTTGTTCATGATGAAGACTTGGTGTGTTGGGTAATTCCAAGCTTCTCTTTTACTGTTTTCATGAAATGAGTGTTTTATGGATTTGTAAAGAACTGTTAAAGATTTAAGCTTTGACTAGAAATGTATTTTAATTAATAAAGTCCTTCACTATAAATATTTTATAAATGCATCATTTAGTAGTTGATTTGAAAGTATGGTTTTATTGCAAAAGAATTTAAGTAATATCGTTTTAGTATGACAGTTTTAAAAGAAGAAAAAAAATAAATCACAAGAATTTAATACAAAATAAGTTTTAGAAAAATGGGCGTCACAACTTCGATATCAGAGCCCCAGGTTTTTAAAATCGATTCTGTAGACCATCCAACAACCCTTGTCTCAGCATGGAGAAGCCTTCTCAACTGTGAGTATTCTTTGACATTGTATACTACCCTAGTAATTTATTTTTTTATTATATGATATTGAGGATCTGTGGTTGTTTGCTGATGTAGTTCTTAAGGATAGATAATTGTGGTAACTTCATAGGAATGAGCAATGAACCTAGAAAGTATAGAATATAAGTTAGACTTTGTTTTTGAAGAATTAGAGTCTTCATATGGCTATAGTTAGTTGAGTGGTCAGGATGAAATTAGAGATATAAGGATACTATTTTTCCCAAGGGATACTAATTATGTTACCACGAAAGTTTAGGCTTCTGCAGACGGAATATTATTCCTTTGGAACTGCTCCCTTATATATTAAAAAAGCTTGCTAAGGATTTGACCATGTCATTCAAAGGCTAAGGTAGGACTCTTAGCCACATTTTAGTCATGGAAAAGTCATATCCTAAAGGATGAAAGATTCAAATTGGGAGAGGTTGTCACGCAATATGACCACTATGGAATTAGAACTTTTACCAAGAAACCTAAAGAGACATTTCTCAAATAAAAGGCTTAATTACAGGTAGCTAAAGATGAATATTGACATGATAGTTATGGAAAAGTAATGACCCTTGGACTTAAAGGTATAATCGTAAATCTTTCATGAAAATATATCAAGTGTGTTTCTTAAATTTTATGTTAAGTCCTGTAGATCAAAGGATAGATGACTTAGTTGGTAAAAAAAAATTTTAATTAAAATTATTATTATAATAATAACTAAGTGTAGATCAGGAATCGAAGTTCATGGATGAATAGTAACCCTTAACTTCAACGGTTACCTAAGGTGGAAATTTAAGGGAGTAGGACAAAAGATTTTAGGATTTATTAGACCCCCGTAAATGTAAGTTAGGTGCATTCTAAAACTATTGGATGGGCTATCAGAATGCAAGGAATTCCTTAGGCATTGAAGAAGACAACAAGTTTGGTAATATCAAAGTTCGGATATTGAAGTTAGGATTTGTCGAACATATAAAATTTAGCAAGGGAATTACTTTCTATAAGATGTTGGGGTATCTCTAAACATAATTGGTTGATTGTTGCTCTTTTAAACAACAGGTCACGATTGTTGGATAAATTACCCTTTCAAGTTGAACAATTAATGAGACAATGCTAGTCATTACTCAACATGGGATATAGCAAAGAGTGGTAGGGGAGGACTTAAGAAGGTGAAGACTCTAGTATCATGGATAAAAGGAATAAACTTGAAGTATTGAGGATTGATAATGAGTGTTCAAAAATTTATAAGTGTTCTTGCTTAAATTCTAACATGATAATGGGTGTTTGGAGATAAGAACAATAAGTAAATAAATAAATCACAGTAATTTGGACGAAACTCTCTTTGCGTTAAGGGGTGACTACAAATTTACTCGACGATAAATATAATACAAGGATAAAAGGACAATACTTCACTTGCATTTAGTGAACTATTTGAGAAAACAAATATTTGACTAAAGGGATCATTTTTTTGGATGAAGAACTATATGGATGAACAGAATATAAGTCTAAGTTGGATAAAATAGAAATTTCAAATGATATAATTCAAAGATAAGGACTAATTGAGGTTTATGTCTGGTGTTAGACTAGAAGGCATACGCAAAGGATCCAAAAAGAGGAGATGATGAAACCTACCCTAAGGGCCGATTCGTCATCATGCAATGCATTTATCTAGGGTAAGGGGACAAGGTTTTGGTTGAGTGAGTCTGCCAGATTTAAGTGAGATGTCACAATCTTGACTGACGTTAATAAACAGCTAAGATTCCTTCCATGTTGTGGAGAAATGACAAGTAAGGAAGAGACATAATTTTAGGAGGTCAGTGAAGATAGTACTAAACATCGGGCACTATTGGTTGTTTGGTGCCAAATGTACAAAAGGAAATCCGTTCGGTGGGTTTGGAACTGGAAAGTGCCTGGGAATCATAGGAGTGAATTTTGGTTACGTAACCTATGACTAATTGATTTGTCTAAGGGCAAAGAAGTTGTGTCAAGAGTTTTACTCTGATTAGAATTAATTGGAAGACAACATACTGAGGTATTAAGTATGATTGTTTTGGTAGTGTTGTTGAATATGTCCGCTAGATGGAAGAGTTACGCGTATTCATTAGCAACCTCAATGTTTTGGTACTGAGTGATCTGTCTATCTAAGGTCTTAAAGTGAGAAGACTAGCAAGACAGGGAATCATGAACATAAGAATTTTGATTGAGTTGGTGATGTCAAGGACTTAAGCAAGAATGAAAAGAGAGTTGATCCTCGTACAATGAGGAAAAGAAGGATCGAAAACATTTTGGATACTGTTATGGGTCATCTTATGTGGCTCACAGACAAAATAAGATCTGAAAACACCAAGGAATCATCTATTAAGGATTATAGCGCGAGATTTTCCCACACCCCAAAAGCCTAAATTACATTTTTCATGTAAGAAGAGTTGAACATAAGGCAGAGGCGTTGGCTAGAGTTTGTAAGGGCCATGAATGTGAAATTTAAATATCACCCAAGGAAGCTAAGATGCGTGGTCTAAAGATTCTTTCAACAACTGCGGAAGTGATGTCGGGGATAAAACAATGATTGCTAGCAGCTCAAAGGTCGATAAGAGAGCTAAGCCAATCGAAGGCGTTGAGGGTTAGAATTTAGTGTGACAACCAGTCCCTTATGAAGGTCCCTCCATTTAAAGGAGTAATGAGGTTTTGGGTAAGTGGGGGACGTTGTTCATTAGACAACAAGGAAAAGATGGATTGCAAATTGCTTTGAGAATAATTAGGAGTCATCTTGTGTTGTTCACGGACAAATAGTATTTGAGAATTTTACATAATGAAGGATTTTGTTCAGGTAGTAGTGCAAAATGAGGAGAAGATCCTGAATTCATTATCAAGTTCAGAGTGGAAGCCACGTAAGATTTCTATTTACTGGGATAAAAGAATCACAATAGGAGGTGTAATAAGTTAACTAGGATGACTAAAGTTTGAGGACAAAATTTTTAATAGCGGGGCAAGGGTTGTAACTACTGAAATTTTCTTTTGAATTAAATTTTTAAATGGTTAAGGATGTCGTTCAGAGTATTTAATAATCATCAAATCGACCTATTAGTAGGGTATATTATTTTATGATTATAGAGAATTTATTGTGAAAATCAAAGTTTGATAATTTAGAATGAATGTTGGTATTATAGCTTGGTATATTATTGTCGAGATTGAACAATTGATAAGGATATTTTTGAAAATTAAGTTGGGAATATTGTGTTTTATTTTTGGGTGAATAGGAAGTAAAAGGGTGATGGTTAGAGAGGGTATTTTTGAAAATTATGCGAGATTATGATATTTTTGGTGAAGGTTAAAAATGAATTGATGGGAAAAGAAAAAGAATAAAGGAATATAAGACATGTTGTAATAGAGAGGGGGTTAAGGGCATCGCAGGTTAACAACAAAGAGTGGGGAAAAAAAGAAAAATAAGAAAATAAAAAAATAAGAAAATAAGAAAAAGAAAGGTGCATGGAAGAAAAAGCTGAAAAACCAATGGGAAATAGTGAAGGGAAGAGAAAATAAACAAGGAAAAAAAATAATATGCTACTGAGGAGATTTGCGGAGGAGAAAGGGGAAAGGCAGAAGTTGACTCTCGAAGAGAAGAGGGACTGAGGGAGAAATGGCCCGTGGTGAGGAACCCTCCTCCCGATAGGGGGCATGACCGGCGAGCGTCTGGACGATGCCATTGTGCGCGGGCGAGCAAGAACCATTTGACCCTTTGAACCACTAACTGTGGGGAAAAATGGCGAGAGCGTCCAAGCTCATTGCGCGCTGGGTTTTTTGCAGTGCCAAACAGGGGGTTAACAGGCGACATTTGATGAAGCAGAGGGCCAGGCGACTGTAGAATCTGTAGTTGAGTACGGGGAGGAGGAGACAGGGGAGCGATTGAGTGAGAAAGTTCCTTCCACACCAGTGAGAGGTAAGTATATGCTGCTTGTGTTTTGATCTTCTCGACCCCACAATGCAAGGTATAGGAGTAATGACCCCGTTTTTTTTTATTAACTTTAAAATCGCGTGAAATTTAAAACTTTTTCTTTTATAAAATCAAAGTGAAACTTTTCTTATAAAAACCGATCGTTAAAATTCTTTACTTAAAACATTTTGCAGAAGAAGTAATAAAAATTCTTTTATAAAACGCAGCGGAATGAAAACGAAACATTAAAGAATATTAAATAATTTACAAACAATTTTACAAACCATTTCCTTTTAAAACTCTTTAGCCCAGCCAGCCACAAGATCCACCCGTGCAAATCTTTCATCAACTGTTTTTGACTTGTTTACATTTTTCTCGTATGATACCTACATCACAAGACCTAAACTAATGAGCTTATTGCTCAGTAAGTGATAGACTAAATGCAATGCATATGATGCATGAATACACGATGCATTACAGAGGAGAACCGTATCTCATCTGTTAGTCGGGACGATGGATAAGTCAGTTGCTCTCGTGGCTTAACCTATGGTTCTGACAAGGAACCACGCCAATAGGGGTGTCACCACAAGCCATACCCAGTCATTTTGTTGAAGACATTGGGGATTTCAGTACAAGAGAATTCAGAATTTTACGATTCTCGTGGCTTAACCGTACCTCACCACTCCCTAAGTAGGAGTAGGCACTCCAATAGGGGTGTCACCACGACAACAATTCTCAATCCTCCCGAACCCCCCACATGCCTATTTACATATATTTTAGGATGACATACAATATACTCATGCCTAAATACAGTCCTATATGATGATATAAATAAGCACATCATTAAAAAAACCTAAATCTAGTAAACACACAACATGCAACCCTAATTCTTGCAATGTAAGGTCCGAAGACCAAAACACAGTAAGTATCAACTTACCTGTCGTTTGCAACCCTTTTTACCACTTTATTCCATCTTCGAAAATACCTTCAAAATGATTAAATATAAATTCATCAATACCTACAGATTAATTAACCTTATTCCCATACACAACTTAATATCATAATTCTCAACCAAAAGCCACATAGATCATCCAACGAGGCAGTAACCAATCCACTTTTATGCAAAAATCTAATAAGTAATTAAATTGCGGAACGGTATCCAACCGAATTAAATCCAAGTAGAAATCAAGATACAAAGTGTTAATCATATCATAGAACCAAGGGGTCTAAACCAAAAGAGGCCCGATTCATCAATAGAGTATTTATATTTACAACTGATCCCAACAGTTACATAATCTAGCTATCAACTTTGATCATAATAATCCTTACCCCACTTATTTTCACATCGTTGCCTCACAGCTTAACACTATCCAAACAAGTGTTTAATAGTTAAACTTAGCAACTAATAGACATCCTAAACAGAGACAATCCAAACCCGTACAAAATAGCTACTCCTCAACATATCAATCCACATGAATTACAATGAAAGGGGCAGAACCAACCCAACAATGAAGTAGACTATCATAAAATCCATACAGCAACTCCCAACAACCAATTATTTCCAAACATTATTTTGTGGAACAATGACAACCTAAGTCATGTCATAACCAAGCAATGACAGGGCAACAATCATTTATCATCCAACAAAATCAATGAAATAAAAACAACCCCTCGCTCATGGCAATTTCCATCAAAACTGTAACAGTTTCAGATTTATCAAGCTGGAACCAAAACATTTAGCATGCTAGAAAACCATAGCATAATGGGGAGAAAATTCTAGCTCTCAGACCACAACATTTCATTCACTGACTGGTTCAAAAATACAGAATGGAGTTCAAACCAACAAAAGTCTAATAGCTAATCAGACTTCTCCTTATCAGACAAAATAGAACCAAGTTTTTATCAACCTTGAAACGGAAATCCAACAAAGCAGAGACGAAAATGGAGGACAGAACACCCATATCATTAATTAGAAACATAACTTCAACAAGGCAGGACATTCAACATTCATCTGCATTTTATTTCTTACTACATATTCCTTTAAAATTCACAAGAAACCTAAGGGAGAATTCTCCTTACTAGAAGAAGGCAACAGCTCCACATTCTACTCTTGCCTTCATTTTCTTCACGCACCCAGCAACACCATCATCACATTCAGCTCTCGGTCCATTCACCAAAACACCCGAGAGCACCTTCACAGCTCACACAGAAAGATTTTACAGAACACCTCTTACCTGTTACAACGATTTATAGCCAAGAGGAGATGACTCCCAGTGATGCAAGGCTGATAATTGCCCACTTCAAGGAATTTTCCCACTTCAAGGAATGTGGTCCAATCAGAGAATGTCGAGTGGAAAGCTAGCCAGATGAGGAACTGGAGGAATGAGCTCCTGTTCGATCCAACCATAGTCAGACCACAACCTCCAGCCGATCAAACCAAAAGCTCCCCCGCCAATTTGTCCCTGCCAACCACCAATTCCGTCCCGATCATCGCCACACCGAACTGCCGAACAACAGTATGCCAAGGAGAGGAGGAAATCAAAAAGGAAAACTACAGACTTACCATGGTCAGAAATCGTAGCTCTAACGCCTCACTGATCTGCCCCGCGAAGTGAAACTGAGCCCTAGCCGCGGCAATCCATCGTTCATCACGTCACCCGCAGTCGCACCTTCGCCGCTCGAAGCCGGACATCGCACGCCCGAGTCTTGCCGTCGTCCGTCGCTCGTCGCCTCGCCGTCTCTCGCAGTCCCGATCTCACTCTCCTTTCTCTGTCTCCCATCTGCTCTCCCTCTCTCAAATTCTGTCTCTCTCAATTGGCCAAAGACCATTTTGACTTAAGTCAAATCGGTTCAGGAGGAACCGGTTTATTCCTCCATTTTCATTAATTTCTACCTTTTAATTCAATCTATTTATTTATAAACATTCTTCTTTAATTTCCCTTAATTTTATTTAATTAATCCTATTAATTTAATTCTTCCACTAATTAGTTATCCCAATTTAATCTCATTATTTATAATCTAACAGTTAAGTCCTTGGTAATATTCCGATAATTAGTCAACTAATCCAGATATTCCAAATTATTCACTAATTTATCCTTTTTAAATTTTGATATAAAAATTCGAAATATTACAATAGGTGGGGGTTTTTCCTCCATTTCTTTGCTGATTGATGGACTCTGTTTAGTGTACTAGTTCGGTTGATTCAATTATGTTTATGCGTTTCGCTACTGATAAACTTGGTTGAGACTTTGTCCTGTTGATTGGTGGAGCACCCACGGTGGAAGGTGCAGCAACCACGGGTGAAGTTGGAGGACCCGCGACTTCCCCTGTTAGTGGAATTGAAGCACAAGCCGAGGTTTAAGCACAACCTCATCCTCAAAAATGACTGGTAGCAGGTGCATTGGTCCATTTCAAACCCGTTACAGCAGGTTTCCACTCCTCACTCTTCAAGACAGCCAATGCGTAGGAACAGTATGAAGCTTATGTGAAACACCGTTCAATTATTGTTTCTAGAAGAGTAGACTTCAAGTTGTTGGCTGAGTTAGAAATTGAAGAATTGTTTGAGAGGGTTGGCTTAGCCTATTTGTGCCAACTGGGTGGAAGTTACTGTGAGCGGATTGTCAAACTAATTTATGACAAAATTGGAACTGTCCACCCAACCATTAGAGGTTCGGACTTACATGTTTGGATGGGAGTTGAGGTGGACTCCTAATGATAATAACGTGCTGCTTAGATATTCGATGGAGGGACCAAGGGATCACTATTGTAATAGCCCGGGTATTTAAATTCATGTAATTATTGAATTAGGTGGAAATATGAGTTATTGGCATTTTATAGAGTAATGGAATTTATACAAATAAATAAATATATATATACTGAACATTTAAATAAATTGTAGAAAATTAGATGAAAATTAAAGAAGGAGCAGGCGGTCGATCGCATCTTGGGCGATCGACCGGCACAATCAGTGGTGTTACTGGAAGTTTATTTTTGCGGACGTTCAATGAAAGGGTGGTCGATTCGACGTTCAATGAAAGGGTGGTCAATCATCCTTCGGCTGAATCGATCATTCGCCATAAATTTTCAACGTCTGGAGGTGATATTCAATCGCCTGAAAAACAAAATGCACGAGCCTTTAGCGTTCCAATGTATTCCAACGTCTCTCCGATGGTTTGTATTCAAGGAGTTAATGGAGAGTCATTTAAAGTGTATATAAATAAGACGTGAGGTGAGGTTTTTCCTTGAAAAGTTGAGAAGAGAGAGAGAGAGAGAGAGAGAGAATCGTTGCGTAGTTGCTTTGTTAATTATGGTTTACTCTCTGATGAAAACTGCTTCTATGACAGGATTTTTGTTCAATATAGCCTCTGCTTATTATGATGAGTGAATCCATGTTATATACAAGTCTTTGGTAATGACTCTCTGTTTAGGTTTTCTGCCTTCGTGATAGTTCTCTGTTAGATTGATTTTCACATTAATTTACTGGTTTCTTAGATTAATGATCAGTAGTAAGAAAAGGAATAGGTTTTGGATGTTTGATGGGTTAGTTTCCTTACATTAGTTTATCAAAAGTTATGATGGATTAGTTTACTGTTAGTATTATTACTGTATAAATTCTAGGATTTTCCTCTCGGTGATGTTTTGCTAATAATTCCTTCGCTCATGGTTTGGTTAAATGTAATAAATAAACAGCAAGAAGGAATTATGTTAAAGTAATTATAGATATAGGATAGTAGCTTTGCTGTTAAAGATTAGGATAGAAATAATGCGCCAAGGATAGTAAAATAGATCTATGATATTGAAATAGAAACGTGTTTAAAATTAAAATTATAGTTAAAACATAGTTATTATTTGTTAGCTGTTTGTAGTTTTGTCTGCGATATATGAATTACTGTATGTGACATTCATGTAGATATGTTAGTAGGATTGTACGTCATTGGGCTATTAATAAAGATAATAAACAATGTTTTCTATGTGGGTTCGGAAACTGAAGAGGTTGGTCACACGTAGAAAACAGCTCGTTTGAGTAAGTTCAAAAATTGAAAAGGTTGCTCTTACTCAACGGGGGGTGAGTATAGAAATTGTGGAGGTTGCTCTCACCCAAGAGTAAATGAATGTAATGTAAGTAATCTCATTTTTAGTGAGTTCAGAAACTGAAGAGGTTGCTCTCACTAAGTTTACAGATGTATCAGGCTTATTCATGTAGAGATGTCATAGAGGTTAAGGTTGCATTTTATTTTATATTCCTTACTGGGCAATAGGCTCATTATTCCTCCTGTAATGTAGGTATGGATGGTTAGCCGGTTGAAGTGAACGTTGATGGAGTGTGACGTGAAGCGAGCTTGTGTTACCATGCACAATACGACCTCCGGGGTTATGCCTCTAATGAATAAAAGTTGTTTTTAAATGCATAAGATGTTTTCATGGATTTTAAGTATTTTATTTATGTTATTCATGTAAGACAATTTAATATTTTATTCCGTGTAACATACTTTGATGTCTTTCGATAAAGTATATTTGAAATGAGATTTTAAAATGTTCAAAATTTTACAAAAAATTCATAAACGAAAATGGAATGTTACAATTATTACCCCGTGTATCGGGAGCCACCTTTCATAAGACAAGGAGAAGGTCTAGCAGTGCTTAAATTGTTGCATCGTGATCTTGAGATTGGAGCGTACAAGAAGCCAAAGTCCAATGACTTGAATGCCATAGCCCGAGTGATCCATTTCACCATGACGGACACCATTTCGCCTCGGGATGGACATCAAGACCATGTTAAGTGCATGGATCTCTATTTGCTCGAGAAGGTGTGCAACAAGAAATAAGTGGACATCAGCTTTGTTATTTTGAGTCACATGTACGAGGTGCTCAACAACCAGACCAAGAGTCTGTCATTCAATTGGCTAATTCAGAGGATTGTTGAGCATTAAGGGGTACTGATCTCGAAGGAGCTGAGAGTTGAAGAAAAGTCCATGCACATCCACAAGAAATTGCAAGGGGACTAAATGGGCATCAACAATGTTGAAGGGGAATGGGTATGCAAGACTCCATCCAAGCCC